>JASUUG010000478.1:900000-2100000 GCA_030449905.1 Luvunga scandens | reverse complement strand
GTGTTCTGGAAATCCTCGACCTGCCAGGTTCAGTTTAAATGCAAATCTGACGCCGAGGCAGCACTTGCCTATGCGGTTAAAAGCACAAGCCTATTTGGCAATATGAAAGTAGAATATTACTTGCCAGCCCCGGAAGCTTCATCCTCGGCACTTCTTAGACTGGACAAGCAGCTTGTCGTTAAAGTCCCTAATGAAGCTCCATGGGTAAAGAAGCATGTGACCAATGGTGAATCAACAAAACCAAGGTCTTTGCATCTCAGCATCAATTGTCGCACCCAAGTGTCCAGCCAAAATCATGTCTGAAGAAGCATGTGGGTGATGAGGCTACCATTGTTCATAGTGAGACGTCCCATGTCAAATCTACGTCGGGTGGCCAGGAAACTACAAGCACAGGGCAGATTGTGGCAAAGAGCATCGTCAATAATCACACTGAATGGTTGCTCATCTTCCTGTGAAACTATCAAAACCAATGCAAAGACCTCAAAAGAGGTTCGACCTGAGGCAACGACCAACGGTCCCGATGTCAGCTGCAGCAGCAGCCAGAGCATAGACATCTCGGATCAAACGTTGAGCCTTTTGATGAGATGCCATGAAATTGTGGTCAACTTGAAGAACTCATTAGGTATGTACCCATCAAACTCTGAAGATTGGATTAAGGCACCTATGATTTTTTTATTAGGAAGTTAATATACACTTAGCAGACTAAAGTTTTAGACTGACGTGAATTACCAATTGATACACAAATGCAATTGTTATCGTGATTGTAATTGCTCTAATAAAAAATACAAAAAAAAAAAAAGTTTGCGTTTGGAAAATTTTTTCCTATTTTTTATTTAATTATTTAATTTAAATTTTAGTTCTAGAAATTCCATGATAGAAAAAGAATATCAAAGCTCCTACCGCGTGCTATTGGCGTGATGTTGACAATTTCTTATGATTTACAATGGGAAGGCAGGTGCCTTTGCCTTACAAGAGAAGGTAGGTGCCTTAAAACATGATTTAAGATTACAGCTACTGCAGATTTAGTTTTGACTTTCAATTTTGCTCGGACGCTTTCAGAATTTGGTGGAATGGGGTACTTGATTCCATTGCGAATCTCATACGATTCGATGTCGTGTTTCGGCAAAATTATATAATATATTTAATAAAAGGACCCCTCTAAGTTACGGTAACCGTAACTTACAGTTCTTTATTTTTTCCTTATTTTGTTTTCTTATAAATTTTCATTGAAACCCCTTATACTTTATTTTATTTATAATTTATTTATAAATATTATAAAATTTATAACTTTACTCATATAATTTTTAAATTCTTAAAATATCCTCCATTTAATTAAAAATATAATTTTTATTAAATAAATTATAATAATAATAACTATTATTATTATTATTATTATTTTAAATGAATTATTATTATTATTATTATTATTATTATTATTATTATTATTATTATTATTATTTATGAATAAATATTATTATCAACAATAACAACAATAAAATTATAATTATAATAATAGATTATTATTATTTTTAAATTCCTAAAATACCCCCCATTTTATTAAAAAATATAATTATTATTAATGGATTATAATTAAATATATGATTATAATAATTTTAAATGGATTATTATTATTATTATTATTAACAACAACAATAAAATGTATTATAATTAATTAATATATTAACAATAATAATTATTATTAATTAATTTAATTAATAATAATAATTAATAGTAATAATAATTATTAATAATTTAACTAAAAAATTATTAATAATTATTATTAATATATTAATTAATTATAAACCCATCTTTAAATCTATACCCTCTATTTTTCCATCACACTTTCTCTCTTCCCCTACCCTCCGATCAAGATCATTTTTACTTTCTAAACCTCACGTCTATTACTCTTCTCAACATGACACCGCATCAACAATACTCCCAACAAATTTACCATCACCACCTCCACCACAAGGAACTGAGTACTTTCTTTCGTTTTCTCCATCTCCATTTGCCTCACCCTCCATTTTCTTATCCCTAAATAAACAAATAAAAATAATTATTATTGTTAATAATTTAACTAAAAAATTATTATTATATTATGGGTTGAATTTAAAGTGTTGTACCAAAATTCAATTCAAATGAATTGGATTTGAAGATAAGTATATTTACATTATTATTTTATATTTTAATTATTGTAATTATTATTATTATTCAAAAATTTATTGTTATTATTATTGTTGTTGTTGTTAATAATTTAAATAAAAAATTATTATTAATATATTAATTAATTATAATACCTTTTATTGTTAATAATAATAATAATTTAATTAAAATTAAAATTAAATTATTATAATCATGATTATAATTATAATTCATTAATAATTATTATATTTTTTAATTAAATGGAGGGTATTTTAAAAATTTAAAAATTATAGGAATAAATTTAAAAATTTATGAATAAATATAAAAATTTTATAATATTTATAAATAAAGTATAAATAATACAAAGTATAAGAGGCTTCAGTAAAATTTTATAAGAAAACAAAATAAAAAAAAGACATAAGAACATAAGTTACGGTTACCGTAACTTAGAGAAATCCTTAATAAAAAGATTCCCTAAGTTACAACAAATATCTAGCGGTCAAACGACAGACTATTCCACGCAACTGGAGAATGATCTAAAGAATTTACTAACCGCGGTAAATTAGTAAACTCCCCGCACGGAAAAAACCAACAGACTTAACCATGGTTAAGTCAGCACGCAAAAGATACAATAAAATCTGGGTCCCTGATTTCCCAAAAACGAAAAAGGGTCGCTTACTTTTTGTCCCTTTCTTAGACAATGTTATATTTTATACATTAATGGCAAATATGTCCCTATGCCCTATTGAAATGTCTTTAACCATTTTTGAATGAGAATTAGAGATGTCAGTTAGAATTTGAGACTGAGATATGAATATAAGAAATTCTCTTCATTAATCAATTATCAGTACAATAAATTCTAGATCAGAGTTTATATAGTAATTTTAAAAAAAATTTAAATTAGTTTTTAAATACATAACATTTTATTTTTCATCTGTAATAAAATAAGAGTTTATTGAAAACTAATTAACCTAAATACAAATAATATATACACAGTTTGCCTATAGCTAACAAACTTCATAATTTAACTGTATACAAATCTTTGTAAAACTATTTTGCCGTTTAAAAATTTCTAATTTATCATGTATGGTTGATAATTTTATTCTCAAATGAATTGTTAAGTTAGTTGTTGAACAAATTTATGTAGAAATTTTAATGTGAAATGAGCCGAGTTCAACTTTATTAGATATTTCAACAATCTCATCCATAATTTTTTTTAAAAAAATCTTATCTCATGAATAAAAAAATAATTGAACATCCTTATCCATTTTCCTAAAGTTGTTTGAACTAAGCATTTAAATAATTTAAAAAAAATATTTCGTCATTTGAAAAAATATGGAAATGTTATGGATCTGAATGTTATTATGTTGTTTACAGCAGCACAGTCCCAACCAAACGCGTTGACACGGACTTTGTTGCTTTTGCCTTGCTATTTCCAAAGGCCGAAGGATAAGTTCCCATTGAGAGTATATATGTACCGCATCGTGTTATTTCCTCCGCTAATTTTCTCCATCCACAGAAACTGATCTTTGATAAATTTTCAGTTCTCTCAAGAGTTTCAACAATTATGGCCTCTTACAGAACGTTAGAGCTCAACGTGATCTCCGCAAAACACCTCAAAGACGTCCACTTCATCTCCAAGATGGACGCGTACGCCGTCGTTTCGATCTCGGGGGACCACACCATCAAGAAACAGAAAGTCAAGACCCACGCGGACCGATCCGGCGGCTCAAATCCCACGTGGAATTTCCCGGTCAAGTTCACCTTCAACGAGTCCTTGGCTCGGCAGAATCGCCTCACGCTCAATTTCAAGATCAAGAGCGACGGCTTACTCGGCGATAAAACCGTCGGCGAAGTAATCGTCCCGATCAAGGAGATCTTGGATTCCTCCTCATCCTCCTCGGGAGACGCCAAATCGATGAAGTTCGTTACCTACCAAGTCCGCACGTCGTCGGGAAAACCCAAGGGCGAGTTACACTTCTCGTACAAGTTCAGTGAACCTACCGTCGGGAAAACGCACGCCAAGGCCGATGAGCTGGTGACTGCTCATCCACAGCCGGTGACTGCTTATCCGGCGCCGGTGACTGCCGGCTCGAGCTCTGTGCCATACGCTTACCCGCCGCAGCCTCAGGCAGGGTACGGTTACCCGCCGCCACCGCCTCAAGGAGCGGCGCCCTATGGTGCGTACCCACCGCCGCCTCCGCATCAACAGGGATACGGGTACCCGCCTCCACCGCCACCACAGGGATACGGGTACCCGCCTCCGCAGCAGCCGGGCTACGGGTACCCGCCTGTGAAGCCACCGAAGAAGGGTAATGGGGGGATGGGATTAGGAGCTGGGTTGCTTGGAGGAATGCTTGGTGGGCTTTTGCTCGGAGATATTGTCTCCGATGCTGCTGATTATGATGGAGGAGATTTTGATTTTTGAATCTTATTTTCTACTTTTTTTTAGATAGGTTTCTTCTTGTTATCATCACGGTATTTTGACTCCTTTTTTTTTGTTATATAATATGGCATACGGTATTTGGACTTAGTTATTTAGGACTTTGCTTTTCTCTTTGTTATATGTACGTATTTGCTTTTTCTTACGTACATAAAGAATAAAATGTGGAATGTACATGTAGAATATTTTGCTCTGCACTTTAATGGATGTCAATGAAAATGAGTGATTTAATGCTTGTGTACACTCAAATTTTGTGATCTGTGTAAATGGGCAATTTTTAAAGAGCTTTCAAGTTTATCACCTTATTATTCTAAAAGAAGGGCCATGGGGTACTGTTATTGCCTTTGTTGTGATCCTTCCGGAAGTGATATTGTTGCTTTCGTTTTGGCCTCTGGAGTCTTTTTGTTCTCTACCCACATGAATAAAAATGGCAGTGTTAGGAACTTAACTATAGGACTTAGGATTAAATGATGGGTGTTTGTTGAATCTTGTCTCTAAAATTTCTTGCTACCATTGAGGGGAACCAAACTAGGCTCTTAAAAAGTATAGTGTGTGAATGAACTACCAATGAAATTATCGCTTGGATGTCGTTAAGGTTAGGTTTTGGTGTGGGAGCCTCTTACCGCAAAATTTTAGCTATAGTTAGAATGTTTTAATTTGTTGACGCGATTGCATATGAGAGAATGGCTACAATACGAAGGAATAATGTGGGAATGGGGTTTGGAGGTGGGTTTGCTTGGAGGAATGTTTTGGGGTTTCTAAGATATTATTTCTGATGCTACTCGATTTTGATGGAGGAGATTTTGGGGATTTTAACTTTTTATATTTTATATTCACTTAGAAGAATTTTGAGTTTTATTTTGTTACTTTCTGAAAAATTTGCCTTTGCATCTAAAGAATAAAATGTCGAGCGATAAGATTATTTTGCTTTCGCACTTTTTTAACTTAATTAAATTGCGGACAATTTTTAAAGTTGCATGAAGTTTAAAGCAATTATTCTAAACGGGTCATGGGGTTTCATGAGTCACCATGTTCCCTTTGTTTGAATTCTTTTTGTGTCAACTCATCTTTGAAGTGACATTGATGCTTTCTTTATAAGGATCCCCCCCACCCACTTAAATCCTCTTTATAAATGAATACGGGAAATGCGGGAAAAAAAAATGAATACGAACAAGTCCTCTTTATAAACTGCGGGAAAAATAAAAAAAATACTTAACATTGAGAATTATGTCAGCAAAAGTGACGACCCTCGGCAATAGATGGATTCTTGTAAAATGAATATTGCATCTAAATAAACCAGACTCTTTCAACATCTGTGAATCAGCCACGCGTGAAATTTACTTGGATCTCATTCTCTCAGAAATTTGGTTTTAGGATCCCTTTCATATAAACCAGAGAACTTTTATCTACAACTTGACGGACGCAACGCATGGAGGACATAGATTATATATAAAACAACCCACAAGCTATCAATTTCCACTTGTCTATTTAACTCATCAAAACCTCAAGCTTTAAAGTTCAAGCAGCATCTTCACCCCTCAAGCTTTAAAGTTCAAGCAGCATCTTCACCCCCCCACCCTTCTTTTTTGCTATTGCTTTCTCCTATTGCTTAGCCCAAAAGCAATGGCAATTAAAGTTCATGGCATGGCATCCTCCAGCTGCACAGCACGAGTGTTGCTCTGCCTTTTTGAGAGAGGCATTGATGAGTGTGATGTTGATGTCTTCAAGGTGCCCATAAGCAACAACCTTATTTATCTCTACATGTAACGACCCACTGAAGCATTTTTTTTTTTTCATTTTCCTCTCATTAATCATAAGTACTTCCAAAATTCTAACTTAATTTTGTATTGTTTCATTTTCTTTATAGCCATTTGGGTGAATGCCTACTATGCAAGAGAGTGATCTTACTTTCTTTGGTAATTTTTTTTTTATTCATTATGGCATCGACAAAAACTAAATTTTTATTTTTCTATCTTTGTAAGTAAAGTTTGAACACAAATGATCACTCACGTTATCTTAAGAAATTTTACGTGATTCGAACAAGTTCAAATAAGGACCATCTTTCATATTATTCCAAAAGATTTTATATTGAGTTGGATTTGAGTCTAAATCTCTTGTACCTACCTCAAAAAGTTAATAGCAAGCGGAGTTCTAGTTGAATTGTCTTTTGTACCCTGCAAGTTGGGTCCAAAACTAAATTTTGTTTTATCAACCCAAGAGACGTTAGCATTTAAATCAACTAGCATGTGATATAAACAGGATAAAAGAGTAGAACCAAGCCACCAAACCCCATTTATTTATTTTTTGTTTTTGTTAGTCTTTTGGGGTAAAATCTTATTAACTTACAAATAGCTTTTTAAACATGTTTATTGATTCCTAATTCACTTTTATTTGCAGAATCAAGGGCCATCTGCAAATATTTGGCATGCAAGTACACGGAAAGGGGAACCGATCTCCTGCGGTCTAGTTGCCTCAAACAGTCAACAATTGGAGAAACTTGGATGGAAGTAGAAGCACATCAATTCGATGGTCCAATAAGAACAATAATTCGCCAATTTATATTGCATCCACTAAGAGGGTTAGTTTCCTGATGAGAAAATAATAGAAGCTGAAATGAAGAAGCTGGGGAAAGTGCTTGATATGTAATATCTTGCGGGTAATTATTACACAATGGCTGATATGCAATACATAACATATCTTGTCTACTTCATGAGAACCCCAAAAGCCGCGGCGTTAACCCCCGGCCGCGTGTTAATGCTTGGTGGAATGACATTGCTTCAAGGCCTGCAACTGTTAAAGTTGCAGAAGGCTTGAATCAGCCTCATTGAGATTCATAGCAGAGTCAAAAGAGATCAATAAAGAGGTGCTCTGAACAGTTGTGTTTTATGTAGCATGAATGCATCTGAAATTTGCTTTGTCGATTGTATGATTTTTATTTGATGTTTGCTTTCTTGCAACAGTTAATAGTTGAATTTCTCCACTTATGTTGAACGTTTTGCACTCTCAAGTCTTAATACCCACAAAATTTCTTGAATTCAAGGAAAGGTTTTTTGAATTTCAATATTCAGTCTTATCTTCATTAGTGCAAGTTGCAAACATTTACACGCGGACTTTCAACCCTGCTCCTAGCATTTCAATGTTGAATTTCTAACAACAATGTAAAAGTGTATATTTTGTAAATAACTCAAGCTTTTAAAAATGATATTTTTAGTTTTAGATAGAATACATTAACTTTGTGCATGTCCTCATTGTTTCATTGTTTCGTGATACTGAACGAATATGACTAATTTACTTCGATAGTGTTTTTTTTATTTATTTGAAATTTGAATGGGTTTGAACTTGACTGAAAAAATGAATAAGTGTGTGTGTATACATATATATATATATAAATGAATGATAAGTTTGTTTCTCTTTCTTTCAATATCTGAATATAAGTGTTATTGTTAGTTTTTTAAAAAGGAAAACATCTGAAATATGATAACCTCATACGTATTAACAATACTTATATTTATTTGTTAAGCACATGATAAGTTATGAATAAATTATTTGATTACTTAAAATAATTTGATAATATGTACCTTAACAAAGCATGAAAAATGAAAAATATATCGAACACACACACACACACACACACAAAGTTTCTAAGATTAAGAGAGTGGTTTTTTTCTATTGATCTTGACAGTGCTTTAGGTTTGAAGGGGTTCTGCAATTGATTTTACCAATCTTGTTAGGATAGTATTAGCAGTGTTTTATTAGAGCATGTCCTAGATTATTTCAGAGGTTAAGCTATGCCTAGAGGTTTTCAAAATACATTGTTGGTTCTTCTTTTTTAAGAAGCCCTCCCCAACTTTTTAGCCTGACTTTAAACTGATCAGTCTATGTAATGTGAACAACAAGATTTTGACCAAGTTGCTTGTGTTCCAATTGGCCTCTCTATTACCTCATATTATTTTTACTTCTCATAGTGGTTTTGTCTTTGGTAAAGTGATCCACGATAATGTGCTTTTGGTTTAGGAGTTGGTAAATGATCTCAACCGCTGTACTCGAGGGAACAATATAGTGTTGAAGCTTGATATGCCTAAGACTTATAATCAAATGTCTTGGTCTTTTATTATTCAAATGCTGCGGTGTTTTAGGTTTTTCGAGTGGTGAGCCTCTTTGATTCGACGAGCTATCTTTGGCCTTTAGTTCTACGTGTTGGTGAATGAGGTTATCCATGGATTTTTCCAATCTCAGGGAGGTCTTAGGCAGGGCGATCCTCTTTCCCTAAGTTTGCTTATCAATACTATTGAGTTTCTATCTTAGGGTTTAAACCATTTGTACTATAAATATCTCTCTTTGCGATATTGTTCTGCTGCACTTATTATTGTCTCCTTTTTTAGCTTTGTGAATGATGTTGTTAATTTTACAAATGAGAGTCGATTAAGCCTTTAGTGGCTTATAGATTTTTTATATCATTATGAAGAGATTTAGGGGCAGTTGATTAGTCAAGCCAAGAACAGTTTCTACACTAGGGGCTCACTTCTACTTTGCACTAGGCTATTGTCCATTCTATTATTAGTTTCCAACACTATCAGTTTTTGTTTATTTATCTTGGGTGCCCGATCTTTACGAGGTGTCTTAAGATTTCTCATTTCAATGATATGGTCTAAAAAGTCAAGGAATGAATCTTGAATTGGGCCAATCAATTGCTATCTTTTAGTGGGAAGCTAATGCTTATTAGACGTGTGCTATTTTCTATGCCGCTTAATCTTTTTCATTATTTTCGCCCTTTTATAGCTATGGTTCAAAACTTAGAAAGACTATTCACCATGTGCTTATAAGATGATTCTGAGACAAGGCGATAGATTCACTCGTGTAGATGGTTGATGATTTATCATCCAGTTGAGGAGGGTGGCCTAGATATCCATCTTTTGATGATATGGTTGAGGCTTTTATGCTCAAGTTTTAGTGGTATTTTCGGAAGCAGAGTTCGTTATGGGCTTTTTATATGAAATTTAAATATTATAGAGCTATACATCTAAGTCTGATTGAGTTTAGATATCTTACCTCTTCTCTCTCAAGACACATTTACTCAATTTGATGTGTTGTTGGGCCTCATGTGCGTTGATTAGTTGGTCATGAGGAGTGAAGTTTTTGGCATAATTCTTAACTATGCTTTGGTCTTTTGGTCATGTATAATCCTACAACAGCTTTTATGGTGTTGGTTTTCTTTTATTGGTGAGGTATAGTCTAGAATAGGGGTAAGCTTCAGGATGTGTTGCCTTTTTTAATTGTTGAGTAGATTTTATTGGTTCTTATTTCTAATGGGGAGCCGAATTTAATTCAATTGGATCTTGCCTCTAATGACATTTTTACTTGCGGATAGCTTAGGAGCTTATGCGTTATTCTAGACCAAGGGATAAGGTTTTTTTAGTTATCTGGTAATGGCATATCCTGCCTCGAGTTTCCTTTTTTCTTTGGCGATTGTAGCATGAGCTTTTTGCTCGAGGGGTTTTTACATGGTCTCTGGTGTGTTGTGGTCAGCTGTTAAGACTTCCAGACACTTATTTATTGATTGCACACATGTTTGCTAAGTTTAGGTTCATTTTCAACAAATTTTGTGTATGAGAGATGTTGCTTTTTTTACCCCCCATGCTTTGCTTCTTCATTGGAAGTGGTGTGCCCCTTCTTAGAGTCGTTTTCGAGTCCTTCTACCTTGCTTTATTTTATGGCAAGCTTGCAAGGCTTGTAATGCTTTCAAGTTTGATTCATAGTCTTTCTCTGTTGATGGGGTTATCTATCAGGTAATATTGGATCTTAGGCTTGCTAATTCCGCTTTTGGCTTTAAGCCTTCCTAGTTATGGCGAGTTTTGGGTTCCTGGATTGTAGAGGGTTTGCAAGTTATAGCTCTACCTAGGAGATTGATTTGATTAGTTTCTTAGATGAGGCCGCCTCCTGAGGTTGCAAAGTTAACATTAGATGGTTACTCTAGAGGCAATCCGAGGATGGCTGCTTTAGGTGGAATTCTTCGAGATCATCTAGGTGTGGTTTTGGCTGTTATTAGATCTTTGCTTGGTCGTTAGCCGATTCTTTATGCTAAGCTTATGGCTGTTTATGAGGGGTTGGAGCTTGCTGCTCATCTTGGTTAATTTATGCTTGAGGTAAAGTTGGATTCGGCCATGGTCATTTCTTGAATTCGTTTCGGAGGTCCTGCTCGCTGGGATTATGCTTTTTCGTTATGTCGGGTGTGTACTTTGACATCTTCCTCTCTTATTTTAGTTAGACATGTACTTTGCGAAGCAACTTTTGTTATTAATTTTCTGGTCAATTGAGCTTACACTCATCAAGTTAGTCAGCATTTCTTGTGTTCTTAGGATCTTTTTACAAACTTATATGGTATTTTTCATTTAGATGCGCAGGTTGTTCCTCATGTTAGACGTTAAAATTGATGGCTTTCTTTTTCCTTTTGATGATTTTATTCTTTTCTTTTTATTCTTCTTTATTTATATTTACTTTAGGAGGTTTTGGTTTATGACCATTTCTTTATTTATTTTGCTTCATTACTAATTTATATTATAAGTAGGGTTCCTGCTTAACACCCTACCTCTTGGTGGTTTTTATCCCAAAAAAAAAAAAATTGACATTAATATGTGACATTTATAATGTATTTTTAAGTATATTATATGATATTTTTTCTTGCTAATTATGTAAGCCAACTAAGAATTGTTTAATCATTTGAATTAAATTTAATATATTAAATAATATTCTAAATGTATTAGAAAAAAAATTATAAAATATTCTCATCTAAGTCCTATCATGCTTAAAATTCTCATTTGCAATAAAAAAATGATAGTTGAATATGCACACAACAAAGAAAAATGGATAAATAAAAAAATAATAAAAAGATAATTTATATACTAGGAAATAAATGTATTTAATAGGAGTATTAATAAAAGAAAATATTAAAGTTCTATTCATATGTTTTGTCATTCAGATAAAAGTTAAAATATTTAACCTTTTTTCATTCACAACTAAACTTCTTATAATTAGACATAAATTATAGGACTTAGATGAGAATTGTGGCTTACCAATATTGCATCAGAGTTCATTAGTATTGTGATGCATGGATCAAGATTATTTCATGATGCGATTTTTTTTTCTTTTAATCAAAATTGAAGTTCACCATCCAATGGTGATTAAATAAGAAAATAAAAAAAATAATTTCTTACTCTTATTAATACGAATGTGACATTATATATTTAAAAATTTAGAAGAGGATGAGTTTGAAAATCCTAACTCATGATGTACAAATGTTAATATGTATTATTTATGTTAATGTTGAATATTTATCCAATAGCCCAACAATTAATTTCTTGACCCTTTTTTTGGGTTTTGGTCTATCTCTCAAAATCCAATAATTCACTAAAATCCTAATAAATGAGTTGTAATATTTGACCCTTTCATTTTATCTTACCAACCCCCACTTCCTAGTTACTTTAACAGAAAATTTTAAGATAATCTTAATCTTAATATATCCCGTTTGATCTCCATTTTATTCTTCATTATAATTTTTATCATTTTTCCACATACCTCACTGTATAAAACTTATAAAACTTGCATAAAAAGGAAAATAAACTATAATAATCTTTCTTTTTCTTATTGTTTCATCAATGCCTCTCATAAAAAGATTTATTGAAACAATTAAAAATTGTTATTACTCTCAAATATAAAAGTGTCTAGTTATAATATAACAATGTGAGTCTAGGGTCGAACTATGTGGAATTTTAAATCTAGTAATCAATTTATTGTAACAAAAAAAATTAACTATGGGAAAAGAATTGACAGGAATCAACTGCTAAGGTTATGAGATTCACTCTCAGATTTCAAATTATGATTAAAGCAACTCTCTCATATTTGTATTTTGTATTTATTATACCAGTTAATTATTATGTCATTTAATTCTTGATTAATCATTAATGTGATAAATATAGGATCAAGTACTTAATGTGCCACAATTATATTGAAGTGTCCGCATTATGTCAAAGTACTATATAAATCAGAAAAGATTTAGATCTATAAATTAACACGATATAAAAGAAACTGATGAGAAAGAAAAAAAATATAATAAATAAAATAAACTTTAAAACTCACTTGAGAGAATAATTAATCAATAACTTGAATCCAAGAGCTTCACCTTTCACCTCAGCTAAAAAAATTTAGCCACTCATATTGAAAAATAAAATACTTATTGTATTTAACAAACTTCTAAAATATATTACAAGAGAATTGAAAATACAAGAAAAAAAAAATTTTCAACTCTCAGTTCAGCCACCAGCTTTCTCTCTTGGCTTCTTTTTCTTTTTCTCTCTCTCTCTCTCGCTCCCCCCTTTCTTTGCGTTGCATTTCCTTGCCTTTTATAGGTGAGGAATGCAATTTTTTTTTATTATATTATATTATATTATATTATATTATATATATGCAATTTGTAAGGTCACACCATACTTTATTTTATTTTTTTATTTTTAAATATTTATTTTTATTAATTACATTTCCTCCATAATGGCTTCCAATGACTCCAATAATTTTTCTTTGTTTCCGCTTTTAGTTCTAATTCCTTCTTTATTCCTGAAATATTTACAATAAAAAATTAATATACTACAAATTAATTTTAATATAAAAATTTTATTAAGGGAGTGTTAAGATAATTTAAAAATAATAAGCGCATTAATCAACATTGTAAGTGAAAAACTGATAATTTTAGACTTATTAAATGTATACTTTTTAGTGTTAATAATTTATCATTAGTGCATGTGGTTTAGGCATGGGTTTTTTGGTTGAAATTTTGCTGATTTGTATCCATTTAAAGCTATAAATTGAAATTTGTGGGGGTAGAGAATGAATGGATTTGCCTTGAGATAATAGAGATGTAGCCATGAATTTATCTTGATTTTTGTCCTTTGATAAAAATGTAGTTTTGGAATAATGTAGAAGCCTAAATGCTTGTCATAAAATCGAGTATAAAAATTGAGAAATAAAAACTTTAAACTTACTTCTTCACCTTCCTCTATTAGGTCCTATAAACTATTTACATGAGTATATAATATTTAAGTAGAGATAACTCTTTAAGAAGTTAAAATAATTAGAGTTTATAAAATTAAATTTTCTGAATTAGATAATGGTGCAAGATAATTATCATGTGTGTATTTAAAAATTATTTATCTTTTAAAATAATTTTACACAAAGATAAAATATATATTAGCATAAAAATAGTTAGTGGAGGTTAGTAAAATAAAATGGGGGATCAAATATTCAAATGTGACCACGCCTAATGGATAACGTACCATGGTTTCCCTGCGGGCTTTGATCTTAAATATCCAGCAATTTGACCCGGCCCAAATCTGAAATTACCTCAATTTTTAAATAATAGCCATCGGCGTTAAATGGAAAATACCAAACGTAAACCGCTCTAAAACCCTAGCCAATTCACAGCTTCACACTAACAAATTCCGAAGGCTTGCAAAGATGCGACCACTGGACGAGGCCGAAACGACGGCGGTTTTCGAGAAGCTCTTTAAATTCACCGGCAACAATCTCAAAAACATAGTCGAAAACCCATCCCTCGAAGGACCCGACCCAAATCCCGGCCGATACTGTTTCCGCCTCCACAAGAACCGCGTCTACTACGTCAGCGAGTCATTAGTGAAGCGCGCCACGAACATCGCGAAACCCAAGTTGGTTTCTTTGGGAACCTGCATCGGCAAGTTCACGCACAGCGGCAAGTTCCATTTGACGATACAGGCGCTGAGTCTCGTCGCGGTGAATGCGCGGCACAAAGTGTGGATAAAACCCACATCAGAAATGTCGTTTTTGTACGGTAACCACGTTTTGAAAGGCGGTTTGGGGAGGATAACGGATAGTATCGGCCCGGGTGATGGGGTGGTTGTGTATTCGATGTCTGATGTGCCGTTAGGATTTGGTGTGGCGGCGAAGAGCACGCAGGATTGCCGGAAGCTTGATCCCAATGGGATTGTGGTGCTGCATCAGTCAGATATTGGAGAGTATTTGAGAATGGAGGATGAGCTTTGAAGGAAAAATTTTGGGTGTTTTGAGAAATGGGTTGGTGTTTGTTTCTTTCGGGAAATTTTGAGAGAATTTGTAAGTGCGTTTAATTTTATGAGGTTTATCTATGTGGGATTCCAATAAACTTTGTTGCTCTCAAATTATAATGAATTTTGCATTTTATGTATGTTTGTTTTTACGCATGCTATATCGAATTGGGCTTGCATTTTTTTTTTAATCGGAAGCGCTGGAGTTATGATTGGCACAATTTGTGAGCCTTCAGCTATATGAGTTTTGAGTTTTGTGAAACTGTGTCCTTGAATTTTTACTAGATGGATTGTGGCTTTGATATGATTGATCCTAATCGTGCTAAGCATGAGATGGTGATCTGATTTAAATCACATATGGGACTTTTTATTTGATACTTTTCACTGAAACCATCTTATATTAGAGCCAACCAAAATGTCGAATTCTAGTTGTGTGAATTTAATTCCTGAAAATGATTTTCTATTTAGAGAATCAAATTCTAAAAAGGATTTCATTTTGTGATGTCAAAATTGGATATGTAGTATAAAAATAGAGAATCTATTCTCTTTTTCCTTTTACCCAAAAGCCTGATTTGGAGATTGTGTAATGCTTACTCTCAAACTCTTTGTTTACACCGTAGTGATATTCTTTGTTTCGCTCCTCATCTTCGGATTCCTGTCTAATGATCCAAGGCATAATCCTGGACGCGAAGAATAAAAAAGGAAGGGGTTGCTTACTTTATTTGTATAAATGTTCTTAGGAGTTACGAGTTACTAGCTTTAGGGATGTCTTCAGTTGGGTCTTTTGGGGTTTTGGCAGAAAGTATTGAAGAGGATTGTATTGGTTATGAGTTCTATGAAGTCGTTTTATTTCAGTGTTTTGGTTTCTAGAATCATAATGAACTTGGTCTTAAAAAATGAAAAGCTACTTACTGATCACAAGGTTGTTCCATGGGCTTCAATGAGTGAATAATTTAGACCTCAGGTTTACTAAGCTGCAAGGATCATGCCCACTGCCATCAATGTCCGTCTTTTCCTTTCTAGTTTCAAAAAATCAGCTCACAGGGGATTTTCCACCAACAATATGTAGTTTGAATGGCCTTGGTGCTCTTGATTTGTGTCCTGCAACAACTGAAGTAGCATACTTCCAGAATGTTTGGGCAATTTCAGTTTTGAGTTGTTAGTATTGAAACTGCCAGGTAATGACTTTCTTGGAATCTTTCCTCAAACCTTCATGAACGGAACAAACCCGAAGATAATTGATTTTAGCAACAATTCATTGCAAAGGTTAGTGTCTAAATCAGTAGCCACTTGTGCGAGGCTAAAATTTCTCGATATTGAGATAACCAAGTCACAGATATCTTCCCATCTTGGTTGGGAACTCTTCTAGGGTTGGAGGTTCCAAGCGCTGGAGCTTGGGATCCTACGAAGGCTGTCAATGCAAGCGAGCTAACATATTTACAAGTTAATTCTACAACCATACAGTAATCCTTTGTTTGCTTTTTATGGCTATTCTGATTATTTAACTATCAATGAGCAACGAAGGCATAGTCGCACAGAGTTGGAATATGAGGAGCTCTCCAATCTAATGACCACAATTATTCTCTCCAACAACAATTTTGTAGGAGATTCCAACATGAATAATGAACTGCATATTGAAAAGGGCTTCGAAATCTCAACCTTTCCAACAACAATCTACAAAGTCACATTCCATCATCTTTGGATTACCTAAATGCGCTGGAGTCATTGGACCTGTCTTGTGACAACCTCTGAGGACAAATTCCTCAACATCTTTAAAGAGCTTACGGCACTTGAAGTGTTTTGACGTGTCACATAAACACCTCACAGGTCCAATTCCACAAGGAAATCAATTTTACTTGTTTGGGAATGATTCATTTGATGGCAACTCGGACGGTATGGACAACCTTTGTCGAAAATTTGGGAAAACTCTTAGGTTTCATCAGAATCTCTATTCGAATTGGTCTGGGAGACAAGTCTAATTGGAGATGCAAGTGGGACAATAGTTGGAGTGGTACTTGGACTGTTGGACACATCTTTAGCAAAAGAAAACATGAATGGGTTCCAAAGACTTTTCGACTGCAATACAATAAAAAGAGACACAGGCAACCGAATGTAGGAAGCTTTCTTTGAAGAGATACTTCCGCTTGGTGAAGCCTCCGTATTATGATGTGCTTTGGGTCGCTATTTGCTTCCAAGTTTAATAAACCTCTTAGATTGAGTACTATCTTTTACTATTGTGATAGCATATATATATTTTCTCTAAAAGCTTCTATCTGAAAATGTAACTCACAAATCATTAAGCTGTGGTTCTGAATTCTGGTAAGCTTGCAAGACTGAAGTAAATAACAATGGCAGAAGATGAAAGAGCAAGAGGTTCACCAGCATACTATGCTCACAGCTTTGCCGAATGGGTAAAAATTCGCAACCCAATTAAGAAAAGGCAAATTGCAGTAGTTTAGCACAATCAATCAATAACTGCTCTTAATTTTCTTCCTGTCGGTTATTTCGCTTGACAATCTTTGTAACCACTAAGGTTGCATTATTAACAAAGTTATTTTAACTTCTAGAATGACTTTCGCTTGCTGAATGATCATCCACTCTTGAGTTATTTCCAATAAAAAGAGAGGATTGCTAATGAATAGCTTTTACTGAATTATTAATCTTCGCTGAGTTGTTGCAGTGTATTCTAGAACGACTTATCAGTTTCAGCTTCATTATTGTCGCAAATTGAGGACCTCCGCTGCTGCATATGTCTATATGATATGTAAAAAGTTAAAGCAGAAAGCGGACACAAACCTTACAAGTCACAACTCCATAGTTCAGATGATTGAGAAAGCTTTGGGTTGTCGTTCGCCTTCCAATGCTAATGGCACTGGGACTAGGAAAATACAAAAGCATAATGACGTTTGCGCATCCGGGGAATCGAACCCCGGTCAGTACCGTGGGAGGGTACTATGATACCACTACACCAGATGCGCCTGTTGAATCTAGAGCACTTGAAAAAGACAAAAGAACAAATAATAGATTTGGTTTTGATTCCAACCCAAAACTCGTCAACTAGGAGTTTCTATAGCACATCAAATCCATTTTTTATTTGCATTCGTCCATCATTTCTTCCAAATTCTGTAGCTGGTTCCCTAATATTATGTAGGTCTCTCCAAGTTTCCAACAAAGCATCACAATAGCACATATTTTTCGCCTAGAATTACGAGGCACGCACATGACTAATAACGAGGCTCATATGTCCATCAATATGGCCACCTTTGACGATCACACTTACGTGTATGGGCTAAACACTTTCACTGTCATCTTCTCCTAACAAATGATGTACAGGAGACTCTTACTAGCATAGATAATTTAAATGACAAAATGATGGAGACAGAGCATGCTTATTCAGTCACAATAGAAAAGGTTAAAGTTTTCACAAAGTAATAAAAGAATGCATTCACAAAGACGTCATAGCTCGCCGACCACAACAAAATTCCTTCTAAGCAACAACTTTAATTACTTATTAATTCCTAAAGCACGAAATTAAGGCGGGCGCCTAAAAAGCACTTTTAGAAATAATTCAGACTGCCGGAAATATAGTCACAAGTGCTGAAACTGCCCCCTTTCGATAGTTATATTTGTCCATTCTTTATAGAAAAGCTGCACCTTGGATGCACATTTCTACTATATATATTTTAATTATTTAGGTTAAAAGCAACATAACTGGGGCATTACATTACTTTGCGGCTTTTTGATGGCTTAATCAGTTGAATTTCAGTTCTTTTGGTTGCTAGCTTGTTTGAAACGTCAAACAAGTTGCACACATTTTCATGAGTTTTGAGTTTTTTTTCATGTAACTAGCCAATCGACTTCTATTGCTTGTTCTAGAATGGTAATTATAATTTCGAAGACTGAATATAACCTGTATTAGTTAATAGGTCAATTAAATATAGCATCCACGAGGAGTTAGCCTTATGGTTCTCAACAAGTTTGGGGTCCAGTTCTCATGGACACTCTCTTTTGAATGAGAATAGACATCACTTGCACGGCTTCAGGTGAATTCATAATTCCAGTTTATTTTCATGGAAGTACTTGATTAAGATAAAGAGAATGACTATGTACAACCCTACATCCTATGCTGAAACGATTACGCCCTCCAAGTTCTTCATTCTTAAGTCTCAACTTATAATTTATTATATGCAATAAACTCAGGAGTTACAAGCAAGAAATTTATGGGTATAATCGAGAATTTAAAATTTTTAATCAAGAATTAATTGATGCAGTGAGAGCTAATATATCTGACGATGAATGTACTGTAAGCACAATCTATTAGAAAAATGAAATCAATGCATGGTCAATTCAAACCCTATATATGAGAAGACAAAACAGGATCTCTCTAGTCTTGCCCCATCCTTTGTGGATAGGATCAGAAAAGATGCAAAGCTGCAGCTTTCTCTTCTCCATAACACATTTTTATTCCACTGACTGTCCATAACCATAACCCTAGATCTTTTCTACGATGATCTCTTGATTTGATCCCTTCTCTTTTGAAAGGCCGCCAAAAAATTGAACTGACTACTCAACAGAAAGTACAAAGAGGAATGGGCTCGGACTGCCCTTGTACAACTGACCAGCAGCACAAATTAAACACTCGTTTTGGATATATTCTTTATAACAATTAGACACACGCTACTGAGAGCCTTATCCACACGAGTTTATAATGCTTTATACATTGCTGCTGCTGCTGCTTTTTCTCAGCACTCGCAAAATTCCAGCAAAATAGAGCTAGCTACCTTACAGCACATGTTTTTTTGAGCCATGTACGCATATATGGCTGCTTGCTTTAGCCAATAAGCTTGGATTCATGCATGGTCACTCCTTCGAATTATATAACTATGAAAATATATATAATTCAAAAAAGCAAGAAACGGTTCTCATTTTATAATTTGTGCTCGTTGTTCTTTTATCCAAATATTGAGTTTTGTCTTTTGACTAGCTGTGCAAGTTGTCATATGACGCTAGCCTAGAGAGCTCTTTTGCTTCAAAACAAGAGTGAATTAAAATAACATTGATAGAATTTCATAGTTTGAATTTACCCCTTAGACCAGTCTTTTTTTTGTTTGGTTCTTATATTGTGATAAGATAATGTGTATCTATTCGTGTATGAGTTTGGTTCTCTAATACTATATAAAAATTCTTAGGCCAAATTAGTATTAAGAAACTAACTCATGAGTTGAGAATTATTTCAAGTTGATATTATTAATAAAAATTCTTAGTTGGTGTGAGATATTTTTCCTATTAATATTAAGTTATTAAATTAAGAGAGTGATTACAATACATTTGTTGTACAATATAATGCCCCCTCCATTACTCTCGGTTGAAAGCCTCAAAGTTTTCCTATTTCTGACCTCCAATTTTTTGTTTCTACATACAAATTTATGATGCCAAATTTCCAATACACCAAAATTTGGAAGTCCACACAAAACTTAGATGAAAAAATTTCAAGTTTTCAACTAAATTTATAACGGCCGTATTAAAGATATCCTCAAATAAAATTGGAAACTATGGTAGTTGCCATCTGCTGCATAGTGCATACGTGGCATACAATTGTGGGACCTTGGAGTCCCTAATCACGAAATTTAACGAACATTAATCCACTTGCAGATGGCATTCTGATTTCAGATTACAGGCTCTTCTATTTTTCTGGGTGAAATTCATTAGTAATAGTACAAAAACAAGTGCTGTTTTAGCCATGTGGTCGCCTTTGTCATCAAAATGGATAATCAACATTGTGTGGTCCCTTAACTTGAGGTTGAGGATATATATTTATTGATAGCTGTTTCAACTTAATTGAAACTTTCCACGGTACCCACTTGATGATAACCGAGACATATGCATCAAATTGACGTCGTGGCTGTAAGTTTTTTACATTCTTGCAATCTTTTGGAATCTTTTGCTTATTAGTATGTGAAGAGTTGTGAACCAGCTGGCAACTTCAGTTTATGGGTAACCCACCATTTTCTTTGGAATTGGTGGGCGTGGACTCGCAAATTTGACCTTTCCCAATATTTCTAGAATATATATGCATATATTATGATGATTTGGGTAAACTTCATATATTGCTAAATCATTTCTACTTCAACACAAATCTTTGGTTCATCATCTCGTAATTGAAAAGGCATTTGGCCGATTCTTTACAAGTGCATGAAATATACAACCTTTTAACAATAAAGATACAGCAACTTGCATGAATCAATTTGGGATCTTCAACTGATCAATGCATTTTGCAGAAAAGAGAGAACAGGCTAGTTTGACCTCCTAAGACGACAACACCTTAATTCCCAAAAAATTATGGATGCTCGCTATGTACGTATACTATATGTAATTTGTTAGATTCTCGTCACGTGTATAAATTGTTCATGTGTGCTACTCAATCGAAACTTGATTATGCGAGAGCATTGGTGCCATCAACGTGTTTTGGCAATCAACGCTCAAATTTATTCTCAGCAAGTGTAAGCCGCACTTTTTTCTGTTAGATATTAATTAATGAGCATGCTTATAATGCTAATTATAAATGCACGCACGTGTCATTGCCCCCTTTACTCACTTTAATTTGTCACCTCACCAGCCAAGCCAATTCATCCCTCACAGACAAATTATACATAAGTCCCGTATATGCCACCCCAAAGAATTTGTATTAAGAATATAATTTGCACACAGAAAGAAACCCAATTCTCATTTCGCAATAGTATACACAAACATACACGATACCAAACGTAGCGACCTTAACCTACGTCAACTATAGCTTCGTCCCTAACGAATGAAAAATCATTAACACCACTACTGAAATATTAGACCCCTCGACGCAAGCAATAAAAATACAAAGAAACCAAATTAAGCACACAGAGATTAAAAATTGACAGATCAGATGAGAGCAGTGTAGAGCTGGGCATGCAAATGGGAATTGAAAAGACCAACTAGCTAGCCAGCTACACTTCCCTGACTTCAAAGACGTTACGGTTTTTAACGACGATGTCGTACATGTGCACGGACTTGAACTTGTTGAAGTCTTTAGGGAGAGAGATTAGATGAACGGTGGAGCGTTTATGGAATTGAAGAAGGTCGGGATCATCGTAGTATCGCTCCCATCCGAGAGCCAATAGCTTACGCTCAAGAACAGCGTAAGAAGTTATGACCTCATTAGTTGGGACATGTACTAGCACTTTGCGGCGGATGTTGGAGTTGGAACAAGCCTCAGCTCCCGGATTCTCAACTAGACGAACAACTCCGTTCTTAAAGACCCAAACGCCGGACATTTTTGTTCTGATAGATTTGGATAGAAGCTTTGTGTGTGGGCTTAAAGATGGAGTTGGCGATGAAGTAGTGCAATATATATAGAGAGATGCAGTGAGTGATAATTAAATTATATAATCTTAATACGAAGCGAGTATGGGGATGTTTGGATTTGGGTTTAGGTGAAGCTAACGTGGGGTCCAATAAAGAAGCTTGCTAGGGTCTTAAGGATGCATTTGGGTCACGTTTGTTTGGGGCACGCGTACCATCAACGATGGGGGCATAATTGGATTGAAGGGAATCCGTTTTTTATTTTTTGGAAATATCTCTAATCCTTTCTATTTTCCCCCAAAAAAAAAGGGGAGGGCCACTGTGGGAATCCTGGTTGGTTAATTGTTTGAAGAAAAATATTTAGATCGAGACGTGTTCTAGACGAGGTTAAAGAAAATGACGTTTAATTGTGTGTAACAGTGAATGGTTGGTTAACACACACTTTTGCCTGAGAATTAATGGAAGAAAGATTGGATGGTGATGTTAACAATGATTCTGATTATTAATTGTTCTTGGAATTCAAATAAGAAGATGAGAAATACATTTTCGACAAGTAAAATGTTTTTGGAAAACCCTATCCTATCCAATTGTGTGTCCATGCATACATGCATGTGTGCGTGATGCATATATAATTATGGATAAACGTTAGTAGTCTATCCTTATATTTTGGTCCTAAGTTTTGAAAAATACCTCATACACTTTTATTCTAAAATATGTTGCACCATTGACTTTACGTTTTTCTTTACTTTTTTCAATAATATCTTTGTTATACCATTCTTGGCACTAATTAATTTATCCATTAAAAAAGTTAATTGTTTATTAATAAAGATATCTTAAAATATTTTTTAAAATATAAAGATTAAACGGCCACTTAACTCAAAATATAAAAATTAAACGGATATTTACCTTATAATTATCTGAAGTTACATAAAATATTATTTGTTGAGGAACGAAAGAAATGGGGAGAAAAGTTGGAAATGAATGGGAATAAAAGTTTTGTAGCTGTAAGAAGAAATAAGGGATGCTTAGAGCATTAATTAATAATAAGGGTATATGTCCTTTTCCGAAATCTGTGAATGGTTTAGTTAGTAGGGAAACTGTAGATTGGGGGTGGGACCAATTTGCAAATGGAGGGGATTAATGTCTTTTTAATTCTTGTTCTAGGGACTCCAAGTAGTGGAAGCGCATTTTCTCATTAGGGCTGGCTGCCTTGTGCCTAAACTACCTAACTGTTGACTATTCAGCTCCCTGCCGTGGCCCCCTAATCTTTAATTTATTACTTGATTATTATTCGCTTTACTTGGAAGAGTGAAAGTGAAAAATGTACGAGATCATTCCTTTCATGTAAAATAATTGTTTTCTGGTGTATATTTTGAGCTTGAAATATAAGATAATTGAGTGCTCATACGTCTAACTTATTGTACTATTAAAGAAAATTTTATCAGTTGAACTAACTAATTATCTCAGTTAATTAAGTTCTAAAATATACACACAAAAATTCTTTTAGAGATTCTTCTGCCTATACATGTACACTTTTCGCTAAAATATCTTTCATTCATCAAATTACATGTTATATATACATGGAAATGGTAGTGCTTTCAAACAAGAAAGTAGTACAGGTTCATCATCATCTGCGCTCGCACTTCGAATAACTTTCTTGTTGTCTGTATAAGTTATCGATACATTTGGCCATTTGATCTGTAATTTTTCTCTTTTCGCTGCCTGTTGTCATGCATATTCATTAGAGCAAGAAAACGAGCAATCGTCTTTGGGAAAGCAAACAACTACCGCAAAAGTAATGCCTGATTCTTGGCACCAATTTAACCCAACCTAATACCAAAGTTAATTGATTTTGTGCAGGCCTTTTGGTTGCAAAACCTCTCTTTATTCAGCACCCTGGCATATGATTTTTGCAATCTCACCCTCGTGCCGTATGGTCCTTTGATGCAATCTTTCCCGACCAAAACTAACACACCCATCGTCATGACAAGGATCTCTCCTATACTCTTTGCACACAACATTCCCCATCTAATTAATTTCGTTGGACCACACAAAAAAATTTCGCCAACTCTGTTAATTTTAGAAAACACTTTGCATGCATTCCAAGAAGTGGGATGGGCTGCTTTTCAAGGCTAACGAGTTGGTGATGCAATGACCAGGGAATTGGCCACTCATTATATTACTATATTTGCTAATGATTTCATTTCACTTAGTCACCTCATTACTTCAATAAGACTGCTGCTCTTTATAACTAGAGTTCGACCTTAATTTTGTGTTGATTATTTTGTTAAATTGTACACGTACGTGCGTATTAATATGATGCCATCTTGTATATATTAATATATTGAAGGTAATCTATCATCGATCTTTCTAGATTTTACTAGAATATGTCCTCGAAATTGATTGTTAATTTAAAGCACTCGATACATTGCAATTGCTCACGAAAAGAATAATAAAATTCCTTTTTTCCTCTTTTTTTTTTTTCCCACAGGACGGAAAAAATAAGCCGGCTTCATTGAACATTTTGCACCTCATATTTTTTGTCCACCTAGATATTGACATTTCTTTCTAGCCACCAATGCACACATGGGTCCCGCGACATGCCAATTCAGCTCCTTCTTCTTCCTTTTTCCCTCATACATGTTTCAAATCCATACAACTTTTAAATTGGTTCTTACCATAAAGCTATATATAAGCATACTTTGTTAGCTTTAATCCTATAACACAGTGAGACAGAATCATTCATGATCAAAACTTTAAGGCTCCACATGATAATTAATCGCAAGCTCCATACGATCAATCATAAAGAAACCACAAGCGCATGTGGTTGTCCCTTAGAAAAGCCAAAATTTAAGTTCTATATTTAACCAAACAAGATACTTGTATCATCCTTTTCAAATATATGTGTGTATGCCTTTTCATATAAACCTCTTCTTTTTTTGTTTTTTGTTTTGAAGAAAAGCACAGATCCGTCCTCATCACTAAAGCAATTTGTTTGGTTTTCTCTTTTATATATGTAGTAAATTCTAGCAACATCTAGGGTTTTATATATTCCTTGAGATGGGTTCTTGCGAATTTTTAAGTAATTAATGAAAAAATAAAATTGAGAAGGAAAATATTCTTGTGAAATATCCATTTCTATATTAGCGTACTTTTATGCAAACAAATAATTTTAGATATAGATATTATTAAATCAATAGGTTACTGTGTTAATAACAGCTATTGTTCAACCAACTAAAGTTAAGTAGGAGAAGAAGATTCGCTATTGCCATGGACGGTGGAGTTGATTTTAGGATCACGACAACTAACTACATTCATTTGAAAGTTGATTAAAATTTTGTATATTTTATTCATGGACGATATTATTGCAATCCAAATTATATTCACTTAATTGAAAGAATCCGAAGGTTATGTATAATTTATTTAAGGCTCGTTTTCGCTAATGATAAGAGATTTTACAGCAATAGTGTTCAGGTCCTATTATTTTAGTCTCAACTTAAGTCTTATTGCTATGTATTACTTATTTATTGGATGATGAATTTCATAACTTGTAAAATTAGTCCCAATACTATATATTAAATTGAGGTTTAGATTTTATGATACTTAGTATTACTCATATTACAAATATATCTATATGGGAATCAAGGACATACGTGCGAAGTGGGAATCAAGGACATAATGCGTTGATCTTTCACGCCATTAGGAGAAGACTGTACTAAAAGTTTCAATAGCACACTCAATGATGATTAGCAATAAAAAAAAAAAAATCTTAAAGTTGCTACAGAAGCAATGTATCCATCTTAATCACACATTTGGGTATCTTTAAATTAAATTACGTAGACCTTCACTAGTGTGCATGAAATTATTCTCCATAAACTTTCTTAAACAATGAGAAGATAAAACTATTGGGTCTATAAAGGTTGAGTAAATTACAATGGTGCTTGTGCATAAATCAATTGGAATTTTTCTTCTAGACAAAATAAAGGAGAACTTTTGCTACAAGGGGAATAAGTTTTAAAGCTAATAAAGAATGATTTTCGTTAGCTATTGTTAGGATTATGCGCGTAACTTTGATTAAAGAAGAATGGAATTAGGCCATTTACACTGATTTCAAGAATAAAGCATTAGGCACTTGGAATGTAGGATCGATTCCCTCATAGAGAAAGAAAAAATTAAGAGGTATATATAATAATCATTTGGAAAATGATCATATTAACGCATCTAATCGAATAAAAAAAATATTAAGATTAAGTCGTAAAACTTACGTCGCATAGTCGTTTTACCTTATGTAAGCATAAGGAATGATATTACGTTTTTTATCATGTTTCCTAATCCTATCTTTTCGAAGATATTAAAGCACATTATGGTCTATGGAAGAATATTTGAAAGCGATACTTTCATCAAATGCTTTTTTTTTTTTGGGTTCTCATTGGAAGAGTGAGTATGACAGTAATGAATGAGATATTTTATTATCAACAAATGCACCTAATAAGCCAAAAAAAAAAGGGTTACCATTTAACTGGGGGAGAGGCGATTGCATTAGTGCGGATTTATGGGTATCATAGTGTTGGGCCTTTATCTCTAAAAGGCCTTCAGCCCGGAAAAAATAATCAGTCGAAACTGTTTATTGCAAACTTGCTGGCCCAAGAAAGCAGGATGAAACACACCTATGTTTTAGACAAAACACAGGGCGTGAACATAAGCAGTTAAGCACTCTAGAATCATTTTAATCATTTAATGCAAAAGCATAAGCCTGAAAGTAAGGACTAAGCTTAACATCTTTGTCAAGTAGATCCAGCACAAGAGAGACGTGACCCCTTTCACCATGGCTAATATGCTGTGAAACCACCCCATCTAAAAGCTTGAGGACAAGGTGATTCGAACTCGAAAATGTCACCTGTTGAGATACCACTTGAAGACAAAAAAATATTAGAATTAGAATGAACTTGATCATTTAGAGTAAGACCAGAGATTTTTTTTTTTTTTTTTAGCTCATGCATAAAAACCACTAAATTAGTATGATCCTTATTTTCATAGAAATCAACCCTAAAGGGTATTTTTACAATTTCATTATTTTTATCTGCTATAAAACAATTCAGCACTGTAACAAAAACTCATTTATCAAGTTTTATAACTATAAAAAAGTCCTAAAAATAAAATAAAATAAAATAAAACTACAACAAGAAATCAAGTGTTATTTAACAAGATCGATGGTACAACACATGATACAAATCTCTCTCTCTCTCTCTCTCTCTCATTTTAGTGACCGACCAAAACTCCCCTACAGAACAGAAGCTGTTGAAGAAGCTTCGTTTTGTACATCGTTGTGATAAATAAAGTTACTAGTTGGTGCAATCGAATCCATGGCAAACAGAAAGCCATATTATCAGGACTAGAATTAGCAAGATTCCGAGAACGACTAACTTTATCTTCATGTTTTGATACCACATTTTACGCCGGATTTGAGTTCCCGCTTTCTTGTATGCTTGGGCCTGAAAATGCAGCAAAGAGAGTTGACGGTTGAAGGGTGCGTAAAAGTAATTAAAAAAAAAAAAAAAGGAATGACTCAGTGTGGAGTCTATATTTATCAAGTTAAACCTACCTGCTCATGCAGGTTTTCGGTTTTGTCGGCAAGATTTTGAATGTTTTCACCTCTGTCCATAGCCTGAAAGGAATATCTTAGATCAGCCGAACAAACAAGGAACTTATTTCTTTTGTAACTTTATCACTTGTTTCACCTAATCAGATGAGCTTTAGGATGCAACACAGGGAAAAGCTAACAGTGTAGCTAATCCATAAAACAGAACAGAAATAATGCACATAATTTTAACACCCCAAACAGGGGGACACGGTGTAGAATTGCTATTTCTTGGTTGCCAGTGAGTCTCTAAATGTAAACTTCCATTCCAATCATATAGGCCAACAACAAATCTTCCTCTTCGAGCATCCACAAACCAATAATGATGGCAACCACGTTCATTTTGATCCATTGAAATTAAATTCTCAAAACCCAGTCACGTATAAAGCTAGGAACCAGCAATACATGGTGCAAACTTTTAACAAGAGGAAGAAGTATGGACTCCAGTAATAATGACATCACTAATCAAAGCACTTAAAGTATGTCAAGAGAATAACACAAGTGCATGAATGAAAACACTTGAAACAAACTACATTTTCTCAGATAGTAATTTACCTTGTCGATATTCTCCAACATTATGCTTTTGACTTCTGAAACTTGAGCCTTCACTTTTATTAGCTTTTCAATCTCTTCAGCGTGGTCAATGATATATTTCATGTGCTCTTTCATAATTGGCCTGTAGATTGGGACTTTTTCATTAACCTTTAGCTACAAATATTCAGCACAAATTCAGGACAAAATTAAAGTAAACATTTGACAGTTTTCACAACAAACGTACCCAAATTCCTTGTTAAGACTCTTGGCAATAGCAGTATCTGCTTTACCACCGCCATACCGCTTCTTAAAGTCTGCTCTCATACGCTCCAAAAAAGCAATAGAGATCTGCTTGCTAACAGATTCTTTGGCAACAACGCAGTACGCTGCCAATTTGAAAGGGCAGAGTTAAGGGGACTAGTGCAATTGAAACTCCTCACTTCAGATGACAGAGAATGCATTAGTTTTGACACTAGCAGAACAATACAACTTGCTGACGGCCACACTATTTGTCCAATTTACGGTATATACAATATACATAACTCTATGACAATTACACATTGAGAATGTATAATCTGCAGGCCACTTCAAAACCACAAAGCATATATGCTATAACCAGAGTGAAAGCCTAATTGGAACATTCCGACAACCTTTGATGCTTAAAGATTTTAATGTTAAACCTTCTTATGAAAATCTATTTCTATGAAAGATTATTGTAGCTGGACTTAGCTCCAGTAACGGCCATAACCCAGTTACATGTACCAAGAACAGATGCTTTTACCCTGTATAGAGAAACCATTTATTTAATGACAATAAATCAAGCTACAATTATCACCATAGGCTGATCAAGGTTTTTGGATTCTTCAAACATTGGTCAAAAGGAAAACGAAAAAACTAACAACCTAAAGTTGTAAAACCACCTTCCACCAATCAAAAATTAAAAAAAGAGATGACAAAAATCTGAATCTCTATAAGCTATATAGGTTTCTCTATCACAAAATGCAATCGCTGCAAGTGAACTTCCAATATCTGACCACAAAATAAGATATCTTTCCTGTTCACAAATCCCCAAGGGCAAGCACTTGCACACCATACTCATGGAAATGGATGCAGAGATCAATAATGAAAAGACATATCACATCATCATCTCCAAATTTAAGTTCTAATCATCAGATAGAAATTGAACCTTGCAACACCAAATGCATTTATCTATACAAACTCACCTCTACAAACTAACGTGGCATGATATAACTGGAAAAGTAAAAATATAAAAAGTCAATGCAACAAATGGTAATAAAGAACATGTTCTTATTCTTCCAATCATATCATGTCACGTCAGTTTATACGAATGAGTTTTCTATAGATATTTAACACATAGTGAATCCTTCTCTTATTGCAAAAAGACAAACCACCAGTTCTTTAAACAAAGAGTTGCAAGAGACAAAATCATTAACAGAGATGAATTAATTAAATTTGTCTTTTTCAAACTCTTTGTAAGTAGTATACTCAACTTCAACTATCAATTATACCCATACACTTGTGTTTCAATTGGAATAATGCTAGAAATAGAAACTATGTACAAACTCTATTCAGACAAATTGATGTGACAATGATGTTGTTACATGCCTCACATCTTAAAGAGAATAAAAGAAAATAAATAATATAGGAAATGTGGTGATCGTAAAAGTCACCACATCATATCAAATTGTACGAGTAGAGTTTATACAAAATTCATATTTTCAGCATTATTATCTCAATTGTACGGGCTGATACATAATATTAACAGAGAATTTAATGATGTTAAAAGCATTTCTAAGTAAATGAAGAATATTTGTAACCATTTTCGCATTAGATCCAACTACTTTAAGCTACAGTTAAACTTTAATTAACTCCCTCAAATTGAAAATATACAAATAGTCTTCAATTACCGTAACCGTCTTCAACGAGGAAGTTGAAAGTGTGGTGGTCGCAATTGTAAGTGAACTTGTTGTTCGAAGAAGGCAGCCTCTGCAAGCACTGAGCTGCAATCGCCGGGAAGTTGCCAGTGAACTCGGTGTACTCCGCCAATATCATCGTGCCACGCGCCACGAAGCTGTATATGAACGATTCCTGACCCATTTGAGTTACTACTGAGTCACGGCTCGGCCTCGACTCGGTTTAGAAGAAGAGAGAGGGGAAACACGATCAGACCAAAAAGAGACTGGTCTGGTTTCACGTCAAGTGTTTTCTTTTCTAGGCTTTGTTTGGTTCCATTTTTATTTTATTTTGTTTTGTTTTGTTTTTTACTTTGGTCGGAAGAAAGAATTTTTTTGTATTTTAGTTTTGAGAAGGTTTTATATAGAGCACGAGATTTAACATTTACGTCCTTGAATTTAATATTTTATCGAAGAATGTATAAGTTTTCAAATTCTATTACATAGGTCCTCTCTTGTCGAATCTCAGGAGTGACCTCGTGCTAAGTTTGCCCTCTCGGGTCAAATAAAAATTCAATATCACGAGGAGTTGAGGATAATTGGACAAAATAATTGAAGTAGGGACCTGGTTTATGAAACAAAAAAACTATATCCTTATTGATAAATTATATAAATTTCAGGATTTAAATGACAATCCGCGTTTTAGCTTTATGAACTAGAAACGACGCGTTTTGACTTGGATTGGTTGAATATGACTTGGTAAATTAGACTTTGTATAAGTTGATGTGCTCTTTCCCTTAGAATTTTCAATTTTTTGTTTTAATTTTTATTTTGCTGTAATAATGTGAAAAGGACTAATTTGATTGAGTAAAGCAAAGAATAAGAGAGAGAGACTAGAGAGCGAAAGTGGAAAAGCTTCGTTAAACAAGGATTCGGGCCTGGCCTTGCGGCGATTAATTAATTCAATAACAAATTAGTGGAAAATGGAAATATTAAAAATCATTATAGGTGGACCAATTGGAACGGCAATTGTTTGCGGCGCCAAAAAGAAAATTAAAGGGACTACCTTCGCTTATAGAGACACGTATTGGCTGGGCTTAAGCACATGTGTCTTTACAAGTAAAAAATGCTTACACTTCATGCCGCCCCTACTCTCTCTCCAGTCTCAGGCATCACCGTCGCTGCCACCGCCTATTTTCATCATCTCAAATCTCTTTCAACCTTTCACATCGAAAAATAACAACCCTGCTCGGAATTCAGAAAGCACTTGCTCATGAAACCACCATAGCCAATGAAATAAGACAACAAGTTTGCCCGAATAACTAGGTCTTCTAAACAACTATGATCATGTTTGCCTGCTTTTAGTTTACAGCCAACTTTCAATTTCAAGCACACTTCATAATTGAATCATACAATATACTCTTCAATCTTCTTAGCAAAACAAATTTGCGTAATCCAATAACTCTTCTATAGCTTAAGTTTCTGCCAATTTTAAAGACAAATTTCTCAAAAAATCAACGTACATTTTCGAATTAATTTTCAAGCTTTTTTTCAATTACCTCCCACCATATATCAGTAAGCAAAATTGACCCATAGAAAATGGGGGGAAAAATAAAAAACGAATCGGTTTAGACCAAAACTAATCCTAAATTAAAAATGTATATTTTAAATTTTTTTAACAAAGGTAAATTAGAAAATATATGTAATTAATCAAATAATAAGGACTAATGAGATAAGCTGAGAGGGTGAAATATCGCCATTCTTTTACAACGGTGACCTTCTCAAGTCCATTTATGTCAACTATGATCATGTTTAGTATGAGAAATAAAAATCAGCTGATGTAGAAAAAATATGTAGCTTTAAAATAAAAATTAATAGTTTGTGGTGATAATATGATATTTAATAATAATGTTGATAAAAATAATAAATTTTTTATCATGCAAATGTAAAATAAAATCAATTTAACTTTTAAACGATAGTAATGAGTGCTTACCAAACTTTAGTATTATAGCTTAAAAATTAAAACTATTCAAACAAATACAATACTCATCAAAGCTTATATCAAATAAACTCACTCATTATGGTAAATCTCTTTTAAATGGAGTGATATTTTTGGCCTGAAAAATGACAAAAAGTGACAATAATAAGTGTACAAGTGATTTGTAGGTGTTGCATAAGCGACTCCCGTTATTATGTATGAATCAATTGTAAATGACTTATGAGTACATATAAATGACCTAAAAGTGACTTAAAAGCATTAAAACATAATGCTTGAATGACCTATAAATAACATATAAGTGATATATAAATATTCTATAAATGATATGTATGAGTTTAAAACTTTTGTAAAAATGGTCTAGGTAGGACTTTTAAAAGGGGCAGTAAAAGTACAAATAAATTAATATATAATTAGAATCAACTTCAGTTCATCCCTCAAATAGAATGATAATTTTTAATTTATTTGTAAAAGTATAGAAACATCAATTTATCCTACATTGTTGTTCAAAAGATGATAATAAATTCTAAGGGAAGAGGGCAGAGAGATGCATTGATAAATTATTCCTTTATATTCTTTTTTTTTTTTGAAAGAAAGATATACTTTTTTTAAACCAAACAAGTGATTACATCCAAAATTTGAAGAGGGAAAGACCTTTTCCAACAACCAACAATGTTACTTGCTAGAGCTATTTTGGCAAGAGCATGAGCAACTACATTGCATTCTCTTAGGATGTGTTGGATTGCAACTAAGTTTCTCTTATGACTTTGTTTTGAATTTCGCTAATTGTCCAACTTATCTCTATTCTGCTACTTCTTTTGTGATGCACTAGCTCAACTACCTCTTTACTATCTAATTCAATAATTCGAGGAGTTCACCTTGCATCCATTGATACCTGCATCCCTAATTTAACAACTGTGGCTTCCAATTGTGCTACATCACCATTAAACTTTGTCTACTGAATAACTACCGCTAAGACATTACCATTCTCATCTTTAAACACCATTTCCCAATCCTCTTTGGTATGTGTCTCCATTGATTGCTACATCAACATTTTCCTTGAAATTGCCTAGGGGAGGTGGAAGCCATTTTCCCTTTCTTTCAACTGCTGATCTTGTTGTCAACTTCATTTTAGGCATCTTAATCCTTGCATATGCCTTCACCATAGCTTCTACTTTATTTGTTGCACTCTTAGGATCCAGATTTTTGTCTTCAAACATAAACTGGTTTCTCTCATACCATGTTATCCACCAGAGAGCAATTATCAGTCTCAAATCATCCTTACTTCTTCTCCTCGCAAGTTTGTGTACCTGTCCCATTAAGTCTGTTGAGTTTGACAAATGCAAATCCTCCTTGCAAAGAGTTAATTTCCACATCTTTCTTGTTGTTGGACACTCGATTACTACATGCACCACATTTTTAGCCTTTATCTTGCATCTTGGACAAATTGGATCATTCAAGATTTTCTTCTTCCATAAGTTTAAGGCTGTTGGTAGCAAGTTTTTGATGACCCTCCACACAAAGATTTTAACTTTTTCCAATAACTCCAGAGACCGAATGACATTCCGATGACCATCACTTTTGCTAGAACAGCTTGGCAGTTCAACATGTTTGATTCTCATTGCTACCTAATATCCACATTTAACTGAGTATTAACCCATTTTATCATAATGTCGTAGCATTTGATCAGCTTTTCATGATCAAATCAATCCAATTTTTTTGGAAACCTAACCGGTACATTATTTGCTCTAAGAATTCTTATTCCACCCTATCATAGGCTTTGCTTATATCTAACTGTAAAGCAACAAGCCAATTTTTCTTACTTTTACTTAATCTAATTTTATGGGGGCATTCATACCTTATGATAATATTGTCTGTGATTAGCCTACTAGGTATGCAAACACATTGGTTTAGAGAAATGACAACATGAAGAATTTCTTTCAGCTTATTAGCTATAGCTTTTACGATAATTCTATATATTACATTGCACAAGCTAATAGGCCAATAATCACTCACATCTCTTGGCTTTTCAACCTTTGGAATAAGAGCAATAAAGGTATGATTGAGAGGAGCAATGTTACCTTTCTTGTTAAGGATGTGGAGGCATGTTGCTAGGACCCCTTCTCCAACAACATCCCAATGCTGCTGATAAAAAACTGCTGGTAACCCGTCTGGTCCTGGGACTTTAGTTGGGCACATTTGGGACATAGTCTCTTTGATTTCATCTTCTGTAAAGGGTCTCGATAGTTTCTTATTCATCTTAGTTATGATTTTTTGTGGCATTTCCTTCAAAGCTGCTTCTATATGTTGTCTCGAGGGGTTTGTTGTAGTAAATAGGGCTGTTAAATATTGCAGAACCTTTTTTCAATCACCTCTACTTCTTCTTACTAGCTTCCATTCTCATCACACCTGTTTTTTTTCTCTTTCTTACTAAAGCCTTAACATGAAAGAACTTGGTATTCCTGTCTCCCTCTAAAAGCCAGTCCGCTCTAGACCTTTGTTTCCAATAAACTTCCTCTTCACTCAACAGATTATCAATATGATTTTCAAGCTTTTTGATGTTATCCCCATTCTCATAATTATCATATCTTTGTTTTGTTTCTCTTAACTCTTTGATTAACTTTTCTAGCTTCTTTTTTCGCTCACCAAATTCCTAAGAACTCCACCAAAGCAATTCTATCATTGACTCTTTCGTCGTTTCGTTGAATTGCTTTACTACATTTTTCCTTTGCTAAATGCATTCCTCCTTCCACTTCCTTTTCACTATTTCTTGGCACTTTTTATATGGACTCCACATGATTTTATAGTGGACTCGAGAAGAAACTCTTTTACCATAGTTAGCCTTTTTTCCCCTCTCTAGCACTTCCATAACAATCGAGTAATGATCAAAACTCCAGGTTTCCATATGTAAAGTTGGTAACTCCTAGAAATTATTGCCTCAATTTTTACTACCAAATGCCTTGTCTAATATTTCTTTAATAATATGGGGGCCAAACCTCTGATTACACCAAATAAACGAGTACCCCTTAAAGCCAAGATAAATCAGCCTACTATCATTAACAACTTCCCTAAAGTCTATAATTATCTCCACTTTTCTTTCACTACCTCCTATTTTTTCACTTAAATGCAAAATTTCATTAAAGTCTCCAAAGCATAGCCAAGGTAATGACGACAAACCTGAGAGTCTTCTAAGCAATTCCTAAATATGCCTCTTCTTTTCTGTCTTCGGATGGCCATATATTCCTGTGCAGCGCCGGTAGCTACCCTCTTTACTTCGAACCACAACATCTATATGGTGTTTATTGTAGGATTGTATATCAACTACTTTATTCTCACTCCACATTAGTGCCAATCCCTCTCCTTTTCTGATACTACTTACTGTAAAACAATGTTGGACATTTAAAGCCTTATTTTTTTTATTCATAAGCTGAACCTTTAATATTGTTTCACACAAGAACACAATTTCAAGCTTCTACTCACGGAGAATCCTTTTGAGTTTTTGGAATGCTTGATCCTTCTCCAATCCTCGAACATTCCAGTTGAGGAGTTTCATGGTTGTCGGCGGGGTTAGGAGCCAGCCTCTACCTTTTGGCTTTCTGTGGTTGAAATTTTCATTTTGTCATTGGTTTGAGCTTCTCCGATGAGTTTGAATTTGGTATGGGTTGAATTAAAGCTTTGTTGGATAATAGTGGTTGTGCTTTGGTTTCCTGTTTTATTCTTTGGGCCTAGGCTTAGCTATTCCATTTCCTCATTTGGCCTTTTTACTAGTATTGGATCCTTCTTTGCTCCCGTTTTAACTTTATTTTGTCTTGCTTGGTATTTCCATCTTTTTTGCTTAGGCTTTGGATGAAGATTTCCGGGCCCATCATCAATTTCCCCCATATCAGTATCGCTATAGCCCATTCTTTGACCCATATCCTTTGGGCCACTTCCCTCTCTCGTGACTCATTTCCCTCATTTTTTCCCGTTAATATATTTGCCTCAATTGTTCCTAGGTTTCCCTCTTTTTTTCCACTTTTGTACCTCTTGCCTTTTATTTTTTATTCCCCAAAAACTATCTCATTCCCTGTAGTATTTTGCTGTCATTGGCTGTTGCTTTCTTTTATCATTGTATTCTCTGTATCCTGTATTAAATGCATCTGATCTACCTATGTTTTTCTTCCTTCCCTATGTTGTGCATCTTGGTTCGGTTTATTTTGATATAGTTCGACCACTCGTTGCTCCGATTCACCTTGTTCATTGGATAAAAGCTGATTTTACTGCAATAGTCTCTTGATCTTTCGTTCGTCATCTTGGTTTATCATTTCTCCTTCCTTGCTTGTTCCTGTACTCTATCTTTTTCTACCCCTGTTTTGCTTTACTCTATCCCCTGCAGATAGCTCTTTCATCCACGGCCTATATATAAGGTCATTTTTTGATTGCTTTTCATACTTTTTGCATTCTCTATATGAGTGTCCCAGTCGCCCACAGCAAAAACAAAAATCAAAGAGCTTTTCATACTCGACTGCAATCGGGATTTTCTTGTCGTCCTCTAATTCAATGAATAAAATTTTCTTCAAGAGCTTAGTTATATCAACTGAGATTCTCATTCTAATGGCTTGCCCCAAATAAACTCCTGCTCTGTCAATATCTATTTCCTCCACCTTGCCAATCAGTTCTCCAATTTCCTTACAAATTTCTTCATCTATACACATAACTGGAACATTTTTTATTTGCACCCAAAATGTTGCATGTGTAAACATTTGCTCTGAGATCTCCCCAATCCCTTCTGATTCCTTAAGGACAATCAATGCTTAATTAAAATGGCATGGCCCCCCTACAAGGATCCTCTTTTTATCTGCTTCATTTCCGAACTTAAAGATAAAGATATTGTCTCCCAGCTTTTTAATCTTCACTTCTTTTTTTTGTTTGCCACACCTGGTTCAGAGCAATTGTCAATCCCTCTACATTGACACTTCTTGTGTGTAGTACCTTACCTATTAGGCATCCTGCTACCATTTGCGCCCTTTTTTCCTTCATCTTCCCTTTAAAGGAGAATTTACTTTCTTCCACCTCTTCTAGGGAAATTGATTTACATCTCCGGATTAACTCATCTGTTTCCATTACTTGCTTTAATAGCTATACTTACCGACTCCTTAATTGCTATAAGAACATTCAAGAAGAAGAAATAAGACTTTCTAACTATTTATGGCCCTTAGCACTTAGAACGAGTGATTTAATAAGTTATATTGACTTAGTTTAGGCTTTTATTCTCTAAGCTTCCTCGAAGACAGAAAGCTTATGAGAAAGAAAAAAGCTCAAAATTAGTCAAGAAAAAGACTTCCTTTATATTTTTAACAGTAAATAAGAGTAAATTAATATTTGTACATGAGAAAATTATTAATATACCCCCAATGTTTAGGACAAGAAATAAAAGCTTCTTAATGTTTTAAAAAAAAAACATTTAGATCTTCATTTTTTAACAGATTCTATTTATTTTAAAGGAAAAACTAATAATTACCATTATCTCCTTCTAACATATAAGTTAATATATTGATCATAGGCATGTCATTAAAAATAATTACTAGTTACCTAATTTGCTTATAGATTATCAATAAAATTACAAACATTAACTTATTTATAAGGGTTAAAATTTTGACATAGATCCAATTTAATTCCTATTTTTTTGCAGCGTCGAGTAGAGGTATATCCTTTATGCCCTGTTTGTAATGCATCAAATGAAACCATTTATCATATTTTGGTTGGTTGACCTTTTGCTAAAACTTGCTAGATGTCATTTGTGATTGGTTTTGTTGGGAGCTTTTTGAATTTTGGAGAATGGCAAGATGCTTTATTTGCTCGCTGTAATTGAGATGATTGCAGTTTGGCTGCCATGATTTGCTGGGGTATTTGGTTGAATAGAAATAATAAAGTCTGGAAAAACATCAATGGGCAGGCTACAAATGTGCTCAATTTGGCTGGTCAGTGCTTGTTTCAACGGCAGCAAGCTCGCAAGAGTTCTTGCTTTGCGCAGGCTTCTAATGCTCTTGATCATGGTCTGGTTTGTTGGAAAAGGCCTCATGAAGGGTGGCACAAGTGTAATGTTGATGCGGCCATTTCCCGATTTAGAGGCACAATTAGTTTTGGGGCTGTCATTTGGTCTTCTGAAGGTGATTTTGTTGCGGCAATGAGGGGTTTCCTCCCTTGCAGATTTGAAGCTTGCGAGGCCGAAGCGATTGGAGTGCGTGAAGCCCTTAGTTGGCTCAAGAATTTTCCAATCTTTCCTATTACTCTTGAAATGGACAGCTTACATGTCTTTAATGCTTTATGTGATGCTGCTGTTTATCCTGATGGCTTTGGTACTATTATTGATGATTGTAGAGCTTTGGCTCACTCTTTAGGAGATGTTTCTGTCTCTTTTGTTCGTAGATCTACGAACACTGCCGCCCATACTATTGCTAGGTTGGGAGGTTTTATGTTAGGTCCGGGTGAGTGGAGACATGTTCCACCTCCCTAGTTGCTTAATTTCTTGGTTGATTAGTAAACTCTTATTTCCTTAAAAAAAATGTAAGAATATTCTTATTCGTAATGGTTAAAATCACTAAATTTTGTCCCAACTCCCAAGGCTGATTAACTTCCCATTTGGCCTAATTTGTACCTAGAAATTATTCAACGATAATCAACAATTCATTATTTCATGCATTGTTTGTACATAGAAATTTAATCAAACTTCATTTCATGCGACAAAGATCATTGATATCATATCAATAGCACAGTTATTCATGCACGTGTCAGCCATTTAAACTTCTATGATCAACCCAAAAAATCTCAGTTACAAGAAAATCAAAAATTGGTTACAACAATAATCACTAAATCTTAATTAATAGTAAATATGAGTAAATTAACATTTTCACACTTTGAGAAGTGAATTAGATATTATCATTCAAAGTAGAGGTAAATTAAAAATTGTTATTCTGACTAAACGTAAAATAAAGTGTACCCTAACTATAATTAACAATGAAGTTCCTTACAACTTGAAGCATTGTAAACCTAATTATTTAAGTAAAATGTTAAGGGCCTCATTGTAAGTTTATAACTCATAGTATTCATGTCCCAGCTCCTACGAGTAAGAACAATACACGTGTATGAAGGAAACTCAAAAGTATCCACGCAATCACACCCAGCACTTCCTCAAAGTTCAATAATCAAGCGTGGCCCCACTCGGCGCGGTTCATTGATTAATCACCTCATGATCTACGTCAAAATCAGTACACTAACGCCGCTGACTCGGCCTTTATTTCTAACATCACTCTTTCAGATCCATTTTTCATTTATCTCATTTGCCCGCCCAAACAGGTCCTTAAGCCCCAAATTCAAACTCTCACCGACTTGTATTTCAAAATCTTCGGACACTGACGCTCACTCTCTTTATCTCTCTCACATCTGCATCTTTCAGTTCAGAACTAAACTCCAAAACGACAACGTTGTTAAATCTGTCCTTAAAATTTAATTAAACCCTAGAAAACGTTGAAAAGGAAAAAAAAACTCAAAATCAATCCAGTTTTGGCAATGGCTAACGTGGAATCTGATTCAACTCCTTCGGTGCCAGTATCTGCTCCACTTGTACCTGTGCTTACACATAACCTATCTATTCATTTTTGCTCATATTTATTTCTTTTTCTTTTTTGACTGAAAATTAAATATAAATTTCCTTCGTCTTTTTTGTTTTTGCAGAAAAAGGAAAATATTACTCCTGTTGGCTCCAAAATTGCGGTATGTTTGTTATTTTAGATTTTCCCCCCTCCTTCTCCTTTAGAAACATGCTATCATTTACATTGGGATTTGAAGAAGCTACAGTGCTTTTGAAAAATACGTTGTTATTTATTTATTTATTTATTTTCTGTTAGGAATTAAATGAATCGAGAGCAGAGTTGCTTAATAGAATTCAAGGGCTGAAACAGGTGATTTGATTTTTTTTTTAACAATTTTGCTATCTTTGCAGCATCATTGTTTTTGTGTTAATTGTGATTATAAAGGGGTGTTTATAATTATTTCGTTTAGGATTTGCAAAACTGGAGATCAAAGCTAGATACTCAAGTTAAGATTTATCGCGATGTAAGTTTCTTGTTTGTTTTAACTTAATGGATATTTGCATAGCCTTCAAATTCAAATGTGCTGCATTTTCTATTTAGTAATTGGAAATAAAAGAACTCAGAATCAGCTTTGTGATTTTTATTTGCTTTTGATTAGATAGCTATATCTGTTCATTCGGATGGATGATTTAAGCTTTTTAGCTTAGTTGTTTTCTTGATGAAGTGCGTTGTACTTAATGCAGGAACTGACCGATATGAAGAAGACACTAAGTGTTGAAGTTGAGCAGCTTCGATCAGTGAGTGGTGCTTCTATAATGTTTTTCCCATTTTGATTGTGTCTTACTAACGAAAAATACTTTCTTCCTGAATGAAATTAGGAATTTCAAGATTTGAGGAACACTCTTCAGCAACAACAAGATGATGTTACTGCTAGTCTCAGAAATCTGGGGGTGTGTTCTTTTATTCATTCTCCTATTTGCTACCTAGCTAATATAGAGCTTAGTAGAAGAGCATTTATCTATGCTTTATGAACTTCTGCAGTTGCAGGATGTCTCAGGAGATGACAAGGAAAGAAAAGATGATCCCAATATAAATGGAAAAGATGAGGAAGTTCATGCTATTGCTACCCTTGTGGAGGATAATGCTAAGGCAGATGAAAATTAGAGGTTTTGATTTATGACTGCAGTTCTTTTTCTCTGCTCTGTGGGAAATTAGTGTCTTTCTGAATTATCAGATTACAGCCTTCCTGTATTTGTTAAAATCTGTGACTACTTGTTGTCCCAAGTAAACTATCTGAATCAATTTTTATGGATTTCTTTTTATTTAAAGCACAGATCTCTTTCCATTAAGTCGTTACCAAAATTTTTGAATTGCTTGATGATGAAACCTTTTCATTTCAAACTTCGTCTGTTTCTTTGTTAGCTGGTATTAGATATTCGAATTTCCCAACTCTGTATGCTCTGGCCATTTATGTCAACAAAAAATGCAACCTTTAAAGGCCTCAAAATTCAAAAGGCTGTGCCAGGGAGATCAGTAGGGCTAGCTTTTGCTTGTCGATCTAGTGGCTTGTTTGAATCAGTGAAATACAGTGACCAAAATCATGAAAGAATAAGCAGGTGTCAATGGTAGCTCCACTTACTGCCCCATTAATTCAAGCAAGTAGTTTTAGCTTTATTCAAGTATATTTCTGTAAGTTGTAAACCGTTTTCTCTCTCTTTTTTTTTCCCCTCTCAATTCTTGCACCAATTCATTGATCATACTTCATACATGACCACTCCCTTTTAGCTTTTGTTTCCTTTTCTAAATGGTTCTAATTAATTGCCAGTATCAAATGTTCTGAATGTATCAATCTTTTTTTTTTTTTTCACCCTTAAAGGCACAGGACGGCCTTTTGGGAATTTGAACCTCCAAAACTTCATCTTGGGCATCATGTTCGTCCTCCTCCGCCCCATCACAACGGCCACCACTGTCATTAACTGACCTTTGCAGAATACCGGATCACAATCTCCCGAGTCCCATTGGAGTGCAGATGACAATGCCTGTGCCTTATTCAAACTTCTCATTTTAGCAATTTCAGAAAATAAGCATCCTAGGTGGAAATGGTAAGCATTACGAAGCGGAGAAGACGATCGTACTTGTCATAAAAAGTTAAGTTAAAAAAAAAAATATTCGCACAATATCTGAAAAGATATATCTTTCTTTACTCACAATTTATTCCATTAACTTTTTAACTAAAAAAGTAGGTAAGCTCAATACTACATTTAAACTAGAAAATAATAGTTCTTACTTTTTTTTCTCTTAGAAAAATCACATTAATAGAAAGTTAAATCTATTTTATATTAATGATTCTTTTAACAAATCATGTTAATATAATAGACAATTTTGTAACAGTAGAAGAGCTCCTTTCACAATGACAACAAAGAAACATTTGTTGTTTATTCTCTCATTCTTATACATCAAGCAAACAAGGAACACCACTTACATTTCAGGCAAATAACAATCAACAGAATGAATTAACACCCACTACATATGGAAAATTTGAATTGCTTCACTTTTAATCCCAGCTCAAAACCCTAATTCAATGAGATAATTATAGGAAAAAATTAACTGCACATTAGCTCAAGCATAGTTTTAACTTTTAAATAACTTACATTGTTAGATGTTGTAAAATAGATAGACCATTTTTTTTTTAATAGTGTCACCTGTCGTCCTCCTTGTTCTTTTGCTTACCTTCCTTCTCTCAACCATGACCTTTCTCATGTTGGCACAACTGAAAACCACTGTGGCGACTCTACTTGTAATACCCGGACAATAAACCATGAGACAGGACTCTAGCATTGTGCAATTTCTAACGAGATGGGATAAACCAGCATTCGTTATTTGATGACAGTATGATAATATCTCGTCCTCAAGTAATGTACAGCCTTCTCCTAGCTCAATCATTGCCCGATCTCCCAAATTCTGTCAATTAACATGGATTTGATGATAACAAGTGAAGATTAAATAAGAAGATGTGCCAAGAAGGGATAGAAAGAAGGGCTTACCTTAATGTGACAGGCTGCTCAAATCTCTCACAATCGGAGGCTAATTTTGCGCGCGCGGGCTCATTCAATAAAAATCCACCTAAATGCGGAGTACACTTAGAAGTGGAGTGCGCTTAGCACAAGAGGAGGGTGCGCTTAGAAGTGGGATGTGCTTAGCAATGAGCCGCCTTAACAACTAGCCAATCACGGTGCATTTAGCAAAAGCCAAGCCCAAGTACTAGAATTCTCTACAAATTATAAATATCCTAGAATTCTCTAAAATTAGGTATTTAAGTTTTTAGATTTTTAGGCAAGTTGGCAACTTGCATGGTAGCTCTAAAACCCTCCAACCAACCCTATAAATAGCACACCACCCTAATCATTTTGATACACCACAATTCCAGCACACACAACATACACATAAGTTCTCAAGCTCTCTTGTAAATTGCTTTTGTGAGTGATAAAGTTCTAAATTTTTTGCCACATTGCTCTTGCTTCTCTCTACCATTTGCATAAGCATTCTTTGCTTAGCTAGTTCGAGAAGTGTTCTAAGCTTACTTAACGACTTGCGTGCTAGAAGTTGACTAAGTGCTGCACAGATTTGCTGTGCAAATACTCATCCCGTGACATCAAACAAGCTTAGGTCCAGGTAGTTGGATTCAGGGCATCCTCCTGCAATGGTCATTGTTCCAGCATCACCTATTAGAAGGCAGCCACTGACATTTAGATCTTGCAAGAAGCAACCCTGGCTTACAGCAATAAGGGCCTCATCCCCCACCATAGTACATTACAGAGTAAATCAGGGAAGACAAGTTAGAGAACGAGAGAGGTCTAACGATCTCTCACCTTTGATTGTTTAATTCACCAATTTAGCTTCCAAAAAAGTACAAGAAGGAATTCTGTCAGAAGTTTACACTGCTTTGAAAACGGGTACGAATTTATGACAGAAGCTAACTTTAAATGTTCACAGAATTTCCCCAAATGGTGAAGAACAAGCTAAGAAGGCTTGCAGCTCATGGATTACCATGTTCATCTAACAAGAAACTACAACATTATTACTGCTGCATGCTGAGGAAAACAACCAAGAACGAATCTACACGATACCAAACCAATATAAAATTCCTTTTACTTTTTAAAAAATAAGCACCCCTGGTGGAAATAGTAAGTGCTACGAAGTTAAGAAGGCAACTTTACCTTTCACAGAACCTGAGGCTCGGTTCAGTATAGAATTGCAATCCTCACCGACAGCCATGATTGCCTTGTTCCCAATCTACGAATCCGCCCCAAAAAAAAATAAAAATCAACAGCTAAAACAACTTTTACATCATTTAATAGATAACCAGAGACGTGAGAAGAAAATTTAGTGAAATACTAGTTTGTCGGGAAAATAAGTATGTACAGATGAATGACTGAACAACCAAGAGACAAATAAGAACAAACTTTATGTTTCTAAAATTCCACCATTTCTCATCATCTTTTAGCTAATTTAAACATATCAAAACAAGGTACTCCACCATTTTGCACAGAATTATAGTAGAACGGCAGAATTAGAAAAAACTGTTTCGTAAAATTTCATTCCTATTTCAAACAACAATCTGTTAATTATAAAACCAATCCCAGGAGATTTTCTAATAACAATAAAATTTTCAGCATAGTGTCATATTAGTCAAAACAAACTGACTTGGGTAGTATTGGAACAACAAATATACTGACACATGCATGAGAATAGAGAGTGAACCTTGTGGCGTTGGTGAATATGAAGTTTCTTTAAATTCCGGCTACTCTCAGCTATTCTACAAATGGCATCATCTCCAATGCTGGAGCAATCTATCAAACGAAGATCTTGCAGAAACTTACAGCCCCTTCCAACTTCAAAAAGAGCAAAATCATCAATAGTTTCGCAGTATAACAACGCCAACTCATTGAAGCGCCTACAAGCAGCAAAAAGCTCTGTAATTGACATCATCATAAGAGCATTGCTGGAAAAGAAAAAGTAAAATTTCAGTTGAAGAGTATGCAAGCAGATATAGATCCTATCTTACTGGAGGAACAAGTCAAATAATATGTTAGACATTAAGAGAATCAAAGAGAAGATACATAGAAAAAAAGGAGTTTGCTGATAACAGTTTCGCATCTACTAAGGATTTGACCATCAGTTATCCAAATGAGTTAGAGTTCAAACACTTCATCAACACTAGTACACTGAAGCCAGAAAAGAAAAGTACAGATAACAATTGAATATGTAAACAAGCTTGAAGCTTGTTTCTTATAGAAAGAAAATATGTAATACTAGCTGAAAAGCCGAAAACATTTTTGAGGATATCTTGGTAATAGCTATGCTGCAAGTTGATGAAAAAGCTTTTCCATCCTAGAAGTTCCTGGCAGTGGCATGCAAATCATTCCACATATTTTCCTATTGAAATCAAGTCTAAGAGAGAGAAGCATACAGGCGAGATTTTAAAATGGAAACTAGTCCCATAGATGTACTATCATGGCAATGATTTAGTTCAAGATGTGTAATTTCTGTGGAACCTACAGCAATTGCTTCCAAACCCGTATTACTCACGGAGCAGCAATCAGTTAGAGTAAGATTTTTTAACTTCTTACACCCCTTCCCCACAGCATCGCAGACCCCTGCAACATAAGATAGACTAACTCAAACTTCATATTATATAATTGAAGAGGAACTGACTTACTCATCAGTTTGGTTACGATTTGAGTCCTATTTGTTAACCTTGCATAACACATAAATGAAGAGGAACTGACCTGTTAGTATACTGAGGAAACGAGTATAAAGCCAATGACTCCAAAGATAAACACCAATTTCCCACAGCTACCAAAGCCTCATCTGTAACATATGTGCATTGTAGCTTCAAAACTCTCAAAAGAGGACAACTTAGGCCACAGCAATCACCCCTTTGTCACGGACAAAATCTCACTTCAGTGACAAGGTTTCAAGAGATTTACAGAAAACCCCACTGCTTCTAATGATAACAACAGTCATTTTGACACAAGCCTTAATAGCAAGAGATTTTAGTGATTTCCCGCAATCACGAAGCAAGTTGAATAGACCCGTATCAGTCAAATCATCACACAAACACAAATTCAAATCTTCAAGTTACTTACAAAATCTTCCAACTACAGCATGATATTCGACGTAGCCACCCTTAAAAGGGGAAAAAAAAAGATACAAAGTATAGTAGCACATTAAGTCTTCATGCGTCAATAAACAGAACATTAACAAGTCATAGAAACGAAGTGAAAATTGCCACCAACTCTAAAGATTTCAAGTAGATAAACTTCGCAATGGACATCAATCCCAAGCTTGAAATGTAAAGCAACATTTCAAGCCCAACTTCTCAAGCACTGAAATTCTTTGGAAAGCGCCAATGCCCCTTCTCAGTCCCAGACCCACTTAATTCAGTCAAGTGATGCGGCTCCAGGGAAAATGGCGTCCGTTGATCAAGATCACGTCTTCGTCCCTACATAACAAATTGATAACAATCATTTAATAATTATGTCTAAAAGAGTTCAGTTCATCATAAAGATTCTTTTTTTTTTTTTTTGGGTTTAAACAAAACTAACCGAAGCAATGACAAATGGACAACATAATTAAAAGCATCAAAGGCATTAAAGTGGAAGCCTCTATAAGAGAAGAAATTGTTGAATATATCATAGTAATACAATTAATTAATGCATATATCACATACGCAGTTGAATTTAATTTTGTAGAGTTAGCTTGATAATTTTTATATACCCCACTGGAAACAAAACAATGCAATGTATGTGCAGCAAAGGCAACCTTGTTCGATTAGATGCCTTGTTCAAAAATAATTTTTCAGTTTTGCTCCCCAATTAGCTTCTTACTGAATGCTAAATCATCTGGGGTTATGAGATGAGAAAGACTCCCAGCATGGTTAATTTATTCATTTTAAGTCGTGGAAGATATGCACTGCAGACATGAATGAATGAATGCTTTGCTTCGTTAGAAACTTAAGAGGATACACTTAGAGGGTCATGTCTCATACCAATAATATATTCATTAGCAACATTTTGATATCAAATGCTTTCAGAAAAACAAGCCAGTTTTGAACTTGCGTAATGCTCTTTCATTTCTGGCACATGGGCCCTGGTACAGCAAGCAGCCACTAGCCAGCCAGCTATGAAGTAAATGATTACTTGCAGCTCACTGAGGCAGCGAAATAGCTTCGCTTAGATTTTTCCTTTTTTTTAACTCCCCCACCCCCCACTAAAGGTCAAAATACCTTTTACCTTACTTTGTTGATTTTTGTCTACTGCCAATCTGATCAACTTCTAATACAACTTTGTTTTACATGGATCCTCATCTCTTGCAAGTTGCAAACCAATTTACCATTAATATAAAGGCCCAAGGGAGACAGAGACATGAATGAGAAGTCCTTCCGAGCTCTTCAGTTACCAGCAATATCAGTTTCTTGTAATGGAGCCAGACAATTTTCAATCAGCCAGATAATTTTTTATTTGAATATATTCTTTAAATTCAAGTATCAGAAAATAGAAAAATGAATTGATGGTCTTTGTTTCTCGACCAAAGAGTCGTAAGTACGACACAAAGACAATATGAAAATGATTGAAGGGTCTTGATTTGATTTTGCCACTGCTAGCTACTGATCCTTCTAAAAGACGAAGTATAATGATATATAAATTGATAAATTTCTTTCAACGGCCAGATTCTGCATGCCGAATTTTTACTTTCATTTGAGGCCAGCGATTTAGACGTAGACAACGACACACTTTCAAACTTTGTTCTGTTCCTGCGTTGAAGCTGATATTTGAATTTTCAAAAGCTCTCTGTATGCCTTGCCTTGGTCAATAATGGCAAGAAGAAAAATGCAACCTTTAAAGAACTCAAAAGTATGCAATGGAGATCAGCACGGCCGGCTTTTGCCTGTGGGTCTAAAAACTCATATAGACCAATGAAATGAAGTGACAAAAATCATTAAAGAATAAGCAAGTTTCAATGGGTGGGTGGCTTCACCTTTGCATGCTCCAAAGGCCAATAAGCTGAAGTAAGCTGAAACGTAAGGGTGGCTTTTTTGATGATGATCAACGCCATCCCCGGAGAAAACGACATACCTTCTTAATTTCGAAAATTATTGAAAGAAATTGAAATATTACATTCAGTTTATTTAGTCTATCTAAGAGAAAGAGGAAAAAGAAAAATTAGGCTCATTCACTAATTTTCAAAGGAACTAGCGCACATTTCAAGTGTCACACAAAAATTAGGTGGGGAAGACCTTGACAGATGAAGAAACCAAAAGGAAAAGAAATTTTTTCTGCCATCAGCAATATATACAATTGCAAAAATATAGCTACAAATATGAGTCTATTTAAAAGCAATGGTAGAAAACCGAAGACGGTGACATCAAGCTACATGTACAATTTTAAATGCCATAATCTACAATGCAAATACGTTATAACCAGTTGAATACAGAAAATGGTGACGCCTTACACACAAGTTGACGCCTTAGACGTGCGCTTGTTGGTTCCAAGGATGATTACTATTACAGTTACATCATCATGATATTTTCTCCGCCTACCAGCTGGAACATTCATCAATTCTTCCATACTGAAACCTGAAACAGGAAACATTAAATGCTTGAATTCTTGTGACTAACTTATAAGATTTTTCTACAAGAATATCAAGGTGTGTGAATCGCGATCAGTTACTGAAAATTGACCATGACTGTACCATCCAGATACAAACTACAATGTAAATAAAAAATTAATTTATAAAAATCAAATTTTCACGTAACAGAATCCTAATGTGCAAAAATATACTAAAATGAATAACCCTTATATATCTAAACAATATCAGTATGGAAGAAGTAACTTGTATGCAATCGAGATGAAATGAGAAAAATGCATGAGGTCCAAGGACAACACAACAAGCAGTTTACCTGCACATTCTGCTGCTTTCTCAACCAGATGCTCCAGTAGAAACTTTGCTGGATCACCAGAGGGGTTGCTTAATATATAGCGACCGACAAGATCTACAATCTCTTCATTGGTGAAGAAGTCAAATAGACCATCACTTGCCACTATAACAAAGTGATCAAATTTTGTGATTCTATGCACATTCAGCGATGGCTGGGTGGAAACATAAGGTGGACTTACAAGATTACAAACTCGAAGAATGCCCATTAAAGCATCGTTCAAATTTTTCTGCAGACAGACAAATAATATGTTATCCACATGAACATAAAGATAATGTTCGTCATCTCACAGTGAAACAATTAAACGATGAGGCTCAAAGATTTTAAGTGTGGGGGAGAATTTCCTCTCTTTATAATACCTGCGTAACTAAATTCTAGCTGCTTGTACAGATTACAATGGACAAGCTCATTGGCATAATAAATTAGCATTCGTGACTGAATTTAGGAACAATTACCAAGTAAGAGTCCTGAACAAATTTTCAGTCAAGCCAAAACAGTAATATTGCAAATTCATAATGCCTAAGGTGTCTCTGAAAAATTAACAGGGCATATTTTGCTCATTTTAGTTGAAAGAGCCTTTGGCACACAGTGATTTACGCAATACAGTTGTTAAGCCTGAAACAGGAGCTAAAATTAACCACCAAAATGTACTAAAGAAATAACAAAATCAGAGGTTAAAGCACAAGACTGTATATGTACCTACCTTTTTTAAGTAACCAACTCCAAAAGCACGAGTGACCTTCAATTTTCCTTTCACTTTTCCCACTACAATGGGCATTGGATCATCAGGATGTTCAGAAAGTAGTCTAGTTCTTTCAGCTTCATTCTCAACAGTGTGACTTTCAGTGAGCTGAATAGCTTTCAGCCTTTTGTGTCCACTTAAATCATTGACTTGATCGTAAGTTGCCAAAACAGCTCTACTGTCACCTAGATTGAGGGTATACAAATCATTGCCATGAAGAAGCACAAGCAAAACACAAGATCCTACAGAGACTAAATCAGGGCGGTCCTCCATTTCCTGTTCAACCATGTACAAGAAATCATTCTCAGCCTGATTAAGAGCACGTTGGAGGCTGTCCAATACTGCGTGCTGAAATGAATAAGATATTTCTCTTTCAGGATGCAAACTTGCATTGGCAAAACTGTTAACAGCTGAATCCTTTCTTTCATCCTCAAATATATATTGCAGGTGTCCACCAAAATCTGAATCATCAGGTGCTCTGATGACATAATTCTTTGATTCCCACTCAAACAAATTGGAATAAAACATGACAGATTCATATAATGTCCCAGCCAGAAAATCAGCAGCATCTCTTCCATTGAAGCCATCATAAATTGCACAAAAAAGCAAACCATGTTCTTCAGAACAAACAGCTTGAACTCTGTCTTCACCAGCAGCCCCACCTGCCACTTGTACTTCCATACCATTAAGAATACCTTCACTTCTGGAAGGAGCAATCATGGGTTTTGATAAATAAGTATCATATTCAGGTAGATCACTTGGAGAAGATGGACTGCAACTCAGATTTGACAAACTGCTTTGGAGGGAAGATGATAGCATGTCCAACCTTGATAGAGTTGGAGACGAGGGAACCCTACGAAATGAATTCGGGGAGTCCAAACTAGGGAGTATTTCTGCCCCTATCAAACCATTGCAGATATTTGTATTAGCCAATGTCGCATTGGCACTTAAGGCAGCACCAGACAGGCAAGAGAAACTACTGGTCTTTTGGATTTTAATTCCAGGCATAATGTTATATCCGTCTGGCACCTCACAAGAACCATCTGTGTGGCCATTACATTGATAGCCAAAACTTACCTTAAGCTCTCCTTCAGAATTCATCATACTTTGTCGATGCATCAGAGGGCTGAAACAAAAGAAGCATCCTTGGCATTAACATTTGCAGTATATGAAACTAACAAATTATATTAGTATAAAAAATTCATGAAAATAATGGACAGCTTAATCAGGTAGAGATAAGCATAGTTAAGTGGCATAACAAAATCATCAATGGTTTCCAAGGATTGGTTAAGAAAAGAAAACACTTAGGCTTAGAGACCACTATTAGTAGCTCGTCAGTGGTTTTTTCAATGCACGTGCATAGAACACCTAGAGAACCCATTTAGAGGCAAGTTCTCAAATAGAATAGATAAATGAAGAACATGATTCGAATTCTTAGCTGCAAAATTGAACATTTATCATCCTACCATATTTTATTCAACAACATATGTTAGATCTGAATGAATTTTTCAATAAAATCAGAATAAAGGATGACAAACAATATACATACAAATCAAACAAAAGAATAGTCTAAGGATATGAAGCGTACATAGAGAAAATATAACAAAGACTGATGAAAGCATTAGCAATCATAGTAGTGTTGACTCCTACGGAAATCAGATCCTTTAACAAGCCTTATTTAGAGTTGAGATATTTGAAAATATAAATAAATATATATATATATATATATAGATCCCAAGCAAAATAGAAGGACGTAAATTGAGTCTCGTTTATATTACAACAACACCACAAACTGTACCTCGTGAGTTTCAAATTTCAACGATCATAAGGTTCGTCAGAATTTGATAGCGAGCACATGTTTTCCGTTAGGAACACAGAAGTGATAGCTTCTCTCTCAGATCAAATTTCTCTTTAACAGAACAGCGAGTATTGTGCAAGAAAATGTAAATAGGAACACACACGCAGGTTGGACATAAGATAAGAGAATTGTCTGGCCAGTGTGACACAAGTATATACATATTTTGAACGAGTATAAATCAAGCTAACCCACAATAACAAGCAAATCAATCAAACAGATACGAAATGAACCAATATATATATATATAAACAGAACAGAACAGAACAAAACAAATAAACAGAGTTGAAAATAAAAACCCGACTGACCTTTTAATGCTTTAAATCCAGAACAAGACCGCTCAGTAGCTCGGATCAAACAAAGACAAGAAACCCACAAAAATGTGAGCATATAAACGTCCAAGCGAGGAGTGAAGGTGAGACGACTTTAAGCAAAGCAAAAACGCAACAAAAAAGCAGTGACGGGCAAACAAGGAATGAAAAGCAAAGAAGGAGCAAAAGATTGAGTGGAGAATCTAAATCAAAGAAGCTGTATGTTATACAGGGAATGATTTAAAGGGCGAGATGAACGGATGGTTGTGAAGAGTCGTTTGCTAAATTTAGAGAGGATGTTTTAATTCTTTTTTCTTTTTTTTTCATTTCTGATAAATTTTGGCTCGGCTCTCGTTTTTGGCCTTTCCTTTTTCTATTTTGTTGTCAGATTCACTATTACCGGTATTGCCGTTTGTTGAGTTCCACTTGAACTCTTTGAAAAACAAAACAACACATCGACTAATCAACTTCTACTTCGTGCACTTGTACTGGATTTTGTCTTTATTACCCACTATTATTCTCAGCTATCACCATGCCACCCTCGTAACATTCTTTTTGAAAAAATACACTTATACCCCTAATGTTAACCTTTATAGATAGTTAAGACTGCTATTTTGTATGTACACATTTTGATTCTCTATGTGAATACACACTGGCCACTTGGATGAAGGTAGGTGAATTATTCCCTTGTGATGTCTGCTAAGACTAATGTACTGTAATATCTTTATCTCCCTTTAATAACATAAAATTTTATTAAAAAAAGGATTTAAATATTTATTTTTAAAAATGCGCAGTATAATTAATTTTAATTTAAGCAATAATTTTAGACTTCTCAATTAATAGCTTAATATTTTTTTTATTCCAATTATTATGTTTGAATCATCTAATGGATGCATATAGTTAAATAATTTTAGTTCAATGATATATGAAGATAGTCTTGTATTTTTCTCATGAGCGCCCGTGTCAATGCAATTGAATTTAATTAAGATTTTGTTAATAAAATAAATTATTTAACTGTTGCATTATTTAAAAAAAAATATTGAAACAAATAAGCCCCTAGATAAGCTCATTTCAGGATATAACAATCAAATCAATTTTTTATTTTAAAATTTTTGGAGCTTAATCAAATCATATTAATGTTGTTAACATTTTCCAACTGAATCCAACGGTGTGGATCTATAAGAAAATAATTAAAACTTTATCCTCAATTGATTTTGTCATAGATAAGAGACCTGGATGTTATTACTCCAAACCGAACAAAATCTCTCGTATTTTATTGGATAGAAATAAAGAATTTAAGCTCCCAAAGAGAGAGAGAGAAAGAAGAATTTGTTCACTACTAATTTTCTAGATAAGGTTTGTTGCGATATTTAGAATTTTAATGGAGATTTACCAACTGTAACCACACGTTAATTAAATCTAGGTATTTTTGTATAGTCAATAAAATCAAAATCAAAGTTTATATAGCTTGTCGCTATTCATTTTCAATCTACCATTTACTATTAGGTTAATTTATTTGTTCTCTTAGTCCAAGAAAGAAACCACATTATTATAGTAATGGCAATTTCGCAACGTATCAATTAGGAAAACGTTGCCAGTCGGAACCAACTCATGCATCATTTGGTGAAACTTTGGAATACGAACGTCCTTTTCTCTTAAAAATATGAGTAAAAGTTTGGGCCGTGCGATTGAGAATGGCGGCAACAGTTCCATAATAATGCCCTTTCTACACAAGAATGCAAAATTTCCAGCCATCAATTTGATAAAAAAAAGGAGTCGTGTTTAAGATGTGGTGGGGACAAGAGAGAGAGTGAGAGATGACGACATTTAGAGCCATCTGAGCCTGAAATAAATCTTGCATGTTGTCAAAATGTGGACCGCATTAGTAGGATAATCCCAGTACGTCAAAGGAAGCATTTCGAATGCATTTTAGTGTTGGGCAATTGCATCATCTCGCTCTTCCAATGAAATATTAAAGGGTGGAGTTATTTTTAGTCTATAAATTACTTTAAATAATTTATTACTCTGTATGCTCACATATATAAATTTTGAAAAAAAATAAATTTTATTTTGTACACTTTTTAAAATACTAAAAAATATCTTAATTAAACTAATTTACTCAAAACACCAATTAAACTATTTAGCACATTCAAAATGGATTAATAATAATTTAACATATACAGCAATGAAATCAAATAATATTCTAAATAAATTTGTTAACATAAATTTTAGTTGTTAATTTTTATCTATTAAAGAACATGTTCAAATTTCAATATTGAATTTTACACCCCAATATTTAACATCCCAACGTAGCGCCAGTACGGCACAGAGACCTTTTTCCAGCTAACACCTCAAACTCAATTGGAAAATGTCAGACCATTATTGCTTAATTCCTAACCGCCACCAATGCCCAGTTACCGGCTAGAGCATGCCAACATTGTCATTCGAGTTGATCAAATCAACCAGCTCAAGCGACAATTGTACGACTCAACAGGCCCAGGATGCTCTATCTTGGAAATTGTAGCGGCCTGTTTCTGGAGGCACAGAACAAGAGAAATAAACTTCGGCCCAAACACCCAACTCAAGCTTGTTTGAACGTTTTCTTTGCAAACTGCCGTCAACTTTTGGTCACTCCATTGCCTAAAGGCTTCTACGGCAATTGCTTACTTCCTGTGACTATTACTACGACAGGTGATTGGGTTACGCGGACATCGAATGTTAGATGTGGTGAAACTGATACGAGAAGCAAAAGCCGAGCTACCTATTGAATTTACTAAGTATATGAATCGATATTTGTTTCTTATTTAACTAAATATTGTTAAGAGATTGGATTTAAAATTTGTAGCGTTTATCGCAAGAGAATTATATATTGAATAGAAAATACTAAGAGTAATATCACATTAATTTATAAGAGAGAATCCTTATTAGTAATTCATATAATGGGTATTTTTGTAATAAAATAATTTATTAAAATAAAAGTGTTTATAATAACTTTAAGAGTACAAATAGCCTCACCCAATACCTAATATCAAATTAGGGCACTTCAAAATATCTACGGCAGATAGATGACCATTTTAGTTTTTTTTGAAACTGTTTATGAAGATGGAGTTTTGTGATTTGTTATTAATGTACGTTTTTATCTCCCATTCAACTGCCCATGTATTATGTATGGATGCCTTGATCATGCCGGTGGTGATTGTGGATCATAGCTCTGGTTACACGGTAACCCGCAGCCTGTACAATAGAACTCAGGTAACTAATGGAAGTTCTGGATAGAACAGAGAAGGACTACCACGTAGGAAGAATTGGCAATGGAGAAAGGGCAGGGGCTAACTTCAGTCTTTAATGGTAAATAAACTGTCTAAGGCAGTACTCAAATGGAATTTAAGCTAGAGATTAAAGAACCACACTCTCAAGATAATTTAAGTTCTGAACATGCAGTCATCGTTATCTCGGTCAGGGATCTACTATCAACCAACCTAAAATTCTGAAGGTAAAGAATCAGCCTAATTGGGTTAACACATAAGAAGCACATGTAAAACAATATGTATAGATATGGGCTTATGGGGTGCTAAACATGTAGCTAAGACAATCAGCAGAAAAGTCACAGAACCACAAACATCACAAATTTCCTAGCATCTATATAGTATACCAATTTAACTGATTCCAAAAGACTTCATGTATACTAGCTACTGAAGACCCGAGCACAGGGTTTATTATAACAGTTTTCCTCTCCAAAAGTGGCGTACTGCTATCTCAATGAAATTGAAAGGAGAAATATACAGCATTATGATCCAACTGAATAAAAAACTTTTGTCGTGCCCTTCTTTGTTCGGATCTGAGAAACCTGGACAACAATTACAACATGTCTCAGAAGGCTAAGGACTACACATCCACCCAAGTTTTAAAGGTCACTACAGCAAGAGTTTTTCTATATCTAAATAATAGATATTAAAAACGTTACTATACCTTCACGCTTATGATTTCAGAAATATCAGAAACATGAGTACCACCACAAGGGCAACCAGGATTATCTCCTAATTTCACAATTCGAGGACTGCTACCCTGGAATATATCACAAATAGGTTATAAGTTGTTTTCTAGAAAAAAAAAATAGTATTCTAGATATGAAACAAACGCGTAACTCGTAAAGGAGACCAACCCACCATATGAATTTGAAAGAGATGATGCAGTTTCTCTCCAACTTACCAATTCTAATCTCTGTTGATGATCTATACAGACATCCACATGCAATACAAGCATAATCTCTATCCATTGATCTCCAAATACTTTCACTAAAATTTTGTTAAATTAATAACAAGGCTATCATGCTCAGGTTCTTGTAAATGTCTACCTATAATTCCAAGATAGTCGGATTAGATATTCCAATTTATGCATTAATGGAGCCCAGCGGCTGTCCCAGAAAAAGCATAGCCATCATGTAGGCAACAGTACCAGTGGCACTCAAGAGATATACAATAATATAAAGAAAGAAATTACTTCATGCTTAAAATAGGATCTAATCAAGCTCACATTCTTTCCAGAGTCAGAATAATGATACTCCAAAATGACATTAAGTGGGTGCTGATCCAACCATCCAACATCATTTAAATAAATAGAAACCTTTTCAGATTCTGACCTGCGGAATATAATCAGGAAGGCAGCCACCGCAAAGCACGGAAGCTTCTTGGAATGGTAATACAGCAACCATAACCTGAAACAAATAGAGAAGAGGCATTTCAGGAGGAAATGATCATAGAAGACATAGAATCACATCTATACAAAGAAAAACAAGGTAAAGCTTACTTTCCCTCCTTTAGAGATTAATGCATTAGCTTCTAGCTCTAGTTCTTTTGTCTTGCTTTGTAACTCATTTTGTGGAACAGAGCCTTTATACTCAACATAGGGCCTGGTAAGAAAGATAACTTCATAATTAGCAATTCCAAGAAAACAATCTGCACAAGAGAATAGATTCATCTAGATAACATAACAATCGAAAGATTCAGAACAGAAATAGTAGTTCTGCATATGAAGCAACAACCAACTATGCATAGTCAATTATTTATAGTCCCACCCATCATACACCATCAACGACAAAGTTTACATACCCATCAGGGAAATGGTAGCCTTTGCCTGGCTCTAAATGTCCTAATCCAACCTTTTGCATGCATACATCCAGCAAATGCCCAGCCGAGTGCAGCCTGCACAAGCAAGTAAATAAAAATTTACCCAAAAAAAAAAATTTTATTTACCCCAGAGCATATATTTGAAAACAAGCCAACAACTGAGCGAAAAATGCATTGAAAAAAGTAAAAATTTTTCCTTGAATAAAAAATTCACTGACAGATCAATTAGCACTAATTTAACAAAAATTATGTCTACTAAATTCGTAGCAGACACAACTACAATAATACATAGCCTAAAGCAATATATATATGTAATTCGAGTTAATTAGCTATAGGAATCTTAAATATTAAAATTAATTGCCTCAAATAATTCCATACCTTGAATTCAGCTTTCGCCTCGACTCATCAACCCATAAACGAACTTCTTTCCCTTTCTCCAACTCCGCGTCAAATTCCCCGCCAGAATTCTCAACAACCCCATAATGAAACACCTTCAAAATGAATTAAGAGAACAAAATTGCAAAAAAAAAATTGATTCAAAATAACCCCGATATTATTAATAATTCAAAAAGAAAATAATATTTTGATTCATAGCATCATTAGCATCTTACAATCCCATCTTTTGATCGAACGTCTTGTACAATGAACTTGGAATCAGAATCGGTAACGATGATAAAGCCAGTGTCGGAGGGTTGACCGCCGCCTTGTGGATGAAATATCGTTGACTCTAAGATCAATGCTCTTCTACCGTCATCACCTTTGAAAAACGAAATGAGTTTGGAAGTCGATTGGAGTTTTAACATGCTGTCATAGTAATCGAGCTTTGTCGGGATCAGTTCCGTGTTCATGACTTCAAGCTGCAGGAAATTTTCTCAGAAGTGTGCTCAACACCTTGTGTCTTGCTGTGCTCAAATCTCGGACTAAATTGGAAGAAAAATCAAAGTTGGCAGTATGATTGCGAATTTTGAAAAATGCGACATCCAAATCGTGAGATGAACGAATTAACCGATCAGCGGACAGGCGTCAACAACTTCTGGGTTAAATAACGGTGTCCTTTATAATTGGCGGTAAATGGTAATTCGGTGACGTCAGTGAGTCTGATAAACGACACCGTTTTGAGATTATACATAACCAGTTATCTTTTACAAGTTTAGGAGTGGAATCTGTGCGGGTAATGACTTCAAAATTACTAATTTGACAAATCGTACGCTTCTAATAAGCTATATCATCATATGTATTTAAGAACTATAATCACAATTTCGTATGCTGATAGACAGGAAACTTCATTTTTAAAGGTAACATGGATGCATAACTAGCTCCATTGTTTGTTTGTTATGGAAATGTCAACTCAAAATCCTTATCTAGGAAAATCAATCCACTCGAAACAAACAAGGAATCGATCCACTTGTCTTGTGTTAATCTACTACTGTCGGACTTCAACTTTCTTCTTCTGCCAGAGTCGATCCAATGCACTGTCACCATCTCCCTGAAAGTTAGACAAGAGACATGATATAAGAAGCAGAAGAAAAAGATAAGCATTAGCTCCGGCCACCAGCTAATTTTCACAAACCAACGATCTGAGAGTACATCAATATGAAACAGAAGCTTGATCATGGCAAATCAAATTTAAGTCACTATGGCCCTACGCATTACTTTCCAATTTTCAAAAGCTGTAGAAACAGAGGACGACTCGAACCACCCATCTCATTATCATGCCCATTTTTGTTCTATTAAGCTACTTCAGATCAGGAGAATCACGACTGCTACTATTATCGAGTTTACTGCCACTAATTCAAAGTGATACCATGCACCACCAATGCCTAACGGTCTTTACAAACTACAGTACTCTATCGTCATCAACACTTCAGCCAGCAGGAGGATCAAATACGTAACAAGCCATTATTACAAACCGCATTGCAGACTACATATCAAGAAAACCAATTGGAAAATGCAAACCGCACCTGAGCTCTGATGAACCCGCAGAGTGCGAAAGTTGAAAAATGGCCAGTGTAAACGCCATTCTCATCCAAATGACCACTGTTAATCTGAACACTTGCATGATCCTTCGAAGTAATCAGTCTATTCGTGCCCGAACTACAAACACAATTCAATCGCAACGTCATATCTCAACCAGAGCAACGAAACAAAAAGAAAAAATATCATGCACCAAACTAAATTCAGCACCATACCACTTCCTGGGAATGTAAAGATCCATGTTCACGCCCTCTACGTTCTGCATCATGTCAACTCTATTAACTTTTGCCTCTTTAAGCCTAATTTAACTTAACAAACCCAAATCACCCTATTCTTCTGTGTTTAAAATCACACAAAAATAAATCTTCTCACTAAAGCCTTGGTAAACATTATCGAACAAATAAAAAACCCTAAACAAGAAACGTTAAAGAAAGGGGATAAAGAGACATTTTTTCTCCATTTCTATCAAAATTTCAGAGTAGATTACAGTAAACAATTTACCAAGGGAGACGAAACAAATTTAGTCTTTAAAACCTCAAAAATCCTAATAGCAGAGACCCTAATCTTGAACCCATCAAATTAAAATTTGCTAGAGTCTGCCGAAATATTAATCGGGTTGGGCTAAGCCAACACGGGCTTAGAGTTGTTATTGGCGAAGCTGAAGCCTGTTATTTCGTTTCCTCTAGTTAATAATACGGGCCTCATTCAAAAGACTCCAGACAAGATTTAAAAGAGGAAAAATTTTTAATACAAATTTTTAATCCTTTTTTGTGATGTAATAGCTTTTCTATGGTGGCATATAGCGCGGTTATGCGCCAAAATTATAGCAATCGGGCGTCGACAATTGATGACTAACACGACTGGCATACACAACAAATTTGACCACCATTTTGATTTCTGTAGCTTTCAGTACACCAATAAGAAAGTTATTGCATTCACATGATTTTGTTAGAGAAATTTAAGTTCGCTTGTCGCAATAGTTGTCCACTAACTGGCATCGCTTTATTTATTTACACGGTCTAAAAAATAATCATTTTTTCTTTTTAATTTTATTCCTTTTTTTTTTTTGGTGACGAGGTGTTAGCCGAATGACTCCAAATGAGCTCATAAATACGAATTTGCATTGTAATAAAAATTTATGTAAATTGGCGCAATAGATATTAAAAAGAAAAGAAGATTACCGTCATTGAGTCAAAAGATTAATTATTGCCTGTGTCCGTAAAGAAATTGACATTCGTAAATTAGAAGCAAAGGTAAAAGTCACATTAAAGTCAAGTGGCAATATCGTAAAAATCTCTTAGAACAAGTGGCATTATTTAAATCCCAATCACTTAAAATCTAGGCAGTGCCCATTTTTTGAGGACATAAAACTTTTTTCCCAAAATCCCAAAGATGAGAGCCTCAAACTTCAGCGCTTTCTTACTCTTACTGGCAGCCATAATCCTCGCCGTCCACGCGGCATCCTCGTCATCGTCGGCCATTGATTTCGATGGTGTCGGCCACCAGCTGAGCTTCATTCCTGTGAAGCCGGAGTGCCGCGGGTCGATCGCCGATTGTATGTCCGTCGAGGGCGACGACGACCAGGAGTTGGATTTGGAGTTCGCGATGGATAGTGAGATCAACCGGCGCATTTTAGCAACGAGGAGGTATATCAGCTACGGTGCGCTGAGGAGGAACAGTGTGCCGTGCTCCCGGCGCGGCGCGTCGTATTACAATTGCCGAGCTGGCGCTCAGGCCAATCCTTACTCTCGCGGGTGCAGTGCTATTACCCGTTGCAGGCGTTGAATTCTGTGTTTAATTTATTATTTTATTTTTCAATTTTAATATTTTTAGTTTATTTTCAAAATTATTATTTGTAACGTTGTTTTTAATATGATTACGTATAAAGAAGGGAAGATTGGAATTGGGTGGTTATTGGAATAAAGTCATTTGATGTAATTATTATATTGGATTGCATTTTGTTATTGCATTATATTATTATTTATTGTCTTCAAATCAATATTGTCTAATGGTTATGAAATGTTTTTGTTTTTTTGAAAAACTAATCTAATTTCTTCATGGGCTTGCAAAATTCCACAGAAATTTTCATTTGTTTTTGGGTTCTGGAAGTTCCTTTCGCTTGATTGATCTGGTGAAACGGTGGTCATGAGATTTGAGGTTAATCATTGCGTCCTCTTATTAGATTTCGGACAAGCAATGTTGTTTGACGAGATTAAGGCCCCACCTAAAATTTTTTAAAAAATAATAATAAATAAATAATTATTGCTGGAAGCGGCTAGTTTGGTCTTGATCCAGGAATGAGCAGCTCCAGCTATTCCCACGCGTTTATGGCTTGCTTTCCAGTAACACAATTCAAAGATGATTTTTAACAATCTAATTCAATTTTTGTAATAAATAACTTTAAAAATATATATATATGCTAACAGTTAATCATATTAAATTTAATAGAATTAAAGCCCGGTTCTGTTTGGAATTAAAGTCGGATTATGTTTGAAATTAAAGTGTTACCGTTTTGAAGTTACAGAAAAAATAAATTATAATTATAAAATAAAATTTAATAATATATAATAAATATAAATTTTAAATAATAATTTTAATAAAATTATTAAAAATATAATAATTTTTTTATTATATTAATAAAAAATAACATCAATATAACTTACAAGTTATATAAATTATTTATCAAACACTTTATAATGTAATCTTTAGACCTGTCCGATCTTCGATGCTAAACACACCTTTATCGATTCAGAAAATTATGCCCCTGGGACTAGAAAGGGCCCGCGTTTCCTTTCTGCAACTATAATTTGGTGTACGAGATGTTGTTCCGATTATGGAAGAAAGAAAGTGAAAGGCATAAGCACTTAGCAACTATCCTAAATAGACTCAAAATTCAAATTCAGTGAATGGGATTCCAAATCACAATAATGGCATCTTATCTTTTTATTTTTTTCCAAAAGCTACTCAAAGCACACCCCATATGTCTTTGTCGCATTAACATATTTAAATTTAAGAATCTACATAGGACCACCACTACCACCAAATGGAGGACCTACAATTAATTCTTTAGATCTTCTCTTTCTTTCTCCCTTTGTTTTTCTTTTAAGAATTAAAATCATGCTTGCCGAATTAATTAAATAGCTTATTTAGTTTGCTTAAGCATGATGACTTGATGAGGCTATTAATCATGTGAATAACTGTTATGGAATAATAAATATTACCTTCCCAGGCGTAATCCTCGTGCAATACAAATAAAATACAACTAGACTGGCACTCCAAACTCTAAATTTTTTAATGAACTAATACGGACCGGCCAATTCGGCAGTCAAGAGGGAGGGAGGAAGAATTCTTTTTTTTTTTTTTTTTACCGAGAAATTAGAATCAAATGAACACTTAAATTAAAAATCTTTGGGATACTCATCTGCTTTCAGAGTTGAAATATTAGATTCACTCTAAATCTTTAAACTTAGTAGTATAAAACCGACATGGTGCGCTGTCACAAATCTTTAAGCTGAATCATTGGATGCCTTCGCTGGGTTCGTCACTTGATTTGGAAGGGAGCGACGGAGATGCTGAGCCCTCTATGCCCATCTCTGATCTGAGATCATTGATGCTCTGCTCCAACTCATCTATCCTGCTGCCCATCTCGTCAAGTGCTTACAGTCAAGGAAACTAATCATTCACATCATTTGTCTCAGTTTAGGATGAGAGGAAACATGTAAAGCGTGTTACACTATGCAGCCACAGATACAGCCCATAGAATCAAAATCTATCCACCATGTTTCAAATAGCATCTTATGGAACTACTTCGGCACAAAAGAAAGATTAATTAACCAAACAATGGTTACAAAAAAAAAACCCAAAAAATAACATGATGGAAATTGAAAAATTTCCATCAAAGTTAGCACAGTAACTGAGGTGTAAATATACAAATCCAGCTTGCACAAAATCCCTAACCAAAAAATTGAAGGGAAAGAGGACCATTTCAACTATGTTACAGAGGTCATTTCAAGATATACTGAACTAACATTACACGAGACCAAATTTCAAGCAAGATACATAGAATAACAATGGACATGTTTCGAGTGCTATGGACGGATAAAATGATTTCATTGTCCTAAGATGTTGAAATACTACCCAATAAGTGACAAAATATAATCATAAGAATGATGTGTACAGAGAGTGGTATGATAAAATGTGAAACAAGAGAAGGATATTCTTTGCAATGATGGACTCTGACATCGTCTGGAATCTGGATTGCTGCAAATGATACAACAAACTTATCAAAAAAGCTTGCTATAGATAGAGTATCCCAATTACAAAAACAGAAAGAACATAAAAGCTTACCATTTGCTGAAGAAGATTTTGGACCTGCGCAAAAAGCAGTTAGAAGGATTATGCAACAGATCAGAACACAATCATTTCAATAAAATGAGAGGAGTTTAAGTAAATTAACTCATCCACTCTTAGTTACAACCTAATGCAGTACCCTATATATACTTGAAATAAAAATAGATTATTAGCTGGCATTTCCAAAGGAAGGAAAAAAAGTGTAACTCACAAAAACTGTCATATCTGCAGTGCTCTGTTTTGGATCTTCTGAATCATGGCTATCCTGTGAAATGAAAAGGAGGTCACGTTAATACATCAATATATGCCAATTTTACAATCTCAACCGGATCAACACAACAAACAGTATCTTAAGAGACTGATTTTAGACATCCAGTTCACACAACGTTAGCACTGAAGGGTAGACAACTACAAACTACCCTTTCCCCATTGTGAAAACCCCCATCCCCCCAACAAGATGGATCGTAGGTCACAGATACAGAAGCACAGAGACTTCGCCCAGCAGAAAAACTTTAGTATAATTACTCAGATATCAGCAATTAACGATGTAATTTGCAGCTCGAGACATCAACTTAAGAGATCCTAGTGCATTAGATATACAGAAATATCTCCTTTAATTTGTTAGGCTAGTCAGCAGATGCATTCCTAACACCATATACACCTCTAGATAAGCCTCTATGAGTAAGATATTCCAAAAACAAATAAAGAAAGGGAATAATAAACAGGAAGCTATCTGGGAATGGCAATTCCTAAATTATAAATCTCGCATTGATGTAGTCATAGATAAGTCTGAAATAGGAGATTTTATTGGGATTACCATCGGAATGGTGGTTGTGATATGTAAATTTTTTTCCCCTCCAAGAATTTAAATTAGGGAAAAGCGAAAGTCAGCCTTCCACATTTAGACGATCACTTGGTTAAACCCAGTGGTAAGTAAGAACATAAACATTCACAACCACCAACATTCCCACGATCCACATTATTGGTATGCTTCTTCCTTCAGACAATTATACACCCAAAAGGCTAATGAACCATTTCATTCAACAAAAGAGGAATTGATACAAACAAATCCATCTCAAGAGTTTAACCTTGTCCAAACCAACCAAAAAAAAAATCATCTCATCAACATGAGATATCTTCCAGCAAAGTAAATACAACAGTAATTATCCTTTCATCTACTTGACAATATTAAAAAAAAAAATTCTCTCTTTCACGTGAATCTTCAGGGTAACCATTTTAAGTTATAAAATATGAGGGACATCCTTCATTAAACTTCACGTACTCTAGTTCCAAATCCAATGTTAGGATTTTCCGTTTCTGTTCCTCCATTTTCTCAGCAACCAAACAGAAAATCAATCAATCAAAAAGCCAAAGCTAAACACCTAAACGTGACCAAATTATAATTCAAACTTTCAAAGCAGTAAAATGCTTATCATCTCTAATCAACATCGATTTGAAAATTCAATGATTCACTCTAAAATAACTAAAAACTCAAAAACCTTTACAAAATTAAGTGAAACGCAATGACATACATTTTAACAATTGAAAATAAAACGTAGTAGAGATCCGTAATATTTTCAATTTACCATTTCCAAGTTTCTTGCTCGATCCTCTCGGAAAAAAGAAAAAGAAAAGAAACCGTTTCTTGCTCCCCGAAGCTTGGAGTTCGAGACTTCACAAGTATTAGGCGGAGGATTTTGGAGGGTGATCAAGTTTGCGAAAACTAAATTACCATATTACCCCTTATTCCCGCTGTAATTATAGTTTGGAGATCGAAGATGGGTATAGAAGAAATGTGAGGGTTCGGTAAACTGGCAAATATTTTGCTTTGGTAAAGTTTGTTGTTCGTCATTAAGTAATTGAAATTGAATATTAAATTTCCATAATTGTATTTGCATAGGTTTTTTTTTTTTATTATTTCTTGATCAGGAGAAACTAATCAGATAAGAAGAACCAATCACATTCATTTCCCTTTCTAGGAGAATAATTTTATTCGCTTAAATATTTGAATTACCAATTCAACTGGATTATTTTTAGATTATTCTGTACTTCTAGAACGTGTTTACCCCATTATTATTCGGATGATACATCTACGCTCACTTAAAAAATCATGTTTACTAATATTTTGAGATAATGTATAAAAACTCATTGTCTGAAAAAAAAAAAATTTGAAGTTGACATGTGTAATACATCACTTTAGATGGTACAAATTCTACATATTCCTAACTATATAAATGTAACATAGTTCCTACCCCTTAAAAAAAATTAGACCAACAATTCCTCGTAAAGATGATTGTTAAAAGACAATTATGGTCAAGTTTACACGATGATTTACACAAATTAATTGTACGTATATATTTATATATAGTAAACAAAAGTAAATTGTAATAAATTTCACGTCAATAAAAAAAAAAAGAATCCTACAATTACTCCATAACATTCATTTCTCCTTCATTTTTTCTTCACAAATCCTCCTCCAACTCAACATTCATTTCTTCATCACAAATTCTCCTTCGATTCAACAACATTTCCGCACAATTATCATTTCAAATTCTGATTTCTCAAATGGCTTCTCAAGCTCTTCATCCCCTTTACAAAACCAATTCCTCCGCCACCGGCCATAGACCGGAAACCAAAATGATAAGTGCCAAACGCGCCTTTAGATCTTTAGCTTTCTCCATTTCAGTCCCTCTAGCTATAACCCTTGCCATAATCTGCTTCTTCGGTTCAGGCAAATATTACCGAGCCTTACCCAAGCCATTTTGGTTCCCACCCTTGTGGTTCATTCACTTAGCCACATTGAGCTCATCATTTTTCATGAGCCTAGCTGCATGGCTAGTGTGGGCTGATGGTGGCTTCCATGCACATTCTGATTCGTTGCCTCTTTACGTTGCTCAGGTTTCCTTGAGCGTTCTTTGGGACCCCCTTGTGCTTGTCACCGGCGCTGCATGGCTTGGTTTGGTGTTTTGTGTTGCCCATTTTGGTACTCTTGTTGCTTGTTACAAAAGCTTTGAGAAAGTTAACCCTTTTGCTAAGGATCTTGTGAAGCCTTGTTTGGCTTGGATGGGGTTTCTTACGATGGTTAATTACAAGCTTATTTATCTTTGAACATGGAGACTAATTAGTTTAGTGATTGATTTAGAAGGGATTTTTAGGAGTTAATTCGAAGGCTTGGCATGCCAACTTCTATATATAAATCACATTGTTAATAAATAAATTGTTACTTTGTACATTTGTATCGGAGCAAAAACTATTCGCGTTTCATATTTTCGTTAATTTAGGAGAATATTCGGACAAAGGATTTGGTTAAGAAATGGAAGATTTGATCAAGATAGTCTTTTTTTTTTTATTGGATATGGTAATTGATTAAAGATGCATTGGAATATCGAATTACACTTTTTTCTTTTCTTTTCTTTTTTTCTTTTTTTGGCCTATTTTCTCTTATTGTGATTATTAGTTCCATAATTTTCTATGTTGTTCAAATACAAATGAGCTAGCTTCGCCCACCATATGATGAGCAATTGCTTGCACACGTAATAGTTAATGCAATTACATAATGCCTTACGAATGGTAATGAAATTGTTGTTTAAATATTAATTAATCAGATAATTAATTAATACCGTGTGACAATATATGATGAGGAACAATACACATGACGTGACTTTGTAACACTTGATGATTCAGAAGCAAAACTTCCTCTGGGTTGAAACGAGAGTCGAAGAAGTCCACCACTTTCATGTACGTACATATGTGATGTGCCTTTCATATTCGCTTCCATATTATGAACTTGCCAAACTAAAATCACCAACTACGCCAGCATCTTTAGTGGGCGAGTGAGTTATAATGTTAGCTATTCCGAGATTTAGGAGAATAAGTTGCTGAAGAGTTTTTTTGTTTTATTGTTTGTTTTGTGTGATTAGGAGGGAAAGCGAGTTAGATATGTGCATCGCCGTCGTGATTGATTCTTGAAAATGCATGGGGTCAATGAACAAACAGAACTCATATTTCTTGACTAAATTAATCGGAGATTAGAGAACGACTACGGACGTGGAAGCATTAAAAAGAATGAAGCTCCCGTTGGATTAGTGAATTAATTAATTAAGCAGTGCCCAGTCTAATTAAACATGCAATGCCAGCATGCAACGTGTGGCTAATGTATACGGTCAATATAAAACTCTTATCATATGTGTGTGTGTGTGTGTAGACACACGTCGTGTTCGCGCAAAACGCTAATTATTTGGCCCACCCTTAAAAATTGGTTAATTTGTTAACATCACAGAGACGCCAAACAGATTAACAGCTTGCGAACGTGTGATTCAAATCAAATGCAAGACTTTACGCAATTCATACAACAACACGTTAAAGAGGCAACTATGCATGAGCTGGCGCTCACTGTCCCTCACTCACACTCTGTGCTCGCAGGTTGCCGCTAAATTTGGGCCTCGATCGTAATCGTTCGTCTTCTTCATTATCTCCACCATTTTAATTTGCTCCCATTTTGTTTTGGTTATGTCTTTGATTTATACATTGACTTGGTTAATCTAAATGAATTAAGCTGCTTTTGTTCGAATGTTGGTATATTATGATCAAAGTACGTAGTTAGTTTCTACAATGCATTTCCGATCATAATATTAACAAATTTACGTTTTATGAATTATAATAGATATAGGTCTTATTTGATGTTAAGATGCTGTAGGTTTATATTATAATTATTGAAAAAAAATTATAGTTATAAAATAAAAGTTAATATTATATAGAAAATAAAATTTTTAAATAGTAATTTTATAAAATTAATAAAGATATAATATATTTGTTATCGTACAAGTGTAAATTAAATCAACTTTACTTACGAGTTACCGTAATTAATACTTATTAAATAAATTTGTGTTGTGCCCTTTAGCTTAAACCTCAATCCCAAACATGACTATAATACATACATTTTGAAGTTGATATTTGCAGCATATTAGTGAATAATATAAGAACTTAATTATGTAAAAATTATTCTCTTAATTAATTCTATTTGGGGAAGTGTTGAATGCTTAACATAAAATCAAGGGAGGACTATTTAGGTAAGTCTCGTATTTTATCAAAGTTAAAATCTCAAAATGAATGCAATTCAATACATCGCACGCCTTATTTTGAGTTTTGATTGTCATTTAAAGTTCAAAACGCTGCCTCTTATGTTGAATTACTATTATTTTTTCAAGAAGTAATTTTGTTGCATTATTTGCTTTCATTTATTCCGATTCCCGTCACATTTTTCACACCAAAAGAGAGATCCCATAAGATTAATGATCGGTTGACTGCAAAATTTATGCATAACATATTAACGGCAATATACCATTATTGGGAAAATGTTGCAACAATCGTAATGCTTTGGGTGAGCAGTGACCAAAAAATACAAACCTTTAAACTTAAAACCAAAACGAAAAAAAAAACAAACAAACTTTTATTAGTACAAATTAATCCGCACAAAACCTTTAAAGATCATGTAATTAATTAATGATCACACTTTCTTATTGTATAATTAACAAATTTGTTAATTTTCAAACTAAAACTTAGAAGTAATTGCAATACATATAGTAAAAATTAGCTAGAAGCCTAAAATCGCCGGACGAGATCTAACCAAGTCTAAAACGACCATCGCCACGTGATCCTTTAAATTAAGGCATATCACCAATGGTGACGTACGTACTCAATAAAATCCATGAACTTGAACTGACAACGTGCAAGGGCCCCACAAATATAATTTTTTTGAAAATTCCAAAAATTCAACATCGTCGGAACAAATACAAAATTATTTCGTTTTCGTTTTCCTTTTTCCTTTTTCCTTTTTTTTTCAAGTTTCATCTCTCTGAATCTTCGTTTCTTCATCGATTGCTTCCCTCCACCGACTCTCCCGGATTTCATTGCCCCCAATTGCCGTCACTATTTACATTGATACCCTCCATTCACCTTTTCAATAATAATTACTTTTTTATTCTCGGATCCTTTTTTATTCTCAGATCCTTTGAGCGCTCTCTCAATCTCAATCCTTCTTTTAAAATAAAATCCTGAAGCTTCAGAGCTTTGTTTTGGAATTTTCGCTGAACCGAGTCGACTCGGCCGAGTCAAGATGCTAGAACGGTGCGTGGGGGCTCAACGAGCGCGGCAGATCCAAAGAGCCATTCGCCACGGGAAAATCACACTCCTCTGCCTCTTCATGACCGTCATCGTCCTGCGCGGCACAGTCGGCGCCGGTAAATTCGGTACTCCAGAACAAGACATCAACGACATCCGCCAACACTTCTACGCGCACCGCAAGCGCGTGGAGCCCCACCGCGTCCTCGAAGAAGTCCAAACCACCGACGCCGCCAAAACTGAAGACCCCAACAATTACGAAAAGTTCGATGTGAATAAGCTGTTTGTTGACGAAGGCGAAGACGAGAAACGTGATCCAAACAACCCGTATTCGCTTGGTCCCAAAATAGCGGACTGGGACGAACAGCGATCCGAGTGGCTCAAAAAGAACCCGAAATTACCAAACTTTGTCCGTCCAAACAAGCCACGCGTTCTCCTCGTGACCGGTTCGTCACCTAAACCGTGCGAGAACCCGGTCGGTGATCATTACTTGTTAAAGTCCATAAAGAACAAGATCGATTACTGTAGGATTCACGGCATTGAGATATTTTACAACATGGCGCTTTTAGATGCCGAAATGGCTGGCTTTTGGGCGAAGCTGCCGTTGATAAGGAAATTGCTTTTGTCACATCCTGAGGTTGAGTTCTTGTGGTGGATGGATTCGGATGCCATGTTTACGGATATGGCATTTGAGGTGCCTTGGGAGAGGTACAAGGATCATAATTTGGTAATGCACGGGTGGAAAGAGATGGTTTATGATGAAAAGAATTGGATTGGATTGAATACTGGGAGCTTTTTGTTGAGAAATTGTCAATGGGCGTTGGATCTTCTCGATGCTTGGGCGCCAATGGGCCCTAAAGGGAAGATTAGGGACGATGCTGGGAAGATTTTGACTAGAGAGCTTAAGGGGAGGCCGGTTTTCGAAGCTGATGATCAATCTGCTATGGTGTATTTGTTGATTACTCAGAGGGATAAGTGGGGCGATAAGGTGTATTTGGAGAGTGCTTATTATTTGCACGGGTATTGGGGAATTTTGGTTGATCGGTATGAGGAGATGATTGAGAATTACCATCCGGGTCTTGGCGATCACAGGTGGCCATTGGTTACTCACTTTGTCGGGTGTAAGCCTTGCGGCAAGTTTGGGGACTACCCCGTGGAGAGATGCTTGAAACAGATGGATCGCGCTTTTAATTTTGGGGATAATCAAATTTTGAATATGTACGGATTTGAACATAGGACGCTTGCAAGTAAGAAAGTTAAGAGAATTAGAAATGAGACTAGTACTCCTCTTGAGGTTAAGGATGAGCTTGGAATTCTTCACCCGGCGTTTAAAGCTGTTAAGTTAGCCGCATCCTCATAGTCGGTTGTGAATTTGATTAGCTTCAACTTGATTATAACAATGTATCATGCGATTGGAACTTTTTTTCCTTTTTTTTTTTCTTTCCTTTCCTTTTTGGTTCTTTTTTCAAGTTATGATATGATACATGTCAATTCTCATGTCACCGCTGAAGCTTAGCACTGGATATTGTAACCTCTTTTTAAGATTGTATTGATTTTTGAATGACATTATAGCCTCACTTGTGTTTTCTTTACGGATACACTTGTTTGTTTTAACTGAGTCTTGATGTTTATTAGTTTCTACGCGGATGTGTTGAGGTGTAATGTTACAGGACCAGTTATCAAATCTAAGAATTAAGTTTTTATTTTGTATCAGTGGGATGCTGGATATAAATTTGAGAAATCCACTTCCCTGTTTGCTAGTTGAAAGCGTAGCAACGTCTATGATTCATAGAATGATTGATAATCTGATGCTTTGAACCATGGATTGGTCAAGCTTATCAAGTGTGATTATACTATTACTGCAGCTGCATTTTGCTTTGGCACAATAAAACAAAAAACGAAGATGAACATAACTGATCTTGTTGTAATGCTGTTATAATTGCAAACCAAGAAGTTTTTTTGTATGGTCTGAGGAACTAGAGAAAGTTATCTATTCAAACATGCTGGTTTAGCGAGGAGAATAAGTTTAGGGATTGGAAATTTGGAGGTTTGGTGGCTGCTAACAGCGCATAGCTTGTTGCCTTGTTGTAAAGTATAGCATGTTCAATCTCGAGTAGAAATTGGTTCTGTTCGCCATAATGACTTAATATTTTTGGCAACATGAGATCAGTCATTCACTGGGATTTTTGGCCCCCCACAAGCCACTAAGCTTTTGGTATTTTTGATGATTAATTGCTCACGCACATCATTGAATATCCCTTGTGTTGAGGCATTACATGATCAACTCTGCACATTTGTAAGCTGTCGTTCTATGAAGTTTTTCAAGCACCATTTCGCGTTTTAACTTCCATCTGAACACCTGAACCATTATATTATGCCACCCAGTAGCTAACCTCCTTCGCAGGGTCTTAGCTTTCTGTGGGTAACCATATAGTATACTCAGTACACGTCCATTTCCAATAAAAAATGGACCAAAAACTTGATTCTGGCCGCAATGGAATCTACCAATTCCAACTTTGGATAGAATAAGATGACAGTTGGAAAGCTATATTGTCTTCATTAGGTTCGAAGAATGCTGGAAAGTTTTACCCTGATGCAGTTAAAGAGAAGAAAATGCTTTACTTTTTTCACAAATCTGCACCGACAACAATGTGGGCCGAAATGCTATTCTTCTGGCCAACAATGCAAGGTGTTCAGAACAACCAACATGGGTAGTGCCAAGATGATCATTGATCATTTAGGCCGTCGCCACCAGCTGTCAGAATTGACGATTATGTCTAGTAATCAATTCCAGCTGTCTCTATTCTGCATATGCTTAATGTTTTTGCCTGTATTCTCCGCACACTACTCTCGCGTTCGAAATGATATTGAGACTTCAGATAAAAGAACACACGACACCAAAAAAACTGTCTAGTGTTCAAACATTTTCACTCTGATGCTTTTCCTATTGCTTGAGCTCCGCCAAGGGTGGCTTACGGCGGCTATTTTTATTTTCTATTTTGCGTCTTTTCATTTGCAGGTTCAAACAAAAGCTATCTCCGTCTCCAACAACTAACAGCATTTATGCTTTTGTGTTACTAGAACTAGCTGATAAAAAGTATAAAAGTAAGCGAAACTACGAAAGAGAAAAGAAAAAGCACTTTACCTCGCTTCATTAGTTAATTATAAAGTTCTTTAATTTAAAATGATGTAGAACCTATTCTTATCTTAACACTTTTCTCATCTCATCATTTTATTTTAATCCTTCGGTACTCTAATGGATTCTCGTAAGCGCATTACGTTGCCAATCCACTCCCACTTAAAATTTGAAAAGTAAATAACCAAATCAATGAATGAAAGGAAAAATATATTTGACAAAAAGTGATTGGATATTCCCACTTATACTTTTACTATAGAAACAAATTTATTTGTGACAATCTCATTATGTCATCATATGGTGAAATGATATAAAATAAATTTTCAAAATCTCGTCATCCAAAGTATTTTCTCATAACTATAAAATTTCATTGGTATAATATACCTGTTATCCGAAACTATATAACCCATCACATCAACATCAAAGAAACCTATTGATCCCTAAAACAGTAAGATCTAGGTGTCGTCTAGTTTGTGATTCGATCAATGAGAATCCTACGCGTAAAAAACGGTCGATCAAGTCATTCAGCGGTCCAGATTTGTTTTCAAACCAAAAGTGACTTCTCAGTGTGATACACTGAAACCACCACCTGTTAGCACAGTGGCATCTAGTACTATTTTGTCAATCGAAGCTATAAAAGCAACAAAGCAATCTCCTTTATGCTCCCCCCTTTGGCGGCTCCAATAAGGCAAAATTTATTCATACCAACTTTGACGCTGTTGGCTCTCTCCCCTTAAAACCCTAATTCCCACTCTCCAATACTCACAATAAGCAAGCGCAAATAAACACTTATTAATTAAATCATTTTAATACACACATTAGAAAATATTTTTGAAAATATTCGCGAATAATAAGTTTTGGAAACTGAGGTTTTGAGAGTAATGGAGCAAAAGCACAAGCAAGAGTTCGCTTTGGCTTCGGTGACGGAGCTTTCTTCGTCTTCGGCTTCTGCATTGACGCAATCTTCGCCGGTTTTTGCGCGTTTCAGCGCCAGAAACGGACTCGTGGAGCTTCGATTTTCTGAGGAATCTGAGGCCATTGGTGGCTATAACGTCGATCTTTGTACTTCTCAGGTAAGTGTGATTTTTGAGAGATTCTTTGTGTGTTTGGTTACTGAGAAAGTAGAGAATCTTCAACTTTTTCGTAACGTTCTTTTACATTTTCCTGGCAACCAAACATTGGTGACAGCACTGCATTTCTTTTATTGTTGTCATGTTTATTTTTCCAATTTACATTCGATTCAAGTTGATGACATTTACTTTTTTGTAATATAATTTTTTGTTTGGACTGAGAAAGCAGAGTGTCGAAATAGAAGTTCATATTTTAGCAATAGGTTGGTTAATGATTCCGCGTAGCTGAAATGTAATTGGAATGTTAGCTTTTTTTCGTTTTTCTGTTTCAACATGCAAATTGTTGAATTCTTTTGTTTCTTAGGTTTCTTGTTAATCAAAATGTAGTTTTTATGTGTGCAGTTTGTGAGAACTGGTGAATCTAACATTATGATACTATTGTTTTGTGCTCCTTTGTCGTCCAGTTATTCAAGTTAGGACCTGTTCAATCTGTTTGCATTTCTAAAGATTCTGATACCAATAAAGAGGTAAGCAAACACACTTTTTTTTTTCTCTGTGTTCCTTTTCTCAAAAACAGTGTGGGCACCATGTTTCTTTTCCATATTTTATAATCTTACTTTTATTTGAATTCCACCAGGACCCCTGGTATACCTGGTACAATGGTGCATATTATGTTTTTGCTCTCTGAAAATCTTAGGTGGCAAATAATGGTGCTGATATATATATATTCCAAGTATTACATTTTATGATATGCATCCTGTTTGGTTTTGTTATGCATAGTATGATCCTATGAGTGGTTCCAGATGTTGCATCATTTTTTAACAGTATCACTATTGAACCAGAAATCACATTCACGGGGAGTCACTATCCAGTTTAGAGATGAGGAAGAGAGCAGGGCCTTCCATTGTGCATTTGAGCAATGGAAGACTGAAGTTAAGGACCAAGGTGCTCCTTTGGACATCTGCTTATGATTTTGTTGTAAAATGTCCTTGATATATGATATCAACTTAGATCACTGGACACTCCATTTGGCATGCTTCTTTTTTCTTTGTTTTTCCTCATTTATTTGTTCATGTATCATTGTTATGATCTCTCCACATACTTTTTGTGTATATGATTGGCACTCACTTAACAATTTAGTACTTCAACATTTCCTTTCCCAGCCTCTTTGAAATTCCTTTGTGAATGAAGTTTCTGTCCGGTTTTAGTGTAACATATGTAAGTGTGAAGTTGCATGAAATCAAGAATTAAATAGGAGAAATACTGCTTCATATCTTGTATCTTAACCATACGTAATTATCTGTTTCATAAAGAACATTTTGACAGATACAAAATGTCCAGGAAACTCTCCTTTTGACAAGCCAAGTCTCCTTAATATTCTATATCTATTACTATTGTGGTCAAGGAGTTGGACTCTGGGTAGTTAGTAGGAGAAATTTCTTTTCAGCTAGATAGGGGTCAATGGATTGTTTATCCAATCTAATCTTCTCTTTAAGACGATTATAGTCTGATTAAAGCTTGAAATCGAATGCAGATATGCACCCCTGAGTTTTGCCTCAGAAAAAGGGGGAGGAACAGGGCTGGGTACTATATTACCTTTAGAAAAGAACTGCCGATGTGTGATTGTAAAATTTCTTTTTCTGTACTTCTAGATCCAGTGGTGCGCTTTGCTGTATACCTGTTCTGAAATCCTCTTCTTTTGGTTTGCTTTCCAGGAACGCGTTTACCAAATGGAGATGTGTCAGGTTCTTTAAAGAGCAAGTTTGATGATAAAGTAGAGCCATCTTCTGCTAAGATGTACTTCCATTATTATGGGCAACTGCTACATCAGCAAAATATGTTACAGGATTATGTCAGGACAGGTTATGTTGTGGACCTGTACAAATTTTTCCCTTTGTCATGCTTTATACAATTAAATTTGGATTTTTTTTAGACCTGATTAAACTTCACATACTGTTTTAACTCTGAATGTATTATATTAATACGTGTAAATTGTATACTATAGAGCAACGAAGCAAGTAATTTATATTACGTGCAACAGAGTTACTTAGATTTGCTGATGATATATAAGCTATTTTTGTTTCAGGAACCTATTATGCTGCAGTTATAGAGAATCGTGCAGATTTTACCGGTCGTGTAGTTATTGACGTTGGTGCTGGTAGTGGTATATTGTCATTATTTGCTGCTCAGGTTTGCTTTTTCTTTTTGGCGGTGAAATTTCTTATGATTATAAACCTATAATTATGTTTATTTTGCATCTTGCGTGGGGATGCCCTTCTTTTATTTTCTTTTCTGGGGCAAAGTTGCAGTTTGATATTTTATTCCTTCACTTTTGCCCAATTAGGCTGGTGCAAAACATGTTTATGCTGTGGAAGCATCTGAAATGGCTGAGTATGCTCGCAAACTTATTGCGGGAAATCCATCGTTGGGAGAACGAATAACGGTGAGTTTTTTTTTTGTAATGTTTAACTTTCTTTCTTTGACCTTGTTAGTCTGTTATCTTGTTTTATTCCTGCACTATGTCATGAAATTGTAGGTGATCAAGGGTAAAGTTGAAGAAGTTGAACTGCCGGAGAAAGCAGATATTCTGATCTCTGAGCCAATGGGTATGTATATATATCATGATTGCTTTTGTTACGCTAATGGGAGATGAAATTTGTGTGTTGTTTAACTTTCATAGGGTTTGAGCCTCAGCTATGGCCAAAGTTCTATTTGGTTAGGGTGAATTTTTGTCGGCCAGAAAGTAGAGTGCTTTAGAGTTGTAATGGAGTCAGCATAGCATTGCAAATGTGTTTTTAGGCAAGTCTGCATTTGACTTTTCTTTACTTGCTTTTGGATGTGGCTTGTAGGCACCTTATTAGTGAATGAAAGAATGTTGGAGTCCTATGTGATTGCTAGAGATCGATTTCTTGCCCCTATGGGAAAAATGTTTCCATCAGTTGGAAGGTAAATATACCCTTGATATCCCTTATTGTCCCTCATTATTTTTTGAATCTTGAATGTCCCTGCACTTAACCACCAATCATTTTGATTCAAAGATAATTGCTGTTGTAGGATTCATATGGCTCCTTTTAGCGATGAATATTTGTTTGTTGAAATTGCGAATAAGGTGTGTGATCAGCTCGAATTATTTTTTGTATTGCGCCTCATGTTTTACACAGTAATTAACTTTTTATTATTTATTTTCTCTTTTAAATCTTTTTGCAGGCTCTCTTCTGGCAGCAACAAAATTATTATGGGGTTGATCTGACACCCTTATATGGATCTGCATTCCAGGGATACTTTTCTCAGGTCTATTATATTTTCACGATTCTGTGTTGTGGTCAACCTCCATGATAGTTTTTCGTTTGGTGGAAAGTCTAATAGGCTTTAGAATCTCTGTCAACCTTGAGATAATCCTCTTCACATCCTTTTTATCTTTCTATCTGGTAAAATTGGCAGTTTTTTCTGTTCCTTATTGAAGTCTTGTAAAAAATGGATGCTCTAGAATAAGGATAGAACTGTTACATCCATCCGGTTATTTGATGCTTTTTGTTTGGGTCCAAGCAGAAGCCAAAAACATGAAAGTTTTTCTCATCTCGCATGTGTACCCAAATCGAACAATAGGTAAAATATACACCAAATAGTAAAAGCATTGAGATTTATCTTCTGCTAGTGCTGTCCTAATTCTCAGAAGCCTTGATAAGTGGTCATTAAAGGTAAAGTGTATCTCGGTGTTTTCATTGCATTACATTCTGTTGGGTTGCTTGATATTTCATTAAGTTGTTGTTAGGGTTACTTCTGTGACCATCTCTGCTTAATCCACCTTAACTGATAGTATCCATCTCAATATTTAATGTAGCCTGTGGTAGATGCATTTGATCCGAGATTATTGGTGGCCCCTGCGGTTTCTCACGTGATAGATTTTAATAAAACAAAGGTATTAATTTAACCCTTTAATTTGTAGTTTCGGATTCTATGGTTCTTTTCCCCTTAAAATGATTATTCTCAATATCTTCATAAGTTGTGTTGCAACTTATTATCTCCCAAAAATCATTGATGTCTATACTGCTATCTGCATAGCTGCTGATTTACATGTGTCAGCTGTTTGGTAGTTTTCAAATGTTGTGATTCTTTTCTTATGCTGTCATTTTTCTGAACATGTGCCGTGCACCTGTCATTTATTACTGTTGTCTTAAAATTCTTTCTTGGTTTCATTGTTATTCTTTGTATGGAACTGATAGGACTTAGGGTTGATTTTTATTGATTAAATCAAAAGAAAAGACAATCCTGACCTACATTTCGAGAGATAGGTCAATCTCTCACAAAACTCCTAGTCCCTCCTAATACTAGACAAAACCCAGCATAAAACCTAAATGACTCCTTAATCTCTTATTTATACCTGAACCCTAATTACTGAATAAATAAAATTACTAAACTGCCCCTGCTCTTAAAATTACTAAACTGCCCTTGCCCCTTTATATTTGCGCCTGACATAAGTTTTCATTGGTCTAACATTACTCCCCTCCCAAAAAGTCACCTTGTCCTCATGGTAAAATCCAAGAAACTGCTGCCTCTTCTTCTTCGGCTTCTTTCCCGCCTTCCTCCTCATCACACACAGTTAGAACTTGTAGTGATTTGTTCCTACATCGATGTCTTGGTGAAAATTTCTCATCGCATCGGAAACAACCCCTTCACCCTCTTATCCTGAATCTTTGTCTTCATGAGGCATTTGAAAGTCACCCCTTGTCGTGCCCCACTAACTCGATCCCTTTGGGAATCTCTCTGTAACCCCATCATTTGGGTTTTGTGGCCTCTTGGTGGTGTGCTTTGGAACTCTCGCTGAAACCCTACGGTCTAGGTTTTTTGTCCTACCAATGGTGTGCTATTTCAGTGTGAAAAACTGGCTGAGTTGCTCCTATTAACCTGTTTTGTTGTGTTCTTATCCTCAATCATCTGTGCCAACTCCATTGTCTCCCCTAACCCTCTTGGCCTTAGCAAGCGTAGCAAGGCTCGGATTTCTAGTTTCAGTCCCTTCATAAAATTCCCTTCCAATATCGCCTCTGGGATTCCCCCTAGACGCCCTGATAGCAACTCAAACTTCTCCCTAAACTCCATGACTGTTGTCTCCTGAGTCAAGGCTAAAAATTGTTTATACAAATTTCCCTCTTGAGTGGGCCGAAACCTCTCCAACAACCGATCCTTAAATTCACCCCATGACCTCAATGGTTGTCATTGTTCTTGCCATTGAAACCATGCATGGGCCTTTCCTTCTAAACATAATGCCGCCACCATTAGTTTTTCCCTTTTTGAGAGTCCATTGATGGCGAAATAGTGCTCTACCCTATACACCCATCCATAGGCAGCCTTGCCTTCGAAAATGGGCATTTTCAATTTCCGTACCCTAGAATCCACCCTAAATTGAGTTTGCCTCACCCAATTTTGCACCATCGGAGGTCTCCAACCTCCCCAATCTATCCCAATTTCTGTAAATCCCGAAGACCCCGCCCAAAATTCTCCTTGACCAGCCACATTTTGGTCATATCCACTCCCCCTCTCGCCAGAAATCCCCCCTGTCTAGACCCAAAGCTGCCTCACTCTGGGCTAAATCCAGCCTGCCCAGGTCGTGTCTCACCCCCAAACGCCCCCGAGTCACCAAGCCCAGTCGCCCCGACTCCTGCGCCATTGCCCACCATGGGTTTCGTACCACTGAATCCTTCTCCTACCTTACCACCATGGCCCATCGATGTTGCTGGTGGTGAGTTGAGGTGGAGTTCTGTCAATTTCAGCAACATGGTTTCAAGGGATGAAAATTATTGTTGAATGGTGTTAAATCGCTTGTCAATGGTGGCCTTGAGCGATCCAACCTCCGCTTCCAATTTCTCTTCTAGCGCGTCTACCTTCTTCACAGCCATTGTCCCAGGATTCTTGCTAGGATACCACTTTGATAGGACTTTGGGTTGATTTTATTGATTAAATCAAAAGAAAAAACAATCTTGACCTACATTTCGAGAGACAAGTCAATCTCTCACAAAACTCCTAGTTACTCCTAATACTAGACAAAACCCAGTATAAAACTTAAATGACTCCTTAATCTCTTATTTATACTTGAACCCTAATTGCTGAATAAATAAAATTACTAAACTGCCTCTACCCTTAAAATTACTAAATTGCCCCTGCCCTTTTATATTTGCGCCTGACATAAGTTTTCGTTGGTCTAACAGGAACTAGATTGCTTTTGATACTTTTTCGCAAAGACATCACAAATCATTACAACCTTTTCTTGCTCCCATGTGCAGGAAGAGGATTTATATGAAATTGATATTCCATTGAAATTTACGTCTTCTGTCGGCACCAGAGTACATGGTTTAGCTTGCTGGTTTGATGTACTATTTGATGGGAGGTAATAAATCAGCAATCAATCAACCGGTCAAATATACATCCGCTATGGAGTTAATTTCTTTGTACATTGTCTTGTATCTTGATTGAGACCATGGGGTTCTATCTAATTGAATTGCTTTCATCAAACAGTACTGTACAAAGGTGGCTAACTACCGCTCCTGGTGCCCCTACTACCCATTGGTACCAATTACGCTGTGTTCTCTCTCAGCCACTGTATGTTATGGCGGGACAAGAAATAACTGGTCAACTCCGCATGGTTGCACACACTGCCCAGAGTTACACCATATATCTAACATTGTCAGGTTGGTTGTTGTCTTCTATTTTGTTAGTGTTGGTGGCTTGTCTTCTTTGTTTTCTAACAAATGCTAATTATAACTAAATTTAGTTAAAATGTGGGGACCTGGTGCTGACCAAGGAGGAATACTTCAGACATCATCTTGCAAGCTTGATCTTAAAGAACCCTATTACAGAATGTCCCAACCGCAACCCTATGTACTGACACAAGATCAGCAACCACATCAGCTAATCCATTCACAGGTACTGACCAATTCTTTCATTAGATTTTTGCCTGTGCAATACTGAATTGTATAACCTTGTACCAGAATGTCACCCAGGATTATTTGTAGTTAAGCATCACGTGATCATATTGTAAGATTACTCCATTGTTATGTCAATTGCCGTAAATTTTTTTAACCCATGTAACAGGATATACAAATTCAAGCAGAGGATTTAGAGGAACCAGAGTTAATACAATTACAATCTCAAAGTTCGGGTGCTCAGCTTCAATAAGTAATCATCATGTATGTTTCTAAATCTAGGGTTGGATAAATATTAACAAGATCGTGTTTGTAACTTAAAGTTTTCTACAGCAGTCCTCGTGGTCGCTTTTGATCATTTGTTATGATTCCTGTATATTAGAGCGACATGATTTTTAACATTTTATAGTTGCTGGAATACGCATTTTGTATGATTGCCTGCCGATTTTGCCAGTTCAAAAATCAGATTCAGCCTGGTCACTTTAACTAACCTCTTTTTATCATGTTGGATCGTTCAGTACTTTTTTTTTTCTTTTTTTTTTAATCCAATTTTTGAATAAGAATCGATCAGTGTTTATTAGGCACATATATTTTAACAAATACAGCCTATAGAAAATAGCCGATCAATTACCTAGCAAAATAATACAGGTTCTGCTTTACCACAATGTGTATTCCTCGAATGCTTTGTTGCCCCGGGGGGGGGGGGGGGGGGGGGGTGTGGTTTGTTGGAGGAATTGTAAGTACTAAAGAATTTCATTTCAACTTGGTACATTTCTTTGGGCTTCGTTCATAATGATTGAGTGGTTGAGATGACCCGGCAGATGAATTCCGCAAGGAAAATTAACTTAGAAGCCCAATTGGACGATGTCGGTGCTTTGGGCATATATGCCCATCAACACAAAATATAACCAGCGAATCCGCGATGTGACGGCCGCAAAAAGATAAGTGTCACTTCTTCTGTTTTGTGAATAATCAGCTGACAGCTGCCATCGAAGGGATTGGTTGAACGGAAAGAACCTCATAACAGCGACTGCAAAGCGTGGGATGCTCCGCAAAGGATCCAACTTGCGTTGAGAAATTCCAACACCTTTCGCACTTTGAGCCCTCGGCACGTGATACCCCAATCCAAACTTTGTCTCTGTCTTTCCCTTCGACAAGATACTCGCCAGAGTAAGGAATATTCCTAATCAGTTCATCATCTGTAGATGGAAGTACCTCCGCCTGCAAATTGTCATTTGGATTAAGTGAATGAGAAGAGAGTAACTCATTGAAGAAAAGAATTGTCCTTACCTGAGATGTAATGAATATGCGCTGCAATGTGTCTGCGTCGTGCTTGGCTGTACACATTTCACGCAATCTGTAAGCCAGGCTTGCATCATCTGTAAATAGATAAACCTTTGCCTCCAAACTGGAACCGATCAATTTCCCCGTGCGAGCAACTTCCAGAACCTTGTTCACCTCTGTTCTCAACTGGTCAAAGTTGGTCAGACAACCAAGTATGGTCAGAAAAGCATAAAAAATAATAGTAATTATTCTAGCAACTTTTTAATATTCTATCGCAACAGTTTTCAACTGTACTTTCAAATAAGGAATTCTACCATAGGTTTCTCAGAATTTCTTTCACTGTTTCACGTGTATACAGTAATCTGTTGGAACCGTCATGAGAAAAATTGCTGAAAATTCAATCAGTATAATTATCTGCATCACTCAAAAGTCCAATACAACATTGGCATATTCAAACTCATTGAACAAACAATCCTTGAAATTGTTAAGAGATTCAATAAAAAACTAGAAAAACCTTCAGTTCCATCCAAGTATGTGACAACGGCAATTACCTCAAGAATTTTCTCCCATAAATCAATTTCTCCAACAGGAAATGTACGCCATTTTTCATCCAAGACAGGCCATTTTGATTCAAAAACAAATTCAGCAGTTGAACCATCTTCAAGGGCATAAGCAAAGGGAAGGTTTTGCCACACGTCTTCAGCCAAATGAGGCAGTATTGGAGCGATTACTCTCACAATGGAAAGAAGATGTGCAGACAGAACTGTTTGACAGCTTCTCCTTGTAAAACTTGTGGTGCCCCTGAAATTGATCATCTTAGCAAAAACAGAGAGAGCAATACCTTAAACATCATCGTTTTTTTTTTTTAATGTTATTTACCGGGGTGATAAGAAGCAGGAAAAGAATATATAATCATGACGGAAATTTCCAAAAGTGAAAAGCTGTCCCCTGTGTGGCTGAGACGACATAATCTACAAATTCTATGTATAAAGCATAAAATTGATTTATCAATGTAGCACCCCATCAAATTTTAGTTTTTCTTTACTGAAATCATACGCATATGAAGACAGTTCGGAGTTCTATTGTATGCAAATATTTCTAAGACTCTTTCGCACTTTCTTACAAACTAGGACTTTCAAGGTGATAAGAGAGCATTTTACAATCTCAAAAGCATCATATAATACTAGTAACCATGGGAATGAGGGAATTTAAGAACATGCAACAATTTCTCTATCATAAGGAAAACCAAATTAAGAAAACAAATTGCATACGTGTAAATGATGGAGTTACCCGGTATAAAGGCGATCTTTGGCAACGTCAAAATAGAAATTTGACAGATCAACAATAATAAACCTTTGTATAATCTGAAAGATGCAAATGTTCACACGATAAATTTCAGGGAATAGAAAAGGGTTTGAGGCAACTAACTTTATATTTTGCTTAATGGTAGCTTTTAGAAATCTCCTGCCAATATGTAACTCATATGAACAGTCAATAGGATTATAATGTCCACAATCCATGGCTTAAGGAAACATACCTGGAAGATTTTGAAAAACTGATAGTTTTCATAGCTCCCTCTTATGTTCTCCACAACATTTTCAAGCTGAAATAGAGCATACTGATCAATCATGGGAAGATCATCATAGGAAATAGAATTACCAACCTGCCAAGAGCACAATTATACATATAAGAAACAAGATAAATGAAATTTCAAGTAATTGCCATCGGCTCACAAACTGCAGAATGTGAAGCAAGAAACAATATCAAGTAAAAAGTTTGACAAAAGAACAAAAATGTAGGATGCAGTTTAACAAAAATGTAGAATGCAGTTTAAGCTTCTTAGCTTATGGAGGGAAGGAGAGAGAGTGCAACAAGGTTGTAAGCATGGTGATATGAACATATAACGGGAAAAAACTGCAGCTACGACTGTAGATGTAAGGATATCTGCTGAATTCTAGAAATGATTTGAAACTCCTATCATCGAAGAGCTTGAACATACTCTCCAATCATGCAGATTGCCCAAAAGGTATCTCAGTGTTCCTCGCAGCTTCCTGTATATGTCAGACATTTGACGGAGGACCTGAGGACCAATCATTACATCACCAGTATAATCTACACTGGAAACCCAGAGTCGCAAAACATCAGCTCCATAGCCAGGAGCTTCCTGCCAACAGGAGCCAAACATTGATAATGGACTGACCAAAAAGATCAAAAACAATAAAAAAAATTAATTAAGGCCTAACAATAACTAACCTTTTCGTTTTTCCCTCCCCCAATCACCATTTGCGGATCTACAACATTACCCAAAGATTTGCTCATCTTAGAACCCTTCTCATCTAATACAAATCCATGAGTTATAACACTTTTATATGGGGGCTTCCCTGCATGCAAGAAGAATAGAAATTATCCTTAAAAATGTTAGTCCCCAGGCATTTACAATGCAAAACAAATATATGCCTGCCCGCAATCAAGATGAATAGCAATTCAAAACCCATAAATTTTGAATGCACTCCATTTCTCTCTTGCCATCACAACAAGAAGGGATATCGGGAGAACACAGCAACTTCTTCTTCTTCTTCATTTTTGAATAAATAACTTAAGAAGACTTCTTACTTGCATCCAAATTAGTTATTTAAATTCTACTTGATAGGAAATTCATGTCCGTATCATTTCCCAAAAAAATGCACATGACAACTACAGATGATTTGAAAAACTGCTGTAAAACTTTATGATAAACAATTTTGGCAAAGACCAGCAATTTCCCCAAAAATAGTGAAAAAGGAATATATAAAATACGTATGGTAGAAATATTTCATATCAAAATCCACATCTAATAAGGGTCAGAATATGTTGACTACCTTCAGTTGCAATACTTGTTAGCAAAGAACTCTGGAACCATCCACGATGCTGGTCTGTTCCTTCAAGGTACAAGTCTGCAGGCAAACTAAGGCCATTTCTTTTTCCCAAAACAGCAGCCCAAGAAGAGCCTGAAATGGGGATAAGCAACTAAGAAACCAGACACCCAGAAAAGCAACATGTGAGATGAACTTGAGAAACATTTTTAAGTAGCAACAGTAGAGTTCAACGACAAAAGGTCACACCACACATGCAGAATAAGAAGATACTTACTCATGGAATAGTTGTGGCTGGTCTGAAATTAGAAAGATTATTTATTCAGCAAAAAGGTAAAGCAGCAATGCAATAACACAGTCAGTAATATATTGTACAAGTGGCAGCTGTAGGATAATCATCAAAGTAATGAAGATTTCTTTTACAAGCAATAATTATCGTGACCCATTCCAATAATTTATCTGTTCACAACTTTGACAGCTGCTGAGATTCTAGATCAAATTCCCAACAATAAATTATTATTAAGTAGTTATGTTACAAAGTCTAATTAGAGGCATTAGCAGCGATTAATCTCAGAACTAAATATCATGCAATTCTACTGATTGGCAAAGATTTTTTTTTCTCCAAATAAATGTACAAAACCACTACATCCTTTTTCTTTAAAAAAAAATAGTGAAAACAAACTCCAAGGGGATTGGTGAGAGCTTCCATTATTCATTACAACCTCAGATTGGTAGAAAAGATGACCACTGAGAAAATAATCTTGGAACACAAGAAACACAACAGAGAGAAACAACTGTTTCCCACAGAAACAAAAAGGACAATGGAACTTGAGATATGAAACAAAAAGATTCATTAGAGAATCCGTCATGCAACAAAGAATGTTGAAATCTAGCACTATTCTCTGAGTATGTTCAACCACCAACAAGGTTTCACACTGCAGTACCTGAGTCAAACCAGACATCCATCGTATCAGTCCCCTTTTCGTATTCGGATGCTTTATCACGATATTTGGCAGGAAGGAGATCCTTCACTGCCATGTACCACCACGCATCGCTGCCCTTTTGAGATATTATAGCTTCAAAGATAAAATTAGATACACAAAAAGTACAATATCAGACCATAACTTCAAAAAATTTAAGTGGTGTAAGCCATGAAGTATATAGAGAACTACAGGGCAACGAAATGTAGAATGCAGTCTGGTAACATGAGAAAAAAAGAAAATACTGAAGGACTACCTTGTATACAGATAATAACTTTGCCACTGGGAAACTAAATAGAACTTGATAGACAACAAAAATAAGAAAGCATTCGTACATTTGATATGATCAATAGTCTCTTCATTCATAAGTGGTTCTTTTGACTCCACATGATAAAAGACTGGAATAGGAACCCCCCATGTTCTTTGCCTTGATATGCACCAGTCAGAGCGGCCAGAAGTCATTGCATAAATTCTGTTTATTGCCTGAACAATAATCATGCAAACAGATTAAATGAAAACACCAATAGATATCTGAGACCATTTATTAAATTTAAAGCACAAATGACAGGTAAATTCAAACACATAACACAACAATATAAACACTCTAACAAGCTAAACTCATTTATAACAGCTAACAAATACTCATTCAAGCTGTGTCAGACTTTGTACTCGTTGGCTGGAAAATCTAGGTAATAAGGGGCTAAACAACATAATGATATTACCCTAACTTGATGGTTTCCACCTAATCAATCCTTATGAAGACACGAAGAAATGAACATAATGATATTATACCGACTTGATGGTTTCCACATAATCAATTTTATGAAGACAAGAAGAAAATGCTTCAGACTACCTTCACAATTCTTATATAATCAAACTTAAGAAGCTTGAATTTTTACAATAAAGCAAATATGATCATCAAGAGGCAAATCAGAAAATTGACAAGTGTAGGAAGGGAAAGCAGGAAGAACTGAACTAAGATTTCACAGAATATAAATAAAGCATGAATCAGATCTTGAAAATGGTATAAATGATATTAGTAAGATAATAATACCACCACAAGGATCAAAGCACAGAAAGGACCAAACATTCAAGGCTGGAATGCTTCAATGTAAACATCAATACCTGAGGTGGGACCCATTTTACTTGACCAATCGCATCCATTGCAGCCTGGCGGAACCCTTCCACTGATGCAAACCATTGCTCAGTTGCCCTAAATATTGTAGGCTTCTTAGTTCGCCAATCATATGGGTACTTATGTTCTGCATAACAGACAAGTCACAAGAGCTTCATAAGTTGACAGACAAGGTAACTCTTTTAATTAATAAGTAACCGGAGTACTTCCCGGTGAGCTAGGCTTTCAATAATAACATTTTGTATCTTAAAGGAAAAGAGTGTTAACTTACCATATGCTTCTTCCATGATAAGGGACATTTGCTCATCCAAGTATTTCACAACAGCAACATTACCATCTCCAAGTACATCAAGCCCACTAAACTTTCCAGCTTCATCAGTAAACTTTCCCTCATCATCTACTGGAGAAAGTATTGGGAGTCCATATTTAAGGCCAGTCACATAATCCTCCAGACCATGACCAGGAGCCGTATGCACCAGCCCTGTCCCCGATTCTGTTGTAATATAATCTCCTCCAATCACAACCGGGCATTGCCTGTTATCTACTGGGTGCACATATCTGAAGCCACAATGAAGACCAAATTTTAGAATATACGTGATGAGTTGATTATAGTTTTTTTATTTGAATTCAAAAGGATGAAGTATGTGACCAAGGAAAATGAATAATGCTATGCGTTTCTACTTAAATTCAAACCTGCAGTTTTCAAGATCTGAACCTGCCAATGTTTTCTTGATAACAAGCTTCATGGCCCATTTTGCTTCTAGGGTTGGCACAAGGTCAGATGCCACAATAATGAAAAACTTCTTTTGATCCTTAAGAACATTTCTGAGCCTACTCTTTTTATTTGCAGGGGCCACAGAATCACCTTCCAACAAGGATTGTATCTCCACGACAGCATATTGTAGCTTGGCATTAACTGCAACAGCTGAGAAAAAGAGGAAAAATGAAATGACAGATTATAGGAAGATATTATTCCTATCAAAAAATAGTAACCAAAGACAAAAAAGCAAGAGGAAGTGTATATTCCTTATGAGTGCAAACAATAAATTCTTTCTTTTGTCAAGGTAGCATAAATACAATAGATTAATTAAGCACCTCAGTGGTTAAAACAAATGGAGTAACAAATATTTGAATCAAAATAAAATTGCTCAAGTCGTTAGGACCAACAAATTCGTACTATGGGATAATCTTTTCATACTATATGGTTCTCACCCTTCAGTTAAGCTGATGAAAGAACTAAAGCAAAACATTATGACCCAAAAGATTGTTGACCACAACTACTTAACAAGTGTACTTTATCACCGGTACAGAAGTAAACTTAACACCATAGCCATAGTGAGATAACTGCAAGAGGAGTTGCACAAAAGAGTAAAAAGTCAAACTTTTTACTTTTGACCATTAAAAAAACTGTTGAAATCTGATAAACAACAAACATAACCAATCACTTTCTTTACTAATTCCTACATAGATATACTAAGACAAAAACATGAAAGGTGAAACTAAATAATGACATACCAGCATTGGCTGGTACAGTCCAGGGGGTTGTTGTCCATATGGCCAAGCCCAAGTCTGGAAGGAATTCTTTTAATAAACCATTTGTACTCAGAGGTGCACTCACCATCCTGAAAACAGCATATATGCTTCTTGAAACATGCCCCTCCGGATACTGCATCGAAAAAGACACTGAAGATGAGTTTGAAAATGACGTTCCTTAAAGAAACAAAAGCAAATGTTAAGTCACAAATTATAACTTTTACCCATAAATCAACCATTTCAAGGTTGGGGATGACCGTCTAAACTTGAATAGGAAAGTAAAACTCAAATCAACATACTTGAACACAGTTTATTAAGAAGTTTTAATTCACAATAAGAACATTTGATTTACCTCCAATTCAGCCTCTGCAAGAGCAGTATGAGATGAAGGACTCCAGTGAACTGGTTTCTTGCCCCTGTAGATATACCCTTGAAGGGCCATCTGCCCGAACACTTCAATCTAGCAGATGGTATCAGAAATTCAACCATACTTAATTAAACTATTAATTGATTTTCTTGTTCAAAATGACCAGCAATCTAAGGATATCTAATCCAGGCATGTCATAAAATAAAATTAAGGTGTATATCATTTTCACTCAGTTGTAAGATCTATATGGAGGAAGTAACGAAGCATGATAACTAGAATTCAGATAAAAGTAGAAAAACTTCAGGGAAAAACTTCAGGGTTATGAATGATATTTTGGCTCAAGCACCTAACCAAGTACTACAAGAAAAAGCAATATTTGATACCTGGGCAGCTTCATATTCAGGATCAAGAGTCAGATAAGGATTATTCCAATCTGCCCATACTCCATAGCGCTGCAAATATTGAAATCAAAGTTCAAGAATTTGCCAGATCAATGTCTGTCAATCAAATGTCCATATTATCTTTCAAATACTAGAAAAAGGAAATACCATATAATGACAAATGACCACAAAGCAATATTTAAAAGATCAATGAATTGACAAAGAAAAGAACAATAATCAACTCAGAGCATAGAAACTGGGATGTCACCTTAAATGATGCCATCTGAGCTTTGACCGTTGCTTTAGCAAATTTGGCTGCCTTTGCTCTTAGCTTTGATGGTGTGAGATCCCTTTTGGCATCTTCATCCAGTGACTGCAGAACTGATGCAATTCAAAATGACGGTCAAATCCTTTAAGATTTGTGCTCAGAACTTTTCATTTTTGAATAACTCCAACAGTGCTTGCACCATGCAAATGGTCAAAAGAATTACATAATGGTTAGTAATCAATACATTCCACTTTAAAATTTGCAATTCCCCTAGTAGAAATGTCTTAGAATCAAACAATGGAGAGCGTGAAATTTTTTGCCCCACCACATAAGCGACCAAAACAAATTCATGATGGTAGATATAGCTAGAGCTGACAAAACAGGTCATCGGGTTGTGTTTTCGTGTTGTGTCAAATTTATGTTGACCCAAACACAACCCATTTAATAATCATGTTAAAATATTGAGCCCAAACCCAGCACGAAAAATAAATAGGTTACCCAATAACCTATTTAATATCTATATATTTATCAAAATTTACATCAAACATTTACTTTTATATATATACACATATACACACACCCCAAAATATTACTCATTCATACTATTGACGTTTTAATTATATATATGTAAATAATATTATATATCGATATCATAAAATATACATTTCTACCAATATTTTTCACATTTACACTATTAAAATTCTAAATCTATATAAAATTTTATAAATGAAACACTATATATATGTCCATCCTTCCAAAAAAATAAAAATAAAGAATCATGTCCAATATTTAAGTTTTAATGACAAGAACTTATAAATTAATTTAAAATAGAAAATATAATCATGTCATTGGTTGGATAAATGGGTCAATAACCTTAACTCTAACCCGACACAGAAAACAATCGTGTCGATTCGGACCCGGCCTATTTAATAATCATGTCAAATTTGACGACCCATACCCATTTATCAGTGTCGTATTTGTGTCAAGTAATTGGGTTGTGTCAAATTTTGCTAGCTATAGATATAGCAATTCTGAGACAATTAAATTACGAAATCCATAATTATCTATAGATTTATCATCGGCGCTATATTCCAATTTTATAAAGATTCTTTCTTTTACATATTTTTACAAATTTTACCATTCATAAACAATCTCAAGGGCAGCTTTCTGATTGTACCCTCTTTCACACTCAGCATGAAATAAAGGATCAATATAGTTGCATTTTGAACACAACTGAGTACATTAGAAAGCCTGCCAACATCAATGCCAGCAAACAGAAAGATGCTTGCCTTTCAACTCAATTGGCAGGCCATGACAATCCCAACCAGGCACATAACGAACTTTATAATTTTGTAGCAGCTGTCAAAATAAGAAAACAGTGAATAGCATTTGATCAGATTACAGCATCAGTTAAAAATCATGAATCATATGATGCATTTTGCTCAAATAAATAAATTGCCTTAGAACCAGGCCTTATTTTTTTTTTAATCGTTTCATTTGAAATATGGCAAATATTATTCTTTTCTTTTTTCTGGTTCGAAAATTAATTCTATTAATTTAAATGCATAAGTACAACTGATGTCAGAGGTATGGAAGAATTGTTACCTTATAACGGTTAATTATATCCTTCAATATCTTATTTAGAGCATGTCCCATGTGTAGGTTGCCGTTAGCATATGGAGGACCATCATGAAGAACAAAATTTCCCTGAACAAGTAACTAATAAGTTCATCAACGTAGAACAAGAGCAAAATGACAGTAACGATACCCACCCCATCATTTTTATCTGCAACTCGCATGAACACCTGATGGTCATCCCATAACTTATGAATTTCAGGCTCCCTAACTAAAGCATTTGCTCTCATGCCAAAACTTGTTTTCGGCAAATCAACAGTGTGCTTGTACCTTCCTTCTTCTTTCTTTTCCCCTGAACAGTCACAATCACACAATAAAAATTAACTCTTTATGAACCCAAAATCCTTAAAAAGTTGTTAACACAATTTAATACAATGCGATAATCGTCTTCTTCATTAGTTAAAAGAACAACAAAACACACGCACCTTCAGCTGCTTTCTTAGCAGCCATAACAGGTCCTCGAGACCTTCGTTTGGAAGAAGAACAAAATTCATTGCCAGAACACATTGAATAGCAAGTCACATTTAAGAAAGATAAAAATTTAAGTGAAGAGCTTCCTCTGGAATCAAATAAGTTAACAGAAGCCTTTTTCCTAAATGATGAACAAGTTCTTCTTGACAAAACCTGTAAATTAACAACATACTTAATCAGCACCAATTTAAACTCCACCAGCATTTGGTAATGCAAATATTATACATTTTATCACAGTAAAATTGCATTTCTGAATACATAACCAAACATGTGGCTGAGTTTCTCACTCTCTAAGACATTTTATCAAGCAATTAATGCACCATAACCAACCTAATCAAGTATTTCAACTTCAAAGCTCAAAAATTAGCATCAGCATCAAAATTAGTTCGAATTAAATCCAAACACTAAGCTTAATAAAATATTTATTGGCACAAGCTTCAATAGAACTAATTATAAAATAAAAATAACAGCTAAAGCTGTGTTTCGTTAGCGAGGAACTGCAAGAAAAAGGAAATAAAGGAATCACAAGCAAGCTTTCAGGTTCCTTCACCTCCACAAGAAATTTCTTAATAAGATACGTATTTCAAAACAAAATTAAGAGAGAGAATTAGTGAAAAATACAGCTGAAAATGAATGTATATTTCTACGTACTCTATACGAAGAGGACTGCATCATAGCAATTGTAGCTTCTCTTGGAGTCGATACAGATGAATTTGAAGCAAATGACTTCAAAATGAACGACATATTTTCTAATTTCTATTTTATTTATTTAAGTTATTATTCTTATTTATCTTTTAGTCTATCTCTGATTTATTCTTATTTATCTTTTAGTCTATCTCTGACTCAAAAATTTCATTCACTTGCTACGAGATTCTCCACTTTCAGCCACTATGCTATATGCTTCGACTGAGTGAAATATCATGTGGATATATACCACCACAACCTTCAGCCTTTAATTATTTTTCAGAATTTTTTTAATTTTTTATTTAAAAACAAGAGTACAAGACCTCGTTGGCCGTTGCTTTTCTATTCTATTTTTATTTACTGCAGAGCCTCCCCCGTAAACTTGAATTTTGGGTATATCTAATTAAATATTTTAATGAAATTTTCTTATTGTGATTAGGTTTTTAGATCTTTTGTTCTACAATTGGATATATATACTCGTATATATGACACTATTTTTTTTTCCTTTCATTAAAAAGGAAAATTGAAATAAAAGTACGAACAAAATATTAAACTATCCTTAAACAGTCTGACGTCGTTTTTAAGCAAACCTGCCTCCATAATTTTATTGCATGGCCCAAAATGAACTGCATTTGTGAAATTTTGATAAAAACACTTTCAGAGAAATGGCTACTGAATTCCACAGTTGGCCAAACTGATATCTTTCATAAAATCTAAAACAAACCAACCATGAAAGTTTGTAGAGGCAAGCCGCGGATTCAAGTCGAAGCATTGCTCTTAAATCAACATAAGAAAATACTCCTAAAGATTTACACAATTTATGTTCCATCTCATTGATGTTACAGCTCATTGGACATTCATTATAATGAAGAAAATTGAACATTACTGTTGTCTACAGGGAAAAGGGCTTAGTATTATGAAAACAAATCCAATCGGAACCAGCCATTGATAATGAAGAGATGCTGCACCTACTATGGTGTTTGTTGGCCACCAGAACCGGGACAAATACTTCTAAAGCAGGACAGCACAATAGGAACAATACCAATGAGAGCCATTTGCAATTGCTCATAGCTGCTTAATTTGACAGTAACTTGCCCACTTCGCTGCTTGTTCAATCCAATGCGGACTGCCATCTTAGAGCTCTGTCCTATGGAGAACTGAGACTGTAGGTTGGCCATCAGATTCAGATCACCTCTCCAGTTCATCAATGACAGACCCACACTGGAATTGTTGTTGCTGATAGGAAAATCTTTATCCTTGAGTTGCAGTTCCAGGTTGACTCCATATGCCGTGTCACCGTGACATTGCACAGCTCCAGCATTTCCTGATAAAACCAAGTGCTTCCCAACAGCAATCTCATCCTCAATTTTAAGTCCAGTTGCCACATTTTCGCCTAATAAAGTGATTGATACTCCACCAGATGTTTTGTTTATTTTGAAGCTTCTGAATTTGGTTTCGCTTCTGAAGATGTAAGCCAGCTGCCTTCCAACAGTCTGAATGTCAAGTCCTGCCATGGTTGAACTGCTCTCACCGAACTTGGCTGAAACTGAGGAATCTAGATGAATGTTGAAGTCCCTTTTATCCTTTGTTATTTGAAAGGCGAATGCACCTGGGAACTGATTGACAATAGCAAAATTTCTTTCCAGGCTGACACCATCAAACCCGAAATCATGGTCCCAGCTGTGTGGGTCCAAAACAGGCCTCACAAGAAGCTGAGATGTTGGCTCCAAAAGTCGGTATCTATATACAGGACTGTCTCCATCGAAAGAGGGTGGTAGAGCAAAGTCAGGCAACATAGCTGGTACAGTTGCCGGAGGATCATCTTCTAGGTTACCATCTTCCCTCTCATCATCATTGTTACTCCTAGAGCCCTTTTTTTTCATCTCCCTCAACCTTTTCACCTCCTCTTTCCACTGTTTCTTTCGAAGGAGCTTGACTCGGTAATCATATTCCTCAAAGTAGGCTTTTCTTTGCTCTTTGCTGAGCTTAGCAACCTGAGATTTCCTTAGGGGCTTGAAAGGTGGAAGCTGGTCATATTCATCCTCATCTTCTAGATCAGAATCTGAAAAATCAGCCAACTCAACATCCGAGTCAACACCATCACCACCCGGATCAGCTGAGAGTTTTGGATGAGTGCGAGACTGCAACAGTGAAGACAAGAAATAGGAGAGAGGTGCTGGACGACGGAAGCCAAAAAACTTCTTAGGGGCAGGACCTTCAGATTTTGACACAGAATTTGCCTCAGATAAGATTTTCAAGGAGAAGCATAATAGTAATAATTGGGGCCTCCAACTCTGTCCATTGGGGAGCACAATTTCTCCAATTCTGTTCTTTTGACAGGATTGATGGTTTTCAACAAGAGTCACAGGATGCATCATACTTAGGTTCATCAGACGCGGATCACCAATTGCTTGGCTGATTCTTTGCTGAATAGCATCGGATTGTTGACCAACAAACACCTCATAGTTTAAAGGTAATCCAGATGGCCCATCCGGGGGATCAGAAGCAGCATGCGTCAAACATAGAATAGCATTTTGCCATATGGATGACCCAAGAGAACTAGTGAGTGACCTTAACAGGGGCAGATCATTATGATCTCTAGTATAGGTGTCTAATCGATCAACATAAAGGACAACATCCGGAGGGAACCTCTTGATGGACTTCTTTACAGATGCTAATGTTTTTTTGTTGACAGTTTGTCCAACTGCAGGAGATCTGAGACCTGGTGTATCCAAGATTCTAACCTGAACTCCATGTATTACTCCAGCAATCACTTTGACAGAGGAAGTGGCAGGTTCAAAAGCATTAATAGCGGACTTCTCCTCACTGAAAATAGAATTAATAGTTGCACTTTTTCCCACTCCAGTTTTCCCAAGTACCAAAATGTTCAGAGAGAAGTCCAAATCGTCGTTATCTTCTGTCTCGTGCTGTGCAGCCACCCTTTTGGCTGATTCAATGCTGAATGCTTGACTGGAATGCCCCCCAAGAGCTAGCGCCAACCTATACAATACTTGTGCCACTACCGAATCGTCAAAGGAATGGCCTAGTCTCTGAACCAGTCTCAAGAATTTCACTCTTAAGATTTGTATCTTCTCAATCTTCCTCTTTTCTTCGTCACTTAGCTTGTCCTTTGTTACATCTCCTTCCAGGTTTATTGATGGACCTGGACTTAATGAAGGGAATAAGGAACCTGAACTGGCGTGGTACTGATGAGTGAATACATTAGAACTATCAGCAGGGTTGCTTGGGAGGCCACCGCCACCTGATGCAGCACCAGTTGCTGATTTCAAAAGAGCGACCAATGTAGTAGAATCAAATAAGTCGTTTCTTTGACCACTCATCTTCACATCCAGTTCATCATCTGATTCCATGACAATCTCTCCATCAATTCTTTGGGAATGATCTTCAAAATCCTCTAACTCTGCTATAGAAGCGGAACCTAATCTTTCCTCCGAGCCTTGAGTGATCTGCCTGGTTGTTCTGGAGCTTCCAAAAATTAATTCTTCAATTTCTTCATTGGAAAGCGAACCTTTTTGTCTTCCCTCTGCTCTTTCTATACCATCATCAGTTTCTGTTTCTGATTTAAGGGATCTGGAAGCACTTGATTCTGCATCTTCTAATCCATCACCCTCAACAGTTCCAAGCAAATCACCATTTCTAAGTGATAAATTTGGTTCCGAAGAATGAGAATCCACAGCCTGAATTTTCTTCCCCTTCATAGTACCATCTGCAGACTCGGCTGAAATGAAAACCAATGGATCATATAAATGAACTCCTGAATCAATTTCTGGCTCAATTTTACTCTCCAAGTTATCATTGCCACTGTCCTGATCAAGAGAGACACCCCCACTATCATCAAAACTGCTGCATGGATTATTTTGGCTATCAGATGGCTCTTCTGCATTCACTTCTTCCACTTCAACCATCAATTCTTCAAAATGGCTCAGTTGTGCACTATGTTCCTGTGTTCCATCCTGATCTTTTGATTCATTTTCCAGTACAGAATTCTGAAGTGTTGGCTCTTGTTCAATAGAATTCTCAACAAACTTGAATACATCTCCTTTCCTATCCACAAAAGACTGATTGTGAGGCTGTGCTGTAACACCAACATCCTTAACTTCAACCAGTTCAGCTGACACTGAGTCCTCAGCAAAACCATTCACAGCAATTGACTCCGCTGAAGAACTAACACTCACATCCCCAACTCCAATAAATTTACTCGAAACTGAACTATCAACAAACTTCTCAGGAGACATTGACTCAGAAAATGGTTCATCTTCTTCTCCTTCACTTTCCATCACCTTAACTCTTAGCGCACTATCAACTCTCCCAATGCCAGGAACCTTAGCTACAGGCGAAACACCACCGCCATCTTCCCCTTCACTCACCAAACCCTCTTCACCACCAGACAATTCATCAAACTCAAAACCATCATCATCCATCGACAATTGCGCAATAGGCTTAACATTCAGAGCTAAATCAACAACAGGGCCATCATATTCAACACTTCCTATGGACTTTTGAGAAAACTCCTCATCTGGGTCAGCCACAAATGGCCTACCAACTCTATATTTATCATAAGCACCACTTTCTTCTACAATTTCCTCATCTGGCTCAGGCCTCTCTGAGGCGGTCTCAAACTCCTCACCACTAATAGTACTTATACTACTGTAACTCTCAGAGCCACTGTCACTAACAACTACTCTATGACCAGTTGACTCCGAAATGGAACTGTTATCATCGTCGTCGTCGTCGTCAATAGTAAGAGGAGCACGGATAAAGACAGCACCTGTAGATGAGTCCATGTTGTTGAGGTCTTGTGTTTTTGTGTTTCCAAAAGACAAAATGCAGATACAAGATACCAAACCAAAAAGGTGAAACAGTTGGGTTTTGGTAATGATGGTATGTAGTTTTAGGGTTTTGTCATTTTTTATTTTATTTTTATTTTTTTGTCAATTCTTATGTTTTTTGGTTTTGCGGTTAAGAATTAGGAGCGGGGTTAGAGGGTTTGTTGGTTGCAACAAAGGTTGGTGCTGCAAGCGAGGGAGCCACAAAACACAAAGTACATACAAAAAGTTGGGAGATGAGAGAGATGAGGGTGGGCTTTGAGATAAAAGGTATTGGTAACTGGTGTGTTTTGTGTTTGGCTGTTTTTGCAAGCATAAGACACGTGTATGCTTCCTCAGCCGTTGGAATAAAAAGATTTCCACGATGCCAAATAGAGATTTTCCGTAGGTCTATATTATTTTGTTTTCATCTTAGCCGCATCTATTTAAGGGAATAATCAAAATTTGGTCTAGTTAATAGCCAGTAGTCCTACGCCATTTCAAAGCAGTAAGTATTGTAATCCAAACAGTTAGGCCTCAAATATTATGCGACATTCATTTAAGGGTGAAACGTTTTGAACCTATAATTTTACTAATTAAATTTATTTTCTAAATACACTCACTACTAAAATTAAAATATCAAATTTTTACTTCATAAGCAGTATAAAATTTCAAAATTAATCTAACTAAATTTTTTTTATTTCTTTTTATTTGTACACCCATTATCAACTTGTCTATTGTTATTTAAACAATGTCAATCTCTTTACTCTCTCCAAAACAGGTAATTCCTTTTCTAACTTGATACGAGATTTATTTTATTTTTAATTAATTGATAAGAGATTATTAAAGCCTAAACGGGGGACATCATCTTAAAACCAAGGACAAATTGAACCTTTTTTTTTTTTTTGGTCTCTCCTGGCCCTTCTGGTTTTGCTTCATATATAATGCTATTGGCTTTATGGAAAGAATTTTAATATAAAACAATGTCTTCATAGTGTAGGGTAACGACATGACATGTAAGAAATCTAACGGGTGTAATTATTCTTTAATTTGTTTCTTGATTACCATAATTTGAAGTTTATGTAAAGAAGAAGAGAAGGAAAGAAAGCAACATCAAGTTCCTTTGACGTTCCTACATTTTTACAACATCAAGTTCCTTTAACAGCAACAACAATTGATCCAGTCACAAACAAACCACACCACCATCAGTTGTTGGTATCAAACCAGTTGCTGCTGCCGCTAATCACAAGTAATAATGGCAACAACAACAATAATATGATGATGATTATTATTATTATTATTAAAAAGAATATTTTAATAACTTGAAATAATTTATTATATTTTAAAATAAAATAACCACATTAATGTTAATATTAATCCCTCTTATTTTCATTTTAACACATTTCAATTCGAAACAATTCCAATTATCAATTCTAATTTATACATTTTATTTTAATTTTCATAAGTCATTCGTGGACATTCTGATTATCAATTCCAATTTATTTTAATTATTAATTAGTAAATGCATTAATACAAACACGTGTGTGTGTGATTTTAACTATTAATTCTATCGTTCTAAGTTTATTGAATCGATTCATGTTACAATGAATATTACAAATCCTTGTCCACACGTACAATGTTTGAGATCAAATTTCCATGTTCAAGTAAATTGCAAAATGTTTGAGATCATGCACCTACCAATAAATACAGACATAATCTTTTACCGCCAGCGTAATTAAATGGAACTTGCTCCTACAACCGCGCGTCACCGAAGACAAAACATAAAATTTAGAACATACAGAATATGCAAAATTTTAACTAGGTTTGGCGGGGCGCGCCAGGCTCTTGCGGTAGTGCAACGCAAGAGCGACGCCTGAAGGCCCCGATAGCAAGCTACCGCCGTCGGCCCTCCCCCAACAAAAATTAATTTAATATCATGTGGGCCGATGGCCCACGTATCAGATATTAAACTGATAAGAACAGATACTACACTTGATCTTAGCCAAAAGGCCGAGAAAGGTATGCTTTGTCCGTCGTCTCAGCTTCACATTTATTCTTTACTCGCCAGCTCTCCCTCGTTTATTTACCCGATGTGGGAGTCTCTCAACAAGGGACTTCAGTAGACTTGAGTAGAAGTTGAAAGCCAAATTTGGGCATCTAGAGCCACACGTTTGTCGGAGTTCTGCGATTGATTTTGAAGGTGCAACATCAGCCGCGTGATCAAGTTTTAAGATAATCATTATTTTTAATGTAGAATGACAATTTTTTTTACCTTCTGAAACATTCAATCTCTGTTCACGTGAGTTGTAGACTTGTAGTCGGTTGATTAAAGGTTCGTGACTTCGTTCACGGCGATCATAAAATGCTCTTCAATGTTAAATCGAATGCATACACGTGATGCATGATACATCATCACATTTATGCATTCATCCTTAATCTCACATAACCATCTGATGATGAAATTCACGACCAATCCTAAATCAACTTTTCTCAACTTATATAGAGCGTTCTGCTTGTTATTCGTCATTAAGTACATTTTCATAGCGTCCGCCTCTTCACTTGAAAAATTTGTTGAAACTTTATATTTGAGCTGAGATCATCCGACAAACAATCGATGAAAATTTAGCTGTCATTTTTCCGAACGAGCTACGCTTGCCAAATTGAGTTTTCGTGTCGTATCATGCTAGTTTAGTTTAACTAAGCACGATTCTGAACCGCCTTAATGAATTTAAAAATTCAATATATATACACAAACCCACCTGCTTGATACTTTCTTTTTTCTTAGAAAAAATATAAATACCATAATCCATTCATCATCAATCATTTTTACCATATGTATTGTGAAATTTTGGCAGGGCAACTCTTAAGTGCTGTTTGTTTATTTTTTTAGTTGCTAAATTTAACTGTATTTTTAGATCTTTTACGTATTTTTAGGTTGTCTGTTTTGTTAATTTATCACTTATTATCAAACAATTTTATTTAAATAAAAAAGCATAAAACGTCCACTTTTTTAGTTAGAAATCTAAACGAAAAATTTTAATTTTAAACCTCAAAAATATCCTTAATAATTCATGTGTTTCCTATCTTATATATAAATCTAACATTTTGATATTATCCTTGAACAATAGCTTTGTCGTGTTGGAGCTGGTAGGGGTGAAGCCCCTACTCGACCTTTTAAAAGTTACAAATTCATTTTGATATTTGTCCTATTTGTAATTTTCTTGATTTACCATAAAAGCCTTGTTAAAATTTAAAAATAATTAAAAATATTAGATATTAGTTTTTACATCTCCAACCCACAAAGAAATATTGTTATTTTGAAATCCCAAGGGCCTTAACTCTCCTTGCACAAAGGATCAAAAGCTATCCATTTTACTAAGTTTATCTAATTGATGTTTATATTGTGAACTTGAGTTCTGATAACAAATATTTAGTATTGAAATAGAATGGTGAGGTAGTAAGAAAAATAATTGATATTAAGAAATATAAATTGTATTTATTAATTTATCTATTGATGAAATTAGTATTGATTTTACCAGTAAACACAAAGTATAGTGTAAATGACATTTTCAGCTATAAAATTTTATGAGAAATCATCAATGAAATCAAATGGGTGAGATTAATCATCTATACAGAAGATTATATATTTTTGTAGCCTCGATGATAGATTAATTTTCAATATTTTTAACATATAAAATCAAGTCAAGGATTGTTGTAAATGGATTGAACTAAAAATATTAATGAATTTTACTTTATTTGTTGACCCTCTTTAAATTATGTTATTGTCTTAACTTAGTCCCTACTAGATTGAGTTCTTTGCACCACCACCATCCTTGAAAATTGATTTAAATTTTTATTCATAAGGAAACATTAACTAAATTAAAATACTCAACAAATCATATTATCTCCATTGTAATGAATCAAAACTAAAACAATAGTATTGACTTTATAATGAAAATTGATGTTATAAGCACATCCTTTATTATCAAATTGAACTAAGAAACAATGATAGTAATATTTTGCAATGCTATAAAACTAATCAACTTGTTAAATTTTTAAATTATGAAGAACAAATAAAAGCACGACTTAAAAGAATACACATACACATTTTCGTTTGTCGAAAAAAGAAAAACAAAATAAACAAACCTCAGCCCAAAATTCGGCTGACTTTTGGGCTACAAACAGACCTCGCAGCCCAGCCCATCATTTCCACTCGTGGTCCATGGATCTAACCATCTTTCCCCCCAAATCTTTCAGCCAAACAAGAATTAAATTTCGCATCAGCATAGTGTAACACTTTTGTCGTCTGTACAACGCCGCAGCACCAACACCCTCCGCCAACACCGATGGCTGGGGCGCACTTCGCCTCCGTAAACCTCCCTGCCTCCCTCGCAAACGCCGCCACCACGTCGCCAAAATCACTAAATCCACCCCATTCATCTTCTATTTTCACCCCACTCTCCCCGAGGAAACTCGCTAAGCGAAAAAACTACCTTCGCCCCAAAATCCTCAAAACCCTAACTAAACCCCTCCCACTAGAAGCCGTAATCCTCATAGCACCCCAACCCGAAAACGACGCCGGATATTCCGACGAGCCTCCCGTTAATGAAATCGAGGAAATTGTCCCCCTAGTCGATGACGTAAAAGAAATTCAGGTTTCGGAAACCGAGGGTGTTCCTCGAGAATACAGTGTCATTCTTCGTAAATTTTCGGCAAAGTCCGTCTTAAAGTTTGGGTTGGGTTTTGTTGCGGTTTTTTTATTACAAGCAATTTGTACTGTTTGGATTCTCGGAGAGGAAGATTCTGAGGAGAAGAGTAAGAATAAGAATGTGAATGGTTTTGATACGGGTGTTAATGTTAAGGGGGAAAATAAAGGAAGTATTTCGATGGAAAAAAATATGTATTTTATGGATAAAGCTGTAGAAGATAAAATAAATGAAATTAGGGCAATGGCGAGGGAAGCGCGAGAGATTGAAGAAAGGAGGTTGAGAAATGGTGATGAGGGTGGTAGAGATGATGAAAGTTTGAGCTCTCAGGGTAGCATTGGTATTGAGAATGAGATTGGCGCTCGGTTGGATCAGGTGGAGGAGAAGTATAATTCTAGAAATGGGAAGTCACTGGGGTTGTCTAGAGATGTTTTGGATGAGTTTGAGGATGATGATGAGGGGGAAAAACAGGCAAATAAGACATTATTTTTTAAGAAGAAGCTTAAGTTTCGAGGCCCTTCGGTGAGTTTGACAAGTGATGCGAAGGGGTTCTCTGGTTTGGGGAGCCGAGAGGTGAATGTGAAAAGGAAGAGTGATAACGCAGGCTCCAATAGTGATTTGTGGGCAGGCAGTTCTGGTGCTAATTCAAATTTCTTGCAAAATGATAGGAAGAGCTTGGAGAAAATGCCAAAGAAGATGGGAGTTGGGGACGGTGACACGAGGTTTGGTAATGATTCTAAGAATCTTATCCGTGCAAGATTCATAAATTGTTATTGATAGTTTTGTTGAAACATTTGTAAATGTTCTACAATATCTGGATTCTTGATCTATCAGTTGTTAATTGACTGAATATTGAAATTTGTTTTATTTGAACTTTTGATGGGAACGATTATGATGAAAACATAAATAGGGGCAGATGAATTACATGATGATAATCTGAAAATTGTTATCCCAATGTTTTAATGTCTTAATTTCAACCATCAGTTGATTCTGAATATTCTTTTGCTGATATCATGTACTTGCCTGCTTCATTGTCAAATTTTTAGGCACTGTTCAGGAGACCAGCGAAGGGTCGGTTGAAGTTGTGAAACCTAGAAAATCAAAATTGATGATGCGAAATTCACAGAACTTCACAAAAGGAAGCCAGGAAACTACACCGGAATCCAAAAAAGATGGCATATTGGAAAAAAATGGCAGTTTACAACAAGGAGCATTGCAAGACAAGCCAACAGCCGACATAACAAGAGATAATAAATCAGCTACCAAGTCTGATTTCTGGTGGTCAAATCTTCCTTATGTTCTTGTAGGTTATTGAAATTTGTGAACTTTTCAATTGTTGGAGAATTAAAAAGAACATTTAAATAATCAAACCTTGGCTCTAGATACATCTTTCTCTTATTGTATGAATAATTAGGTACTTGTGTTAGGTACTTATTGATAGCGTTACAGTTGACGAGTAGTTTTTATTGTCTCCTTCAATATTATCTTACTTATGATGATTTTTATGTCAAACTTAAGGGTATGTTTTTGCCATTGATATAATTATTCTAGTTTTCCCTTCTAAATCCAAAATGGTTTTCATATGTATCATCTCATGTTGCTCTGTATAAAGCCAGTTGAAAGCATTGATTTAGTATTGTCTTTCAACTGGCTGATTCTGTTTTCCATGTCCTTTGTAAAATCTATGTGCCTCTAAGCACTGGGCTGATGTTTATTCAATTCCAGGCTATTCTTATGCGGAGAGGTTTTGAACAAGAAGGAGCAGAGGGTCTTTTTGCATTAAGAACTGCTTCAGAGGTGCAGGACCAAGATAATGCTTCCTATACTGTGGCTTTTGAGAACCATGTTGATGCCAATCACTTCTGTCATCTACTTGAATCATTTTTTGAAGATCTAGGGGATTTTAGGACTGACATCGTTCCTCTGTCGGTAAAAGTAAGCATTCTAACTTAATTTTTGAATAGTTCAAAGTTATCTGATCACTTTACATGAACCTTGGAAATACTTGTTTGGTGAGGAGAGAGATCAGGTGTGAAATCAAATACTCAGTGCATGGAAACAATTTAAATTTTTTGCAGGAACTTCTTGCAGCTGTGAAATCAAATACTAAGAAGGTGATTGTTCTGAAGAAGGGCCAGCTTAAGCTTTATGCTGGGCAGCCATTTGCAGATGTTGAGAAGGCTTTGCTCTCTTTAGTTGAACGTAATTATGGTGCCCCCACAACAAATTTAACATAATTCATTTGCTGAATTTATGAACCTGTTTGTTTCTTCTAGAGTGCGCAAAGTTAAACTTCGGCTATGGACACATAACCTTACAGATAGACCCCGGGGCTCTTGAAAACGTTTTTTATGCAAGAAGCACCTGCAGTGAGGCTGTGGAGCTGTCGACCAATTTTGTTTTGCATATTTGAATTGTATAGTTGGTTCTTCTATAACGTCAGCCATTGTCCAGATCTCTAATTATTAGGGGTTTTTTGTTCATATGGGCATCTCTCCTTTGTTCTCCGTGAAGTTTCCAAAAAAAATTTCTTACTGCAGAAAGAGAAAATAACTGATCATTTAGATATTCATCTGTGATAAAAAAAAAATACTAGAAAATTGACCTTTTCAACATCGTCTTCTCAAATATAATCATAGAAAAGACAGACTCATTCACATCATAACGAAATAGAAAACTTTTCTTCACAAGACTAGAAGAACTTGGAACTCCTGCTACTACCCCCAGCAACATCCTCCACTCTACCGTGAAATGATAATTTTGACCATGGACTGAGAAGTGATAATTATCGCTACTGTGAAGTGATAATTTTGACCATGGACTGAGCATCAAGGGGCAGTAAATTTGATTGGCAGAAGCTCTGCCATGCCTCTTGCTTCTGCTCTTCACTTTCTGTAAATGCATTGTACATTGAATTCACCATACTTCTTGCCGCTTCTCTCGCCTCAGGCAATCTATCATTTAACAGTCCTGCAGCTACTTGAACCAACGAAACCAACCCTAGCTCGTTCATTCCATCAAGGCCCTGAAAGTTATTGATATCATTTTGTTGTTAGACACTAAACCAGCAAAGTATCAGCAACACAATAAAATAAGAGATACAGGCTACATGAGATTGAGTAATGTTACCATCTTGGTGACACATATGGATATGGAAATGGCAGCTTTGGCCCTGATTCTAAGGTTGGTGTGTTTGACATATGTCTTAAGCTTTTGGAGCAGAGGCAGGGGAGTAATGAAATTCACCATTGTGTTGAGTGCCCTATCTGCTTCTTCACACACAAATTTCTTGTCTTGAGACGCTTTCATCAGTAGCTGGAGCAGCAAGTTATCAAGTGCATCAGAAGTGTGGTCAAGTAATTTGTCACCAAAAGCACTGAAAATATCAGAAGCCGCCATAATAGAGGTTTTGCACAAAGCACTTCTTGGGTTCTTCATAGCCTTCACCAGCACTACCATCACCTTTTCCCTAAATCACACGATCACTCATGGATGTTAGTCCACAACATAACAAACAGACACACACACGCATATAGAATGGCACAAAGTTGAAGCAGGAAATTTTCTTACAAGTTAGGTTCCAAGAGAGAGGAGTGGTGCAGTGCGAATCGCCTGGCATTGTTAAGTGATTCACAAACCTTCGTCCAATCCTTTGAATCTAGCCCTTCAATTAACCACTAAAAATCCGCCAGGCACCCAAATTAAATACATTAATCGAAACCACTACTGGGTTTTCTCTTAAACGTTAGAACAGATAAAACACACAAACCTATTATATATAGAGAGAGATAAAACTTACTGGGATCATTGACTCAGGGTCAGGAATGGCTTTGAGGTGCTCGGAAGGGATATAATCAATGGTGGCATCTGCAGATGGCGGAAATGAAACCTTGTTTTCATCGTTAACACCGAGATCAGGCTGTTTTTGGACTGGAACGGCAGATTTTACTTGCTTTTTGGGCCTCTCTGGTGTGGTAATGGGGAGAGCATTATCAATGGGTCTCAACGCCATGGTTACTCTTGAGTGAGGAGGAAGATGATTTTTTTTTTAATTTTTTCCAAGAGATTGGTTTAAACTTGAAAGGACTTTTGCTGCAAATACAGAAGGTAGTAGAGTTCCCTATTTGTTAGCTCTTTCAAAATTTAAAAGTAAAGTTGTAAAGAGACGTTGGACCTTTCTAGTAACGGTCATATTTCTCCAATACTAAATTTTGGAATATTTATAGCAGCCGAAGTTGAGATTATGAGGACGCGTGGCATGATGTACGGTCATATCCCCCAAGGTGTCGCGTTTCAAATTATAATAAATTTCTTTTGGCCGTGACACCTTTGATTAACTCCGCAACAATAATGCTCGTCCAAGATGTGCATTTTGACGGATAATTACCCCGCACCGGTCAAGGGAATACGAAAGAATTTGATTATGGCATCGAGATTGTAACCCAAAAGGAGGCTGACTATGACGGAGAAGACTCTCAGACAAATAGACAATGTTCTCTGCAATCCATGAATTAGCTAAGTAGTGCTGGAGCAGAATTTAACAGAGCTCTGCGATGCAGCAACAAACTTCTAAGGAAGTGACCTCATGAGAATCAAGTGAATACAATTGTCCTAGGAATTTGAGAAAATATTAACAATGATAACACATTAGCGGTTGCTCCATTGATTTTTAACCAACTATAAAATACTGAATTTCTATCATGTTCGGATTTGGAGAATGCAATAAGAAGATTGTGACATTTGCGGGGCCATGGATGCAGAACTAAAAATAAACTTCATGCCATTAAATACCATATTAGGAGCACACCAAGTCTGTGCACATGGTTGCCAATTTATATTTGCTGAATCTGTAAAGTTCACTGTCCAGAACCATTGGAACTTTGAAATTCGTTTAAATGAATTTGGATCCAATGCTGAGCTATGCCGAGCTTTTCATAATCTTCAACCACACGTATATTTATAGACAGTTAGAATTTGATTACAGATTATTTCTTATCCAATAACTATCAATCACAACCTTTAAAAAAATCAATTCAGCACTGAATCCAAGTCCATTTTGCAAAACAGCAATTCGTTCCAAATTGGATTAACTAAATTACAAATAAGGAAATACCTCTTATGGGGCAACTTAATTCACATTAAGGAAGTGGTAAGATGAAGAATTGTTACCAGCATAACTCTGTTGTCCAATGATAGGAAAATAACTTATGGCATCAGGCTTTTCCCCTTTCTACCAAAACAGTTAGTCCCCTGAAAACTAATTAAGAAATCATGTTACCAAGATCTCGCAGCATGTTGAGACTTTGCTGTTTCTCTCAAGACTGCACCCACAATAGCTGCCTGCTCGAGACATTCAGCTTTATGCAGTGCATCTAGAAGAATAACACAAGTTTTGGTATGAATGTTAAAACCTTTTCGCCGAGTTTCTTCAAAAAGTGTATATGCATCCATTGCTCTATTTGCACTGCTTAACCCTTCCATCATAGCGTTATAACAAGCAGAATCAGGTACACCCCCATTTTCCTTAAACCTCTCAAACAGCCCATTAGCCTCTGTGATATTACCAGCCTTTGCAAGTCCTGAGATCATGGTAGTGTAAGTGATGGTATTGGGCTTGAAACCTTGCTTTTGCATCTCTTGCCAAAATACAAAGGCCTTGTTGAATTTTCTAACCCTACAAAGACCATTTATGATAATGCTGTAAGTTACATGGTTGGGAGTGCATTTCAAGTCTTTCATGGACTGAAAACAGACAAGGGCTTCATTAATTTCCTCTGCTTTCACCAAGGCATCAAGCAAGCAATTCCATGTGTATACATTAGGTGTCAAACCTTTCTGCATCAACTCTTCCATTATAAGATATGCTTCATCAATTCTACCAACTTTCCCAAAACCATCAATAAGACTGGAATAAATAACAGCATTTAACTCTATTCCTTTCGATTTTGCTTCTTCAAAAAGCATGTATGCCTCATCAAGCCTGTCAATTTTAGCAAGCCCATCAATGACAGAACCATATGTAACAACAGTAGGATAGTGACCTTTTGTCTTCATTTCCTCAAGTAGCTGGTATGCTTTGTTGACCTTCCCAGACTTGCAGAATCCATCAACAACTATGTTGTAAGCACGGGTATCTAGAAGACAGCCTTGCTTCTTCATTGCATAGAACAACTGATCGGTTTCACGGGCAAAACCTGCTTTCACAAGGCCATGAATAAGGATGGAATAACTCTGCACATCTGGAACAAATCCCTGAGCTTTTATTTCCTCAAACAAAGCTCTGCCTTTCTCTGTTTCTCCAGCTTTGAAAATACAATCCATGTAGGTGTTAAGGAGCATTAAATCAGGAGAACAGCCCCTTTGCACCATTTCCTTGTATATTTTGTGACCATCCTCCTTCCTGCCATGCTTGAAGAAGTTCCTAATCAGGGAAGTATATAAAATGGCATTTGGAGTCTGATCAGTGTCCAGCATCTTTTCATAAAGCTTGTATGCATCATCCACTCTGCCATTCTTGCCTAAGCCATCTATAAGTGAGCAAAAAGTAACATCATCTGGGTTGCAGGTTTTGTGATCCATTCCTTCAAATATAGAAAAAGCTTCATCTAGTTTTTGAGCTTTACACAGTCTGTCAACCATTATATTTACAGTCAGTACATTGGGAAACAAGCCAGCTTCTTTCATGGCATCCCGAAACTTCAGAGCATCCTCAAAGTTTCCAGCCTTGCAAAGCATGTCAATAAGAACATTATAGGTTGTACTATTAGGCATTGCATCTTTCTTCATGTCCTCAAAGATCTTCATTGCTTCTGTTACTCTTCCCTTCTTCCCTAGGCAAGTAAGAAGGGAATTATATGCTATTACACTTGGTATGCATCCCTTTTGCTTTAGCCTTTCAAATAAACTGAATGCCTCATCAAACTTTCCAACTGAGCCGTAACCCATAATCATGGTGTTATAAGCATACGCACATGGGACTTCTCTCTTGCGATCCATTTGCTCAAACATCGCCACAGCTTCCTCCAGTCTCTTAGATTTGCAGAGAACCCCTATCATACTGGTATAAGTTACATCATCAGGAGCTACACCTTGTGCTTTCATCTCATGAAAGAATTTCCAGGCCATATCAACCTTTCCCACCTTACCAAAGCAGTCAATACACACATTATAAAGAACAATGTCAACACTAAAAGCATTGTTCTTCATCTCATCCAAAAGGAAGAGAGCATCATCAACTCGTCCTTCCCTGGCAAACACACGAATGAGAGTTGTAAACAAATGGACACTTACTTCATAACCTAGCTCTTGCATTTGATGAAAGAGATTGAGCATGAGATTCGATTCACGAACAGTAGCAAGAGCACCTATCAAAGTTGTATAAGCCGTAAAAGCAGGGCGGAATTTGAACTTCCTCATGGTTTGGATAACATCAAAGGCTTCTCTCAGCATCTTCGACTTGACACAGCTTACAACTAACTCAATACATGTGTTGTTTGTAGGACCAATTCCTGCAAGACTCATTTCTCCCAAAATCTCTTCTAGAGGCTCAAAATTTTTGCTCATAGCCATCACCATAAGAAGTGAATTGTAAGCCTCTAGAAAATGAGCTTGATCAGTTTTCCTCTCAACCCACCGAAAATAATTTATTGCTAGATTGACATCCTTCAGCCTCCTCAAGACTCCTATAACTACTCCTGGTTGAGGCATCCCATCAAGCAAGGATAAAGCATTCTCAACAGCAGGTCCCCAAGGACCGGCCTGCAAAATATTGTACACATCATCAACAACTGTTCTTCCCCGATCATTCATTCTCGAATTTCCTTGATAACTCCCATCCCCAAACGAAACAACTTTCCCATCAGACCCAAAGGAAGACCCATCCGACAATGACGAAAACCTTTTAGAAATATCAAAAATTTGATACCGTAGTCTGCTTCCTGAATTCGTAGCAAAAACCAGCAACCACAAGTTATGATCCAAAACCATTTGAAGATATAAAAAGGGAGAACCATTTCACTCATTTTACCTGGGTTTCTTAAGAGCATCTTCATATTGACATGACAAAATTCTGCTGCGCCCTTTCTGTTCTATATCGATAAGTTGAACAAAACAAGCCAAAACAGAGCACGCGTGTATCAGACAATAACCTGCATACATAGACATAAACATTAACACAGTACATAATTCGATATTCAAAACAAGAAAGAAGACAAAAATTCTTGCTTCTTCAGTGTATATCCAAAAATTAAAAAAAATGAAAATTTTCTGGATTCAGAAAATTCATTTACCTTGAAAAGATTGCGCGCAGAGAACCAGCAGGGTTTATGTGAGATTCTAGGAGATTTCGTTTGATAAGCCTTCCGGAGAACCTTTCACGATGAATAGAACCTTGCTGTAGTTCGTTGGAAATCTAGCCCAAATTTTTATGAAAAGTCTGAAATACCCTTCATCATCCCAACTTTTAACTAATGCGTAAAGACTCTCTGGTTTGTGGAATCGATTCGCCCTGGACCCTGCTAGTTTGATCGTTTAAAAACAGTACTGTCACGACACAACGGATCGTCTTCTTATCTGTCATTCGTTTTCTAAAACGAGCGTTTTGCCTTGTCTCTCATAGCAACAGGCTATAAGGCACACCCCAGTATTAGGATTCATTTCCAATCCACACAGACACAGCGAGCTTTTCCTCAAACAATGCCTTCTCCGATCTCGACGACTCTCTAGCACTAATAATTAACTCAAACCAAATCTCGAAACGTTGACGTACAATGGAACCGCACCACATCAGAACTCGATTGTATGGACCACAACAACACCAGCCAGTCAAAATGACGATTCCACCGTCGCAGCACACTGACAACGACCGGAGCAGCGGCGAATTACGTGCGCTCGATTGTAATCTGACGTCTCTCTGCGATCACATCCAAATGGAAGGCTTCAATTCCGGCTCCTTCTCTGATATCATCGTTCACGTCATGGGGTCCACCTACCTCCTCCATCGCTTAATCCTCTCTCGCAGCTCTTACTTTAGGTATCCACCGTAACTAAAGTAAATTTCACTGAAGAACATGGACGAAATAGTAAATTTACATGAAACAATGATTCTTTTTTAGGAACATGTTACATGATCCTTGGAAGGAAGCGAGTGCCCAAGTGGTGACGTTACACGTGGATGATAAGAATGTCAATGGGGAGGCAATTGCAATGGCTTTGGCGTATCTGTACGGCCATCGTCCTAAGCTTAATGATGCTAATGCTTTTCGAGTTTTGGCTGCTGCTTCTTTTCTTGACCTTCAGGTTAAATGAGATTCTTTTCATTGATTTTTGTATCTTTTACTGTGTTAGTGTGCCATTTTGTGTTAATAATGGTGTTTTTGATGCAGGATTTGTGTGCAATATGCACTGATTTTATTATATCTGAGTTGTGGACTTCAAATTTCTTAGCTTACCAGGTTAAACATGCTTTTTGTTACCTTGATTGTTTTACGCATTTTTGTTTTTCTCAAACTAAGTCATAATTGTAATTTCAGGTATTTGCGGAGAATCAAGACTATGGCATACATGGAGAACGTGTAAGGAATGCTTGTTGGGGCTACCTTTGTCAAAGTGGTGCTGTAGAATTGAAAGAGGTAAAATATTTTTGACTGCATTGTTGTAGATGTTGCCCTTTTGCAGCATGGCTTTCTCTGTAACAATTTATTCAAATAATTTTGATTTAATTTAGGAATAATGTGGCTTCTTACATTAAAGGCTTTTAATGTGATTTCAATTGTGACTTTATGGTTCAATTCTAACTTGTAGAAGATTTTCCCTTGGAAAATTTGTGGTTTGATTTTGGATAATTGGGCCTTGTATTGTTGATCATTCCTATCATGTAGGTGCTTCCAAAACTGTCTCCTCAAACTTTGCATGCATTGCTGACCTCAGATGAACTGTGGGTGCCAAGTGAAGAAAAACGGTAGGAGTTGTGATTTGAGGTTCAAAACTTGAAATTTCATGAACTAGGATAATAAAATTTTTTTCATGTTTTTCATTAAAAGGTTTGAACTGGCTTTGTATGCATTCCTCGCAAAAGGTGCTTTTTGTAAGACAGAATGTTTTGAGCAAGGAAGTTCCAGTTCTAAGGGGGGGACAGGTATCTGTTCTGATTCTTATAAAGCAAAGGGAAAAAATTTGACCAATAGCTGTTTGAATAAGAGGTTGGATTCTCAACAAGGATACTTAAATTTAACAGATGAACTGGAGGGCCAGAATGCGGCTCGCACTCTTCTGGTTGAGCTTGCAGACTGTGTGGTTGACTTACAAACAGGGGTTTCTGATTCTAAGCAACAGATGCAACAAGCTGTATACAATCGGCCAAAATTGGAGCCTGTATATCACTGCAGCATGAATCAGTCTTCATCTTTGTGTAGTTCATACTCAAATAAAGACAGAAATAGAGCTTCTTGTTCTTGTGGTGAAATGGCAATCGGAGTTGGAACCGGGGGAGTGGGGACCAGTAGTGTGTCTATGGAGGGACCATCTGAAGAAAACCCATGCTACTGTATAAATAGCAGCAGTTGGCTTGCAATTGACCAATCCAAACATTGCTCTTCAATGGACTCTTCCTGTATGGTGAATGATTGGGGAAGATGCGGCATGCCTGCAGTTTCATGGGGTGGCAGGGTTGTGGATAGAAGACAGGTAAACAGTAATGCTAAAGGGAATTCTGGGGTGAGTGGCGAGGAATATGATGCTTTTGTCAATATATTTGAAGGTGGCTCTCTTTTATACTGCAACATGCCTTTTGAGGCACTTTTAAATGTGAGAAAGCAGCTTGAAGAATTGGGATTTCCTTGCAAAGCTGTAAATGATGGTCTTTGGCTGCAGGTTTGATACTGAATTGTTCTTACTTTCTATCATTATTTGTTTGTTGTTATGTAGAGAGAATACTTGTACAAAGGGAATGAGTATGCTGCATATTTGCATTTAAACAGGGTGTTCATCACCAGTTTTTTCCCTTTAGCATTCAGAGTCACCAATCCCTTTGAAAAGCTCTTATTTAATTTTTCTCTCTTTTTTTTTTAGTTATTTATATATTAGGATGTTAATCTTTTCTATTTTACGGTTATTGTGTAGATGCTCTTAAGCCAGAGGGTGCAACAAATTGTTGCTGACACGTGCAAAAATTGCTGCCGTATTAGTATGGCTTGCACTTGCAGGCAACCTTTTGGATTTTCCCATGGAGTTCCAGCTGGTGGCTATTATATGCAGGAGCATGATCAGAGTCATTCACCAGGCAGCATTGGAAATATATATGTTACTGATTCTTCTCAAGGTGAAGCAAATGGCCTCTTCAGGCCTGTAAGAGTTCATGTTAGGGGTCAAATTGATGGGCTTGCAGGTATTGGACGGGGAACTACGTTTGTGTCGGCTGCTGCTTGGCCTCCTACACGGTTTGTCTTTTCCCGTGTGCCCTTTGGCATGGGCAATAGAAATTGTCAGCAATCTCCGGCTAATGACGATGCAGAAGCTAGAACTGACCACAGTGGAGACCTATCTGGAGATGGGTTGACAGCTATTGTTGGGTTAAGCCAAGGAGGGAATGATACCGCTAATGTTCATGGAGATGAGGCAGATCTGCAAAGCAGATTGTCTTCTACTTCTATCTCAGGTCCAAGTACTAGTGGTATTTCCATGCAGATGCTTGAGTCACCAGAGCATGCTGTTGGAATTGAGTGGGAGAATGCTAATGGCTCTTCCATATCATTGGATATGAAAACACCTCTGAGTCACTTCCCTCCCTTTCGTTATGGGTAACATTTTCTTCCCTTGCATGGTCAACAGCATGTGTTACATGTAGTATTATGTTGTGAAAAGTCTGCCCGTTCTGCAGGATTGAATTTGAGGATGTGCACCGGCTCAGTGATGGCCAAGTTAAGCACTCTCCAGAATATTTTTACGCAGGTTCTCTGTGGAAGGTATCCAAATATCAACATGTCATTCTGTTCATAGGTTCAAAATTTTATTGGGGCTTATCTTTGAACTTTCCCTTTTCTAGTAGAGTTTGGATTTATATCCTCTATTTGAATTTCAGGTAAGTGTTCAGGCTTTTAACGATGAAGATCCTCAAGGGCGCCGAACTCTTGGTAATGTTCATGGAAATATTTTCTTTAAACAAATTTGGCCTATCAGGACCAGCATCACTAGAGATAAATCTTTAATTTCAGGATTGTTTCTTCACCGTCGGAAGGCAGAGATTACTGATTCTTATCGAAAGGTCAGCCTTAGTCTTGATAAAATGAAGCTGGATTACGTGTTTATTTGTTTCTGTGTGTCTGCCCCTTTTTATGTTTATATTTTACCTGAAGTTTCTAACTATTACGTCCTTTCCTGCTGATATTACTGAGTCATTCTTTTCAGGTTCATATGTATGTGGATTCTCGTGAAAAGGTTACTGCTCGTTATCAGGTAAATAAAAATTCTTATGTGCTTACACAAACCACAAAGGTACCTGTTGTGATTTTGCTTTTTTTATGCATGTCATTATTAGTTGATATGCCCATCAAAGAGAGAAGTCATGGTGTTTGGGAGCTTCAAACAGAGGGGCACTCTTTTACCAAAAGCTCCAAAGGGATGGGGCTGGCGCACAGCTCTGTTATTTGATGAGCTTGCTGATCTTCTCCAAAATGGGACCTTGAGAGTAACTGCTGTGGTACAGCTCGTGTGATTTTTATACAAGGTAATTTTCCTTCCTTTACCTGAACTGTGATTAATTAATCAGTGTCACTCCGTGCTAATACGGTTTGTGTTTTAATATTTCAGATGTAGACTACAGATACATTTTTTTTTTCACTTCCCCCAATTAAGGCTAAGCAACCTTTCTTTCACGCAAATATTTAGTGAAACAAATATTGTTGTACCTGTACATTCAACCTCTCTTTGCAGTTTTGTTTAGAGCCTTAACCTCAGAATCATAGTAGTCAACAAATAAAAATATTCGTTGTAATTTAATTTCCTAGTTTCACTTACTTTCTGTTCGTATACCGTTCGTTGTCAGTGCTTTAATGTCTATTGTGTGCGTTAACATAAGCCATAAGGCCTCCTGAATACAAGGTTCTGAATACAAGGCAGACTCAATTAAAAATATCTGACAACAATTCTTGAGAAGGGTTTCTTGTGCCATGTCATCGATCGTAGCCGCCATGTGTCGTGATGTAATCATATTCTTCAGACTCTTCGCGTGGATCTTTTCTTCGTCTATCAATTTAAGAACACGTTGAAGTGCGATTTTAAAGAAAATAAAATAATTTTACATAATGTATTTCTTCGACAAGAATTTACTTTTCATATGGTAGTCATTTGCTCAAAAAGTCAGGAAAGGTGCAAGTTCTTAAGGTTTTTTTTGGTATTGAAATACTGTAATTTTTTAAGTTATAACTGTGTTGAGAAAAAAATTATTAGTATATGATAAATATGTTTTTTAAATAATTATTTTTATACAAATAATAAAAGATATTAAAGGTTTTTTTTATCGAATAAGTATAATATTAAACGAACTTTATTTTTTAAATTACAGCAACAAACAGCGGCGGATGCAGCATGTGACCAGTGGGGGCTGTAGTCTCAATTGGCCAAAAAAACATTAAATTCTAAGAATAAAATAAAAGATTATTTTGGGTTCCTAATTAGACCCCATTAAATTTATTAGAATAGTCTCGATAAATTTATAAGTCCATAAAATTTAAACTTTAAGAATTATAGAAGTTTATATATTAATTAAAAATAAAGATAGCCCATCACCCAAAACATTTTTTTATTCTCAAAAATATAATTAATTCTTCCAGTTTCCATAGTAACAATAGAGGTAACATTTTCAATTATGAAATTTGTGAAGAATCATCTTTGAAACCAAATGTATGAATGATGGTTTAGTTATTTATGTATGAAATGATACATTTAATAATATTGATAATGAGTTTATCGCATAACATTTTCAAAATATGAAAATACGTTGAGAACAATTATAATTGTATTAGTAAATATTTTAAATATTTAAAGTTTTAATTTTTTAATTTTGTTATTATCTAATTTAGCCCATGATAAATTATTTTTCTAGATCTGCCATTGGTAGCAAATATTTACAAAATATTTTAACATTATAGTTTTCCTTAATATCAAACAAATCCACAGTTTCAATATGTTGTGAGTTTCAATGAGAGAGCATGGAAATATTTCTTAAGCTTTTTTATTTTATCTCTATTATCATTATAGAGGTGGGCAAACTCAATTCAAGCCCAATGCACCTAATCTAATCTATCAATTCAAGCCCAATGCACCTAATCTAATCTAATGTAATTCTAACAGGATAAGTGAGTTAATTGGATCAATTTTTTTAACTTAATTATTAATTAATAATTGAGTTTGATTGGATTAATTATAATGAAACTATTTAACCCAACTCAACCCAATCCACATAAATAATAATAATAATAATAATAATAATAATAATAATAATAATAATAATAATAATAATAATAATAATAATAATAATAATAATATTCAATTGCAAACCCTAAAGACCTAAACAACTAAACTAATTTTTAACCTCTTTTTATTTTTATATGAAAGAGATTCCTTCATTCCCGTATCTCCTACTTTAGACTTTAATTCTAAAACTAAAATCACTTTCTCAAATCTCAATTCTTAATCAAAGTAAGATATTTCTTTCATTTATTCAATGTTTATTTTTTTTATTGTACTTTTAACTAATAATGATGAATTTGGCTTATTTATTTTTACAGACCATGCATGTGTAGAAGCTTATTTTCAAAATTTTTGTAATTTTAAGATAGTTTACTCTTTAATTTTCTTTATTGAACACTAAACAGTGAATGAAAATTTAATATTATAATAGATTTATATTTAATTTTAATAAGTTTTATTTTACAGACCATGCATGTGTAGAAGCTTATTTTCAAAATTTTTGTAATTTTAAGATAGTTTACTCTTTAGTTTTCTTTATTGAACACTAAACAGTGAATGAAAATTTAATATTATAATAGATTTATATTTAATTTTAATAAGTTTTATTTTAATTTTCATATTGTTGTCTTTATTTAATTATTAATTTTGATTTGACATTGAGCCCGCCTGAGGATTTAAGGATTGAATTAGATTAAGTTGAATATGTTTATTTAATTGGGTTGAGATAAATTTTCACATACCCCCATCCATGCCAACCTATGCCCTCAACATCTTTCATTTGGGTATTTTTCATTTAAATAAATTAAATGAGATGCAAACACTACCATTACAAGTGAGATGCAAACCCTTGCATTTCTTGTACCACCCAAAGGGCTTTAACCATTGAGAGATTTCATCCAGGTTATTGGTTTAGCCGATCAGTTAAACCTCCAATTCTTGGGAGTCTCTGGGGCACTAAGTTATTTTTTATCTCTGCTTTCATTATGCCTGCTAAGGCTAGTCTAGAAAAAGCAAGCTAGCTTCGAGTTATTTTTTCTTGATAAACAATGTTATCGGCATCTTGGCTGACATGCCTCTTCTCGGGTTCAAGTTCAGTTATTCAGTCCCCAAAAAGTTGAAATCCTTTTGATGACCAGATGCATGGGTTGCTTCTAGGCGGACCGAATGGTTTCGGTTGATAGAATCAAGTCGTTTACAAACATTTCGTCTGAAGCTCCATGGAATACGATAAAAGCTTTTTTCCCCACCAAACTGGCCCAGCAACGGCAACATTTAGTTGCAGAATGTGCAGATAATTTTTTTTTTTCAAGTTAAACATGGAATAAATCTCTTTGCTGTCGGATTCTTCTTAAAGTGCCCTAAAACTGTTGAATTTTGGTGAGCAGGCTAGATATAGGTCAAATACGCCTCCGGTTCTGAAATGAATGACTCCAAGCATTCAAGGAGGAGAAAAGATTGGAGTAGTTGGCCGTACAGGAAGTAGCAAGTCAACTCTTCTACAAGTGTTCTTTAGGTTGGTGGATCCTTCAGGTGGGGAAATTGTCATCGACGGAATTGGCATTTGCAAGCTTGATCTGCATGATCTGAGGTCTTGTTTTGGGATCATTCCTCAAGAGCCAATTCTTTTCGAAGGGACTGCAGGAGGCAACATTGACCTCGTATTCGGATGAAGATATCTGGAGGGTAAATATTTTCGTTCTTGCTCCCATTTTGTTTAAATTTAAATCAGAGGTAATTTGATTGATTTGCTTGCCATTGGTATATATCACTGTATGTAGAGCCTCGAACGCTGCCAACTTAAAGATGTAGATCATAGAAAAACCTGAAAAGCTCCAGGTTTCTCCTTTTCCATTCTCATAATTTTTCAAAAGTTATTTAATTTAGCCAATTGGGTTCGTTGCTCAAGCACGGGCATAACTTTTGTGTTTTTTTGGTGGATAATAGAGAGAACTGGAGTGTGGGACAAAGACAGCTTCTGTGTGCTTGGGACGAATCATGCTCAAACGCTACCAGATACTGTTTATGGATGAGGCAACAGCTTCGGACGGTTTATTCTCATCATTTGCGAGGGCTTTGCTGCACGCACAATCATCAACATTGCTCACAGGATTCCCACAGTCATCGACAGCGATAAAGTGCTGGTTATGGTCTTATAGATGATGGTACGTATGTGTTTGATACCAATGGTCTTATAGATGATGGTACGTATGTGTTTGATACCATTCATTTCGCATTTCTGCAGCATTAACCGTTTCATTGAATTGAAGCTTTATTTGAACAAAAAGATAGCAGCTAAATCATATGTGAACAATACAGCAGAACAATGAGCTGTAATCTGTTGGTTTTGATTGGAGTACAGTCGCTGTTTGTAGCACTGGTGCAGGAGTATGCCAACCGATCATCATAATTTTGATCATGTTCATGCATGTTGCTGGCCTTGGATGCTGTTGCTCTCATGTTTAGCAATTTTCTGATAAGGCAACCGAGATGGGACATAAACAGAGTTCTGAACCATTCAACAATATGTGAATTTGGTTATGCGACAGGAAATGGTGTAATATGAATCGGGGGGCACACTGCATGTAGCATCAAGCACTTTCAACTCTTTACATGATTTTCTTGCAGTCAAAAGTCAGCAACTTGGTTTATGACAGTTGTTGTATGTATCAGCTGGAGTCCTGGAGCTTGAATGCCCCATTAGAAATATAATTATTGATCTTTCAAGTGAAGTGACTCAATAATAGCATAAGGCACAGCCATTAAATGGCAAATTGTTATGCTACACTCATGATTTCGCGGATTTAGATTAAGATATACTGGTGTAAAACAGAATATATTAACTAGGAAGATTATTGTATTTGACCAAGTATGAATATAAACAATTTCCCGAAATTTTTATTAATTATGTGATTATCATGAATTTTAAAGTAATTTATCATCAGGCTAGCCGCTCTAGCTTCTAAGCAATATAATTATAGACAATTTAGTGACAAATTGCATGAAAGGGATAATTTGGATTTTGAATTTTAAAAGTATAAATATATTTACAGAAAGGAAAATGGACTGAAAAATACTAGCACGCTGCGCTGCACGTTAATGCTACCTGGACGACCAATGAATCTGTGACGCGTCACGGATGTGAATGTGCCATCCGACGTGTACCACAATTAAAAAAATAATAATAATAATAACACAAACACAGCGTTGCGCATTTACTCTCTAACTTTTTAGTTTCCATAATTCCATTTTTACTTGATTTTTCTCTGTGCCGCGAAAAAATTATATCAAAAATTAGAAAATAGAAAATTACAAATAAGCTACCAATTTGTTCACATCCAAAACCCGTCGAGATTGCTCACAACCCTAACAACGGGTCTGTCTGTTTATGCATTTCGTTCTGTCTGCATTACGTATTTTTGTTTCGTACAAATTTATTACAAGCTAGGGCTTCTGTTTAATTCTCTCAATTCCTTGCTTTTGTTCGGTTTTAAATTTGCCACTTTCTCGGTTTCGGGTCCAATTAGCTCAAAATTTTAAACTTTTAATCGTTGCATTTACCATTTAGCAAGTCGCTTTTTTTTTTTTTTTTATCAAATTACTTTTGTTTCATCAGAAAACCCTAATCTTACATCATGTGTTCGTGTAAATGGATTTGAAGTTTCTAGGGTCTTGCAATCTGAGCATCAATTTCAATGGGTGCTTTAACAAGCAATCGTAAGCGGGGAGACGAGTACTTAAACTTGAATTACCAAATCCCATATCAGAATTTGCATATATCAAAACGGCCAAGGTTCAATTACACGCAGCAAAACCAAAACCAAACCCTAATTTCATCAAACAGCACCGTTTCGCGAATGTCCAGGTATCCTGAAGCCAAGCCTCCATTGAAAAGAGAAGTTCATGCCCCGTGTAGAACACTCAAATTTGGGTTTGCTGATAAGTCTAATCAAGCTTTTGGCTCGAAAAAGGCAAATGGTTATGGTGAAAATCAAAGCTTAGGTATTGGTATCGGGAATGTATTGAGATATCACTTAGAGAAGGCAAAGAAAAGTGCTTTTGATGCTTTTAGGTATTTTAGAAAAGATAAGGAAGTGATTGATGTTGATAATGAACAAGAAAAGGAGGTAATATCTGATGATTCGAGTGTTCAAGAAATTGAGGCTATTGAAAATGAGAGAGAAGGGAGGTCTCTTGTGTTTGATCCAAGACCCCAAGGGAGTGATGAGAATGAGAAACATGTGGTTGATATTAGAGAAATTGATGGGAAATCTGCAGAAGAGAGAAATTATCATACCAATTTGCAGCCTTCATTGTCTTCTGTGATTACGGATACAAATAATGGTGATGTTTTGAAGATGATTGATTCATTGTCATTGAATGGTGAGATGACTGTTGATGTGTATAAGAAGCTGTTGCAGGGTGTGGAGAAGAGAGGTTCTAAGTTGAAAGAAATAGGGTTTGAGATTGAGTTAAATGAGAAGCGTTGGGCTTCACTTAAGCAGTTATGGCCTTTAAAGAAATCAGAGGAAGAGCAGGTAGATGTGAGCTCTTTTGGCTTGGTGTAGTTTAAAATCTGATATACCAGTTGATCTGTTGTTTTTTCTTTCCCTATTCAAAGAACTTTAACCTCTTTGGAATAATGTTGAAGCTGTCTTTTCTGAAATGCTATGTGCTTCCTTGTTTTATGTTATTGAAACTGTCAGTAATTGATTTTCAGGAAGTACCTCGTGAACCTTTTATCCCTCTTACAAAAGAGGAAGAGGCTGAGGTTGAGCGTGCATTTTCTGCAAATTGGTATGATTGATGGATATATCACTTATTAGTTAAATGGTGATTGTTGGTACTTTAACATTTGACACTTACTCTTGCAGGAAGGCGGTTCTGGTCTCTCATACCGAGACTAGTATTGACATTACAGGAAAAATTGTCCAGTGCCTTAGACCTGGGGCTTGGTTGAATGATGAGGTATACCTTTTAGGGTCATATCTGCTTAATCTTTGTGTGAAAAGTGATTTCTCATTTGTATATGCCTTCCTTTTTGTAGGTCATAAATGTCTACCTTGGGTTGCTCAAAGAAAGGGAAAAGAGAGAACCCCATAAGTTTTTGAAATGTCACTTTTTTAACACATTTTTCTACAATAAGGTTAATTACTTGTTCTCTCACCATTTTTTTTGGTTTTAATTTTGCTAAACTTAATCCTATTGCTGATTTATATAATTTTTATTATCTACTTTTGTGAGAGTTGCTTATTCTTTGGAAAAGAAAAAAAGGATTTAGCATTGAAAGATTGTGCATACGTGAGCATTATTAATTGTATTGACAGTCTAAAACATCATTTGCTGCTCTTCCCTTTTCTTTTTTGGGGGGAATAAAATTATTGGCCAATGAGCAAACTATAATTGTTGCTAATCTTAATGCCTGTGAATTTTCTATATTCCCTCTAATTTTCAGCTTTATAACTCATTCTATATATTAATTTGTCAAATTTGATTGGACTGCTTACTTATCATTTTCCACATCTGCTTTTGGGTTTTATTGTTCTAGCTTTAGAACTCACAAATTTGCTTATTTTGTCCTCAACTTTAATTAACTATACTTATATGCTCCGCCTCTTGCTTTCAGTTTTTCTTTCCCTTTGTTAATCATTCTCATGTTTTCTGGTGTTAGTGTATTTTACCTTTTCTTAATTTGATCTTGATGTCCAGTTAGCTTGTGGAAACAAGGGCTATGATTTCAGAGCGGTGAAAAGATGGACTTCTGCCAAAAAATTGGGGTATAGTCTCATTGAGTGTGACAAGGTAAAGTTTTTCTTAACCATCCTTTTCTTTTATTACCATATTATTCACCAGATTGATTAGTATACTGATCCATGAATTGTTTCATTTTTTTTTGGCTCAGATATTTGTCCCTATCCACAAGCAGATACATTGGTGCTTGGCAGTGATTAATAGGAAAGATAAGAAGTTTCAGTATCTTGATTCACTCAAAGGAAGGGATAAGAAAGTGCTGGGTGACCTGGTATTTTTTTAGTAATTATTTTCTTGTACTCATTTAGTTACTCAAGCAGTTAATATTCAAAGGAATCTAAAGCTGTTGTAGGAAAGTTGTTCTCCTCATTTCTTTGTCTACAAACTCAACTTTCTATGAACTTCTTAAAGCTGTGCCTCAGGCCTTGTTAATCAATGATAAGAAAGTTGTACATAACCTATTAATTGTTAATAACTTTGAAGGTTTAGGAAACTTAGATGTAAAGTAATCCTGGTAAAAGGTACTAGAGTATTGAAGGGTGTGGAAGGAAGTATGGTAGAATAAATAATAATCCTTGATAGGAGTATGGCACAGTGTGCTTTAAACAATAGAACATTTCAATAGAACTTCACTTTAAGGAAGGTGGGCACCTCTTAGTTATCATCTTTTTACAAATGTGGCGTTCACTTCCAATAGTTATTACTTGATAGTGAAGACAAACGTGTTTCATTAATTTAAGATTTGCAGCTCTTGTTGCTCGTTATAGAGGTAATTAATGAAAGATTGGCTAATGCTATTGGTCTGGTTTTTCCAGGCTAGATATTTCATTGAAGAAGTAAGGGACAAGTGTGGGAAAGACATTGACGTAAGTGATTGGGAACAAGAATTTGTTTTAGACCTTCCCGAACAGGCGAATGGGTGTGTATTATCATTTTTCATGGTTATCTGATATTACTTACTAGTCAACTGCTTGCAGATGGGTCAAGGGTCAAGCGGGAAAAGTATATTCATTGCAATGTTTCTGTTTTATTCAATTTTATGAACAATTTTTTAGAATGTAAAATGTAAAGTTTTAATAGTATGAGCCTGTTTCAGACAATGAATATCTATTATGTTTCATACTTCCATTTTATTCAAGGCAAAGCTTCTTTTGTTGTATATTTTAGCTGTTTCAAAAAAGTTACTCGAGTTGGTTTCATTTTCGGTATAACTCTAGTTTCATGTTGTTTCTATCTAATTATTTATACTTTTAAATTGAAATTATTTTGGTCTTATTTTTGTTAATTGTAACAGGTTTGACTGTGGCATGTTTATGCTCAAATATGTTGACTTCTATAGCAGAGGTCTAAGACTCTGTTTTGACCAGGTAACAAGTTACTAGAAACTTGGTCCTCTTCCACAAAGTAAATTTTTAAATATTTTTCTCATTAATTTTTACATTGAAACATTACAAATTACATTTTAAAGTGTCCAATGTTGTAGGCTTTTACCTATGTTACTGAAAGCAGTAAATATTGGAGCTTATTTGAAATAGAAACATTTCCTTCAATGAACCCTTGGAGATGGTTTTTCATTTCTTATTGCCCCATGTAAAATATCATGGGGTTGAATATTTGTCCTACTCATGCGTGCATCACCTATATTCATGTTTCATCTATTGAACTTTTGCTTCATTTTTTCTTGTAGAGCCATATGCCCTATTTTCGAGTGAGGACTGCAAAGGAGATCCTGAGATTGAGAGCTGATTGATTGAAAATGTGAATCTGCCAATTCAATAGCATGTTTCTAACACCATATTAGCACTTACCATTTAGCAGATAGCAGATTTCTTACAAGGAAATAATCTGCTGATTTAGTAACATGTTATGGCACCATATTAGTATTCATATGTAGCAAATAGCTGATTTTGGGAGGGTAGATGCGCTTTTGTCAAGGTTTGCGGTGGTGGCCAAGTGCAAGTTTTAGTTTTCTGTTGGTCAATATTATTCTGGTAAGATGAATATAGTACACATGCCAGTAGCAGTGACTGATGATATATATTGTCTATAGTTCTATATCCAAGCATGGCTTGTTAGAAGGATTTTGGAAGTTCTTGTTTGAAAAAATTTTGATTTCTGTGTTTATAGCTATCAGCTTAGTTTATCGGTCCCCTTTTCTTTGATTTCTGATGATATATATGTACGTTTCCCCTTTGGGAAAATGAAATGAGTATCATGGTTGCCTGCTTTGTATGGTTTCAAAAACTTGTACTGTCTGCTCTTTTGATGATCAGGAAGCAAAAGCTTTTTAATAGGAAGCAAGCTTTTTAATAAGCAGCTGGAAAGTTAGTGATTCAAGGCTAGACCTAGTTTAAATACCAATCATCTTAATCATTAACAATAGCATGAATCATTTAAAACTTATGCTGATAGAGTGTTTTGAATTTATCAATAGCTAAAAACATAGTTTCATTCACATTGTGAAGATCTTTAGTACACACACGCTCACTGTGCATGGTCGTTGAGAAACCAAAAAGGTAATTTCACAGTACTGCAACTTAATGTAATCATACATCTATTTCATTTTCACCTTTCTTTACTTCCTTCACACCATCTTCCAAAACCATTTCCCACAAAACCATATGACCTCACCAATAACACATTTGAAAATAGACTTGACAGCTCACCCGCCAAACACCAGCATCGAACAAGAGTTTCTGTCGTATCAGTCAGCCTGGTTATGACAGGCAACATTAGTGCCATGAAACTAAATTTCATTCGGCCATTCCTCACTCACAAGACAGTGCGATCCGTGATTTGACTGCCAGGACCAACACAAACTGATATATAAGTAACTAATGTTTGGGATTAAGTAAACTATAGTTCGCAACAGAAAATAAAACAAAAAGTGCATGGGAAACAATAAAAGAAAGAAGAATTACAAGACAGGATGCAGTCAGTGATGCTGCGAAAATACAGTGCTGTCTAACGAGGAACTCTCTTGCGACTAAGTATCTCTTGTTCTTTCAGGCGGTGCTGGAACCTGGCAAGGCGAGCTTGAAGAGTGACCAAACTTGCTGCTTTGCGTGAAAGCACAAAACTTAATTGGGTCACATAGTTGTCAATGAGGCTGCCTGGTTGCTCCACTTCTGCCAATAGTTTCATTTCCTGGAATCCATACATCGAAGAATAAAAGAATAAGACAAATACAACATTAATGCTGATTTCATCAAATGCCAACCACAACTACTAATCTGTGGAAAGATGGAAATTCCACTTACTTCACGAACAATTTCCATTGTATCCTCAATTTCTTTCCTATGAGCAGCAATTAAGGCCTCTTCTTCCTACAACAGTCAAAAAGCATAGAAAGTTGTCAATCCACTAGAAAAAGAACACTCAATAGAACAGAACAATTATAAGCAACGAGCATTGTTATGTAGATGACCACCGACCTCAAGGAGAGCATTGATATTCCCATCTGATGGAGGTTGAGGTTGAGGTTGAGGTTGTTTAGATCCAACATTATTTATGTTGGAATTGCTTGTACTCTGTCGCCTGGAGTTTGTGGTGGATGACTCTGATCCATTGCTGTCTTTTTTCAGCCAGCTTCCTAACTTTTCTGATTTTTCAGTATCCCTAGACCCTTTTCTACGAGGTGGTGATACCTTTTGTACTTTCTCTTCTGTATCAAGAGAATTTTGAGAATGTGAAGGGTGCACCTTTTGACTGGTAGAACCACCATAAGCATTATTAATTTCAAACCTCTCCCTGTCCATTGAACCAGAAGCCACCCCACTTTCCTCTCTTCCACTGAAGCCAGATGAAAAGCTTGATTGCTGCTTGTCATAATCAACAGTAGGAATGTAAGACAAAGTTTCCTTTTCAGTGACTCCTCTACCCGCATCCACCACTTTCACCTCTTGTTGTGGTTCATAAACATCCTCCACATCAGCAGAAACAGGCATAGAAGAAGCAGATGAAGTGTCTTTATTAATTGGTAGCAATGAATTTTGACCTTGATCCTTTTTCGTGTTCCCACTTTTTGAGAGACTTTTAACCCTGCTCATTGATATAATAATTTCTTAATTATATCTCCAATGAAAAATCACCGTTGCTACTAGATACTGCATTTGCAGAAGCTCAAAGTAAGAACATTACCTGTCAGCATATCTCAAAGTATTGAGTGTATGCTCACATGATCCTGCATTAGGTGATATGCAGGAAATCATAACAGTCTTTGAATTCCCAACAAAAGAGTCGCGAAGCACTTCTGTGAGTTTGCTCCCACGAAAAGGGATATGGATCTGGTCATTGTCTAGAGCACGGATACACTCCTTAAGAGCCAAGAGGCTCTTATTGATTTCTGCACCTTCAATCCTAGCAATGAACCAAACAGCTACTATCATGAAATGCATCAATAGTCTCCGAACACGCCTCCTCCCAATTGGGGGGTGGGGGGGGGGGGGGAAGAGGGAGAGGAGAAGAAAAAGAAAACAAACACTGTTAAGTAAAACCAGTGAGTAGCAACTTAAAATTAAAAATAATACGGTGCAGGGTAAACAAAGGGAGTGCCAACTATGAACACTTGAACTTGATGTTGTTAGCGTTAGTGCATATGGCATTGAGCATAAGAAATAAACCATCTTTCTGGTTTTGCACTAGAACTCCATAGCCAAGGAAGAAAAAACAGTTGATGAATGAAAATGCACCTGGTTTGACGGTCATTATCAGTGGTGTCAGCACCTCTTTCACTCCCAGCCAGATCAATGAAAGAAATCTTTCCAACAACCTTCCCTCTAGACTCATTTCCATCATTGTTCCGCCTGAAGGATTCTTTTACTTCAATGTGCTTCTTAATAGCAAGTTGCAAAATAGCATGTGACCTAGAAGATTCCTCATTGGCACCAGTAGATCCTGTACTTCTTGCAGCATTTCCCTTCTCAATATATTCCTTAACAATTTGTACATCTGAAACTTCAAATTCTTGCAGCCCAACAATGCAAACTTGTTGTCGCCCATCTTCTCTCATGCAGAGTTTCCTATTTGAGAAGAATAAATCAAGCCCCTTTTAAAATGTGTGCAATCGTGCACCCATCAACGTCCAAACATAGCATATTCATATGTATTCTAATCTATACATACAAATAAACAACGCTAAGATACCTGAGTTTCATGAAGAGCAGCAAGATCCTCAATATTATAATAATAAGTTATGCAGCTAGTCAGATCCAACAGACATTTCATATTCAACAGAAGTACATATAAATAATTATTGTTATCATCAGTGTCTATAACATGCAAAACATCCAAATTCTCCAGGCACATATAAAGAATTAAGGAGAGGGAGGGAGAGGAAGAAAGCAAAGAGATCCATACTTTCTTTCACTGAGAAGATCAAAAAGTTTTCCACCGTATATCTCAAAATAGCTAAGCCACAATTTGAATCGCTGATTATGATATACAGGCTGGTGCAACAATCTAACAAGATCTTCTGCTGCTCTAAGAGGTAATGGTTGCATTGTAAATGTCTTACCACTACCTGAAATTATAATTTATTAGTATTTCATTATTTCTGCTATTCAATTGCAGTTAAATATGTGCCAAGCGTCTGGAACAGCCAGCAGCATCTCATATAAGCAAGAGACAAAAAGGAGAAACAGCATAGGACATTAAAAAATATGATGACAGCACCATGTCTTCCACATGGTGAATCAATTTGAAACTGATTGTCTTTTGCAAATGACACCTACCAAGATAAGTGTTAACATAATTACTATGCCATTTGGTAAGAGAATATCAGAATCTCTTACGGTCTTACCTGTTTGCCCATATGCAAAACACGTTGCTTTTGTTCGCTGAAAAATGGTAGGAATAATTGGCTCCACAGTGACACGATATACCTAGTTAAGAAAGAATGTGAAGTAATCATGACTTGAATCTAAAAAGTTAGAAGTAAAAGACAAACAATACGTCAGCAGCGAAGGAAGATTAGAACATAATTTACAGGTTCTCAGAGTTTCTAAATATGCCAAAGCAGCAGTCCCACAAATTTCAACCCTGATTTTTAAAAAGAAGGGGCAGTGGGAAGGCAAGGGAGAAGAAAAAAGACCAAAACTTTTTACCTCATCATTGGTGACACGTTCATCCAAAACAGCATCAAAGCAGAACTCATGCTTCTCCACATATGCAGTCAAGTCCACCTATCATATTAAAAAAAAAGTTAGTCCTTCCACTGCACAGAGAAAGGGAAAAGAGAAAAAAATAGAGAAGCCAACACCAGACAAGCATCGATAAATTTCCCACCGAACACACCTTTAGCTTGGGTTCATGGACAGTCAAAGCATTGTCACACACGGTTACAATATCCTCCTCCTTCCTAGAGAGCTCCTTCTTGTTTAAGGGTCTTTTACGTACCTAAGACATGAAAGAATGAGCATACAACATATGCATATACACAAGTATAAGCATGCGCATACTAACACCAGAGGAGCCACATACCACAACTCTAATTTTAGCCACATTATTTTCTCTGACATTGCTTTCTTTTTCACTTGTCGGAACTGGAACTGAGGCATCTGCATCAGTTTGCTCTTTTTGATGCCAGCCTGCTGTCAGGTTGAAATCATTTTCAAACCCTTTGGAAATACTAGGCATGAAAGGCGATGGCTCAAATGGTTCTGAAATCATGTGCTGCGATAGGGAAAAGAATCAATTGATCACATCAAATGAAACAGAAGGAAAAAATAAGAGCAAATATGACTGAGCCATACAAGCGTAATTCCAGTTAATCCTTAATCCTTTGGAAGTAAGACAACAGAAAACTAAATACTTCAGCACCTTTTGCACCAAAGATTGTCTCCTACAGCATAGATGCAGTTACCTATAAGGAACCATACCTCAGATAAAAGCTCAGTATCATCCATAGCATGAAGATCCAAAAGCCCAGCTCCAAAATCCCCTCTAAACTCTGGAGAATAAAGCCCATCTGATGCAACCACCCCTGATGTTTGGGCAGTTGGTGTATAGGGCTCAGCCCCAGATTCACCATTGAAGTTGAGGTTTCTTATTAATTTGAAAAGCCTCTGCTTCTCTTCTGCAGATTGTGCTCCATAACCCTTTAACAATACCAGAGAGGACCTTGTTATTTCATAAGATACAAACCCAAATCCACATACAGAAACCAAATGCCACAAACTAGGAACATCACATAGCATTTTACTACCCCAAATTCATTTTGGGTTAAAAAAAATTATAATCCCTAGGTGGAATTTTTTTTTTTTGAAACTCATAGCTATCCAAAACTTAAAAAACAAATAATAAGAGCTTCATCCAAAATTCATAGAATAAAAACAAAATTCAATTCCCATCAAAATGTAACCTTCCATTTATATCGAATTATAAATGATATATAAAGAAATACGGTACCTGCATGAGAAGATTGGGGAGGAGGCGATGATCAATGCCGTTAGAAGCCAAGGGAGAGGCCAGATGCTGCAGTCCAGCAGACTGGAGCCACCGCGCCATGACAGCATCACCGGCGTCAGATGTGGGACCCGCATTGTTATGCATGGACCCACCGGGGTGATCATACAGCGCAGCCGCCGCCGCCGCCGCCGCCGCAGCATTGCTCTGCTGCATCTGGCCACCCATGTGGCGCTGCGACCGTCTTTGCGGAGCCAACTTTTAAGATCTGTTTAAAATGACACAGCTTCATCCACACACACCGAAATAAATCAAAATTATAAAACAAAAATAAAGAAAAAAAAAATCAAGAACAAGCAATTCAATACAAAAACAATTAATAACTAAATTGACGATCACTTACAAGGTGGAGAAAATCCGAATTCAAAGAAGAACATGAAAGGATTGCCTAAAATTTTACATACAAAAAAGGGGAAAAAAACCAAATTTGTCAAGAATTTTATTTCTGCATTTCGTGCAAAAATAAAAACAAAATCTTTTATATTGCAATGTAAATAAAAGGTGCCGAATTGAATTGTTAATCCGGATCTGAGATTGAAATGAGAGGAAATGAAGGTTATAATCAGATCTGAAAGGGAGGTTAAAAGCGAAAGCAAAACCCTAATTTTGAATTTTCTTTCTTTTGGGTTCAGAAATTGAGTGAACAAATGGATGATGATGAGGGCAGAGGTTGGCTCCACGCGAAAGAGAAGCTCTGCAATTATAATATAACTGAGATATAAGGATCATAGTTCATTTTTTTAATTTAGCTAATATTTCAAAATTATTAAACGGCTATTTTTGAATTTCGAAATGACCGCTGTACCCTCGACTTTGTGCTGATTGTTTAATTTTCGAAAGTCGTAGCTACGCGAACGCCCTTGCTTGAAGTTGTGTTTGGTTGCTAAGAAACTTCTTCATTCGAGATTTCTTTTCCCTTATAGTAAATAAGGGAGGACACATCAACGTTCAACGACATGGACATTTTTATATATACGACCTTGTGAAAATCATTTCACAACAAATGTTCACCTTGTTGGCATTTATTTATTTATTATTATTATTATTATCTTGAAGTCGATTTAATTCAAGCATAATTTAAATATTAAATGAATTACTATTTTTTGTAATACTTCATAATCCCACTTATATTTGTAATATAAAATTTGTTGACACCTCTTACCTAGAATAACTTCATTGCGGCAACTCAAAAGAAGCTTGAATGACTAAATTTAAAATATGTTTGATCTACATTTAAGTATTTAAAAAAAAAAATGATGGCTCTCCAATAATGCATACAAAAAGATTTTTTAAGCAGTGGATGTTTCTTCAGCCATATGTTGTTTAAACCAACACTCAATTGATTACTGAATTTCATCACCGAAATGCGTATGAAGCAAGAAATTAAAAAGAAAATGCCTTTTAAAAAAAGAAAAAAAATTGTAGCAACTAGCAAGGTGTTTTGAATAATGGATCGTTATATTAGACTAGTTCTTCGTAAAATCTAACCTTTTTTTTTAATGTTCATAGTCTTATTAAATGCTTGCATGCCAGACATTTGTGGCATTCAAATCATGTCGGAGATTTTTTATATATACGTAGATGTGAATATACCCAAAAGGGTCTCAATTCTCAACTCAGCGAAACTGACAATACTTGGCCTGCAATTTCAAACAATATTTGCCAAATACAACTCATGGCGTAATGGTAAATTGGGTATCGTAGAAAATAATATTGAGGAGGTGAATTTTATAATAAACCTTTTCATTGTATTTTTGAATAAAAAATTCCTTGAAGAGACATCCCTTTAACTCGTGCGTTTATCATTTTCCTTTTGGAGGCTCGGCAGCGGCAAAGGAAAGATAAATATATAAATAAAAACGTTCGACTATATTTTTAAAGGATGGTTTCCTGACTTTGATTTTCTAACTTAAAATCCTCCAATCTAATGATTGATGGATAATGATTTGAATACTAATTTTTACTTTTAAACTTATAACATTAAATTTAATTAATAAAAAATTGAGTGAAATCCTTCTTATGTTTAAAGCATTAAACTTATTATTCAATCAGAGTATACATATCTCAAATTTTCTATTTCAAATTTCATTTTAAATGACGTATTATTTAATAAGTTTTGATAGTTCTTTATAAAATTAAAGTGAATTAATTGTGCTATCTAGCTAATTAATTAATGAATATAATATTATTTGGAATAATTTTTAAAAATAAAAAATTTAAAATATGTATCACTAATATTTCTAATTACGATACAGTAATAAATTATAAAAAAGATAATCTGGTTTAATATTTTAAAAGAAGTAAACATTTGTAGGGAAAAAAAATCAATAAATAATATTACAAGAAAAAATTATTATTATTATTATTATTATTATCATTATTTTTTTAAGGGTGTGCTGTAGTGATCACAGTGGGCCATGTGAACAAGAATCCTGTTGGTGGATCTCAAAGTGGGTCCTTTAAATTCTCAATGCGGCTACTGGCCAAGCTAACGTATCATGTCTTGGAGTACACTTCTTTTTTAATAAAGCTTTAGGCCTTGCTTTAACCTGAAGCATGGGAGGGTGAGATCCAACGGCTAACAAGAACCCATCCAGAATTTTTTTTGAATTAAAGTAGATCTTTTTCTTGATCAAAATTAGCTCTTGCATCATTATTCTAGTTGTAAATCCACCACATTTAAAATGAATTAGCTTAATAATTTAGAAATAGGCCCACTATTGGGATCTTTCTAATGATATTATTAGTTAAGGCAGCATGTCAGTAATCAAATAAAATCAATTAAGCTACCTTAAAAGAAAATTATTAACTCTAATTAAGATTCCTTGTTTTAGGTAATTTAACCTTGAAATATTACTATAATTTCCCTTCGCCAGGTAATTTAAAAAAAAAAAAAAAACAAGACTTGCAATTTACAAATCGAAGCAGCCATGTAAAAAAGATTAGATACAACATGCAAGCTCGTTTGCAAAACAATGTCCTATACTCTTCCCAACGACGTCGTAATTGGCATACTTTCAAGGTTGCCCGTCAAGTCTCTTCTGCGTTTCCAGTTAGTATCCAAGCCATGGCTGTCTTTGATTTCCAGTCCCGATTTTGCTATATTGCAATATAATGCATACAAAAACCGGCCTCAAAAAATCCTTATAATCAATCCTTCTCATCTCCAATCCTTAGACTCGTCGGCAGCAACAACCTTTGATGATCAAAATGCATCGACACCATTGGATTTTCCCATCAAGAAACCATACAGTACCGTTGCACATGTTATAGGCTCGTGTCACGGCTTGGTCTGCGTAGCCTTTGATAGCTATGAGGATATTGTTATATGGAATCCATCTACAGAGCTTACCGAAAGTTACCAAATCTTGAAATTTCATCTGGTGATGCTAGATACCAATATGGTTTTGGTTATGATTCATCGACTAATGATTCCAAAGTTTTTTTCGATACACGAAGTATTGATCATAGCTTCAATGAGACCCAATTTAAAGCTTTTGCAACAAAAGCCGAATCTTGGAAAATAATTCAACACAACGCAAGTAGTAATGGTATTCAATGTTGTGAAACTTTGTACTGGCAGCTGAGATTAACAGGGTCTCTGGTGAACGGACGTCTCCACTGGTTAACAAAATGGCATTGTGGCCATGGTAAATTTAATGTGATTACTGCATTTGATTTAGCAGAAGAAAAATTCAGCGAGGTGCCAATGCCTGACGGCGTCGATGAACTTAACGGTAACGTTTTTATTTTTCTGACCTTGGGGGTAATTGATGGGCACCACTGTTTAGTCACAGAGGGACGAGGTGGTACCGTTGAGCTATGGACGATGAAGGAATATGGAATGAAGTCTTCTTGGGGAAAATTATGTGATATCGGGAATTGTAATGAGCTTTGCTGTGATCCCGTGGGGATGAACCCGCTATGTTGTACGAGGCTCGGCGAAACTATAATGACAAAAAATGGGAACGAATTGCTAAGGTATAATCCTGATAATGAAACCAAACTTGAACATTTGATGATCACCTTTGATGCAGAAGCTATACAAACTTTTGACAGAATGAAAGCAATTGCATATGTAGAAAGTCTGCTGTCACCCCATGTTTCAATTAATATTTAACATCATGTATATAGAGAGAGAAACAGAGAGAGAGTCTAGCTTGTTGTTCATTCAAACATCTTTCATGCAGATTTTTTTTTTAAATGTTGTTTCTAGTTCATATAGCGAACAACAATCTTGATGCCCGTCAAGTCTCTGCTGCGTTTCAAGTGCGTAAGCAGGACATTGCTCTCTCGGATTTCGGACCCCAAATTTGCTGCAATGGAATAAAATCAAACCGCCAAAGAAGGCCCTTAAGAAATCCTTACATCAAATTGTCACGAAATCAATCTAAGCTGTCCTGCTTCCATTGCACTTTCTCTTACAAATATTCATGAACATCTCTTAGTCTTCAATATTTCAGTTGTTCAATAGCATCTTCTTTAGATAATCAACGTGTGATGAGAAGACTGAATTCTCCGTTAAAGAGATCGGTTTGTGTGGTCCATATCGTAGGCGACTTCGAAGAGATTCTTATATGGAATCCGTCCACCGGCGCTTATAGACATCATCCCATCAGACATTTTACCTTTTTCATAATGTTGTGCTGATGATTCAAATAATCTTATATCGAAAGTACTCTTTCAGTTTCTACCACTTGGTTATGTTCCTTAGCCTTCTTCCGGCGCTATTTATCATACAAAATGAATATATTTAGATTTAGCCTTCTTCCGGCACTATTTATCATACAAAATGAATATATTTAGATTTTGGATTTTTGGTACACAAACAATGTGGTGTCGTAATAAATCGTATGGTTTCTCTCATCGATCAACAAAGAAAAGATAGGTGAACTAATGGTTTTTAGTTACTCAGCCGTCTAATCAGGGAAGAGAAATTTGAGAGTTTGACTAATTTCTTTCATTTGAAAAGGCGACCTGCTGCTAAACTCTCACGGTTTTTTTCTCCAGCGACTAGTTAGCTGGCTTCCTCCCATTCTCTTCTCCTCCTTGCCTTTTTCAAATAGTCGTTTCTTCTCAATTATCACCAAGAAGCATCCCTTAGGAATTCCTTATGTCAAAGAGTTCTCCTTCCAAGCCTTCTCTTCTTCGGTCTTTCGATTGTTCAACATCGCGCGTTTAAAAGAGGCAACTTGCAATCAACTCAAAATTGAGGGGGATAAATTGACAAGGTACGAAATAAAACTGGGAACATTTGATAATTGGTATTTGGTCCTGATGTTGAGGCAGTGATACGTAAAGTCATCATTTGTACCATAAGTCAACCAAAGGCCCTCGTAAATACAGTTGATCTATTTTTAAGAACTATTAAGAGGGATCAAAATGCGATTTTCCTCGTTTTATTATTTACTTACACAAAGGCATTTGATCGAGTGTGTGTTCATTTTCACAAACACCTTGTCTGCTCAACAAAAGCAAGAAATGAGGAATAACAAAAGACTCTCAGGAAACATTCCCTAACTAAATGTTTTGTCAATTTGGGAAAATCTAAGCATAGACCTGCCTCACTCGTGAATTGCATTCTCCACGTATTCTGCAGAAAAAGAGACAGACGGGTAAATAAAGCTCAATGAGTGGTGGTTAAATTAGAGAAATAGGAGTCGAGAAATATATTTAATATATGAATTAATTTTTTTAAGTATCTAAAAAATTAATACGAATTATAATAATATTCTGCAAACAAAAATACTATTTAACCTTAAGGGAATAGGAAAACGTTTGAGGAATCAGAATCTTGATGTGACTAGAATTCGCTTTGCCACCGTTAGCACCTGTATAATAAACAGGAGTTATAGAGCCGCCACCAAGCTGCTATACGCAAGATTAGATACAACATGCCCACCAGCAAAACAAAGTCAGATCTTCCTTACGACGTCGTAGTTGAGGTACTTTCAAGATTGCCTGTCAAATCTCTGCTGCGTTTCAAGTCTGTATGCAAGCAATGGTTCTCTCTGATTTCCGATCCCAAATTCGCTGTACTGCAATATAAACACACCGCCAAGAACAGCCCTCTCAAAATCCTTACATCAAATTATTATATTTCTCCTTACTCCAATCTTCAGTCTCTTGACTGTTCAACAAAGTCTCTAGATGATCCACGCACGTTGAGACAACTAGATTTTCCGTTAGCGAGACAAGATACATCAAAGATCATAGGATCATGCAACGGCTTGGTTTGCTTAGCTCTCGGCAAGAACTGTGCCGATATTTTTATTTGGAATCCATCCACCGGGGCTTACAGAAAGCTACCAGATCTTAACATCCCATTAGATTTTAAATTGGAATATTATCGCGATAATTCCTATTATGGTTTTGGTTATGATTCGTCCACTAATGATTACAAGGTCATTCTCTACGTTCCTGGTGCAGATGGTTATAGCAGCAGCTCCATTGACGAGCGAGCCCATGTTTTCACATCAAAAAACAATTCCTGGGGAAGAGTTAAACACAAGTTCAGGCATTACGGTGAAGATTACAATTGCGAGTGTCGATCAATAGGGTCCCTACTGAATGAAAGTCTCCACTGGCTAATAAGTTGGTCCGGTGTTGAAGATATCGGTAGTGTGATTACTGCTTTTGATTTGGCTGAGGAGAAATTCAGTGAGCTGCCAACGCCTGATTCTATTGATTTTGTTGGAGGGGAGATGTGTGTTGATTCAGAATTGGGAGTTGTCGATGGGCACCTCTGTTTGGTCAGATGGATCATTGATGGCAGTAGGACACAAGTACAGGGTGATGATCGTACCACTAGTGTTGGGTTATGGATGATGAAGGAATACGGAGTGAAGTCTTCTTGGGAAAAACTGTATCATATTGGTAACTCTAATGAGTTACATGGAGAAATAGTGCCACACTGTCGTGCTGGATGCGGTGAAGATGAAGTTATAATTCTGATAGACGTTTATGCGGATACTTTCGTAAGGTATAATCCTAATAAAGAAACGAGAGTAGTTGAATATTTGATGGATTTTGTTGGCCCAGCTGCGGCAGTTGCATATGTAGAAAGTTTGATCTCGCCCCACGCTTATATACCTATGTAATACATATAAGACCATAAATGTTTTTGTTTATTCTTGTTGATTGTGCATTTAAGTACGGCTTAGAGTCTAGCTAGCATCTTGTTACTACGGTCATCCCATCAACGATATATATTGCACCACTGCAACAGTGTCAGGATGCTACTGGCAGGTGGCTTTGGTATCCAAAAATTAAACGGCAATCCTGCCCAATATATATCACTGTCTTCTCCAGATGCTCCTCTCCTCTGGTTACATGAGAGAACAATCATCAGCATATGATACACACAAACACATGTAGCTTAAAGGATCCCTGTATACCCAATTGGATTAGGAACTATTGATGGTTAAGTAAGCTTTCTTATCCTCTGTGTACTCAATCTTTTCCTATTTTTACATTGTTTCTTATTCGGAATTCTCGAAATTCTTTCCTTTTCTCCTACCCATCATCTCGAATTGAATCATCTTCACATTCAATAATTCAAATTGCTGCTTTCTGAAAGTTAAAGAAAATAGGTAGTATCAGTGATTTCTATAAGATCCCCGGAACGGAATCCCGAGCGCTCGTCTTTTTGGTTTTCTGCCATATTCAATTGTTTTGTTCTAAATTAGAGAACTCATCATTTAACAAAAACCAAGAATATAAATAATGTATAATTAAGAATCTGTTGGTAGTATCACATTCACAAAACTGTTAAGTATTTATAATTACAGGCCACAAATAAATTATTTTTGCGATCGTACTCTTCATCAAATTCAAATGTGCATTTTGAAAAGTAATGGTTATTGGGAAAACTTGCGAGAATCATGCAAAAATTGTTCCATACCACGAGTAGATTTCAAAACTTACAACTAAAAATTTGTGAACTCTCTCTGTCTCTGTCTCTTTCTTTTTCCCTCTGCCCTCTGTTAACGGTTAAAGCAACTTTTAAAAGTTTAAATTATTGGATGCGTTTTATAAGTCAATGAATGGCCCGGGGAGACATGGATGCTGTATTTTTAATCATAAAGAATTTATTACTGTGTTTAAACTAAAATTATCTTCAAATGCTAAAATAATAAGTAAATAAATTGTTTTGGCTTGAATTCATAAACCGAGTCTAAGGGCCGAAAAAAGTTAGCGGCAATTGCGCAAAATTCCACAAGTGAACCCAAATTCACACGTTCTTCACAACGCATGAAAGGCAATGCACCCGCATATCGCCTTGTTTTTGATATCTTGTCTTTATTTTCATTATATTCGCGACAAATTAAACTGAGAGAGACTGAAGAACAAGAAATTACTTGATTGTGTGATTGATTCATCAGATAATGGGTGATCAAACAAAACCAATAATGATGGTAGCAATTGACGATAGTAACCATAGCTACTACGCATTAGAATGGGCACTTGATTATTTCTTTACTCCTTTTGCTCCAAATCACACCTTTCAGCTCATGCTCATTCATGCACGACCGCATCCTCCTTCTCTCCTCGGACTATCCGGCGCCGGACAAGGCAGCGCGGGTTAGCGTATAACTAACCCAATGATCTAAGATTGTGTTTTTTTTTTTTTTTGTTAACACACACACACACACACAGCGTATACCATTGTTCTATTCTTGTTATATATTGATTGCAGGATCGGCTCATGTCATTAATCTTGTGGAGCTTGATACGAAGAAGAGGGCACAAAAGGTTGCTGATAAGGCCACTTCAATTTGTGCTAAGAGAGAGGTAACAGGGAAAAGAGGGGAAAAAAAAAAGGAAAAAAAAAATCTGTCTCACATTGGAACATTTTTTACCGCTTTGTTAATTTATCAGGGACGAAAATGATCAGTCTCCATTTCTGAATTCCTTCAGCAAAACTAGGAAATAAAAAACTTTTCCATGTTTGAGTAAAAGTTTGTTTTGCTTGTGATAGCCTGATAGGTATTAACACTAATTATAAGAACTGCCTGCCGAAAATGTTATTTTAATGCAGGTGAATGGTGTGTCAGTGCACGTGATGCAAGGTGATCCTAGGAATGTAATGACTGAAGCCGTTGAAAGATTCCATCCAACGATCTTGGTCCTGGGAAGTCATGGTTATGGAGCTGTGAAAAGGTACAAAATTTGCGCTACAAATTTGTCACCTGATCCAAGCTGTTAACTAAGTTTGGAGCATGAGAAAATTCTAATTCTGCAATTACAGGGCGGTACTGGGCAGCGTAAGTGATTACAGCGCTCACCATTGTTCATGCACCGTAATGATCGTCAAGATGCCCAAGTCAAAGCACTAAGCCAATCTTAGTAGTAGTAAAGCATAAATAAAGTCCACTGGCACTATTGTAATAATCCTCTTAGATTTTAATTGTGGCCGTTTTTGTTCCTATGATGCAACGACGTCGGAGAGAAGAAAATGGAAAACGGTCCCCCAGTTTACCAAAACAAGAGAAATTCCCTTGTGAAAAAATAATAACTTTTTCTCTCTGATAGAGACTCTTGCAGTAAGAGAATCATTAAAGATAGATTCTGTTCTGCCCCGTTGAAAAGAAGCTCTGTTCATGAAATTCTCTCACCACATTTCCACTAGTTGATATCACTTGGTCCAAAAGCCCAAAAAAAGGAAAAAAGGAACAATAGAGAATTGATGCCTCAGAAATGGGAAGAAGAAAACAAAGACTATTAAGTTATTTGGTAATTCAATCTCAAACCATAAAACCCAAAAACTAAGAGTAGAGAAACATATTGTTTATGTCAAAATAAAAACTAAAAAAACACAAGCGCAAGCCCCGAGTAAACCAGTACAAAAGTTACATAAAAATAACCACGGGCAATAATTAAAACTAGAACTACAGCAAGCACTTCCTCTTCGAAGCCCAGCTTAGCACTTCACCTCCTTCAATGCATCAGCAAAATACAAAAATGTTGGGTCAGTTGCACCCTCCTTGTAGTATGCAAACACAAGACACCCATCATCATGCATGCTCTCCCCAACAAAGCTGCCACGAGCACACAAGCAAACATCAACAAGATACATCATGTTTTATGAATAAATCAAGTTACAACAGAATTTAAAGCGGCACTTACAATTGAAGGTCACTGAGCTTCGAAAGCAAGAACTTGGTCGCTCCTCAATATTCTTCTTAAATATCTCCTGCCTCTCCTCACTCAGCTTGGGTGTCAACAACTTGATGAATCTCTTCACGTATGTTACAAACGGCTTCTTCTCAAAAGCAGGTTGCTCCTGTACAAATAAATAATATATTTGTCATTCTCATTGTTCATCTCAGAAAAAATAAAACAGCTCAAAAACAGAAATCATAAACAACTGTAGATGCAGCAACAAACCTGTAGCCTGAATGTGTCGACAATGTCGACCACCTTCACAGCTTGGTCATCAACACGCTCATCCTCATCAGCTCCTTCGGCAGAAGGATTTGCACCAATGTCAACATCAACGGCTCCTTGAACAACCCACTGAAGGAGCCAAAAATAAAAAGAAAAAGAAAAACATGGAATCCACTCAACATTAATAACAATCATTAAACCAAAAAAGCCCAATTCATAAATAGCAAAAGCTACAGACAGAGAGACCCATGTCTGCTAGGAAATTGGAAGTATTATGAACTCAAGAGTCTAACCTTTCCCTCAACTTCCCACAGAATCCCATTCTCAATTTCCTTGTAGGGAAAAGAATCGGAGAGAAGCTCATCACCTAAATAACACATCAACATAAGTTAACCACATGCTCTCTATTCAAACATGTACGGAAGTCCATTCAATATATATATCTCATACATCAATCATATCAAGTTAAAGTAATTATATAAGGCTATGAGATCAGTAGCTGATATGCAAAATTAATCAACCAATAATCCAAAGAATTGGCTATTGAACTATCTAGATCTAGCATCAAATTACAAAAGCATAGATATTATAAACAAATTAAATAACATACACGAATAGTTTAATCAATTTTAGATCTAATTCGGATCCCAAAACAACCACTAATTTTACCAACATAATAAAAAAATAATCAGAACCATCACAGATCTGCTCAAATTACGAGCCTATATTGCAGAAGAAAGATACTATTTAAAGTCAAAATCGAGTAAAAACAGTAAGAGCAGGCGAATTAAAAAGGAACAGACAAGGCTATAAGAAGAAGGGTTACCGGTGAGGAGATCTTGATAGACCAACATGATTGCAGTCTCTCTCGCGAACACAAATAAGGAAAAATAACCAACGCACGAAAACTAAAGAGAGAGAGAGACGCAGCGTTGAGAGAGCGAGTGCGAGAGGGAACTATGTCAGAGCTCACTGTGAGCATTATATAGGCGAGGGTTTTGCTTCAAGTTTCGGGAAATCTCACCTCACGTGACGTAAGTGTCTTTAGTTACGGAATTAGAGCTTCAGTTTGATTTTAATTACTAATCAGTCCTACTTCTGTTCGGTTGGGAAAAGGGGCTGAATCATCAATGGCGGTGTCGGCTGTCTCAATGGGCTAAGTTTATTACTTCGGTAGTTTGGGTTCTTTTATGGGCTATGCTAACTTCACCACACCAAATTTCTGAACAATGCCGCCCACGTGCTACTTTTTTTAATAATTAGTTTACCTCTAAGATAATGAGAATTCCCTCCATATATTGTACTACATAGATTAATAAAAGTTCAACTATTATACGGTTATATGATTTTTAATACACAATTTTTATTCATCGAAGTAATTAGTATCAATTGGTTAAGATATAATTTTAATAACTCCTTTTTGGCTACCACCAAAAAAGAGGCAGGGACTAAAAAATCAACTTAAACTTTATTTTTCTCTAATATTTAGAAATAAATTAAATAAAATATATCTTACAAATGAAAATTATTGATTAGTGGCATGTAAATTTTCAACTCAAATTTGTAAGTATAATGTTAACTTACTAATAATAAATGATTATTTAAGTGTATTTAAAATCTACAAATGCTCGTTTCTATTATTTGGATTACAATCATTTATGACCTTGTGAACCATAAAAGGAAGGTGATTTGAAGTATAGAGAAGATTTGGTTACGGAGTCGATACGTTGCATTATGCTAGTGAAAATTGTATTATTAAAAAAAAAATTGTTGTTTGAGGTGAGTTATGTTGCAATACATTGACCTCACATTACCCAACAAGCTTACCAGTGAAAATCTAACAACCCAACAAAATTCAATGCATCCAATTCCTTCCAATTGCCTTAATACCCCACGGCCACGACGTGGCGTCAAAACTCTTTTTCCCGATTGCGTAAAAATAACTTGGGTTCCCCCACTTTTAGTATTTCTCAAGTGACATAATAGTTTTCATATATGTATTAAATAGGTCCCTAACCCTACAAAAATGAATTATAAGAGTACTGCTAGATTTTCTAACTAATATTTTATTATTTTCAAATCGAGTTATAAAATAACGTTCATACTAAACATTCAAGTTTATAATTGATAAAATTACTCGTTAACTCATATGCATGTATAATAATGAATATTATTTATTTGATATGAATGACTGCTTAAGATTAGGTAAACAAATAAATTTCGATTTGGTTTAATTTTTTAATACATATATAGTGGTTCTCCTACGCGGGCACCCGCATTAATTTTGAAATGAGGATATCAATTTATGGCTGTTGGATAAATCCAATGGTTGTAAACATTTTAGAAGCTATTGATATGAATTCCATCTTCAATATTTTAAATTATTTTTTTGAAGAGGAAAAAAGCAAATTCACATAATGGTACTTTATTTTCCTTCTCTTTCACTCAATTTCAAACGTCAATGGAAAATCAAATCATTGTATTGAAGCCAAAATGAAGAACTCCAATGAAGAAAATCAACCAATGCTCCGTCAAAACTATCCGACACCTTCTATCTTATTTGTACATGTCCAAATTTCAATTTTTTTTTCTTCTTTTCTACTTATTTGAGCAAAGGCACCCAATACATTATTGTATTTGGGTGATTTGGCACTCAATTTATTATTTGACTCGTCACTAAATTGCATTATGGTTAGGTTGACTCGGTACAATATCTTGATATGAACTTATTTAATTTTTGCAAAATTTGCTGCTCTGTTATTTTGCTTCATGAGATAAAGTTATATTATTTGCACCTAATTTTTCTTCCTTTATTATGTAATTAGTGTTTAAGGGACAACAACTTGGGATTTATTAGTTGTGGCTTGAATGTCAGAATAATGTTAATGGATTCAACGGGAATTCAAACAGAGATAAATGTTCAAAGATTGGACGAAGACGTGCAATATATATATATATATATATATATATGGAGATTACCAATTTCCTCCCACTGTAATCAATATATACCACTTACCCTCTTACTGTTTTATAATAGCCAATTACTCTCCTGACATATTAAGTTTACAATATTATCCTTATTTTCAAATATACTTTTATTTATATTTATTATAAATTAAATAAATCATATAAATATAAAATAAATAAATAAAATAAGTATTAAAAATAAGAAATATATGTGTTGATGTAAAAAAATTAACAATAAGATTTTTTTCTTGTACTTTTTTTATGTTATAAATATTTTCTTATAATAAATATATAAGAAATTATTATAAGATGACAAAAAATTATTATAAGAAAACTTGAATGATAAATAAAAAATTATTATAAAATAAATAATAAAATATTTATCTTGTACTTTTTGCATTTAATTTTAAAATATTATAAAATATTTATTATAAGAAAATGTTTATAACATAAAAAAAGTACAAGAAAAAAATTTTATTGTTAATTTTTTTCACACCAAAACATATATTTCTTGTTTTTAATACTTAATTTTTTTTATTCATATAATTTATTTAATTTATAGTAAATATAAATAAAAGTATATTTGAAAATAGAGGTAATATTATAAACTTATATTGTCATGGGGTAATTGGCTATTACAAAAATAACAGGGGAGTAAGTTGTATATATTGATTCTGATAGGGAAAATTGACAATTTCCCTATATATATATATCAAATTATTATTTCTTTTGTCATTAAGTTTAAATTAGGGATAACAAATGTACTGTTTAAATCATTGAGTTAAAAGAATTATAAAATTATACATGAACAAAACAAACAAAAAAGGTGCAGCAATGCACTTAAAATTTTGCATCAATTTAGTATCTTTTAAAGCTTAACAATCTTCACAATTTGACATCTACTATATAAAGATTCATTATCCTGTAACAGCAAGTCATACAAAATGAATTAGTTAATCCTATTTCCAACAAGAGACATTAAATTCATATAAATCTAATATAGTAAATTGCAAAATCAAATTTTAACAAGTAAATACTACCTCTAGAAGAGTAGGAGTTGCTACCATCATCTAAATTCGACAAATTTAAATGTGTTTCCTTATCCACCATAGATCTAAATCATATAAAAAAATAAATTATTAATAAAATGCACGAAGTCACAAAAAGAATTACTATGACAAATGAAAGACATATTTACCTATTGAGGAGCATTAGACAATTTTTCTTATCATGGGATTGACCAACTTGTCCACATCCATTACAATGCCTACCTTTCTCTTTTGCCTTCTCCTTTGCCTTTTCTTTTCCTCCTTTAAGTCATTTACCACACCCTTTAAACTTGACTTCAAGTGGTTCATTGAACTGTAATTATCGAATAGAACTATCTTTTCCTAAAACTCCCCCATTTTTACAATTATTTATTATTGATTTAACTTTGTGTTGATCTTTTAAGTTATCAATGAACATCTGACTTGCTTCTTCACTTGAAACAACTTGGACCTCCTCAAGAATAATGATTTGTCCTTACAATCATTTATTTCTTCTCCATCATCATTCACAACCTTCTTTAGTTTGGCTATTTTAGTCCATCTATTTAAAATATAAGCATCGGTAACAAAGTAACTTACAATTTCTTCAATAAGGCTATAATATATTTACAAGGGATACCTTCATTATTGAATTTCTTGTAGATACATGAAACAAAATTTGTGTTTTTGTCATGAATGACTTTGTGCACATTACAAACATCTTTCTTTTCACTCACAACATTATATATCTTATTTTCTTCATCCTCACTCACAAACTCAATTAAATGTGACAAGCTATCCCATAATCCAGATTGAAACTTATAAAAAAATGTCACGTGTATAAATTTCAGCCATTTGCTTCTCCATATCTAGTGGTCATTTCAACAATGGCCTTTAATTAATGTTTTTATGGTCAAGTATTGGCTCCTCATGACATTGTAGTGCAAGTGCTCAATTAAACTGAAAACAAAGTCAATAAGTGAATTCTTTTTTGAAACATACCTCTTGAAGAATGCATGATTGCTCTCAGCACGTTGGCGATTTGACATTCCAGCTGAAAATACATGATTGACATATGCAGGCACCCATTTTAATCTAATTTGATACAATCTCTGTAGCCAGACATTTTTAATCAAATTTACTTTCTCAACAACATCCATCCATATTGCATCAAACTCTTCGTTGGTTTTTTATTCCTAAATGCATTTTTTAAGTGCTGATAATGATCTCAATACACCACTGTATTTAGCTTTTAAGAAAATTTATTTAAAATGTGCCAACTACAAAATCTATGATAGGTGTTCGGCAAAGCTTGATGAATAGTTTTTGTTATTGCATGATCTTGATAAGTGATAATCATTTTTGGGTCATCATCTAGCATAGCTTCCTTAACTATACAAATAGCCAAACAAATGACTATGTAGTCTTCTCACTCAAAAATGCACTATCGAAAATATTAGTTTGACCATGGTTATTCACTTCAACTAATGGTGCAAAAATCATACCATAATGATTCATGTTGTACATGGTATTAAACACAATCATATCTTCGTAAAACTTGTATGCTCATTGACTTATTGCATCAGTCGAAAAACAATCAGTTATTCAATTATCAAATCGACACTTAATTTTGAAAAAAATGATGGGTTTTTTTCTTGCTCAACTAGAAAATGGTCATACAACAAAGATGCATCATGCCTTTTTAATTCATTACGGCAATCTCTTTCATAATTATAAATATCTTTTTCCATATAGCCTATGTTTTGTAAGCCTTCAGCTTGTAATTCAAAAATACTAATTTGCTGATGAGTTGGAATATTTATTAATGCAAACTGTTGACTCAAGCATTTTTTTACTTTTAAAACAAACCAATGAGATCTCACTAGATATCTTATTCGAGGCGTTGTTAATGAGTGATTATACTTTTCAACAAATATGCTAACCACATAATTACCAGATTTTGACTTCACCACTGCAAGTTTTGCATCGCAGCCATCACGTACTATAGGTCGATGCCTTTTCGACCCACTACCCACACAAGCACTTGATTGTGATGATTTTCCTTCTTTAAAGCACACATACTCCTTCCTCAGTATTTTGTTATTATCCTTGCTTCTTCAACTAAAATGAATTCTAACACTAAAACCAGCCTACTTGGCATTCTTGTTGTAAAAAGCAAAAACTTCTTCTAATTATCAAATTCTTGCCCTTTACGTGGCTTGTAGTAAGAAACTATATTAGATGTGTGCAAAGTTTCCCCACCGCTAGATTGATCACCCATATTCTCAAAATCCATCAACTGAAACAGAAAACAAAAGGGTTGGTATCATTTAAAGAAAATTAAAAGAAGAAAGGAAATCAACTTAGCATTGAGTTAGCAAAAAACAACTCAACTCATAACAAAAAAATCAAACTTAACACAGAGTCTACAAAAATAACCAAGCATAATGTTTAGGGAATGAAATTTGGCGACCAGATACCTTCTAAATAAAGGGTGAGCCGATAGTTGGAGGGCTTCTTGATACAAAGATTAGACAAGGTTCGACTAGGAAGTAGTTTTTATGATCATAAACGAACCAGCTCAATCAAGAAATCATTGTGATCATAAGCATACCACCTCAATTAAAGGGTCAATGAGGTGATTGCGAGCAAGAAACCTCGAACATAATGATTGAGTTTGCAACAGAGAGCAACATACAAGTCCATGCGTCTGGTCATTTGATTGAGTAGATCCCTATCGTAAACATACCAGACATTCTGGCCATAAGCGATCCCTAGAATTATGGGCAGCAATAATCACCAGCACATGTATCTTCCAAAAAAGGCAGACATAATGAAATCCTATTCTTCTTCGATAGCAGAATCCTATTCCAATTCGGTAATAAACTCATATCCTCTTACAGTAAGGAAAGGGCCGAAAACATGAGAAAGGAAAAATGGATCAAAGGTTGGAGGTAGATTATAAAAGGGATGAAGTACAAAGGTAAAAAGGGAGAAAAAAATTCTCTCTCTCTCTCTCTCTCTCTCTCTCTCGTTTTCTTTCAAATTAAATTGCCTACAAGGCCATTGAGGGCTTATTTGAGTTTTTCCAAGAGAAAGAGCTCGATTACTAACTTGAGCGTAGGAGGATTTTTGCCGGAAAAACTTCCAGCGCTCTCTAACTATTAGTTGTGAGTGCAGACTTCCTGGTCGTGATCACTACAAACTTTCTGGTCGTGGTTGAGACAATTCATACAGCACACAAAATTAGAGGGCAGAAGAAGCGTTTTTACCGGGTTAAGGTCTTTACCAAATTTTTGCATCAACACGTAACACAACTCGATACCAAGTTAACCAAAGTAGGCAGTTAAAACTCATCACGAGTCAACCAATCAACTCAACTAGGTATTGAGTCAAACAAGAAAAAACAAACTAAGTACTAAGTCACGCGAATACAAAAATGTAGTGACTACATTTGCTCAAACAAGCAGGAAAAATGAAAAAAAAACTAAAATTTAAACACTTACAAAGAACGAAGAATGCGGCTGATGAGAGAACAAAAATGTTTTAGCTCCATTCATTAAAATATTTTGTTTTGACATTTGAGATTGAGTGAAAGAGAAGGAAAATAAAGTACAATCACGTGAATTTGGTTTTTCCCTCTCTAAAAAAAATAATTAAAAATGACTGAACATAAAACCCATATTAGTAGTTTCTAGAATGTTTACAATCATTGGATTTATTCAACAACCATAAATTGATATTCGCATTTCAAAACTAATGCGAGTGCCTGCGTAGGAGAACCACTTTGTATATATATACATATATTGAAAACTTGAATAAAAATCAATGTGTTGAGAAAATTGAATCAAACTAACTTCCCTCTTCACATTATCCTGAATTGATACAATACAAGCAAAAGGTATAACTTTACGTGGAGATACTGCTCATGAAGTTTAGTATTATTAATAATATAAAGGGTAATTCGGTCATTCAAAAGGATTTACAACCTATTTGGCACATAATAAAACACTACATGCATTCTCGACAAATTTTGACAAGGGACTTTTAAGTTATTATCCGGTGAACACAAGTGCAATTGCATTCTCACACAACCTGTCACGCAGTATTCATTCAAGAATGTCCCAATCAATACCCATAAACAAAAACTGCGGTCCGCGTGTTTATTTTTGATTGGGTTAAAATTTTCAATAACATGAACTCGAGCATAGAAAGTCGAAAAAAGCTGAAACAAGTATAAGCCGAGTTTCCCACTATCAAATTTAGGAAAACTCCAGTTATGGAAGAACAGGTGCCAACGCAGAGAGACATGCACAATATTTTGTTCTTTTCTGCGAAAATTAAGATTCAGGTCCACCATATAATCTTATATTTTTCCAATTTTTGTTCTTTTTTCACTTCATAACCGTCCAGTTTCAGTTCTAGAGTGAAAGAAAAGCAAGAGTGTTTGTTTTTTATTTATTGATATGGCTAACGAAGCAGCTGCAGCTACCATTTGCTCCATTTGCTGGGAAGAGGCATCTGAGACCTGTGGCCGCTCCATCGTCAGGCTGCAGTGCTCTCACTTGTTTCATCTGGGTAAGAAAAAAGTTGACGAGAGAATTAATTTACTATTAATATGATGCATTTTATGATGTTAAGTTCCAAATTTCAAGTTTCGTGTTAAAGTTTTGCTTTAAATGTTTCAAATTTTTAGTTGGATGTTTTGAGTCCATGACGGTGTTTGCAGGCGTGTAGAATAGACAATTTCATGTATGTTTTTCATATAGCTGTAAAATAAAAATATGGATTTTTGAACTATGATGTACATCTGCAGCATTGTGAAATGTCAAAAATGTAATAAGAAAATTTCTTACATGTAGATATTGTTTGGGTGTTTGATGTTTGTAGGTGTGAAACAGTGTAAGAAATTTTAATTTTTAACTATATTTGTATGTGGTGATTGTCTGTCATTTTGACATTTGAATAGTGAAGAATTAACCTTGGTCAATTCATAGCAGTCCATCATATAGCAATAACCTATAAATTAGATTATGACTATTTATTTTTATTACAAAGCTTTTGTTTTAATTTGTTTGGATACTGAAGCTGTGCCGTTGTTGGTGTTGGTTTTTTATTTTTATTTTTGTCTTTCTAAATCTATTTGTGAATTGTGATTGTGGTGATATTTGGGTGCAAAACTTGCCTGTTCTAAGGGGTTGTTGATCTGTGAACACATTGAAATTTTGACTATTGTGGCCTGTTTAAGTTTGCTGTTTTGTGTATTTAAGGCATTTATGAATTGACTTCTTTTCAAACTGGAACTACATTATCACGAGACTATATCTCTTTTGCTGCCAATTGGTCCTTGAGTCGACCTTTATGATTTCATTCTAACCGAGTTGTATGCTTTAAATTTTTTAAAAGCATGATACAGTTTGAAGGCGATTGTGATGCCTCCACCTGTATCAATTACTCTAGCTAGTATGTGGAACTTTTGTTCTTTCTAAGGTTATGTTTTTTGATTTTCAGATTGCATTGGTTCTGCATTTAATGCAACGGGTATCATGCAATGCCCTAATTGTCGAGAAGTTGAAAATGGTGTGTGGATGCATTTTGAGACCAATGAAGACATGGATGAGGACATTGATGAGGATGAGTGGACTGATGATAACTTGCCAGATATGGTAAACCAAGAGTTTTATGGATTTCCATATATAATTCGTTATCAGTATATTATTGTTTCCTGTAAATTTTAAATTGCATTTGCAATATAGTATTTTCCTGTGTTGGCCTTCATCTAAGGAAGCAATCAATAATTTGGTTAGGACATGCTGAGCAGCATTTGCCTGCAAAACTTATTTTGGTCCATAAATATTATTTTGGATTTCTGCTTAATATTTCCTTCGTGGATGTAATAAGTTACAATATCGGTTTTATTTCTTTAACTGATTGAGGATATACCATTTGGTACATCTTGGATTTTGCATCTTTCTTTAGTGAAAGAAAGTTATGCTTTATTGTGCTCACGGATAGGGTGAAATGCTATGGATTATCTATTTAATAATAGTTTTCAATGATTTTAAAATATATATAGTCCCTATTTTCTGCTTGAATAGTTAGATCAGGGGCTGGGAGGAGCAAATCTCATTGATTTACAAGTTTGTTGATGTTCTTATGTAAAAGCAACTTGATGGCCGAACTAAAATGTTACTAAACCTAGGAGCGTTGTGCTATATTCAATAGATAAAACATGTGAAGGGAAAATGTTTGGAGTTTTCCCTGTCAATGTCATTCCAATCTAAAGATACTATTTTTTCCTTGACGCACAAACTGTCAGTATACACGGTGTTACACTTCATGGCATAATATATCCTATCCAATAGATGTTCTACATGTTTGTTACTACATTATGTTGGAAAAGACTATGCAATATGAATCAACAATGAAGTAGTCAAGCACCCTAAAAGACATGTGCAAGCTAAGCTTATTTACTATTTAAATGAATATATATCTAAATGCTTTGCACTGAAGGCTGCCAGCAAGTAAGTTGTATTGATGGTTCATAAGCTAGAATGACCATAAATTGAGTTGAGTTCTTCAAGGTTCATGAGCCCAATCTTACTCTTTGCCTAGCTAACTGATGCTGGTCTGCCTTTTGCTTGGCTTGGTGATTCTGTTACTCAATCCATCTCATGCATTATTTGATGCCTGTTTGGGAGCATGGCAGCTATAAAAATAGCTTTAGATATTATGGAGGATTATTATCAAAATCGAGTTATAGAGGTAAGAGTATCAATGGAAGCATGATGATTTAACAAATTGGATCTTTTAAGTTGTAAATCAACTTCATAGACTGTAGGTTGTTCACATGGTTATAGACTGTAGGTTGTTCACATGGTTATATCATGATATAGGGAGAATCAATTAATATGTGTTTGCACAGGGATAATGTGGTAGGTGTTTTTTACTTGCTCCTCTCAGTTACCTTATTGACTAAAGTTCATTATAAGGACATGACTCTTCTATAGTTGAAGAGCTTGGTTGTCAATGCTTGAGCTTGGATGGTACCAATTGGATTTGATGATTGCACTAAACTATGCAAAATTGATGACAAGTCAAGCTGATCATATCCCAAAATGATGCTAATGTGTTGATTCATTTGGGAAGTCCGATTGGAGAAATGATCCCCATGGTGCGGGCCACTTTGTTCAAGTGGATTGAACAGATGGAGAAGAGGTAGTTGCTTGTTGTTTTCAACTTCCCTATAAGCCTTGGATTGGCTTTCTCAAGATAGGTTTGAAGGAGAGGAGGAAATCGAGTTTCGAGTCAGCCACTTCTTATGAATAGGAGTGTAGCTCACTACAGAGAACCTTTCCTACCCAAGCGGAAGTGTGGTAGTGTGTGTCAAGTACCTTTACATCCATAGGCCAAAAGGCACAGAGTGGTTGAGTCGAGAATCTAAGGCGGTCCTCGCTCTGCGTTTCATCTTTCTTTTTCTTTTAAGTAACTTTCGTTGAGTCAACCCAACCCTTATACCATATTGCAACTTGAAGTAAAGGAAAGGCCAAGCACTTATTCATGAAATCACCCGACTCTTTCGATACTTAATATTTATATTTTATTTATTCCACATGAATGTTCAAGAGAATTCTACTATAGGTAAGCATTAACTTTAATGTGGCCCTAGTTTATTATCAGATTCAAAACTATGGAACATAGACGATGCATTTCGCAAGCTGTTAAATAGATACGATAATTTAAGGAATTACTTCAAATGTTCTTACCCATATTGAGGAAAAACAAATCAACAAGTGATGCAATCACCTCTGTTCTATTGAATTCTTAAGGATGGAAATATAGTTAGTATTATTGAACGAGATTCTCATTCATCATATTAGGCTTCCATCATTAAGATTGTTCAAGAGATTTTTGCCACGATTAAGCTTTGATTTCACGTACCCCAGTTTATCAGCAGACACAACAGACAGAGAACTACGGAATGTGAGATCTGATTCACCATATTTGTAGAAAGTTGACTTGTTAGGAAAGTTTGAAAGGATTTGGATTCCTAATTTGTAGGAATTTAAGATTTGATTTTCTATTTTTTAGGAGGATTTTTAGTTTCCCCTTTTTATTCAAATAGGTTAGTTTTGAGGAAACACTTTTACTATAAAAACAATATGTATTAGTCATTCAATAAAAATATAAAAAAAAAACCTGAAGATTTTCATTCTCAAAATCTTCATGGTATCGAGCCAGTGTTCCTGTACTTTAGAAACCCTAAGAAAAGTCAATATTCCTTCCCTCTATCCTATTCTAAGCCTTCATATCCAACATGACAACAGAGCATCAGAGTTCGTCCATCTCGCACGTAACTCAGCCTTGAGTTGCAGAGTGGCTACCCATTCGGCGTTGCAGATAATGTTTCATTCCCAATCACCGGTCATAGACTTAATGGGAATAATTATCTCGAATGGTCCATCGATGTTCATGTTTGTCATGGGAAAGGCAAGGGCGAGTATCGACAGAGAAATCATTCCTTCAAGTCCCTGAGATGCTTCCTACGAATGTGGAAATCGAAAAACAATATGGTGAAGTCTTGGTTGATCAACTCAATGACCAATGACATTGGAGAGAATTTTCTTCTCTACGGTAGACAAAGACACGAAATATGGGTAGCGGCGGAGTTCTATTCCACCAAAGACAAAGACATCACCATCTTTGAAATTGAATCCGCTCTTCTTCATGATCCGTGGGGTCAAGGATGTCTCAATGTCACACAATATTATAATGCCCTTTCACGTCCTGGCAAAGAACTTGATTCCTTTGAAGAATATGGATGGGAGTGTCCAGGAGATGCACGGAGATTCGTAAAAATTATCGAGAACAAAAGAATCATCAAGTTTCTTGTTGGATTAAACAAGAACTTGGATGAGGTTCGAGGTAGAGTAATGGCCACAAAACCTCCGCCAAGTATTAGAGAAGTGTTTTCAGAGGTTCGCAGAGAGCTCGTAAAACGAGTAATCTTAGGAGAAGCCTCAAGTCTTAATGACCCGAAATTTCATCACCTTGCGTGAAAAGGAAACCAAGGAATGAGAGCAAGATGAAGAAAGGGAGACCATGGTGTGAACACCGAGAAACCAGGCCATACCCGTGAGACTTGTTGGAAAATTCATGGCAAACCGAACGATTGAAACCGACAAAACAAGGGATCGAGAAAGAAGGTCGTGGAAATGCAACATTGTTGAAGAAAGTAATTCCAAGGACAAAATGACAGAATCTAGTTGCTCAAAGAAAGAAAGAGATGGAGGCTCTTGAAAAGATGTTTCGAAAGTTCTTGTCCAAAACAATACCACAAGGTTCATTAATGCGGCCAAAGGTAATCACACATGTGTACTAACTGCAAATTTCAATCACCATAATGTATGGATTGTGGATTCGAGCCTCGCACCACATGACAGGAAGAAATCAATATTGAAGGATTACGGCCCATATAAGGGCAATTTGACCAAGTTAAAATAGCGAGATGGCTCATTCTCGAGGTGGAAGGCGTTGGTTCGGTGTTTTTAAAAGATGAACTTGTCTTAAAAACGTCTTTATGTCCCGAATTTGGCGTGTAATCTGCTTTCGATAAGTAAGATGGTGAATGACCTTAATCGCATTCTTAAATTTACCTCCGATTTGTGTGAATTTCAGATTTTGGAATCGGGAAGATGATTGGCGATCTTTAGGATGTCTTCGTGGGCTCTATCAACTTAAAGCGAATGGATCTCCTACAAGACAAACTCACAATGTTGCAAGTTTTTCTGTTCAAGGTCTTTCATTTGATTAAATAAAGAGAATGAAGTTATGTTGTGTCACTCACTATCGCTCTGGACACCCAAACTTCATGTATCTCCAAAAGTTGTTTCCTTCCTTATTTGTCAATAAAGATCCAAAGTTATTTCAATGTGAAGTGTGTCAACTCTCTAAGCATTCTCGTAATTTTATCATATCCAACCTTACAAATCTTCAAATCCTTTTTCATTAATTCATAGTGATGTGTGGGGACCATCTAGGATAAAAATATAAATGGTACTAGGTGGTTTGTTCTTTTTGTGGATGATCATACTCGATTGACTTGGTTGTTTCTAATGAAAGAAAAATCGAGAGATTGGCCTTATCTTTCAAAAATTCAATACCATGATCCAAACTCAATTTCAAACCAAAATCAAAGTCTTAAAGATCGATAATGCTAAAGAGTATTTTGAGAGTGTCTTGGGAGAGTATCTTTCAAACCAAGGGATAATTCATCAAAGCTCTTGTGTTGATACCCCACAACAAAACGGGGTAAAATTGACGCAAAAATGCACATATCCTGAAGTTGCTCGATCTCTTATGTTTTCCACAAATGTTCCTAAACATTTCTGGGAAGCGCTTTACAAAGCTAGCCTATCTCATTAACCTGGATGCCTTCTGAGTTCTAAAATTCAAAACCCCACATCAAGTTCTACTTCAAATCCTTCTCTAATACTCGAGTCATGTCCACCATTCCCTTCAAAATATATTTGGGTGTTCTGTGTTTGTCCATATTCACTCAACATCGTAGCAAACTTGATCCTGTAGCTCTTAAGTGCATTTTCTTGGGGTATTCATCCAATCAAAAAGGATACAAATGCTATTGCCCTAAGACTAGCGCTTTTATAAATCTATGGACGTGACCTTTTTGAAAATCAACCTTTTTATTCCAAATCGACATTCGGGGGAGAACAAGACACAAGAATATCACTTTGGGAAATCGAGTCTCAAAATTTCATTCTAAATTCACCAAATCAAGTCACATGTCCTGCTTCCTCTTCCCCTATATCCACCAGTCCACCATTGTTTTAATGAGTCAATTATCACTTCCATTCCCAATTTTGAGTGTCAACAAACCATAAATCCAGCTTTAAAGATTCCTTGCAGAAACAAAACAAAGTGAGTTTCGTGTCTATACATCTGAGACGTAGCGGCCAGAGGAGAAAAGGCCCTGCAGCCCATCCTCGCACGGCATAATTCTCAATCGCCACAGAATTTACACAATCACAAGGTAAAACCGATTCTCGAACCGATTTCCGTGATTGTGAAGAAAAGGCCGAGTTGAATCGGGATGAGCATGATCTTGAAACAATTGATGATAGCCTATTGCTTTGAGGAAGGGAAGGAGGACATGTACAAATCATCCAATTCATAATTTCATCTCATACGTAAAATTATCTCCTACTCACAAAGGCTTTTGTGAGTTCTATTGATGAAGTGCGGTGCCCAAATCTATTCATGAGGCTCTAAAGATACCGGAGTGGAGAGCGGCGATTAGAGGAAGTAAAAGCATTGGAGAAAAATGAAACTTGGGTGGTGACAAAGCTGCCACAGCAAAAAAAAAGTGGTTAGTTGTAAGTGGATTTTCACCATTAAACACAATTCGGATGGAAGTATTAACCTGGTTCAAGGCTCGACTAGTGGCGAGAGGATTTACACAAATCTATGGCATCGACTATCAAGAGACATTTGCACCTAGAGCCAAACTTAATATCGTAAGAATTTTACTCTCCCTAAAGCCTAACCTTGATTGGCCGTTATACCACCGGACGTAAAGAATGCATTTCTAAATGGAGACCTTGAGGAAGAGGTATATCTAGAGATTCCACCAGGTTTTGATGTAAAAGTCGATTCCAAAGACAGCTTTCAAGCTCAAGAAATCATTATACGGGCTTAAGAATCACCCGAGCATGGTTTGATCGATTCACAAGGCGGTGAAAAGGTTTGGATACATTCAATGTCAAGCGATCACACAATGTTCATCAAGCACCTCAAGCGGTAAGAAAGCCATACTCATTGTTTATGTAGACGACATAATACTCACAGGGGACCATTGTGAAGAACTACAAAAGCTTAAGACTTTTTCGCCAAAGAATTTGAAATCAAAGACTTAGAAACCTTAAGTATTTCCTAGAAATGGAGATTGCTAGATCTAAACAGGAATATCGGTCTCACAAAGGAAATATGTGTTGGATTTGTTAAAGGAAAACGTATGCTTGGTCAGAAACCAAATTGAAACACCTATGGATGCAACTACAAAATTTAGAATACGATCTAGTGAAAGTCCCGTGGATAAAGGGAGATATCAATCGGCTGGTTGGGAAACTTATTTACCTATCCCATACCCGACCGACATAAGTTTCACGTGAGTGTTGTTAGTCAATTTATGAACAATCCGACCAAGAGCACATGGAAGCAAAGCAGTGTATCGACTTAAGTACCAAATTAACTCCAGGACAAGGTTTATTCTTCAAGAAATCGCAGAAAGAGGTGTGGAGATTTTCACGATGCAGACGGGCAGATCACCACCGACCGGCGATCAACCTCCGGTATTCTACCTTTGTTTGGGGGAAATTTGGTGACATGGAGGAGTAAAAAACAGCCAAAGGTAGCAAGAAGTTCAAATTGAAGCCGAATTGAGCACTAGCACTGGGAATTTGTGAAGGAACGTGGCTAAAAAGAGTCTCGTGATGAATTAAAAGTTTCTATTGTGTCCTATGAAGATGCTATGTGACAACCAATCTACTATTAGTATAGCAAAAGAACCCTAGGTGCATCATGACCGGACTAAACACGTGGAGATTGACAGACACTTTATTAAAGAAAAGATTGAAGACAACATCATTGATCTATCTCACATTCCTACAAGACACCAAACGGCAGACATTCTCACTAAAGCTTTACCAAGGAAGTCATTCGAGTTTTTAGTATCCAAGCTTGGATTGCATAATATTTACAATCCAGCTTGAGGGGGAGTGTAGAAAGTTGACTTGTTAGGAAAGTTTGAAAGGATTTGGATTCCTAATTTGTAGGAATTTAAGATTTTGATTTTCTATTTTTTAGGAGGATTTTTAGTTTCCCTTTTTTATTCAAATAGGTTAGTTTTTGAGGAAACACTTTTACTATAAAAACAGCTATGTATTAGTCATTCAATAAAAAATATAAAAAAAAAACTGAGAAGATTTTCATTCTCAAAAATCTTCAATATTCTTAATATGATGAATGAGAATCTTGTTCTTAACATGAGCTTCCATCATTAAGATTGTTCAAGAGATTTTTGCCATGATTAAGCTTTGATTTCACGTACCCCAGTTTATCAGCAGACACAACAGACAGAGAACTACGGAATGTGAGATCTGATTCACCATATTCTTAATATGATGAATGAGAATCTTGTTCTTAACATGAGCTTCCATCATTAAGATTGTTCAAGAGATTTTTGCCATGATTAAGCCATGATTTCAAATACCCTAGTTTATCAGCAGACAGAATGGACAGAGAACTACGGAACGTGAGATCTGATTCATTTGGCAAGCTTTTAAATAGGCATCATAATTTAAGAAATTACTTCAAGCATGGCCACTCTTACCTATTTGGAGGAAACTTAGATCAAGAAGTGATGTAACCACCTTTGGTCTATTGAATCAGGAAGTATCAATATAATTTTGCTACTACTGAATCTTTTACTTTATATATGCATCTAAGGGTACTGTTGAAGAGATTTCTTCCACCATTAAGCCTAGACTTTCAGATAGCCCTAGTTTATTAGCATACTCAAAGCTATAGAACTTAGGTGTTGATTCATTTGGCATGCTCTTCAACGAATACCATAATTTTAAGAAATGACTTCAAATATGGCCGCTTCTACCCATTTTTGCAGAAACGTAGATCACCAAGTAACTAGCTCCAGTTTATGTGAATTCTAGAAATCATGATTGTTGAACAACAATAAATCTTCTACTTAATATGAGCTTTCATCATAATGTTGAAGAGATTTCTTCAACCAGTATGCCTCGACTTCAAAGAGCCCTAGTTTGTTAGTAGGCCCAAAGTTGTGGAATTTAGTTAAAGGTCTTTTGTCGAAATGGACCAGCCTTACTATATTTTTTTACATCTAATCAACATCTTCTTTTTCTATGGCCCGTAATTTCTCCTTACTTTGACTTCTCTTTCATTTCATACATGTTTACAAACAAAATCTCATAAATGATAAGAGCTTCCATCAGTAATGTGGAAAGATTTCTTATAACGTTAAGTCCAGGGCTTCATATACTCTAGTTTTTCTCTTTAGCTTGTATCTATTTGTATTGCCAAAATAAAACTAATTTGGTGAGTGACATTTCCTCCATTATGGTGAACGAGACCATACCATGGCACTGCATTGTCAATCCAATGCTTAAACTTCATTTATGAGGCACTAGATGGTCTTGTCAAATAGTCAAGTGTGTGCCATATAGTGGCCAATGATGCTCACAAGAGCAATCTTGGTTGTTACGGTTATAATTATGACATAAAACCAAGTTTTAAGCCATATGATTTCCAGGAAAAACTTCTTCAAGAAAGCTTAACTACTGGAGCCTTTTACGTCAAAATGAATGTCCATGCGTATGGGAAAAAATTACTTTAATCTAGCCATAAAATGCATGTATGGGGTTTGTTCAACATTCCTTAAATGTCTCTAAGTTCAACTCATCTTAATGAATTCTTAATCCCAGCCGAACGCAATCATACTTGAATTTAACAAAAGCATTCTTTTTTACTTTTTCAGTTTTTCTTGGTTGTGCAATTTTCTTAACATTGCAGAAAGATTTATCTTAGATACATTGTTGGATTAATCATTGTTATTGATTGGCAATATGATTTAGTATCTTAGGATTATTTGTATCATTATGATTAGCTTTGTATATTTACCTTTTTGGTTTAGTTAGGAAATGAAGAAGCATCATTTGATAATGTTTTGTAAGACTTGATAGATTATCTTTTTTATGCACATTAGTCCCATCCTTTTGTACTAATAGATACTCTTCCTGATTCTCTATCTATAATTGAGCATTATCATTATTATTTTCTTTATAAAAGCTACTGTAGTGAGATCACCATGCAATATCACTCATCGAGATTTAGTGAAGTTGTATTTGAACAAGAAACTCTGAGCATTGATTATAAAGTGATTTGCCTTTAATAGATCACTTTCAGATGCCCCACCTTCAGCAGAGTTGCACTTGATCTGAACATCATGCCTTCTTTCTGGGATAACTTTCTGAGATAACTGATTCTAGACAAACCTCTTGATCATATCCATACCCTTACCTCATTTTATTATTGACTGATCATTTAGGGCCTCCTATCTCCGTCTCGCTACGTAATTATTTAGGGTTGTCTCTGGTGATCGGACTTTATCCCTGTTGATGATGAGGTTTATCCTCTTGATGTCAAAATTACCCAAAAAAATAAAAATAAAACTTTTATTATGTGAATATTGTGGCTTTATATATTTCCTTATTCTGCTGTAGGTATCAAAGTGCTTCTACACTACTGTATGTCACTTTCACAGATCTACTATATTTATTTGCAAGACTTTCTCCCAAGATATACTGCTGTCTTTAATAACATATAAGATGTCTCTTCCCCCTTTCTTGATATATATCTCATTCTTTGTGTGTGTGCGTGAAGAGGTCTATGTGTCATTGTTTGTGCTTTTGATTGATAATTGGTGCTTGCTTTTTGTTTCTCATGGTGCGTTTTGGTTTACAGATACCTCAGCAATGTGTTGGAAATAATAACTGGGGTCCTGGTTTTCAACGGTAAGCATATTATATCATCCATGAATCACTGATGCCCCCTTCCTGGACCCTCATACCATGTTTGTTATGGCTCCTCTGTCTAAATTGTTTTTTTTTTCTTTGCAATTTTGTAGGGTTACAGAGTTTCCATCACTGGGGCGTAGGTTTTTGGGATCTTTTTCTTTTTCGCTACACTGCTGATCATGAAATTGGATGGTTCACTTGTTATGACACTGTAATAAACATTTTCTTTCCGTCAATGCAGATCGTGATTGTCCCATTTTTGCTGCCAATCATCACCTGTATGGTCCACCCATGATCAGTGAGATTTCTACTTCTCGAGTTATCTTTCATGGTCACAAACCGATCCATCCAGCTGTTTTCTCTCCAATGTGTGGCAATTTTATTAGTGCCAACCAGCCTTTTGTTGCATCAGCTGCTCTGAGAGCTGCCCTGTGTGATGCTGGTTGTCTGCCAAATTTTTTGTCCGTTGGTCGTAGGGCTATTCTTCAACCCAGGTATGTTTCAATAGATTCTGTACAACCTTCCAGGTAAAATTTGGAAATTGCTATTAAACTGATCCACCAAGTTCCTGATGCTGATATTTAATTCCATTTTTATGTCAGACAGTCAAACTGTTATTCCCTGATTTTTATGTTAACTGAAAACGTATAATAATGAAAGTTTAACTGACTTGACCATGATTTACGTTGGTTTTGAATGCCCTTATCCTTAACTAGTATTAGTCTACAAGGTATGTTATCTTCTGATAATCTCTATGGAGGTCCATAAAAAGATGAAAAAATTCCTCCATTTGTAAAACTCTGCAATATGCCTTTCCTTCAGTGTTTCTTCTCATGTGTTATTGCATCCTTGCATATACCTTATCTATTTAATCTTGCTGTTGTAGTTCTGCTGAAGAATCACTTGGATTTCCAGTAATAGCAGAAATAATCAATTATAACCATTTATTGATATATGCAATTTATTGCCCAAGTAATTCAATCACCTAGAGTTGTGGTAACTTGTCATCTGGCAGGAGGAGATCTAATGGTTTGCGGGGTTGGCTTCCAGCAGAGCATGTACCATCACCACCACTTCAGGTTGTTCACCATGTGCCTGCCTTGAATTCAACCATTCACAACTACCATGCAGCAGCAGTTCATGGTGATTCTTTCTTGGGCTTTTCCATTCAGAACAACCTGGAGCCAGAGGCAGCAAATCTGGTCCATTGCCATTATGAGGAAGAAATTGCACCTTTCCAAATTTTCCCAGATGACATGGGTCCTTTTGGGGGTCCTCATAATTAGGTGCCTGGCACATCATGCAGCTGGCTGAAAATCATGCAGTATAAGCACGTTTTAATATTTTCCACGAAACCAAACTATATCCTTCAATAATTGAACCGGCAGGTTGAGGTGCTCAAATAATTGAACAGCAGCTGCAAAAACATTGCTATTTTGCTTGACATAATGAGGGCGTGGAGTTTGTTTTTGGCCCTGGCAAACTGGGAACCATTTATCGGTTGCATTTATGACTTTGTGATTAACTTGGTTTATGCATAAGCTCTCTAAGTAGAGGTGGGCAAAAGTCGGCTTGGTTCAGTTTTACAAAAAATCGAACCGAACCGAACTGGTTCGGTTTTTATTATATCATAAATTTTTTATAAACCGACCTTTCATTAACTAAACCGAACTGAACCGGTAAATCCAGTTTGGGTCGGTTCGGATTTAAATCAGCATCTCTTTTCTACATTCACCCGATTAATTCAATTTTTTTTTCCAATGCTTACTTTAAAAATTAAAAAAGTTAAAGTACAAGTCATCAATCAAAATACTACACAATTGTCCAATAATCCATTAATAAAATAACATTAACTAATAAGAATAATTTACTACAAATTAAAATCAAAGCTTTCAATAATTGAATCCATGGCTTCCTTTCTTCCTTTCTTAAAAGCTTCCAGCCGCCATAGTTGATGAATCCAACGATGTAAGTGCAGATTTCTCAAGCTCTACATAAAAATAATTTAATATAAATTAATTTAACAAATAAAAACTAAACATGCATAAATTACAATCTTGAAATTGAAAAACTTACCAGATTGAACTATTTGATAAAGCTCTAAGTCTTGAATGCATGAATCATTAATGTTAGCATGAATCTCTTCGTTGCTACTAATTGAAGAGCATAACCAATTTTGCGAACAAATCAAGGCTTTCACCACTTGAGGAGTCAACGAACTTGAAATGGATCAAGAATATGTCTCACTCGGTGCTAAAAGCGGACTCGGAAGCTATCAAAAACAGAATTGCCAAAGACAATAGTTACACGCAGCCTTCGGTTCTCCGTCGCATTTAGTAAAATGAGCCCATGCATCCGATACTTTCTTTCTTGACCTTTTTTCTCTCAATTGGATTGAATTTTGCTTTATACTTTGCTATGCCACGATATCATATTCTGGATCCATTTTAGCTAAACCTGTTGCAAAAAATAATCAACAAGTATTAATTAGATGGGTTAAAAAAAATTCTGCCAAATTAGATAAATTTAATTTTGATAACAAAGCTAAGAAATAATGCAATTTAAACAATAATTTAAAAATATTAATATTGAAAATATTGAAATGAACACTTATACATGGAAAATCAATCACATCCTTTAATTTTTGTACTACTTAATTAGTTAATATTCTATTAGTGATGCTACATTGTCAAACTTTTCCTAAACTTTCTTAATGTCACTTGATTATTAAAAAAAAAAAAGAGAATAAAAAACATAAGAATAAAATTTTTTTAAAAAAAAAGCAAAGAAACTAAGCATTTCATTGACTTTGTACGGTTATAGTGCTGGACTACTCAAAATCCACTAAAAATTTTACAAGGCATTTATAGCAACTCTCTACCTATCATTTCAAAGTAATAAAATTAAATCATGTGACAATTTATTATTTCTAATTTTAGCTCCCCATAACTAAAAGATAAATATAAACTAAGCTTAGTGACTAATAACCAAAAGACACATCCTACATGCATATAAACAAATTAGTTTATGGCTTGGAAGTTGGAAGCACATAAGCTTGTGTTCCAATAGCATTTCACCAAGTCATTATTCAGTTGTTTCTTTGAATATTTAGAACAAAATTCATTTTACTATAATCCGTTTCTACATCCATGTCCTACAATAGCGTTGAGATGAAAGTGTTTTTTTTATATTAATTAACTAACAGAGATTGTAGAAGCATAAATAATCAAAGCAGCTATCTAAGCAGTCATAACATGAAGAATAACTAAACTAGAGGAAACATATGTAATGTAAATTAGAGAGTAATAGTGGCAATAAATCAAAGTTGAAAACTTACACCAAATTCACCATCAACAGGCTCTAATGTCACTATTCTTCCTAGCCCCACCAAATAGTATCACGGTTGTTACTGCAAATGCCTTCCTAATTACAGAAAAACCATTAACAAAGTCTGTTAGAATGAGCTTAAAAGTTAATCATGTCGAAAAAACATAGCTGCAAACAAAACAATCATGCAAAACCAAATCAAGTCTTTTTCAAGCATTTTCTCAAACATATGCCAAGCGAACTCGAGCCGAGCCTTCAACTGCTCATAACCATTAAGCATTAAACAAAACATACCCATCACTCATGGAGTTATTGGCATAGAATCAAATGACTCGGGAGCTAACTCAATGCTACCACTCTTAACATACCTATCAATCACAGAATTATAAGAAACCAAGTCTCTCATTCCCATTTTATCAAAACTAAATCCGACCCAAATGTTACTTTCCTCGACAAGCCATGAATCTGCAATTCTTACCTAATCAAACCCAACATATAACATGCTTTCAAAACTAATGATGCCGATAATTTATCAACAAAAATCTCATTATCAAGCATTAAACAAAACATAACTACAGCTTATTTTGGGTCGAGCCCATAAGAATAAGCAGAGAGATACTAACCAAAAATAAACAAAAACAAAACCAGAAAGTGCTGCAAAGATAGAGAGAGAAACTGACCTTAAATGGCAAGCTCGACTGCGGTTGACGAATGGCGATGACTAGCTATATAAGACGCAATAGGGGCTGTGAAATTCGGATAAGCAAGAGGAGATTTGTGAGTTGTGTTTTCCTCGATGGTGATGGTTCACTTGTTAACTTAATCTCAATTCGGTTTCGGTTTTCATCGATCCCAATCGAAATCAAACCGTCTAATTTAGGTTATTAGACAACCGAATGAATTATCAAACCAAATATGATAGAATCGAATCACATTGGTTCGGTTTGGTTCATCGGTTCGGATCGATTCTTTAATTTTCTGCCCACCCCTATCTCAAAACTTATTAGATAAATTTGATCTTTACTTGAGGGTATGTTTAATTTTTCTTTTTCTGGAAAATCTGCTGCCTAGCTAACAATAGCTGGACTTTTGGTTGAAATAGTTGAATTTGACACAGAGATTTGCGTGTGAATCTCATACTATTTAGGGAGATTCAGTTCTTCTTTGATCATTTTCTTTATTTTACAGGTAGTGAATAGACATTGTGGCAGCAGCTGTCAGTGTGGCTTTTTAAAATACCCAAGAAAACCTCCATTAATAATTTCTGTTGGTAATCCTCTGTTGCTGCCCGGTAGCTACTTGCTATACTATCAATCTCCTCAAGGAGATCTAAAAGTTCCGATGGTGTCAACTTTCAGGATGGACCTAATGTAAGAGGACACTAGAGGAGGGGTCTAGATGGATCGTTCTGAAATATTGGGTTCCATTTGTCAAATTTTCGTTACTCAGGGTCCGGGGAGTACGCTTGTCAGTTGGCCCAAGACAGTGAGTCACTTTATAAGTGCGGCGGCGTTTTTGGTCTTCAGATAGTCAAATTTCACCGTTTAGGCGGGAAAACCCAAAATTCGAAGCATTTTGTTAATAGCAGAAACCCCCGTCTCCCCAGCCAGCTTGCCAAAATCCAAACAACACCCACAACAATGGCAGCAGCAGAAGAAGAAGCAATCATATCAAGAATAGTCACTGATTTCGAAGAAACCCTAAGTCAAAATCAAACGACGCCCATTTCTCATTCCACTCTCCTCGATCTCGAATCCCTCTTACAATCAAATGACCCAGACACCCTTTACCGATTCACCGATCAACTCTCCTCCAAAAACCTTTCTCTCTCCTCTTTCATTCCTCCAATTTCCTGCGCCATGGATGCGGGCCCCACTAATCTCTCCCTCTTGGCCTCCAAAACTTACCTTTCATTGCTTCTCTCCCCGAACTCCCCTGTCTTCACTCTGTTCACTCCCATGGCGTTCCTCTCCCTTCTCCGCTCCATTCGCCGCTCCCTCAAGACTTTTAAGCACGTGTCTGATACTGGGTCCCACTCTAGTGGTAACCGCAAAAGAAAAGGTGGTGGCAGGCGGGTTCAGCGGGCGAATGAATTTAACGAGGATGAGAGCGAGGGTGGATTTGATGCTAGGAGTTTGTGTTTGGTTGTTGAGAAGTTGGAATTTGTTGTGGAGTTGGTTTATTTGAATAGGTTTCCAGATTGTTTGAAGTCTTTGGTACAGACTGTTGTTGAGATTCCAGTTTTGTTGCTTGAATTGGGAGGTTTTGAAAAATTGAATGTTTTGTGTTCAGGGATTTTGATTAAGTTGTTGAGGGGTGAACATGGTGACGTGATGAGCACAGCTGCAGAGGTTTTGAAGTCGTTAACGCCATTGATTTTGATGGGGAAATGTCAAGCGAGGAGTTTTGCATTAGGATTTTTTATGAATGGAGTGATGGGTGTGGCTAAAGAGAGCGACGGGGTCAAGAAGGCAGTAGTGAATTTGCCGAAGTACTTGGTGAACAAGGCCCCGGAGAAGGCTGAGCCAAGGGGATTAGCTGTGGAGGCAATTATGGAGATTGTTAAAGCAATGGAGCTTGAGGATCAAATGGGGTTTGTTAAATACACAGTTAAGCTTACGAAAGGGAAGGCTAATCTTAGGCTAGTTGCAGTTGATCTGCTATTAATGCTAATGATGTCGATGAGAGATCCATTGGGATTGGAGCTGGACTGTGAAGATAGTCACTCCTGGGGTTTGAGTTGTTTGGAGGCTTTGATTGAGCGTTGTTCAGATTCTAGTGCTGTAATTCGAGCTCGGGCTTTGTCAAATTTGGCTCAATTGGTGGGGTTTTTGTCGAGTGATCATAGGAATAGGGTGATTTTGAAGAAACTAATGAGGTTTGGAGATGGTCAAATGAATGATCTTTTAAAGAAAAGATGTGTGGATGAGAAGGCAATTGTTAAAAAAGCAGCACTTCTTCTAGTTAGCAAGTTGATAGGTCTTTTTGATGGTTCTGTTGATGGGATTTTGCTTAAGACAATTGCCATGTCTTGTTCTGATCCACTTGTTAGCATTAGGAAAGCAGCAATTTCTGCTCTTTCAGAGGTTAGTCTTTTGTTTAGGTTTATGTAAAATTTAAAGTTTCCTCATTTAAGTATTGTCCAATAGGAAAGTATGTATATGATATGGTATTGGTTTCTGATGCCCTGTAAAATCTTTGAGTAGATCATGGTCTTCTACAACAACTTGCAATTCTTAGCTCTGTCTTTTTCAAATTATTATTTTTTTTTTTTGGGGGTTTCCCTCACATTTAACCCTTTTAAGTCCTTTTTTTTGATAAAATGAATGGTTTTATTTGTTGGTTAATAGGTAAGATTTTATTTTTGAAAGTGGTATGATTAGTATTATTTAGGATCCAGTGAAACAGGTCTTCTTGATGAGTTTCCATGGTTTTCTTATTCAGCTAAAAGGTTTCTCTTTTCTTTCTTATGTCTTCTGATATATATTTCTAAATCTCATTTTAGATCTTTATTGACTTCATAGGCCTTCAGAACATTTTCTGATGAAAGTCTTACTGTTGAGTGGCTACATTCCATTCCCCGTTTAATAACCGACAATGAGTCTAGCATTCAAGAAGAATGTGAGAACCTGTTCCTTGAGCTGGTACTAGACCGGATATCAAGATCTGCAACTGTTGGATCCATTCAACACAACTCGAATGTCAAAGAGAAAAGTTTAGAAGTCCCTGAAGGGGTTTTGCCTCTTTTGAAAGAGATCTGTAATGGGGAGGTGTCGCCTTGGGTGAAGAAAATCTGCGCCAGCCTGGGGAAGAAGAAAAGACTGAAGCCCAATATTGCACTTGCACTTCAGAATATTATGAGATCATCTGAAGCTACCTGGTTGAGCCATCACGTGTCAATTGACAGGTGGACAGCACCACCTGGTGCTTGGCTTCTTCTATCAGAGGTGTCAGCATACCTTCCCAAAGCAGTGGACTGGGAATTCCTTCATCACCATTGGCAGCTACTTGACAAGTATGGATCACAAGGTGACTTTAGAAGCCCACTTGCACCAAGATATGACCATGAAGATGCAGAGGGGAGAGTATCCAATTCTGTTTCATGGGTTGGGGATCGTGTTTATCTTCTCCAAACAATCTCCAATGTTTCTGTGGAGCTGCCCCCTGAGCCTGCTGCTGATTTAGCTCATAACTTGCTTAAGCGGATTGAAGGATTCAACATGCATTCAACAGAGGTACAAACCATTTTGGTACTTTAAGCAGGGTGCTAATACCAGCTTTGTTTCTCTTGTTTTAGTTTCTATTAGCTCTAATATTGAGTTATATACTATGTTGCCATTAGCATGGCTTGATGTTCATAGTGCTATTTTCATAGGTCCAGCAAAGTAATGGAACATATTGTTTTCTTCCTTTGCTTAGTTTGTGAATTTGACCTATTTACACATAAGTATCTTTTATGGCAGGTTAATGCTCATGTAAAAGCTCTTAGAACATTATGCAAACGAAAAGCTTCAAATCCTGAGGAGGCTGATATGCTTGTATTGAAATGGGTAGAACAGATTCTCTCCAAAGCTGAACAAATTTTAGAAAAGTACATTTCAAACAATTCAGAAGCCAATAATGGTAATAGTTTCTTTACACCACCTAGAAGTAGCAGAAGGGGCAAGAAAGCAGCAGCCTTGTTGAGATCATTGTCAGAAGCAGTCACTGCAGTTTATACTATTGGATCTTTGATTATTGTTTGTCCCACCGTTGATTTGAGCTCCATTACTCCACTATTACACACAATCATAACTTCAGGAAGTTCTGATCCAAAGTTGAATAAATTACCAGGGCCTACAGTCTCTCTGAAACAGATTGCTCCTTCATTTTATATTCAAGCATGGTTGACAATGGGGAAGTTATGCCTGGCAGATGACAAACTTGCAAAGAGATACATTCCGCTGTTTGTGCAGGTTTGTTCACCATCTTATTGTTGCATTTATCCTAGTCCTAGTTGATTCTCATAAACAACTAATAAAAACAACACTCAATTCTTAAACCACAAATTCGACTCTATATTTTAAAAGGCTTATTATTCACTTGTTCATGCAGGAGCTTGAAAAGAGTGATTGTGCAGCCCTTCGCAATAATCTTGTAGTAATGATGGCAGATTTTTGTGTTCGCTATACTGCTCTTGTTGATTGGTGAGGCCTGTCGAAAGTTAATGGGAAAGAACTGTGCTGATATTCAAACTATTGAAAATTGGTTGAACTTTTCAGAAAGAGAAAAGCTAGTTTATAATAATCTATGTGCTATTCTGATTAATAATTCTTGAAGTTGACAGCTACATGGCAAAGATCTCTCTGTGTCTCTGTGATCCATGTGAACTAGTGAGAAGGCAGACATTTATTCTGCTTTCAAGATTGTTACAGGTAAATTTCTGTTATTTCATTTGGGATATTATTCTCGCATATCCATTTGAAGATCAATAAGAGAGAACTTTTCTAATTATTGTAAAGTTTTATTGTTCAGAGGGACTATGTGAAATGGAGGGGGATGCTATTTCTTCGTTTTCTTTTGTCGTTGGTTGATGAATCAGAAAAGATAAGACAACTTGCTGATTTTCTATTTGGGAACATTCTAAAAGGTTATATTCCCGACATATCAGATTAGCTGGGTCATAGTGATTGTTGATGTATGTTAGCCGGGCTCTAATCATTGAGTACAATGCGATTGCAGCCAAGGCTCCACTTCTAGCTTACAACAGTTTTGTGGAAGCCATTTTTGTCCTGAATGATTGCCATCCCCATAATGGTCACAATGATTCCAAGGGTTCACGAACTGAACGTCAATTGTTTTCCATCAGGTAGATGTCATCATATTTAGCAACTCTGTAGTCTGCAACTGAAATGCTTCAGTCATTACCATGCATGTGTCTTTCTTTTCAGGGAAATGATGAACAGTCCAGGTCTAAAAGAATGCACATCTATGTTTCTTTGCTGAAGCAAATGGCTCCAGAGCACCTTTTAGCTACATTTGCAAAGTTGTGTGCAGAGATTCTTGCGTCAGTCTCAGATGGCATGCTCAATATTGAAGATGTTACTGGGCAATCAGTTCTACAGGTACTAATCCCTTGTACAGTATGAACTGCAAGTATGCATATGTTATGTAACAAAATGGAAATAAGTGTTTTATGTCATATTTCCAAGCAGGATGCTTTCCAAATTCTTGCCTGCAAAGAGATTCGGATTACTCCCACCCGAGGGTCAGCATCTGCAACTGCAGAAATAGAGGAAGAAGCTGGAGAAGCTGCAGCATCAGCATCTGCCGCTAAAGGAAGAGCTATTACACAAGCAGTAAGAAAAGGGCTAATCCAAAACACGATCCCCATCTTCATAGAGCTAAAAAGACTACTAGAGAGCAAGAACAGTCCCCTCACAGGCTCACTAATGGAATGCCTGAGAATTATCCTCAAAGACTACAAAAATGAGATTGATGACATATTGGTTGCCGATAAACTGCTTCAAAAAGAACTCATTTATGATATGCAGAAGTATGAATCAGCGAAGCCAGATCATGCAGCTCAAGCTGCTGCAGCAGCCACTGCTCGGTCTGTGCTCAAGGAAGTTCACACTATCACACCACCACTCAGTTCCATGAGTGTGCCTAAACTCAAGACTACCCAAGGAGGAACCCATCCTCGAAATGATCGGTCTTTAGATATCTTGGAATCTTTGAGAAGTAGAAAGGCTTTTGATTCAGATGATGACGACTGATGTCTTTGTAAATGTTTTTTTAAAATCTGGGCATAAGCCTTAATACTCCCGTGTTGTGCATATACTGACACTTGACACATGTATAATGTATTAAGTTACTGGATTTTAAAAACCAAAAGATGTAATGTTTTAAAACTCTAAATTTTTGTTATTTAGATAGTAGGAAAAATTTCTGATTCATTAATAGTTTTAACAAACAATTTTGGAACATATATCCGTTGAACTGTGATTGATTTGTATCAATTTGGCCTAACATTTTACTTTGAATTATTTTTCAAAATGATCCTTCTAAGCTATTAAAATAAGAAAAAAATAATTCTTTCTTTCAATGAACTCATATTCTGCCAATGGACTTGAAGTCCATTGGTAATTTATGCACTCAATAACTTTAAGCGCATGAGTTTGAGTCTTAATAATGACCGAGACTGACTTCACTTTCTAATAAGGATTTATTTAGTTTTGTAGAATAAATCTTTCTCTAATATTAAATGAGAATTGGTTTTCGAGTTGTAATATAATAAAATTAGAAAGGAGAGTCTTAATTGATTTTTAATTGTAAAATATCAATAAAATTTTAATTATAATATATCAGTATATAAAAAAAACAAGTGTATGAAAATAAATATTTTTTAGTACGCTTATCCTTTTTCGAAATAATTCAATTATATAGTAAAATGCAAAAACATTACTGAAGAGAATTTAACCGGGTTTTTTTTTTACATATACTTTATTTACCCCTAAATATTAAATTTATATCCTATTACATACATATGCCTTATAAAGGTGAAAAAAATAAAAAATGCCCTTAGTATTGCTTTGATCGAGTATTGCATACATAGTCTAGGAAGAAGTTTGGGTATAAAGTCTAGTAAATCAAGAATTTAGTTGAGCAAGAAGCGAAGGAAATGAGTAGGTCAAATATCTGGTTAAGTAAGAAGTCAAGTAAATATATTAAATGAGTCAAATATTAAGTGAAATAATTTTTAAAATAAATTGAGTAAAAGTTATGTAATTTTTAAAAAAGTCGTGTACGAAATCGAGTAAGTCTACTGTTTAGTCAAGTTAAAAATAGAGATGAGTAAGTCGAGTATTTAGGTGAGTAGGTATATTAAATGAGTGGGGTATTAATAATTTTTAAAAGTCAAGTAAATATTTTGAATAAGTAGAGTAATACTTATATTATTTTTTAAAAAAGTTGGGTATGAAGTTGGGTAAGACGAATGTTCAATCAAGTAAAAAATGAAGTGAAATAATTGAATAAGTTGAATATCTAGTCAAATAAGTAAATGAGTTGAATAATTTTTTAAATAAGTCAAGTAAACTTGATTTTGTGATTTAGAGAATCACTTCGGTTTTGTTATGATTTTATTGAGATTATTTTTATATTTTCTCTTATTTTTTAAAGTATATATATATATATATGTAAAATTAAAGATTTTAATATTTTTTTGGTATATTTTGAATATTTCGGGAGAAATTGGTATGTCCCAAGCAATTCGCTCAATTTAACCCGTTCGCACTCTGACGTGGCATGCTCCCATTTGACCCAATACTGATGACGTGGCATACCAAAAATTACCTATTTCGCGTGGCATCTACTTACGCTCCGCTTTTGCTGAATCCTCCCACTGTCACGACACTTTGATTCGATCTCTGTATCAGGTAAATCTCATTTCTATTTTTGAATTGTCTTAATCTTCTGCTAATTCTATTTATCATTAACCTATATTCTTGAAAATTACATGTTTGGATTTGTTGTATTATCGTTCTATTAATATATTCGCATGTTATTTTAAAAATATTAAGTATTAACTTTGCTTCTTCTTCTTTTTTAATTTACAGAATGGGAATGAAACCCTAGACCTTTAATTCTGATAGAACTGAGTAATTAATTGGAATGTCTTGAAGCGAGTACTGGATGAATTATGGATAGTAACAAAGATGAGGCTTTGAGATGCATTCATATCGCTGAAGAAGCGATTGCGTCTGGTAATAAACAACGGGCGTTGAAATTTATCAAAATTGCGCAACGGCTGAACGATAATTTGTCTGTTCATGAGGTTTTGGCTGCTTGTGAGAAGCTTGGTTTGGGTGATTCGGAGCCAAATGTGTCTTCCGCTGATGAGAAGCGGTTTGATGATCAAAGGAGTAAGCCTGGTTTGGAGAAACCTGGTGAGAGTTTGAGTGGGGAGAGGAGTTATAAGGAAGAGCAGGTTGAGTTGATTAGGCAGATTAAGAGGAACAAGGACTATTATGCGATTCTTGGTGTGGAGAGAAGTTGTTCGGTTGAGGAGATTAGGAAGGCATATAGAAAACTCTCTTTGAAAGTTCACCCGGATAAGAACAAGGCTCCAGGTTCGGAGGAAGCGTTTAAGAAAGTGTGCAAGGCGTTTAAGTGCTTGAGTGATGATGATTCAAGAAGGCATTATGATCATGTAGGTTTGGTTGATAAATTTGAGCATAACCAGCAGCATAACGTTAGGCCAAGGAGGAGAAGAGCTCAGCATGACTTTTTTGATGACGGATTTGATCCTGATGAGATATTCAGGTCATTCTTTGGTCAACAAGATATGTTTCGAACAACTCATGTTTACAGAACTAGAGGGATGAGAAGCCAAGAGAGGGAGGAGTTTCATGGAGCTGGACTTAATTTTGTGTTTCTTTTTCAGATGTTGCCATTTTTGTTGATATTCTTGCTTGCTTACCTGCCCTATTCTGAGCCAGACTACTCTTTGCATAGGAATTTTAATTATAAGATTCCTAGGACAACTGAAAAGCATGGAATAGAATTTTATGTTAAATCATCATCATCATTTGATGAGAAGTTTCCTCATGGTAGTTCTGCTCGTGCTGTTATCGAGGACAACGTGATCAAGGATTACAGAAATTTGCTTTGGCGGTATTGCCATGTAGAGCTCCAGAAGCGTCGTTGGAATAAGAATCTGCCAACATCTCATTGTAATAAACTAGAAAATCTGGACTAGCATGCGGGTAAGCTCCTTTGCATATATAATTCTATTGTGTGAACTCTGTGCAATGATGCTGAATATCTCCGTAAGTCCAAATAGTAGGTGTTTAGTTTGTGTAGGAAGGAGATGCGATGCTGTACTTGATTTTCCCTTCTAGTTTCATACAAAATACGTGTTGTTTTAAAGTTTTTTTGATGCAGCTAACCAATTTTATAAGTTGATACTAATTTATTTGTTCTCTAAATTTGGAGACTGATGCCACCATCGCCATATTGTAAGACAATTGGCAGGAGGGAAAACAAGCTTTTGAATTGCCTTCCTTGGGCATTTGTTCTTTTGGTAGAAAAACCAGGCTACTTTTGTAATAAGGTTGTGCTTTAGATCCCATATGAGAAATAAACTAGCAATTAACATAGAATGGGGATTTTCTCTTGTCTTTGCCATGAATGGTCACTTGAACTCAATTATACGATGAAGAATGTATGTTGGTTATAGCAAATCTATAACTTACAATGAGGTTGACTTTTGATCCCAAATGAGAATTAACAGATCAATTAATTCTCCTTGTCTTGCTAGGAACATTCACTTGAAAAGTTGAACTCCAATATATGATGAAGAATGTAGGTTGGTCATAGCTCTCAAAGGGATAGTTATTATTGGGTACATGGTGAAATTTTGGTTACTGCTGTGTGTTGTGTTAATCCTTGGTGTAGAGGATTATTTTCAGCAGGCTTTGGACCTCATGGGTCTATGTATGTCTTTTTCTTGTTGGTTTGATGATACAAACTTATATTTTGAATTTACTCTTATTTCTTTGGATTAACACTTTGCTGTTTCTTGATTGAACAGAGTAATAAGGCTAGAATGTGGGAAATGTTAATTGACAGAATATGAATGATGAGCCTGGACTCAAGGGTAAATGGTTGGTAGATAAGACATGTTGTGGGGTTGAGTTCCAAAGAGGTGACCCTGGCCTATCAGTTGCTTTTCATTCCCCAAAAGGCTCAAAAGCCACACACCCTCTGCCAAAGTGGTACCTTGATGGCTGACTGGTTTTCAACATATGCCAAAGTGGTAATGAGGGTTTTCAAACACCCATTTCTTGCCAATACACGTCTGGTTTGATAATATGATGATTAGGATAGTGTGCTGCAGTTTTGTTCACAGCTTCTCTGTTTTATGCGTACGACGAGGCTGAGAATGTTTATAAAAAATAATGAGACTGCAACATTTTATTTAGATTGATGGAAGTCTTTTAGATTTTATTGCGGGCCTTTGTTTCCTTCTCATTTAGATTTGGTGTCATATCTCAGTATTTCGATCTTATTAGTAAATTAGATTCATTAAGCTCCTTTTGTGTACCTTAGCAAACTATACAATCCAAAGATGTTAACTGGTGAAGGATATTATCCTCCGATGAATATTGAAATTTTGTGGTCGCTTAGTAGCACATTCTTGTTCTTTAAGGTATTTCACCCCCTTTTTTTTCGTCTCGCTGTGTTGGTGGGGAGCTGCTTCTCCATCAGGGTGGCCGTTAGCACCTTCGTTAGGTAATGAGGCATGCAGTTTACTTAAACTAAGCTTAAATTTGCTTGCAGTTTACTTAAACTAACTTTCGATACAATTACCTGACATATTTCATTTTCATTTTTATTACATTAGTTCAGGATGTCTTTCATTTTCATTGGAGTTGGCAAAATTTGACACAATTTATTTACCTGACATAAATAAATGAGTTTGCATTATAAAAATTAATAATTATTAAATAGGTTTGGTTCGGGTCAACATAATTTTTTTCGTTTGAGTTAGGATTTAATTTCTTGATCTATTTACCTGTTTGATGACAATTTTTAAATAGTTAACCAAAGTTAGTTGATATTTGTATTAAAATATACTTATGTTTTTTATTTTAAATTAATTTGTAAAGTTTTATCATCAAAACTTAAATATTGAATTTTTTTTTGGGCAAATGATGAATATTTATATAGTGTTCCATTTTGTAAAATTTTAGATATATTTAAAATTTTAATAGTGTAAATGTATTATAAACTAAAATATACATTACATTGAAATATTGTGTTGAAGTATATTATTTTATTTTGTTTCTAGTTTTAATAAGGTCATATCTTAGATTGCAAAAATTATTTATCAGATTACATATACAATGGGGACGACAATTTAAAATTCATTTCAGATTGTGGCCAATTTGTCACGGGCCCCTAACTTTTTACGGAAGGACTATGAGACCATCGTCTCACTTTACGGTTCAGGTTCAACCGCGCTTCTGCTTTTTCATCCACATGCCAGTTGCTTTGGACTCTGTGCCAGCACTTTGATTTTGAACTTTCAAGAGTTCAATTTAAAAAAATATATCCGTCAATACAGCAAATTTTGACGTGGTTAAATTTGCCTGCAATTTACTTAAATTAACTTTTGATACAATTATCGGATGGTTATGCAAACTGCTTATAACTAAACCAAATCCTTTCTCTTAGTGCGGGATGTCTTTCATTTTCATTCGATTTGTCAAAATTTGACACAATCTATTTTACTCAACACAAATAAATAGGTTTAAATTATGAAAATCAATATAATTATAACATAGGTTTATTTTGGATTAACATGATTTTTTTTCCCGTTCGAGTGGGTTCAATTTCTTAACCCATTTATCTAGTTGATGACATGATTTTTAAATAGTTAACCAAAGCTAATTAATATTTGTATTAAAATATACTTATGTTTTTAATTCTAAATTAATAGTGTTTCATTTTGTAAAATTTTAAATATATTTAAAACTTTAATAGTGTAAATGTATTATATTTTGGTGAACATGTATATTTTATAATATCAATATATAATGTTATTTAGATACTGAAGAGTGTAATTTGTGTAAAATGAGTGGCCAATGTTTGACCCAAATCGTATTAAATAAGAGTATTAAGTGAGTTATTTGTTGTATTATGTTGGATGACACATTTATTTTATTATTAAATGGGTGTGTTGGGTCACTCACTCACTCGGATTATTTTTTGTATCGAGTTCGACATTTAATATTTTAATATAATTATTAAATAAATCATTTTTTTGTCAGATTAAATTTGATATAGAATAACCTGATGATTGATTTTGTCAGTTCTAACTTTCATAGAACCTATGAAGTTTGTCTATGCAATGGACAATTACATGATGAGAAATGAGCTTTCAATCAATGATTCCCTACCATATTCAAGTAAGAATAAGTTAAAAAATAATATATATATATATATATATATATATATATATATATATATATATAAATTTTAATGTAATATAAATTAAAATATACATTACATTCAAATGCTGCATTGAGGCGTACATATATATATATATATATATATATATATATATATATATATATATATATAAACTTATTTTTAATTTTAATATGGTTATACCTGACTGAAAAAATTATTTATGATATCACGTAAAACAATGGGGGCAGTAATTTAAAAATTCATTTCAGATTGTGGGCAATTTGTCTCGGGCCCCTAATTTATCACCGAAGGACTAAAATGCCACTTTACGGTTCCGGTTCAACCGCGCTGCTGCTTTTTCACCCCCACGCCAGTTACTTTAGACTCTGTGCCAGCACTTTGATTTTGAACTTTCAATACTCGGACACCAATGTTTCCCTAAGCCCTCTTCTGGTCTTCTTTTGACCATGCAAATTTGCCACCACGTCATCAAAACAATGGTTTAAAACATGAAAAAAAACAGAGCTCCACGTGCCCACGTGCCATTGCAAAGAAGTCGAGATTCAATAGACAATAATTTTAATAAAAATGGCACAAAAAGAATCTCTATAAACGACAAAAAGAGAAGAAGTCAAAAAAGAGAGCCACCCACCGTTGTTAAACTTAAACACCGGTCGCCGACGGTGACTCCGCTGCACCACTAAAAGACGATTATACCCCTAGTACTAGCATGACAAACAACTAGCAACTGAGAAGTCAGCATACATCAAGGGCAGTTACGTCATTGAATATTAGAAAATTCAGTCTCAATTACGTGAATACATCCCCACACTATATTACCATTCAAGACCTGGGTATTTACGTGAAATTACAGAGAACCCTTCCCTTAAAATGAACTTTCTACGTAGTATCAAAAACTAAATACATCATAAAAACAAACACAGAAACATAAAAATAAATTTTACATCCACAGATCCAAGTGTACACACACAGCTAATCACCGGAGTCGTCGTCGCCGCCGAAGATCGAAACGCGATTGTAAAGCAAGAACAAGATCAAAACGAGAAACAGCGCGACGCCGACGGGCGACCCACTGACCCTGTGAATGGTGTCGGGCTCGCCAGTGAAGAAAATGCTGTTGACAAACGAGCCGCGATCGGAGGAGAGAAATTGGATCGTGAGAAGCAAGATGATGGGGAGCAAAAGAAGCCCTACTGGACTCAAAAGCTCGGCTATGAACTCAGTTATGGCCTCGCCGGAGTCGCCGATAATGAACGGAACCAGCACCACGATGCCGACGACGACTGCTAGTAACACCCCGTGGGGCGGCCCGCCGTGTGGTCTGTCGTCTATCATTGCTTTTGCTTTGTGAATGGTTCTGTGTTTTTGCTCTCTATGTGTGTTTTTGTTGTGAGAAAGTGAAAGTGAAAATGCGAGCTTTTTTTTTTTGATAAGGAAAATGAGAGCTTGGCTTGTTAATAAATAAGAAGAAAAGTGGGACGCGGTTGTAGAAGAAAATAAAATTATATTTTCTTTTCGTTTTCTAATTTTTTTTTTTAACCTCTTTGGGGGGATCAAAAGTGAGTCGGTGTCCGTATTTTAGTAATAAGAAGAAAGGCTTGGCTTGGGAGTATTTAAAATGAAGTTCCGTGTGATTGTGGATCATACGGTGTGTACATTTTCTTAATAATTTAATACGGATTATATTTTTTAATTTTGAACATTATTTATTTTTGTTATTGCTGCTAGGGTTGAGACGTTGGACCATTAATAATATTAGGGAGATTATCAAAATTTTTCCTACTAAAATTAATATATATTATTTTTCTTTTAAAAATAAGGGAGTGGGCAAGTCCAAATACAATTTTGACCTCCTTTACCACCCCAAAAATTGAACTCGGGTCTTATAAAAGCGACAGCTACACTGCCAACTAATCCGACCATACCTTTGGAGACTAAATATATATATCACTTATTCTTTATTATTTTTATAATACCGAAATAACGGTTGATAACATAATTTTATAATATTACTCTTATTTTTTAATATATTTTTATTCATATTTATTATAAATTAAATAAAAAAAATTAATTACTAAAAATAAGAAATACATATTTTGGTGTGAATAAAAAATTAATAATGAGATATCTTCTTGTATTTTTATTATTTTTAAAATATTTATATTATAATAAATATGTATTCTATATTTTCAAGATAAATTATTTAAAAAATAATTAATTTACCCCTCTCCCCCCCCCCCCTTTTTCTTTATGCCAACGGTGTTTTTAGATATTATGAAAACAATATAAAATAAGTGGTAGATATTAATTTCAATATAAAGAAAATTAGCAATCTTCCCAATACCATATATACAGGGCTCTTGATGTAGTAGGCGTCCTATCAAATTTTAAATTTTAAATCAAAGATATAGTTAAGCATGGTAGATTTCTAGTCTGAACTATATAGTGTATAAATTTAAATTCTCAATAAATTTTAAATTATAAATATCTATAGATTGTAGTTCGTTAGAAAATAAAATAAAAATCCTTTCGATTAGCAATCTTCCCAATACCACAGCATATAATACAAAATTGAATAAGAAAATTAGAACTAATTATAAAAAGTAACTAAAGGAGTAAGAGAATTAGAACAAAAAAAGTAATTAAAGGATAGTTATTTATTTCTTATTCAAGGTGGAGGCATCAGGCGTGTACACGAGTCTTCCAGGTCATTTCTAGCATAGTGCTTCCCAGATATTACTTGGTAGATTGTGTTTTGTGGCAGCACCGCGTGGAAATTGAATCAATCGACGAGAGATTTGTACTTGTGCCATATGTATAATTCGGTTTTCATTTGCGTATGATTTCAGAAATGATGCCGTGTTATTTTCAAAATTTCCAATAATTTTGTATAGAGACGATAGTTTGTGGCACGATCCATCAGTCAAACGCAATCAAAACATGCTATAACCCCAAATTCCACATTTTTTTTGTGACGACGATATGGGCCTCTCTTTAACTATAGTTAGTTATGGCATGTATGTATATGATATATCGTTGGATCTGCTAATATGGACCCTACTGCGTGACAAAAGTTGTGTGGCTTTTGTCAACAAAAGCTATTAAGGATGTTTTTTACTTGTAGGTATAATGGCATGTGGGAGCCTACCGCCTACACATTGTTGAGAATTTAATTGAAGAACATATTTTTCATTTTGCTAGATATCCTAAAGAAAAGCGCCGGAGATGCAAATTGCAATGCTAGGGCTTGGGGGTCAGACTAAACCGATGGTGATGGAATGATTTGATCCCACCAATCACCATCAAAGGATACAGCCATAATGCCGTATAGGTGAAAAAAAAAATTGTTCATTTTTCCATTTTTTTATGAATTATTGCGATGTAATCTTTTACTTTAGACAGTGGGAATTTTATAATTTCAGTGATCTGTCGATTCATGATTAGTTCAATGCATTTAATAATGGTATCAGATTGGGTTGGTAAGTCCCACCAAAAGCATAATGGGTGTTTTAAATTTTCTTTTAAATATTAATGAAGGTTAAAAATTTAAATAGTATTTTATAAGAATTTATACATATTAATTTTATTAATAATCTTATATACATATGAGTTATAATTTAATTATATATAATAATAATAATAATATGATATAATTTATAATTTTATATAATATGAATTATAAAAAAATAAAATACATTTAATAATCCCAATACATGCACTGTCGCTGACAAGTCTCTGTCTAAAACTTGGAATTCACAGTTTTATAATTGCTTAGTGACTCACACTGACATTGTCATATCAACTGTTGTATGGTTTGATTCAATTTAGTACCGCAATGCTACTGATAATTGTATCATTCAAATTTTAAATTAAATAATTGTTAAACGATAAGATGAGATCTTAATGAAGTAAAGGTATATATAAAAAGGAAAAAAATCTGACAAATTTGAAATTTATCATAAAATAAACTGGAAAAACTAATTTTATTTGAATCATTTTTCCATAGCTTAGACAGATCTAGAAGCAATGTTAAATGTCGATAGTGTGAATGCATTATTGAATACCATTATGTTTTAATTAACCTAAAAATTTTATTAAATATATAATTAATTATACGACGTCAAGTTGTTGCATCGTCACTATCAAGTGCAAATCTCATATTTGAAAAGACGACATGAAAGTAGCCAAGAAAAAGTCTTTGATACAAAATGTGTTGCGTGTGTGTGTGTATCTTAGTGAAAATTCAGAAAAAAATTATTAATATATACCCGCAACAAAACATAAAGGTAAAATAAAGGGGAAATTTACAAGATTAACTAAAAAAAATTGTTTAATTTCAACACTAACCACCGTATAAAATTTCTATCAATATTAGTCAATCAGATCTCTACTTTCCTAAATTACCCTTCTTATTTAAGATAAATTTTAAACTCATGAAACAGACCAAACGTAATCTCACCAACTAAAATTATCTCAGGACGGCAATTGGCAAACGGCGACGGCAATAAAAAAAAGGGTCACGGCAATCGGCAACCGCAGTCGGTGACAGCGACAAAACACGCAGGTAAGAAAAAAAAAATTTTCTTATGCAGGAATTTGTCGCACCACTGTCGCCCCAATGCGCCTGTCACCCCAAATATAATTTTTTTTTATTTTAAAAAATATTATTTCACGTAATAATATTATATAAAATAATGATGTTTAGTAGTTTTTAATTTAATTTATTTTTATAATTTCAGGTTTAATGGATTCAGTCGTTCTTCAATTATGTTACGATGGTTCGTGGGAGACTTGGGCAGATGGTAGTATGAAGTATGTTAATGCTAAGAATACAACATTTTTGGTTTGGAAAAATTGTATATTTGATCAATTTTTGAGTAGAGTATATGAAGTGTTGGAGATAACCCACTGAATGGAAAGCTTTGGCACTCCAGAAAATGCCCAAATATATCGTTCTTAAATAGTTGTAACTGTCGTTTTGTCAACTTTTTATGTAGGACTTTTACTACTTTAACTAATTTAAACATGCTAGAGATCCGACCAGGAAAATAATCAGCATACGCTAACTTCATCGAACCAAAATTATTACTCGCCATGTATCTGTCATATTTATAACACAATTATATTAAATTTATAACAATTTAAAAAAAAAATTCTAGAAGTTGCATGTCGCACCAAACAAGCATTCTGGAAATTGGTACGACAGGCGCCTGTCACACCGGATCCGGTGCGACTGTGCAATTCCAACGCCCGTCTCGCGCCGTTATTTCACCCACATCACCATTTCTTCTCCATAACCCCACAAACAACATCACTCATATCACAAATCATCTTCTTTCCTTACCCAACACAAAATTCTAACAACATAATTTAAGTTTTAAAACTAACCTTTAATTTGTTGGCTGCCGTGGATGGAGTGGAAAGCCGCCGGCGATGATAAGCGTTGTTGATGGAGATAATTGGAAGGGTTTGGAAGGAGAGGGACACGTGAGCATAAAAGGGTAAAAATGTCAATTATATTTTTTTTGGCTAATGTTGATAGGAATTTTTATCGGGGGTTAATGTTGAATTTGGAAATTTTTTTTTGGTTAATCTTGTTAATTCCCAAAAAAGGGGGGCACTACTAGTATAATATAATTAAAATTTGATATTTGTAACAAAAAATTAAGGGCATGCAATAAAAAATTGGAAACAACTCTTTGTTTCATAGAGTTTTTTTTTTTAAGGTAAGAGGAGTGGGTAAGTTCAAATACAGTTTTGACCCCTTTTATCACATTTAAGGATCGAACTCAGATCTTGTAAAAGCAAACAGTTACACTGCCAACCAACCCAACTACATCCTTAGAGGCCTTTGTTTCATAAAGTTGTTATACTGTACTCAAACTTTTCAATAATCAATGGCACAGGCATATTGACACGGTGATGGATTTTTAACCTTTCCGATGAATCACCCACATTAATTTCAAACTTTTCCAATCAATAATTAGACAAATATTTGTCTTTTACAAAGGTCTATTGATACGAGTTATTTGAATGAAATGCATGCATCCAAAGAAAGTAAGGACAAAGTAGATGACAATCATCACAATTTCGAAGAACAGTGCTTCTTATTTGCATGATACACATTGACACAAACCCGACACCAAATTCTTGCCAGAGCCATCACAAATGAACTTACATTTTACTGAAGTTTATTATTGATGAATCAATCATCATCAATCAGCCACCATAATCACACATTGCATAAACACAGGTATTCTTCCCAGGACACTCTTGGAAACAAGAGCCACAATGCTGAGGATCATTCTGAACATCAACACACTTTCCATCACAACAAAGAAGCCCGTAACCACAAGCCTTGCCACAACCCCCGCAGTTGTTTGAATCTTTCAATGTATCTCTACAGAACCGTCGAAAGCAACACGTGTCGCCACCCCACGGGTTCTTTTCGCGATCCAAACAAACGTTGGGACCGTTAGCACATGATAAGACCCTTTGCCTTCCTCTTAATGCAGCTCGAAAAAAGTTTAAGTGAGTTGGGGCATCCTCAGAATTTTGCATACCCATTTGCCTAGCAGAGGCAATGCTGAGTCCATAGGAAGTTTCAATTAACAGAAAGAGCAAGAAAGGCCAACAGTATCTAGAATGCATGGAAAAAATCGACATGGATGGTGCCTGAATTGTATGGTTGAGTGTTGGAGGAGAAGAATTAATGAAACTTTAGGCGCAGCATTTGATGTTAGTGTGAATAAAAATTTGGGCCGGTAAGCATTTTCGTCAAACTTGTGACATGAAGACACATTACATTACGTAGAGATAAAACCTAACATGGTACAAAGTATTAGTGAGTAGAGGAGTGAAGTAGACGTGGATGAATTTGAGTTGGATTTAAACATATATATTTTCAATTTTATTTTTCATTAGTCAATGAGAATATTGCAACTAATCATTTTGATCTATTATGAATTGATTTTAAACCATTAAGATATATATTATTCACGAACAATGAGATAGCAAAGGATTGTGATGAGAAAGCATAATAGTTTTATGCAAGCAAACAATGGAAGAAAACAAAAGCATATTCAAATAATATTTGGAGCTTTTTTTTTTTTTTTTCTCTTTGGGGTACTTTTAAGAGTTTTTTGTTTTTTAAAATTATAATTTTGGAAATACCATTTTTGTCACTCGAAGTGCTTCTCTTAAATGCTTTAATGTTTTTACCTATTTTGCCCAAATAACCCGAAAGCACAGGTGAAAAGAAAAAATTAAAGTGCTTTCGGTGGTAACTAGAGTCTTTTCAAAATGATTATACCTTTTAAGTAGTATTTCAATTTATCAATCTCAAGAAATGAAGTGTAATTCATTCATTGAAATATATGCCTTAGTAACTTATAAATTTTAGTTAATATGTCTCTTTCATTGAATTAATGTCATTCCACTTGGAATAAGAAAAAAATTATGATGTCCGCTAAGTGTAATATTAAGAAAATGATGGGGAGGGGAGGGGAGAGGAGGGCAGGAGGGGGAGAAAAATGTTATCTCACTAATGTGCGCGCAAAATCGATGAAACAAACAGAATCAAGTCCGACGTGGGCTCAAAAGTAAACAAAACCTCTTAAACCCAGACGCAGTGTTAGGAGTGGAGCTTTTTACACCCACCTAAGATGCTTTTAACACCCCTTTCGAATATTATTTCTTTACATACACATGCTTTAATTGGTAAAATACAAACCCATATAGTAAATTGTCACATAAAATTTCACCTTCAAATGAGTATTTCTTTTAAGCTTTTATTTATAAAATACACATAAAAATTCTAAAATCTTAAATGATTTTCTCTTTATTATTTAGTTTCTATCCATAACTCTAAACTCTAATGATTTTCTCCAAAAGTATGTTTAATGAAAATCTATACTAATAATATAAATTATGAAGTCCGTGGGTGTAAGAAAAAAAATTAAAAGAATAATTTATTTATATCCTTAATTGAATTTGCATTCAAAATAAAAACGAATTAATTTAAATTTTGGTTATTAGGTAATTTCCTTAAAAGGGGTTTTATGAGAAATTTGTAGCGGTGTGAAAAGACCTCCTCCAGTCTTAACTCGTAGAAGGACCCCCACATGTTAAAGCTCGTCCAATACTATTTTTCAAAGCAATGAGCGGGTGTACCCAACCAGTACAACTATGATAGCATAATTTTTTTGAGCGTACAAAAGTTAATGTGCCAAACATGGCTGCAATCAAACAATTAATGCCATGCTTAATACGCCATACGATGAACATTCCTTGTATGGAAGGACATAGATGTGGGCCCTGGCTGTATGAACATTTCTTCTAGCGAAGGGCGTAGACGTGGGCCCATATTTATGGGTGATCAATCATGATTGTCATTTTCGAATCACAAGATTAATAGATGTAATTTGATCATTTACATGTATGAGGATTTCTATTTTTTTTTTCCCCTATTTTAGAATATTTGTCTTGTGAGATGTGTGGGTGTGATCTTGATCCAACGATGACGGACGCGTATCCATCTATCTACTTTCGTGGGAGGAGCTCCAGTGTCGGAGCCCGTGACAGACAGGAGCCCATTCCATCTGGATCAAGGGCCCACCCACCCAATGTATGATCAAACGTTTGATCATTCAATTATGTAATCAAAATAATTATTTGTCAAAAAAGATCTTTATAATACATGCACATGATCTACAACGCATTTGTCATTTATATAATAGATTTCAATCTTAGACTCATAGGCCTTTAAGTTATACAGATCATAACTTAGAAGATTTAAAAGACTTTAAATATTTGGATTATCTACAATACATTGTTTTTTTTGTAAAATGTAAATTTTTATTAAAAGCCTCTTGCCTTTTTTTCTTTTGGGTAATATTTCTAAACTTTTGTTACTGACACCTCAAATTATATACTATTATAAAAAAAAAAATTCTAAGGAGGTCAACATTTAAAAAAAAATAAAAATCGAAACGTTATCTCTCACTTATCTATAATTTTAACACTATTTATGAAAGCAATACATGTGTTACTGTGTAAATGCACAATATTGATAGAAGAGAGCATTCTTATCCGTCTTCATTAAAGTGAAGTCATTTTCATGGCAACCGACTAATGCTATAATAAATTGGCCTCCATCATTCCAAACAAAAAACACGGATAATTAATTAAAAGCATCGCCAGTACCAGATCTCCGTCCGAGGGGGCTCAGCCGGAGCCAGACCCACAGGCCACTTCTAAAAATATAAAGACGTGAAGCTGAAGCCAAATCTGACTGATTCTTAGTAGTAAATTAACAACAATTATGGGATGGTCATGGACCCATGGGTTCTGCTCTTCTTACGAAGCCTTCTCTTCTCTGACAAGTCAATTTGCACCTTGTAAGTACAGGTGTTGAGGCAAAGAAAGATACGTGCAGAACTCAAATTGCAAGATGTTAAACTAATTAATTACAAAGTTCCAAAGCATTATACTGGAAATGGTAGTAATTTCTATGTTATGCTGTCACCACATTCTCTTCACCATCTGCAAAGGGAATTATAACTCTAGCTGCCCAATTTTATAGCTATATAATAGCGTTAAATAAAAAGGTTCTTATGATTGTTAACCCTTTTTTTTTTAACGCACTTTTAAGTTCTTCATGTGTATTAGTGGAGTTGATTTAAGAGGTTCCCTGATTTTGGAAATTTTGTCAAGAGCTAGATTGCTACTTGTATCACAAATAATAGAGAGCGAAAAAATAGCAAAGAGAAAATGACTCACAATTCACAAACAAACAAAAGCTCAGACGCGATATGATAGAAAGACCACGTGAAGATGAATGCAGCATTGTTTGTTTTATTATTGCCTCTCTTTCCCTCCCCGAACAGAAGCAACGGTCAACATTTTGTCTGTAGCTTCAATGGCAGAAACAGAGGGACAATCATCTTTGGAATTTGGCTCGAACAGTCACGGGAACTTGGTTTTGGTACAAGTACTTACATATTATCATTCTCTCTCTCTCTCATCTGCAGAGCACTAGTACTTTTCTTCTTGTTTATGTAGCACCACGATGTCGATCAATTCAATGGCTTCCATTTCTTCTTCGTCAAGCTTACATCATCATGATCATGAGCAACCACCGGCCCTCGAGTTCATTCGGGCACTTGTAGTTTCAATCAATGAGTTCATTCTTGAATCCATTACGAATGTTGAAAGGTGGCATTCTTTAAAATTGAGATGTGTCTCCAAGCTGAACATGCAAAAGCTGGAGTTCCTTGAATTCTCCGAGCACTCGGTTTTATCAAATCTTTATTGGGGTATAGATAGCATTGAAGCTGCAATTCAAGCAGAATGGCCCGAAGAGAAAGCTTGTAGGTTGTGTAACTCTGAGAGAATGCTTCAGGCACCAGCGTTGCTTGATGAGCAAGAAGTTACAGCCGGAATCCCAAATTGTTATTTGGTTTCCTGCTCTTACTTTTATCTATCCGTGATTAAGAAGCTACAAGAGGATGAGTTGCAAGTGGCACTGCATTTTCTTCAAGCGTTATCCGTTTTTCCAAGGCTTATTGGAACAGAATTTGCACCAGAACTTTGTAGGAGTCTTTTTCCTTCGTTGGGGTTGCCTAAACTTCAAGAGATGAGCGGAAGGAAGAAATCGGAATCCGGTGAGACGAGTGGTAGCGACGCCATGAGGCTGATCGCAAGGAGATACAAACATTGGCTCATGTATTACCAAGTCCTTCTGCATGAAGAGACTCCTCAGAGGCACGGTGGATACAGAGAGGTTTCATCTCCTGACGTGGAAGCTCAATATCATATGTAAGTTTTCTCCTGGTGCTCATCCTAATCCATTGATTGTTTAACGATACCTGCTTAATTATTTCTGTTTGAGTCTCTGAATGATCCTGCAAGCGGTAACAAGAATTAATGTGTATGAGCAGGCATGAGATGCCCAGCGGCTCTGAATCTTCCAGTTCAATTGAGCATGTACCAAAATTGCAGACTTCTAGTAATGTATGTATGCCTTTGACTTGATTTTGTGCGCAAAGAATCATATATTAACTCGTTAGATTAAACAAACTTTGCCTCTAGAAATTGATTTTATCGTATGATGCCATAGAATTTAATGATGTATGCAAAGGTGCATCCACTTGGTCCTCAAGAAGACGCAACTAATGGCGTAACAGTCGAACCAAAGGCATGCCGAAAACTTCCCGAAATTCAAGAATGCGGTAATGATATAAAAAAATGGGATGAAGTACCGAGATTGCCACTTCAAACCGCATGGCTGAGAAAAAATTCGAGCACCAAATGCCTCCACGATATGCTGCAAGAGGCTCTGTCAGACAGGTCAACTACAGTTGGTTCATGCTCTACTGAATTTGAGGAAGAAAGTGACTCCGAGGTAATTCTCCAAAAGACCATTTCCTACAGATTTGGTAATTTAGAATAGAATTACAATATTCATGCCTGTTTCTTTTGCTTTCAGGCAAGCACAGAGATTGTTAAAAGCTTAATAGCAAACGAAGGAAAAAGTGGAGTTGATCGACTGCCAGAAAATTTTGATCAGTTAGGTTCATAGTCAGTCGTACGCCATTTGTATTACTATCTAACTCTACAATCTCCATGCTAATATTTAAATTTTACTGATTCCTTCAATTGCAACGACCTATGCAGAAAGCCGCAGGCTTATTGCTCCTCATCGGGGCCGGAATCCGCGAAAAGTTCGTTGCTGCGAGCTCCCAAACGTCCAATGCATAAAGAATCAAATGGAATAAACAGCAATACGAATCTTTCTAAAAGATTTTTAAGTTCTAGCGGGCATTTAAACTTATCCATTCTGGAACTCAGAGACAAGATATCAAAACAACATAAAGTCCGGCTCACTGATTGTGCAGTATCTTCATCCCTGCAGAGTCGTAGGTTTACGGGGATGGACTACCAAGGAAGTTCTGGAAGAAAAAAGGACTCATCTGGCAGGAAGAACTTCAATGAAGAATGTCTACACGGGGAAAAGGATACCGAGAGTGAATTGTTAGAAATAATTGAGAGAGCAATTTCAAGCTTGTGTTTCTCAGGAGATTTAAGGAAATGCAACAAAGATTATGCCGTAGAAGTCACAGCCCTTTATGAGATGCTGAACAGCAAAACCGGAGTGAAATATGATATGTTGAAGGACGTGATTTTGGAACAACTGCTAACAGCCATTTCACATTCCAAAGAGGAAACGGTGATAAGAGCGTCGGTTTCTATATTAACAACTATCATTTTGGCAAATGAATCAGTCATAGAAGACATTAAGAAGAAGGGTTTAAGGCTAACTGATTTGGCAAGTGCTTTGAAACGAAATGTACATGAGGCAGCTATTCTTATTTACTTGATACAGCCATCCCCAGCAGAAATAAAGACTTTAGAGCTCTTACCGACATTGGTGGATGTTATATGCACTTCAAAATTGTACCAGGGCAAGCTTGAATCCGTTCGGCTGACACCACCTGCTGCATCATTGATGATTATTGAAGTGCTAGTAACTGCATTTGATTATGCTACAAATAACATGCATTTGGCTGTAATAAATTCTCCGCGAGTCCTCTGTGGCCTCCTAGATGTTGCAAGACATCAAAATCTGGAAGAACTAATCTCTTTGGCCACAATTCTTGTAAAATGCATGCAGTTCGATGGGCAATGCAGAAAATATTTGTCCCAATTCGCTGCTGTTGCTCCACTGGTCTGCATCCTACAGAGTGGTGAGAAGCGCGCCATTATGATAGCACTTGAATTTTTTCATGAGATCCTTCGCATACCAAGGTATGAGAATAGTAACTACAATTTAAGGTAGATCTAGCATGCATTCAATCTAGTCGTAAGGACACTGGACTTGAATATTATGAGGGCCTTCTTAGGTTTAATCATCATTTTCTTCAGATCATCAGCCATAGACCTATTGCAGCGGATATACAGAGAAGGAAACATAAATATTTTGCACATATTAGAGCTTTCTCTTCAACAAATGCAACCCGATTACCAACTTTTGGCAGCAAATTTGTTGCTTCAGTTAGACACGCTGGTAAGTTTCTTGATTGTGGTAGCCTGCATTATAGATAATATCCCACAGGTTGCTTCATTGCAAATCTTAATTTGGAATGTATATATAAACTGAGTAAAACCATATACAAAATACTAGAGAATTCTTCAACTGATATAAAATAGGCAATGACTGTATGCAGGAAAATACATCTGGTAAGAGTGTGTTCTCAGAAGAGGCAATGCAGGTAATCCTCAAAGCAGTAGCATCTGAAGAAAACTCGACAATGCAGGTATTATCTTCATCCATTCTATCGAACATTGGCGGAACATTTTCTTGGACAGGAGAGCCATACACAGTAGCTTGGCTTGTGAAGAAGGCAGGTTTAAACTCATTGTGGCTACAGAACATGATAAAAAACTTTGACTGGTTGGATCAAAGCCTGCAGGTAAGATGCTGAAAGAAACTAATGTTGGCATAGATTTATCGTTTACAAGTGATTGTAGAACGAAGACAATTTTGTCATTTTGTAGGATAGAGGAATAGACTCATGGAGCAGCAAGATTTCAAAGAGCATTATTGAAATTGGGAAGCCTGTCTACTATGCTCTCAAGAAGGGACTGAAGAGTAAGACAAAGAGTGTTTCTCGGGACTCTCTCACCACAGTTGCATGGCTTAGTTTTGAAGTTTCAAAAAGTCCAAATAGCCTAAGACATTCGGCATGCCAAATCTTACTTGATGGAGTTGAACAATTTTTGCATCCTGGATTGGAGCTTGAAGAAAGGCTTTTAGCTTGTCTGTGCATCTACAACTATGCTTCTGGCAAAGGTAGTGCCATTGCTGTAAAATAATTGTTACACAATCACAAGTAACATAATAGCTAATCATGCTATCTGATCGAGACATGTTCTGATGCATTTTCTTGGTGTAGGAATGCAAAAGCTCATTCGTTCATCAGAAGGAGTGCGAGAATCACTGAGACGCCTTTCGAATGTAACTTGGATGGCGGAGGAATTACATAAAGTAGCTGACTATTGCCTGCCCAACATAACGGTTAGTACAATAGAAACTTTATAATGGGGTTTAAGATCATGTGAGAGTATGCTGTATCTATACATGAACTTTAAATGTCTTGATGTGAAATTATTATTGTGAAAAAAGTTCATTCGCTTTCTAAACCATATCCTTACAATGGTAAGAGCAGCGTATTTCTTGTGTCCACACTCAAATTCTGGAGGCAAGTCACAAATGCAGCGGAGCTGTGACCGCTCTTATCTACTATAAAGGACTGCTTTGCAGTGGATTCTCTGATGGTTCAATTAAGGTATAAATATTCAAATAGTCATAATACAACTTAAGCATTATTGAACAAAATTTCATCCAACATTGTCGTATTATTGGAAAAACCAAATTATGATGTGCTTGTCACTACCACAGTTGTGGGACATCAAGAAGCAATCAGCCATGCTTGTATGGGACGTTAAGGAACACAGAAAGGCAGTGACAAGTTTCTCTTTGTTTGAACCAGGAGAGAGTCTCTTAAGTGGGTCTGCTGATAAAACCATCAGGGTATGTAAAATGTTAGATTTTTTGTTTGTAGAAACTAATTTCTTTCGTTCACACATGTTGGCATCAGAAGAATCTTAACTGTCTGCTTTGAAATTGATCTTCGTTTTACAGGTTTGGCAAATGGTCCAAAGGAAATTAGAGCTGATTGAAGTTATAGCAACTAAAGAGCCTATTCGAAAGTTGGACACATATGGCAAAATGATATTTGCAATCACACGAAGCCACAGAATGAAAGTAATGTTAAGAAGCAATGATGATAACACTAGCGTGGTTCTTTGAGAATTTCTGATGGAGTAATATAACTTGAGTTGTTTCCATCTCCAGGTTATTGATTCATCCAGAACCTTGAAAGATACCTACAGAAGCAAAGGCATTAAGTCCATGAGTGTTATTCAAGGAAGGATTTATATTGGTTGCGTGGACTCAAGCATACAGGTCTGGTCTTAAACACATGGTTTGTCAGAAAATCTGACATCAACAATTGAGACTTATGTACATTATATATACTGAAAGCATAAAACATTGTAGGAGTTAGCAATGTCAAATAATGTGGAGCGAGAGATTAAAGCACCATTTAAAAGTTGGAGTCTGAAATCTAAACCTATCAATTCACTTGTTGTGTACAAAGATTGGCTGTATAGTGCAAGTTCGAGTGTAGAAGGATCAAATATTAAGGTATATGAACTTTTTATGAACTGTATATAAACTCTAAATGTACGTACTGCATAAGAACCTTCCACTGATAAAAAGAAACATCACAGGAATGGAGAAGACACAGAAAGCCTCAGATATCAATAGCTCCTGAAAAAGCAACGAGTATACAAGCAATGGCAGTCGTGGAAGACTTCATATACTTGAATTGCAACTCTTCTGCAAGCTCCCTTCAGGTATTTACGACATATTTGCAACAGCAATGCTTCTACTTAATTTTAAAAGCACAATAACTAAAGTGCCTAGCAAACACTTCCATACGCTCGGCAGCTAATGTTAACAAACACCCACGCACTTATACTATTAACATCTCAGTTCCAGTCTTCCAGACATACCCTTAATCAAATTTTTTCGCCGAAAACTACCATTTAAATAGTTCAAGGCGTAGATTTTGAATTGACAAGTGATGGCATTTTCTCTGACTTCGGTTGTACACTTTTTAATTAGATTTGGCTGAGAGGATCACAACAGAAAGTGGGAAGAATATCAGCAGGAAGCAAGATAACAAGTCTCCTCACTGCCAATGACGTTGTCTTGTGCGGTACAGAGACAGGGCTAATCAAGGTTTGTTTGTTGAAGATTTTTTTCCGATTATAATTTAACTTAATTTTGCAATCGTCTGTTTGGCTCTAACTCCATGACCCTGATCAACAACAGGGCTGGATACCACTTTAGCAAGAAAGCGGCATATATTGTCAACGGAGCTATGTTTTGGCAGCTACTGCCAGGATAAAAGAAGCACTGGGACGGTTAAACAAAATATCAAAGCACCATGTGTCTTCTATTATGTATATGTGTTGTGGAATTCAAATAGCAATGCTACCGATGAAAGACTGTTACCGTGTATAATCCTATCATAGTTTCGAATCATAGTTGATCTTATCAGCCTTTCAACTTGGTATGATATTGCTTAACTCCACTTCACGAGGCATAAAAGAGAAACGAATCCATTATATGATTGTGGGAGTCGTGATGGAATTTGAAGAAGAGAATTATTACTTCAAAACTGGGATGTTCAGTTTTGTTATACATAATGCAATATGAACTAAAATCGCAAGCAAATTGAGCTTTTTAACATATACTTTACTTCCAATTGATTATAAACCTTGCTTATATTTACTAATCTATAATTATTTATAGCACGTTTTAGAATTTGAGATTCATTACCATTTAGGCCATTAGTCGGGTGATAAAACACTTTTAAGTCTTAAATAATAATTCTCAAAAAAAGTCCTAAATAATAATAATAATTTAATTTGTATTTGTAAATTAATGATGCCTTGGCTTCACCAAGATATAGGTGCAAGTTGTAAATTTTTAAATAGCGTAGAAACAGTTAACAGAACTATAAAGTGTCAGTCTTCAATAGTTTAACAGAGTAGTTTTTAAATAATTTTATTTAATTAGTTAAATTTAAATTTTGTGATGGTAAAAGATAAAAAATAATTTAAATTTTACCCACCCTCGAACTCAAAAAAAAGTTATGCAGTGTTTTTTTTTTAAAACAATTTGGTAATTTTGTTTCATTGTTTGGAAAGCAGTTTTTCATAACCGGTACCGGATCCAGACTATCCCACACCCACTTTACTAGCTAAAGCTCATGCAAAGAAACGAAGTCGTATTAGTAAAACCACAAAGTCTCGCAAAACAAATTACCGAAACAATTTGACCCGGTGCCGGTTCGCGCTCTGTCTGTCTCTGTCTCGCTCGCCGTATCTGTTCCTGTTTCTGTCTAAAGCCCTAGCTAGCGGTGCTAGAAGTCGAAGAAGAAGAAGAAGAAGAGAATATGCCCGGACCAGCAATGGATTTAGAGCCGGTAGAGCCACAATCACTGAAGAAGCTAAGTCTCAAATCCCAAAAGCGGGCCCTCGATCTCTTTAGCCCTACTCACGGCCGCTTACCTCCTCCCGATCCTGAAAGGTCACCACCATTCTGTTCTAAACCCTAAATTTTTCTTCTTTCCTGTCATTCTTTTACATTTCCCGTTTTCGTTTTCGTAAGACGCATTGAAACTTACCGTTTTTCTTTTCTGTTCATGCAGTAAAAAAATTCGCATAAGCCATAAGGTTAGTTTAATTTATATATTGGTTATGCTTATATAATGAGACATTTGAGTGTAGTTTTTGAATATTTAGATCGTTTTCCTTTTTTTCTTGTTTCGGTAATTTTTTTGACAATGTGATTGTATTGTGGCTTATGTATTGGATTTTGATTGAATTTATAGCTGAATGTTGAGTATGGAGGTATTAAAAGTACAAATGAACCCAGGCGTCAAGTTAATTCAACTACAACAGCTCATCGGAATCAACCATCTGGGTCTTCAGACGTCCTTGCTCTTCCAGGTTTTGTTATATGAAATTGATGCTTCAGAATTTAGAGTTCTTAATTCTGGGTTTTTGTGTGTGATAAAAAAATGTTATCTATTATTATTTCAGTGTGCCTTGAATCCTTTCTTAGAATATTGATTTACTATGTTTCAGGGCCAGAGGGCTCTAGGGATCCACAGAAAGCAGGTGCTCAAAATGCTTTGGTTGTTGGTCCATCTGTGCAGCCTAAGGGACTGTGAGTATTCTCTTCTGTTTCAATGCTTTTTCTTTTTAACAAAGCAGTCTCTTATGGCTGTTTATCTTATCCTGTCACTGCTGAGTATATTTGTGCCTTTGGAGTAATCAATATCATGTTTCTGGCAGAAATAATGTTGGTCTTTCAGGCAAAAGCAGTGCCATTGTATCTACTTCTGCATCATCCGAAAGGTTTTCATTTTCTCCTTTGTTGGGCTTTCTTTCATTCTGCTATAATGATATATGAGTAACTGAAACAGCACACTGCTTGACGTATCCATTACTATTTTGAGTATTGGTGCTACCTTGGATAATCAAGCCATTCTCAACTTAAAACCTACTTTCTTTTCTTCTTCTTTTCCGTAGGAATCTTTCAACTTCGGCAATAATGGAACGAATCCCGAGTAAGTGGCCACGTCCTGAATGGCATGCTCCATGGAAGTGCTACAGAGTAAGACATGGTTTATTCTTTTGTTACTTTGTGCACATGCAAGTTGTTTGGTTTAAGTGGTTTCTTTTCTGATGATAATCGTTGTTGTGAAACTTTAGTATGGAACCTTCATCTGCGCTAAAATTGAAAGGTAGTGTAAGATTTTTAATGGAGCCAAATCATATTTAACCGGTTTCTTTTCTGATGATAATCTTTGTTGTAAAATTTTTAATAAAATATGCATTTATCTAGTCTTGCTCATGGAACGTTCATCTGCTCTAAAATTAAAAGGTAGTGTATGATGTTTAATGGAGCCAAATCGTAGTTCTTATCGAACCTGAGACCAAGGTCTAGCTCCAGTGGGTAGTGGGCAGCCTTACCAAGACTTAGGTCTTGGGTTGGAGTCTCATGTAGTGTGCGTGTGTGTTTAATTTTGTTTAGAGGGGGGGAGGAAGAAAAAAGTTCTGATTGGAATTTGGCTACCTTTAAGTTTTGACTCTGAGCTTTCCGTTCATATAAATTTTAGTTGGATGGTCTCCCTAAGCGCTTAAAAGTTCATTCAGTCATTTTTTTGTCTGCTTTACTTATTCTTTTACCAATCTGAAACTGGGAAATTTTAGCCATATAGTTGCATGATACGTATTTTTTTTTTTTACACATTCAATTTTCTGTTTCTTTAATCCCATTCCATTATTGGAAATGTAGAAGGGCAGTATTGTAATGGTGTTGAGGGTCATTGAATAAATTTGATGAAGAGAAAAAATGAATATCATGTATATTCATTTGTGGCTAAGATTTAAGGGAGCAAACATGGGATTTCATTTGTTTTTGTTTAGTATGTTCGTTTTCTTATCCCTGCTAATGAATTTGGCTTATCACCTGATAGGTCTGCCTAGGTGGATTTTTCATCTTTCCTTAATGGTTTTTAAATTTGACGCTAACCTTTGTCTGGTTTATTTGTGCTGGGTGTGCATGCATACATGTTTGTGTGTGTTTTTAGTTTATCAATCATCTGCCAACAGACATATGATTTGATATTTGCTTAAATTGATTTTGCTTTGTAGGTCATTAGTGGCCATTTGGGATGGGTAAGATCTGTTGCATTTGATCCTAGCAATGCATGGTTTTGCACTGGCTCTGCAGATCGTACAATTAAGGTTTGAGCTTTAATCTTCATTTTCATGTCCGATTTCTGAAATATTTTCCTGTTGGCTTCTATGTGTTTCTTTGGTTATGTGGTGTTTAGATATTTGGCTTGTTTGTGCTATATTTAACTTATCTCAATGTTGTGACTGCTATTTGATTTCTTTTCACTTTTCTGTTCTTTCTCACACCATAAACTCTGATAATTATCATAAATCTTTCTCTAATCCTCTGTTAGTGGATAAAAATCTTTCTATGTGTTTCTTTGGTTTTGTGGTGTTTAGATATTTGGCTTGTTTGTGCTATATTTAACTTATCTCAATGTTGTGACTGCTATTTGATTTCTTTTCACTTTTCTGTTCTTTCTCACACCATAAACTCTGATAATTATCATAAATCTCTAATCCTCTGTTAGTGGATAAAAATCTTTCTGTTGTAATTTCTTTTCACTTTTCTAAATAATTATCATAAATCTCTAATCCTCTGTTAGTGGATAAAAATGGGGATGAAATTCACCCTCTAAGCAGGCTTGATTTTCGTTGCATATGAGACTGGATAAATTAATCCAGCCATTCTTTTTGACATTCAGAAAACTGCGAATGGTTTGAACTTGACATTGCAATAATTGCTTCATCTTAGGACATCCAGCTTGACTGTTTCCATTTATATATTTTTTTTTCTTGCTCAGATATGGGATGTAGCAAAAGGAACACTAAAGTTGACGCTAACAGGACATATTGAACAAATACGAGGTTAGTTTGTAGAAATTTTTACCAGTCATAAATTGCTTTGAGCTAATAGTTTCTGAATTATGAATGAAATTCTGAGGTCATGAATTTTTTTTCCTTTCATTTGCAGGTCTTGCTGTTAGCAGCAAACATACTTATATGTTCTCTGCCGGTGATGATAAACAAGTTAAATGCTGGGATCTTGAACAAAATAAGGTCAGAACTTCAAATACTCCTGTTAAATTAAATTTTTTGAGCCATATACAAGTGATTTTAGTGTTGAAATGTTTAATCTGCTTTACAGGTAATCCGGTCTTATCATGGCCATCTAAGTGGTGTTTACTGCTTGGGTCTTCATCCCACCATTGACATATTGCTTACAGGGGGTCGTGATTCAGTTTGCCGGGTATAAATTTTATCATTGTTTTATAATATTTTTATTGTGAGTGAAATTTGCTCGCTGAAGGGAGTATGTAGTTTTGCTGAATTTGGTATAGAAAAATGGTTGTAATCTTTTGATGTTATAACACTTTTTCAGGTCTGGGATATTCGTACAAAAATGCAAATCTTTGCATTGGCTGGGCATGAGAATACAGTTTGCTCAGTTTTCACTCGACCTACGGTATGAACATTTTTTGTGTTCAGATGTTGGAAAAAATTGTCTTAGAAGATTCTGGTGTTTATTTATATATTCTTAATGCTGCTAGTTTTGTTTTGTTTTGTTTCTTAGTCGGGGTTCCTATTTTTTTGTTTGCTTGGACCCTGAGACTTGAGGTTTTCAGGAGCATGCATGCACATGCTAGAGATTGTGAAGTAGCAGATTAAGTATAACTGAAACATTCTGGTTTGTATAACAAATGTGATGGAAAGACACTCAATTATGTCATGGGTGTAGCAAAAAACATAGGAACGTTAATTGGTCTTTAAAGTAAAATGGCTGTTTGTGGATGGTGCGATTGTATTGTGCCTTTCATATTTGAAGGGAGAACATAGGGAGCTCTTATTATGTAATCTAATCTATTTATGACCATTAATAATATTTTCTTAGTTAAACTATGTTTCTTTCATTTCCAGGATCCACAAGTCGTTACTGGCTCCCACGACTCAACCATTAAGTTTTGGGATCTTAGATATGGTAGTTGCTTATTTATTTTCATTTTGTTATTAGTTTTCCTCTTTTTTGCATTAGAAAATTATTATTTGAAATCCTTATTTCTTGTAGGGAAAACAATGTTAACTCTCACACACCATAAGAAATCTGTGCGAGCAATGGCTTTGCATCCTACAGAGTATGTTCTCAGACATGTTATCAGTTACCTTTATGAAGCCAAGGAGCCGTGATTGATTGTATTGTACTTAAATTATGTATGATGTCTTTAAATTTTCTTTAATATGTTCTGTTATTCCAGGAATTGCTTTGCATCTGCATCAGCTGAAAACATTAAGAAATTCAACCTTCCACAGGGAGAGTTTCTACACAACATGCTGTAAGTTCTAAGTTCTCAAACAACCTATATTTTCAGTATGGACTCTAGATGAGAGTTGCTTTCCTTCGGTGCATATATACCCTTGGTTTGTTCTTTTTCCCTTTCCCTCCTTTACTTTCTCTTCTGTTTGGTACTTCAATAGTGAGATTCTGACTGATAACTGTAGTCTAAAAATTCAGAGAAGTAAATGTTTGAGTTAATAATTTCTAGTTAGTAATCTTCTTGGCTATATACTCTGATAAATGTCTAGAACAGTGTTTGTTTTGATATTCCTTGGGAAATGTAATCCTTAAACTGACATCAAGATTATTCATCTGTCTTAGTATTACTTTGAGACTGTGCTTTGAGTTTATGGTTTTTAATTAATGCACTAGGAATATCATGATGATGTCTTATCCAGAGACCTCCCAATGTATGTTTATTGTATATTATAGAATTGTCTTAGTTTCTCTATCAGTTCCTAACTCTTTGTTCGTTTGAGCAGCACACAGCAGAAAACTATCATTAACTCCATGGCTGTCAATGAGGAGGGTGTCTTAGCTACAGGAGGTTTGTACTTGCTACACTGTTGATATGCTTCTCGTTTGATTCTATAAAAGTCAGGATTCAATTTTGATGATCAATTTTGATGATATCAGGCCTGACGTTGTGGCATTTATGTGTGTGTTCTAATTGGTTGCTTTTATGTAATTGAAGGTGACAATGGGAGTCTGTGGTTCTGGGATTGGAAAAGTGGTCACAATTTCCAGCAAGCCCAAACAATTGTACAGCCTGGTATATACAGAATTCACCCAATTTTATTTATTCATTTATTTACAATTATTCTTTTTATTGTGGTTAGGCTGCCGTTGAAAATGGGGAAAATTTCTAATGTCGAATGGTTATCTGTTTCAGGTTCATTGGACAGTGAAGCGGGTATATATGCTCTCTCCTATGATTTAACCGGTTCAAGACTAGTTACATGTGAAGCTGACAAGACAATCAAAATGTGGAAAGAAGATGAAACTGCCACCCCGGAAACGCATCCCCTCAACTTCAAGACTCCAAAAGATATCCGGCGATTCTAGTCTCATCCTACCCATAGTCTTGCTGCTTTGATTTGTCATGTATCATATTGTTTCATAGTGTTCAATAACATGTAAAATTAATTTAGCTTATATAATGCGGTTGGGCCACTTCAATAACAAACGATTATTTTCTTGCCCCGGTTAGGATGAGAGTTAGAAGATATAAGATGAAAAATCTTGCCTGCCTCGTGAAAATGGGCTGCTCTTTGAGTTGTTTTGGCTTGAAGATCATGTGAAAATTATCAAAATATTTGCTGCTGCACCTGTAATTTGGTGAAAGCAGAAACTTTTATCTTAAGCATCCTTCAGTCTCTACAGGTTCGCAGTGCTTAAACTACTAATGATTCGAAAGCAAGCAAAAATTCTCATTGTCCATGAATCCACTGGCAATCAAACCTTTGCTTAGCTAGTCGGTTGGCAACCGACGCCCTAGTGTTAGTGCACTCATTGGCGCTACTCGCTGTATCATTGCCACCCTTGACGGTTGAAAGATTGTGATCTTCTACCTACTTTTTCTTCGCACCATTTTCGCCGATTTTGGTCTTGAGCGTAGACAAACTGCGGTCTTCGCTGCAATTAAAGTTTATGTACGTTAAAGGTATTACATTGCTACCTTTCTATGGTTAGTTAATTGGGATCTTTAAGATCTTGAGATGAAGGTGAGAATCAATTTGTATAGATAAAGATGTAGTAATGCTAATACACGAACACTTCCATAAGGGTTCAGTATCTCTAAATCGTACCATTGATCAGAGTTAAAAAAAATTTTGTCAAAAAAAATGCTCATATATTATATAGGGTAAAGCGTGAAGTTATTTGAACCCACCAATTTCCTCTCTACACTTCTTTTTTTTTAAGTTGAGAATTTTATTATTAAACTACTTTTTGATGAAATTACTTAATCATTTCCTTCTCTTTTCATTTTGAATTCTTCAATTCTCATTAATTCCTTATCTATTTTTCTTTTAACTGCAAACTACAAAACTACAAATAATTGGTTTCATTATAAACTATCATAAACTAATAGGATTAAAGTCCACCATTCATAAATAAAAACCACCAAAAATTTCAAAGTTAATGAATATTAAAAAAAATCTTATATATAAAAAACATAAAATAGAGATTATGCTAACTGAAAAATGTATGTATATATATATTAAAAGAAAATAAAATTGAAAGTTTAGTTTGCATAATGTAGAAGTAGAGATAGACTAAGCAATAGTGAAGTAGAGAGAGAAAGAGATTAGTGAAGGATAATTTTGAGACTTTAAATTTTTAATAATGAATTTATTTTTTAAAATGGGTGTACAGATGAATTTTGTGGGTTCAAATAGCTCATTCCTTTATAGAATTATACCCAAAAATAATTGGAAAGTTTACTAAAATAACCTAAAATCAAGGTTAATTTACAAGAATGTCTGATTAATTTTTTATTTAGCCCATATTTAGTTGGAAGAAATGATAGGAGAGAAGGGGAATTGAAAGGAAAGAAGAAGAGAAAAAATAAGTGAAAAAAAGGGGTTAATCTCATTTTTATTATTTAGTCAAAAATGGAATTAATCTTTTTTCCCTATTTTTTTCTCCTTTTCTCATTTCCTCTCTTCTTTCTGCTCTCCTTATTTTTCTTCAAACCAAACATGCCATCAAACATGCCATCAAAGTGTTATTAAAGTGTTATGCCAAGTTAACTACCGCAGTCGACAAGCCAAGTTAATAATGCTTATTGCCACTGTCGTAAGTATGGGCATTATTATTCAAAATGATTATTAGCTACAAAAACGATAAAATCAAGGGGGGAGTGTAAAACCAAATTTTGGACATTTTTCAAAAAAATTTCCAAGTAAATGCATGCTCACACATGAACTCCTTATAGTCAGCAAAGTAAATTCCAAAATTGCATAAAAGTTGGCACCATAAATGCTAAACCATAACAGCAGCAACAGGCACGGCTCTATAAGAGGAATTAAGCGGCCAAATTTCATGCATGAACACAACTACTGATGCTATCCCAATCAAGCAATTCTCTCTCTCTCTCTCTACATTCATCAAAGTTGTTACAAACGTTAACAACTCTTTTGCTTTCAATATTTTCTCGAGAAAATCTTGAACTATGAGCATTCTGTTCGGAAAACAAAAGATGGGTTCTCATGAGTTGGTCCATAGAAGCCAAACAAGCCAAAAACAAGACCAAATTATTGGCCTTGATTCATCACCAAGGCCTTCGAAATCAGTTAAAAGTTTCCAAAACCTAGTTCAGTACATGCTTGGTTCTCAACGACTCATCTTTCTCTTCATTGGCATCGCCATTTCATCTCTTCTCTTCAGCAAATTCCCCATACGCCAACAGCAAATCACCAACCCGGCTCTTCTACCGACGTCCGAGACAACCCACCTGAGTCGGCGCCGTGTCCTCTACGAGGCTGCGGAGGCACAATACGTAAACGCGGGTGGCAAAGTGCCGCTGGGGTTAAAAAGAAAGAGCCTGAGGATTTTGGTAACGGGTGGGGCCGGGTTCGTGGGGAGCCACCTCGTGGACCGTCTTATGGATAGAGGTGATAGTGTCATCGTCGTTGATAATTATTTTACCGGTAAAAAAGAGAACTTGATTCACCATTTTGGTAACCCGCGGTTCGAGCTCATTCGACACGACGTCGTGGAGCCAATTCTTCTAGAAGTCGATCAGATCTACCATCTTGCTTGCCCAGCCTCGCCTGTTCATTACAAGTTCAATCCTGTCAAGACCATCATATCCTTTTTCATTAACATCTAGCAAAATTAAATAAAAATTAATTTGTTCATTATTGTTGTTGAAATCTGTTGTTAATTTGTTTGAAGTCCTTTGACTGTTATTTTGGGTGAGGTGGGGTGCACAAGACGAACGTTGTTGGGACACTCAATATGTTAGGGCTAGCTAAAAGAGTTGGGGCACGGTTCTTGTTAACGAGCACTAGTGAAGTGTACGGCGACCCTTTACAGCATCCGCAGGCCGAGACCTACTGGGGCAATGTCAACCCCATCGGTGAGTAACTCTCCACCGTTTGATTTCATCAACCCCGTTGGATTTCCTCCATTTGATTTGACTTTTTGGCAGGCGTAAGAAGCTGTTATGATGAGGGCAAGCGTACAGCAGAGACCTTGACCATGGACTATCACCGAGGACTTGGAATCGAGGTTACGTACCGTTCCTTATCCTTAAAGATATACGCATGTAACGCATCTTGTAATGTTTCAATAAGATAATTGGTTTTCTTTTGCATTTGTATTTGTATTTGATTTGTTTTGCTTTGCAGGCGAGGATTGCTAGGATTTTTAACACTTATGGACCACGAATGTGCATTGATGACGGTCGTGTAGTGAGCAACTTTGTCGCCCAAGTGAGGAATTTTTGCCCCTATAATTTATGTGATATAGATAATATATTTATGCGTGAGGTTGCCCGCTAGGTACCGGCCATGCATGCTTAAATATAAACTTGAAAATTTGTGCAGGCATTGAGGAAGGAGCCATTGACTGTTTATGGCGATGGAAAACAGACTAGGAGTTTTCAATACGTTTCAGACCTGGTAAGTACCAAAAAAGCGTCAGACTAATATCTAGCTTCATTTAGAATAAGCTCATGTGGTGAACCACATTATCACATAGTACGGGATCATATACGCCACATGTGTAGTTGGCTTGCTCACTTGGTATCTCTGCCTTTAATTATATTATATAATCTGCAAATAATTATGTGTCACACTGTCGCAGAACCTAGATATATAACACTGATAGATAAAAACAATTCATTGGGAAAGATCAAAAGTGATTGTGGACGTTGTTGGTTACTCGTGATAGATAAGGTTGCTTTTCATTTGTTAGTGAAAAGTATTTGTCAATCCGTACAATTATTTGGCCAGTGTGGGCTTTGTGACTGTGGTGTGTCATCTGCCTCTCACCAGCGACCACCGGTATATACGTACCATGTAGAAAGACCATTTTGTTTGAAATGTTGAAAGAGATGCCAACGAGTAAAAACAAAGGTCGGTAATGTGACAGATGGAACGAGATTTGTTAATTTCAATCTTATCTCGTATATGTAAATAGGATAAAAAAAATGTGTTATTATTGTTCATTTATTTTTTTAGGATAAAAATTCATTATAGTCTTAATCGGTTAAATATCTCGTCTCATTTCATTATCCCTAATAGTCTCAAATGTAAATAAATAAATTTTAACTTTTTTTCTTTTAAGGATCTCATCATAACTCAATATAGTAAAAATCTTAATAAATACAAAGTAGAATAATCAAATAATAGTTTTATTTTGACTACATGCATGTTGGAATATAATTTTATACTAATATTTTTTAATTGCTTATTTACTTTTATTATATATTAATATTAAGACTTACGCTACAAAAATTATATATTACTATATTTTTGAATAATAACAACTTCAGTTATGTTAAAATATCTAATAATTCAATAATATAATAATAAACATAACCAACAGGGTTGCCAATGAGACGGGATGAAACATGATTTGTCAATTCCAATCCTATCTTTTTTCTTGTTAGGTGGGATAAAAAAATATCCCACTTCTATTCCCTAATCTTTTTTTTTTTAGAACAAAAATATGACACAATCTTGTCCCAACTAAAAATAATTGCTATCCCTAATAAAATCTATCTGAAAACCTCTACAGAATGCTATCTACTGGAGTAAATTGTGTGTTTGTATTTAAAACCACAGTAAATAGCTGTGCTAGCTAGAGAGAAAGTTTGTTTATTTGGATGAAAATAATTAATTCGCAAACGCGTTATGTCATTATGTGGGGGAGGCTTTTTCGCTGTCATGTCCTCTAGATTATATGCATGCTCTGAGTAGTCAGTACACACATTATTTTAGGCGACCACAAGAAAAGCACTCTTTGTGTTGTATTTTCACAATCTACCTTCTACAGGTTGAGGGCCTAATAAGGCTAATGGAGGGCGATCATGTCGGTCCTTTTAATCTCGGCAATCCTGGGGAATTCACCATGCTTGAACTAGCTGAGGTGTATATCCTTTTCATTAATGCACTTATACACCATCGTTCAGCACCAACACGCAACTGATATCATTAATTCGCGAGTACATAAACTGATAATGTTACAGGTGGTGCAAGAGATAATAGACCGAAATGCAAGGATAGAGTTTAGGCCAAACACAGAGGATGATCCGCATAAAAGGAAGCCGGACATTACAAAGGCTAAACAGCTTCTTGGGTGGGAGCCAAGAGTGACTCTCCGGAAGGGGCTCCCTCTCATGGTTGCCGACTTCCGCCATCGAATTTTTGACGACCAGAAGGAAGCTGCTGGTGGTGGTGGTGCTAGTTCTTCTTCGATGTACTCTGCTGATTAAATTCCCGAGCATTTGTTGGGAAGACTGGGGATACATACATAGGTATAAATGAATGAACTGCCAAAACATAAAGATAAGCGGAATACTTTCGGAATAAATTAGCAGCAGATTCTGAAGCCCTTCTGCTAGGGAAAAACGGAAATTATATTCACTGAGAGAATTTGTTTAATCCATTTTTATGTTGTAGATTCTTTGTTAATTAGTACTGGCTTTTGGCTTTATATCAAAGTATTGTGCTATATTGTTGGAGGATATTGGCCATTGCATGCAAATGACAATAAGGTAACGACATCCAATTTCAACTATAAACACTGTATTATTTACATTACCATCTTCAATTCTAAGTAGCAGATATCAAAATTAGCAAAGGGCTTAAAGTGTTTAATTTGACTAAGTTTCTCCAGCAATTAATATGTTTGCAAAGAATATAAAATCTACATTCCTTCAATTGAACTTGGGATGTTTTGAATTGCTCAGCAAGCTAATATCATAATTCTAATATAAAGCTAATGATTATAAGATTTGGATATTTATAAATTTTTTGTTTTTGATAGCTTTAGTACGGCGATATCTAAGTGTCTGGACCTAAACAGATTAAATTTGTTTCCAAATAATTTGAATAAAATCTTCTCCCAACACTAAACGAATCTATCTAATACCTCCACATATGAGAAATAAAATTGCGAATTATTATTATTTTCTTTTAAGTAAGTACAAATTTGATTCCCTGGGGAATAAGAAAGTACAAATTTATTCAACTACAATTCGGATTATGCTTAAAATTTTTATTCAAAAACAATACGTTAATTTGATCCATTGGGGCCGAAGTAAGTACGAATTTAATTCCTTGGTTAGAAAGTACAAATTTGTTCAAATACAATTCGGATTATGCCTTGCACGATACCGTGGCTACCAAGGCCCATGGGGAAAGCCTAATCCAATAAGGCCAGCTGTAATCAATGAAAATTTACCAAAGTACCCCCACAGGGCTGAAACCTAAAATTCTCTTCCATACACACCCCTCTCACAATCAACATAGCAGTAAACCTCAGTGAAATCTCGCTCTCGCACTCGTTGTCCGGTCGCAACTCACTCAGCATTCAATCAGGTACGATCGCTTCTACTACCGTTGGCTCTTCTTTTCTCACTAAACAGATTCAACTCTGACACCTGATTATTCCCCCACGAATTATTATTTTCGATTTGTTATCGTTGAATTCTGTGTTTCTTTATGATCTTCGTTCGTTAGGGTTTATTTTTCATTATGTCTTTAATATTCGTATTTTTTTTGGTGAGCAATTTGTTTCGTTTTTCTTTTCATTGTTGAATTTAGGGTTTCTATGATTCTTGGTTCATTAGGGTTTTTGTTGGTGTTCTTTTTTGCTTTTGCATTCGTTTTTTGTGTATTTAATTATGGTGTTTGGCTGCAAGTGTATATTACTGCTTTATCCTAATTGATTAATATAACTTTATATGCTATATTGTTGGCCATTCAGTTTTACCGGCTTGAACATTACTAGTGGCAATACAAACAATAAGGTGAGGGAAATTTACAAAGAAACAGTCAAGATGTCACGGAAGGGTTTGATGGAACAGGACTTGAGTAAGTTGGATGTAACTAAGTTGCATCCTCTTTCTCCTGAAGTCATTTCTCGTCAGGCTACTATTAATATTGGTAATGTTCCCTTTCCCATGCGTAAATCTTCGCAATTTGATAATTCAATTTCAAAAGCTGGATTTAATAAGTTTTAGTTATTGTTTTTTATTGGGTTCTGTTTTGGATTTGAAATTGATTGTTGGTGGATTTCTTTTTTTTTTTTTTTTTCAGGAACCATTGGTCATGTGGCCCATGGCAAATCAACTGTGGTGAAGGCAATATCTGGTGTTCAGGTTTGTGGCTTCTTTGTTTTTACTGCTTGTAATTTTCCTTTCAGCAGCATGCTTGGTATTTATTTTAGTGTCTCATATGGGGATTTGTCTTTCGGTTGAGTAATCTATAAAGGTCCTTTGATAAACTTGGTGGAAAATACTTGAATTGTTTGTTTGTTTGATTGAGGCTGCTTTTGTTTCACCCAGAGTCAATAGATGACAATCTTGTATTGGCTCAAGTAGCATAGTGGAAGCAATATGAGATATGATTTGTTGAGTTAACATGCCTTTTGTCTGCACCAAGATTATGAAATATTCCTTTAATTTTTATGACTAGATGTTTTCGTGTATAATCTAATGGGTTTTGCATATTCCTTGCCTTTTATTTGTAGACTGTTCGTTTTAAGAATGAATTAGAGCGTAACATAACTATCAAGCTTGGATATGCAAATGCCAAGATATACAAATGCGAAGATGATCGTTGCCCACGACCAATGTGCTATAAGTAGGTGGCTTATAACAGATGCAATTCTTTTGTCATGTGATTTTCCAGCGTTTCATGTTAATATGTAATTTGCTTTCTTTTTTAGGGCATATGGAAGTGGGAAAGAAGATAATCCTCTGTGCGATGTGCTTGGTTTTGAGAACTGCCGGATGAAATTGCTCAGGCACGTCTCTTTTGTTGATTGCCCGGTAAGTGAATGATGATGTTTGATTATGATATATATTACTGGGACGTGGATTTTAAAGTACATATATATTGATGTCGTATTCATGGATTGGCAGGGTGCGTTTGTGTTTGTATATTTTTCCAGAAACTTAAAAAAGGTTGCTTTACCTCTACTGTTTTGTGTTTTGATCAACCTGTCTTTGGATCTGTTTAATTACTGGAAACTAACGAGGGGATATTTACAATGATATCTTTGTTGAATGGCCATCTGGCTGCCTTGGTATTCCCCTTTGTGATGTCCTTGATCTGAATTGGACCTTATTGGTACCCTTAGGTGTAAACATAGTCTTGGAATGTACGTAGAACAAGTTGATTGTCTTATATCTTTTGTTGGTATATTTAGAAATTGCATGCCTCTTTCTCATGTAAATTGTCAGGGGTACCCCTGATAAGTTTTCTACATCTTTCTGTTGATAGGGTCATGATATTCTTATGGCTACAATGCTTAATGGAGCAGCAATTATGGATGGAGCGTTGCTTCTCATAGCAGCCAATGAAAGTTGCCCGCAACCACAAACGTCTGAGCACTTGGCAGCTGTTGAAATCATGCGCCTCCAACATATAATAATTCTTCAAAATAAAGTTGATCTCATTCAGGAAAATGTGGCCATCAACCAACATGAAGCTATCATGAAGTTTATCCAGGTTTTGTCTCGGACCATTCTCATTGGAAAAATTTCTCCCTAATTTCAGTTTGTATATAATGCATATACATTTGGTGCTCTTTTCCTATGCTATTCAACTGAATTTTAAACCTAGAAATTTTTTGTACCAGGGAACTGTTGCTGATGGTGCACCAGTGGTTCCCATTTCTGCACAGCTAAAGTACAATATTGACGTTGTATGCGAATATATTGTGAAAAAAATTCCCATTCCAGAGAGGAACTTTATTGATCCACCAAATATGATTGTAATTCGATCTTTTGATGTCAATAAACCTGGTTTTGAGGTTGATGATATAAGAGGTGGTGTTGCTGGTGGCAGTATCCTGAGGGTATGTTTCTTTTTCAACGAACCAGTTTTGACACCCATTGTTGTTACTGAGTATTCTTGTTGTTATAGGTTGTTCTATACTTGACTGTGAACTGTAGTATGGATGATAAAATCCTAATCTTAAAAAGAAATTAGGGCTTCAAACTAATTAATATAGCTTATGAATACATCTACCAGATGTACTAGTGATAAATTTTTTAGCAAGACTAATAGTGGATAGCTTCTGTTCTCACAAACAATCCAATACTCTGGTTTCAATGGTTGATGATTCCAGCTGGCTTAAAACTTGGATCATACATTTTTATTTTCCCCCAAGCTGATCCTTTTTTTTTCTTGTTTGGCAGGGTGTTTTGAAGGTAAACCAATTTATTGAGGTTCGTCCCGGTATTGTTGTCAAAGATGAGTCCGGGAACATCAAGTGCACACCTATATACTCAAGAATAGTCTCATTGTTTGCTGAGCAAAATGAGCTACAATTTGCAGTTCCAGGGGGTCTCATTGGGGTTGGTACAACCATGGACCCTACTTTGACACGTGCCGATAGATTGGTGGGTCAGGTTCTTGGGGAGGTTGGGTCACTCCCTGAAGTTTTTGTCGAGCTTGAGGTAAAAAGAAATTTTATGATATTTTAAATTGATTATGCATGGTATTGTGTTTATATGCTCAGCTGGATTTTTACAAGTGGAATAATCTCGTCATTGGTGCAAGTACTTCTTTGTCTGGGATATATGTTATTTTAGATGTTATATTTCAACTTATCTGTTTGTTTGACCGTGTAGAAAATAGATCTCATTAGAAATTGTGGAGGAGAGCCACTGATGCTTAAAATTGTGATGCCTGATGTTTCAGGTGAACTTCTTTCTGTTGCGCCGGCTTTTGGGTGTGAGGACAAAGGGCTCAGAAAGGCAGGGAAAGGTCTCAAAACTTGCCAAACAAGAGATTCTCATGCTGAACATAGGATCTATGTCGACTGGAGCTAGAGTTCTTGCTGTAAAGAATGATTTGGCAAAACTCCAACTTACATCTCCAGTGTGCACCAGTAGGGGAGAGAAGATTGCGCTCAGTCGAAGAGTTGAGAAGCACTGGCGTCTTATTGGCTGGGGCCAGATTCAAGCCGGAACTACCCTCGATGTCCCTGTCAGCCCCCCGTTACAGTAAATTTGATAAATCAGAAGGAAGGAGAAACAAGTAAAACAGGGAGAGTAGCAGCAGTGAGATGTGGGAAGGTAGGGAATTGTTGGGAACAATTTTTGTTAGATGGAGAAGAAAACATTGTTTGGATGATTTTATTTTGCTTCTTTTTCTTTTTCTTGGAAATGCCTCAAAGTGATTCCTCCTTCGGAGTTTTGGAGTTATTTGGAAATTTTTGTTTGGCAGTCTCATTTATTCATGAACTATTACAACGAATAATCTTCAGTTGAATGTTGATGGTTGAGTGACGTTTGAATATTTTCCAAAAAAATGAGGGGAACCTTGAAGATCACTTTTCAATTCGCACAAGTGTCGATTAGTTTCGATAAAATGCACAAATATGATATGTCTGGTTGAGAAAATTTTTGGGTGGTATTGACACTAATAATTAATTGCAGTGCGCCGAATGCAGCTGCTCCTGATGGTAGTAACACTTCACCTAAGACCTCACTTGGTGGGTGTCTTCCACGAAAATAATTAAGGGTGCGATGGGATATTGTATTTTAATATAATTTGTATTATATTATATTGTATTGTATTAGTATTGTATTATAATAATATTGTATAATAATTTTTTTTGTGATTAATTTAAATTATATATTATATTATATTATATTATATTAATATTTTTAAATTATATTAATTTTTATTATTATTATTAATTTTAAATTAATATTATTCAAATTTAAATATTTATGATTAGTTATATTAAATTATTTAAAAATAACTCATTTAATTATTGTAATATAATTAAATTATATTATTTAAGTATTTATTATTAGTTATATTAACTTATTAAAGATTAATCAATTTTATATATTAATATAATATAATTAAACAATACGATATTATAATTAAATAATACATTATTTAGTTGTATATTTAATATAATAAAAATTAAAATATAATATTATTAAATAATAAATTTATTAATTTATATTAAAATTATAATGTAAAAATAAAAAATATTATATTATATAATATAATATTAAATTAAAAAATTATATTAATTTATTATTATTATAAAGTAAAAAAAAAAAAAAACCTAAGGTAGTGTGTGCCTAATGCACCCTAATGCAGCAGTTTGGTACTCCAAACATGCGTTTGGCATTGTTGATGCAATGATAATGCGGGTGCCAAACACCCCATAAATGTATTAATGAATTGAAATATCAAAAAATTTTGAAATCAAAAGAAACCTTCTTGTCATATGATGAGAAGCAAGACAGTGAAGTTGTAGGATTTTTTTTTTTTTTTGGAGGGGGTGTTTCACGAGGAAATCTCTTGAAAAATCACTACATCTCTGTAAATTATATGTGCTATTCAATAATTGCAAGAATTTTTTTATTATTGAATAGAAGCATTATTTATATTTTCAGAAAATATTTTCAAATAATTTTCGAAATTTTAGAAGTACTTTTATTGATATCATAAAACGAAGAATGATAATTTTTAATCAAACAAAACCGAGAATAGATGAGTTCACCAAGATTACGAGCGTCGGCCCATTAACATATTGTGTTGATTAGTTTACCGAGATTACGGCCCTCAGCCCATTAACATACGTTTGCTTCCAAAATACAGTGGCTCACTCAACTCACTCCATATATAAAAGGGTAACCCTAACTCGTAAGCCTCTCTGCCATTTCAGCGGCGCACCAAAACCCTATTTGTCCACGCACGCAGGTAAAAAAAATCATCGCTCCCCTCTCACTATCTCTTTCTTAATTTCATTACTTTATTCGTTATCGTTTCGATCTCTGTAGAGAATCAAAGCATCAATCAGGTGAAGAAAGAAAAATGAGCAGAGGAGGCAGCGGAGGGGCCGCCGGTGGTGGGGCCAAGGGAAAGAAGAAGGGCGCAACTTTCACCATCGACTGTGCGAAGCCTGTCGAGGATAAGATTATGGATATTGCTTCCCTCGAAAAGTTCCTCCAAGAGCGCATCAAAGTTGGCGGCAAAGCCGGCGCCCTCGGTGACACCGTTACCGTCACTCGTGACAAGACTAAGATCACCGTTACCTCCGACTCCAACTTCTCCAAAAGGTACTCACTTTTGAAAGCGACTTTAAAATTGCTGTGCGCATTGGCTTAATAGGTTTTAAAAATAAATGAAAGACTATTTATTAGGTTGTGACTTTCTTTGTGTTCTTCTTCGAAGAATACCTATAAACAATGATTATGCCTATAAATTTGATAAATTTTTGAATATCTTACAAGTTTTGAAATAACTTGAATTTACTTGAAACTAGTTACACTTGTTTGTTTAGAAATTGAAATTTTGGAATTAGGGTAAAATTAACTTTGATTATGTAGCTAGTTGTATTCCATTATTGATTGAGTTCAGCAATTCATGTGGTGCGGATGTAGGTACTTAAAGTACTTGACAAAGAAGTATTTGAAGAAGCACAATGTGCGTGATTGGCTTCGTGTGATTGCATCTAACAAGGACCGCAACGTTTATGAATTGAGATACTTCAACATTGCCGAGAATGAGGGTGAGGAGGAAGATTAGAACTTGGGTTTTGAGCATTTGTTTTTGCTTAATTTGTTATAATAGAAACCATGTGGTGGGATTTCCATGTCTCCCTTTTTTGTACCTTCTGCAAGTTGACAATATGAAATTTTTGCATTTTGAATGCCTTTGTTTAACTTTTGCCTTATTACAATGCTAAGTTCAATATTGAATTGCATTTATTAGTTAGTCTTCATCCATGGAAGGAGGATGTTGTCATTTATTATCTTGTTCAAGTGCAGTTTGGGTTGATTGTATACAGCTGTAACATCTCTAATTGAACAATCTAAAAGCCTTAGGATTATGTAGCAGGCTGTTTACTCTGTTGTGCGGTTTACTGTATGTTGCTAGGACATGACTTGGTTGGTTGATTCTGTTGCTACTTGTGATCAACATTGTTAATGAGTTTCCGCACTTTATTTGGAGTCATTTTTTAGGGGCTTCAACCATCCTTGCCCTTTTTCTTTTTGCTCTTAGCCATGATTCTACCCCTCCTGTCATAATGTCTTTTTAACTTTCAATCTCAGTTGATCATGTTTTTAGCATATATCATGGCCAATTTTCTCTGAACTGGCATATTGGTGATTCTGGTGAAGCCAAATTGGAAGTATCTCTACTCACCAAACCACCCTGTGTACTACCTTTCATTGTATAAACCCCATCTGTTTTCTGTGCTCATCCTGAATTATTTTGAGGATAAATGTAGAACCTCTCATGCTAGTTGCTCTACCTTCCATGCAAGTAGGGTTGGCAAAATCCCGGGCCGGGTCCGGGTATTGCAATACCCTGACCCGGCCCGGGTGCTAATTTTTTTTGTCCGGGCCGGGTATTTTAAGCCCGGTACCGGGCCGGGTTTTAATCCGGGTACCCGGATTTTGTATTTTTTAATTTTATAATATATTTTTTTAATATTTTTTTAATTTTTTTTAATTTTATTTGTAATTTTATAAGTTTTAAATTTATTTTAATGAAATTTGACATGAAATTATAAACTTTAATTGTTTAAAAATTTATATTTTTGTAATAAATGAGTCAAATAAATTTAAATATTTAAAATAAAATATATTTTATAATATTTTTTTAATAAAACCCGGGTTCCGGGCCGGGTCCCGGGTTTATCAAGTAATGCCCATGCCCGGCCCGCCTTTACACCCGGGCCGGGTATTACCCGGCCCAAATCACCCGGGTCCGGGCCGGGCGGGCTTTTTTGCCATCCCTACATGCAAGATGGGTTTGAGGCCACATGTTGCCTCTGTCATGCTAAATTTATTGCTTTATGGTTTATTGATCAAATTCTTGTGAAAACTATGGACAATATCACTTATTTATAGCCCTTTGTTCATTTGATTCATGCACTTGCCAATTTCGCTTGTCTAGAAGAACGTAATTCATAACAAAACCAGAATTAATCTGGTGTGGGGATATTAGTTTTTGTTGTCAGTGAATTACCACATCTTCACTCATTTATCACGTCTCCTGGCTTAATCCTAAAAAAGATGAAAGAGTAGTTTATGTGAGCGAATTCATACCCCAAGTCTCTTGTACAATATCTAAAGATTTGAATCAAGTAGCATCTAAATTTTTGGGTCATCTTTGATCCGAAGTTTTCAGCATATAAACTAATTAATTTCAATGTATATTTTCGTTTTAGTGCTGAAAGTTTTCAATTGTATGTCAACCTATACAGGAGCTATACATAATGGCACTTCCTGCATATCACACCTTAAATTCCCGGAAGCAGAAGCAAGTTTTTGTAGCAAGTGGAAGGAATCATCGATAAAAAGGCTTGCAAATGGCCTCTAGCTATGGGCCATGCTAACAATAAGACTATCTCTAACATGGAAGATCAAAGTCTTTTGCAATAAAACCAAACTTCATATAGCTACAGAAATGGCACCGTATAGGGGAGTGTACAGGGCCGGTATAGAGCAAAATGACTTTTCATATAGATCGAAGGTTCCCTCACAATCCGAGTTTTTCCTGAGCAGAATTCATGTGGCTGATTGGTTAATTGTTGTAGATGAAAATATGAGTAGTTAACTTTTAACCATACATTGTCACCAACAGACAATATAGTGTCACTGGATATTTAAAAGCTCAACAAAACTTAGATCACGGGAGAATTCTAATTCTTAAAATATTGAATTATGAAGCTTTCGGTAAGTCCTGGCTTGTAAGTTGACCCCCACAAAGCTGGCAGCCTGGCACGCATTCAAGGTCACTGGTCAGACCAATCTTCATGACAAAATCAGACCTTCATATCAACAACTCAAGTCAGAAGACGAGAAGATTATTGTCTTTCTAAATTCAGTAAGCGATCTAACGAGTGGAGTCGGTTCAAGCAAGCCTTATTAATCTGCTCCAACTTGCCCTATCTGCTATAGATAGGTTACTTCTGCAGCAAGTCTGTTCACAAATTAGAAACACACTGGTCTTTGAGATTACCATGGCCTTGAAATCATTTCTCTTTGTTTCCATCTTGCTTGCAGCAATGACAGCTCCCATGGCTGAGGCCCAATTTGGGCTAATAGGTGGCATTCTTTGTTGAATCCGTATTCAAGGGACTGTGTTTTGCACTGCCAATGGCAACATGGGTGTCAATGGCACAGCAACCCCTGCTTTCCTCAGTAAGTTGATGCCCAAAATTCATAAATGTTTTATTTTTGTCGCTCTTAAAATTTTTAAAGTACAGAAAGAAAGCATTTTGTAGACACCCAAATCCCTATCGACTGTTTAGCACCCACATCCTTATCGACTGTTTAGCACCCACTAAATTCACTAGAAGTTGTATAAAATTCGAACATATCCTGTTCCTTTAGTATTTGTACTGCTAATAGCTCAATGACGTTTTCACTTGCAGATGCTTTGGTGCAATTGCAGTGCAATGGAAATGTTGTTCAAGTGCAACACCTAATGCATCGGGAATATTTTCAACAGTGCTTGACCGTATAAAATATGTGCTCTCTTCACCGCTGACCAACTGCAGCTTAGTGGTTAACACGCCGCTCGCCTGCTGCAATGCTAATCTGCCGGCTGCGGGTGGCTTGATATCATCTTTACAGTTCATTGGGAACACACTTCTTGGCCTCTTGAATGTTGCTAACATCATTCCTGCAGGATTCCAATTCATCCCATGAACTTCGATGAAGCTTTAGAAGAATAAAGCCACTGCTCATTTATATAAATAAATAAGGTCCACTATATGACCAATAATTATTACGTACATAGTACTTCGATTTCCCAGCTAATTGCTGCCGTTGTGCTGTAATAACTAGCTTGCAAGGCCCATTTGGGAGTAAATAAGTTTGTATTATTATAAGCACGTGTTTTCAACTGTAATTTATATTCCCCGTCGTACCAAAAACTATGATATATTTTCGTTCGATCTTTACTTGTGTACTATTAATGACTACGCTCAAACACTTTTTTGACATATGTAAGCTCAAAATTTAATTACAAAAAAGATATAGCTTAATGGATAGAGGTGTTTGAATACTAGAACCAAAAAAAAAAAAGCACAGGGCTAGAGCAAGCATCCAAGTTTCGTTTCCAGTACATGATCATGTTGCCGTTTCCTAACAATTTACCTTATTGTTGCGAAAATAGACGGTGACATGAGCCTATAAGATGATTATTCCAAAATTATTAAAGATTCCCATTGAAATACTGGATGCACTAGTTGGAATTGCGAATGTAAATCCAAGTAATCATTAAAACAATCACATAACATTCTCACCCATTCCTTTTGTGTTTGTGTAATCCATTCTCGTGCCACGTACTAAGATCCTGTGTAATTTTGAAGTGATATACTTTTTAAGTTGTTGTAGTGTAAAAAAAACTATAACCATGGAATAAAGTTAATAATTGATAATAAACATGACTTTGAAATAATAATTTGAAAAAAAAATAATGTAGATGCTGTAAGCTTTTTATCATATAAGTGGTGGATTTAATTAGCATAATTCTCAAGTAATAGCAACTAATGTATACTAAATACATTAATATTATATAGTTGTCCAACCTTAATACCATAGAGATTTTAAGTGTCAATTTATGATGATACTTGTTAAAAAGGAGTTGAGTAAGGCTAATATATGTAGAGCTATGGTACATGACTTTTTTTTTTTTTTTTCCTCCAAGTATTATATTCCAATTTCGAACATTACAATCAAAATAAATCATGGGTGGCGATTTAAATCCAAATCCAGTACCTTATACCTTAGTTAAAATAAAAAGCACAAATCAAAAATAGGAGTAGAAGCAAAAAACTAAAATTGCAGAGCAATGCTACATCATACTACTTATATTCATGTAGTTGGATCTCCAAGTTTTTGGAATACTCTAAATTCCACTTTAGCGTCTAAATCCGGGTCAATATCAGCAAAAACATCTCTGACCAAGGTTCTAGCACCATGCCAAATATGTCCGAAGAAGAAAAGCAGAGCAAATGAAGCGTGTCCAAAAGTAAACCAGCCCCTTGGGCTGCTACGAAAAACACCACCATAGTTCAAGATTCTAACGACCGTAACTCAAATAAAAGCAAGAACTGCGAGATCTACCCACTTAGAAAATTCGAACCCATTCGTTCATAATAGGGCAACGGCGTGCAGTGACTGGCATTACTTTCTCTAGTAGTCAAAGTTTTAGCAAATGTACAGCAACTTGCGTTTCTCTATACGTAACAAGGGACTTTACCCACTTTGAAAAATTGGTCCAGCTCAACCATTTAAACTCGCTTGAGTCTTGATGAAGTCTCTTAGTTTCAATGTGTTTGAGCTATAATTGCGTGTAACTGAAATTTAATTATATATTACATTTTTCAATTCAATACACACCAATCACAGCGTTATGTGGTGCTCAACTCAAAGAGTGTGTTTGGGACTAACCAAAGATCCACCAAAAGCAGTTCCACGAAAGCAGATGACTCGGATCACATTAACCGGATGACACAAGTTGCTTTTGCTGGCTAACCTCTTAATATATTTTAAAATGGCGTTTAGTAGGCCGTTGATCATGGGTCACGCAGATGGCACGCACACGGCACATGCACGCACGCAAGCATTTGTCACTCTTAATAGCTTCCTCACAATGTTATATTAAATCTGCACATCACTATCGATCAATCATACGTTGAAGCCATGGGTTTGAAATCACTTGTCTATGCTGTCATCTCGGTAGCTGCAGTGGCAGCACTTACGGCTGATGCGCAAGGTGGGGTTATTGGCACCCTTCTGGGCTTAATCCATATTGAAGGCACTCTATATTGCAATGTCAATGGAAACATTGGTGATCTCGGACAAGCAACCCCTGTTTTCCCTAGTAGGTTATCACAAGCAGCAATTCATAAGCATTATTTCCCCCATTCATTCATGTCAATTTTACTTTGGCTCCCTTGATTTCATATTTTTCTATTTCGACCCTCTTATTTTTGTGGTTTCCATATTATTTTCCCTGTCCAACCAAAAATAGTTATAGGTTTTGTTCTGCCACTTATCCTCCTTAGTATTGGTACCCGTACTACCAAAATGATGTTTGCAATTGCAACAAAAGAAATCAATTTATTATGAAAATGCCGTAAATATTTCATTCTTTTTCAGATGCAAAGGTGGAGTTACAGTGCGGTGGAAATGTTATTTCAACTGCAGTAACAAGTGAGTCAGGGTCATTTTCAATAGTGCTGGATCCTGTACAAATTGTGCTCTCTTCACTGCTCAACGACTGCTGCTTAGTGCTCAAAACCCCGCTGGCCACCTGCAACAGTAATCTGCCGTCGGCCGGTGACTTGGTCTCCCCTTTAACCATTATTGGAAACACTCTTCGTGGCATCCTGCTCAAACCTGTAGGATTCCAATCCACGCCCCAGTCCTCAACTCATCATACATCAGATAAAGCATAATTAGAAGTATAACCACCCCCACCCTAAACCCCACAAAAAAAAAATAAAAAATGGCACTGCTAGCTCTTTTGTTTATCTGATGAATAATATAAGGGTCATTGTACTTATATAGGACCAACCACAATCATACATACTTCTGCTATTTTGTTGCCATCAATTGCTTTGTAAAGTCGCTTCCCATTAATTTTCAAGCAATTTAGTTTAAGCTGGTGTTTCCCATTTCTGTTGAACAACTAGGCATATTCATCAAGTCAACGGGAATCTAGAACTAAACGGAAGCTTTCGAATTAGTGTTTACACACTCGGATCGCATTAACGCAATGGTAATTGGTCAAGAAATATTGCTTGAATGATGATGATGATGGCTGACTTCATATGCGGGCATCCGCGAACCAAGCGCCACGCAGAGGTTATGACTCACGATGGTTGCCACTTGTTAAGCCCCCATAATTAAGAGAGACGTGTAGTAGCTTTGTTTGCGGTTCCAAGGGAGGCCGGCTGCCGATCGGGGCCCTTGCGGGCCATTATGAATCATCATAGCGATTCAAGACCGCACCATACAAAAAGAATATCTTATGTACACCAAAAGCTTCATGCAAACGTGGACGGTTGTTATTTCATACGCTTCGGTCGACTGACGACCCACAAACTTTAGTTCCGGCGGTCAACAAAATTCCACATTATCTTACGGCTCTTTGTGTCTCTCCATATGTAAATATATAAAGCAGTACTTATATTTAAATCTTAATAAGATACAACTGAAATAAAAATAGAGTTACTATTGAAACTACAGTATTTTTTGTGGTCACTGGTTAGAGGATTTATTAAGTTACATAACAATATTAATTTACATCTATATAAAAATTATTATCAATAATTCAATTGTTGTTTAATTATCAAATACTCATAAATTATTGAGGAAAACTCTAACTTAACCACATCCTTTTATTATATAACGTGTATTACATTCAATGTGGTGTATGCGTTTTCACTCTTAAAATAATTCTCAAAATAGAGCCAGATCAGAATTTATTCAACATCTAATCTTTCTTTTTTCTTTGGAAACAATTATTAATCTTTCTGGAACATTTTTTCTTTCGGAAGCAATATTCAACACCAACTCAATCCTTCCAATAATTTTTTTTTTAAAAAAAAATTGTTTCAGGAAATATTTTAGAAAAGTCGAACGTATTAGATTAATCGTATGAATGCTTCTTAAAATAGTCACGTGTACATTTATTTTGAATAAAATATAACAAGGGAAAAAGTTTTGAAATTAGGAATAGATATTTTCCGGTTGAGTTTGATTTTTCATCCCTATCACCCGAACCCGATGATCAGACTCGAGAGATAAGTTTCAGTATGAAAATTATTAAATAACGACATTAGTGGCCCTTTATCTGAAAATGATCTTGGATCAGATATTGGTAAATATAATAATAATTAATAATAATATTATGTCTGGATTCGATGTATCATGATGTCCTAAGAGGACGTGTCGAATTACACAGACAAGATCTTTTGTTTTCTGAAAGAGCGGCCCAACCCAAATCCAACAAGTCGCTCTTCCCAGTCTGTCCTTTCCCTTTATAAATAACACGAAACCCTACAGCCTTCTTCCTCACAAGCACAGCACAGAGAGAGGGAGCCGCTAGCTGCTGCAGGAGCAGAATCTTTCTTCTTCTGCAGTACTACTGTACATGAACATCCCCGCTGGCTATCTTCATATATATAAGTTCTACAAATAAATAAAACAATGGCCCGCTCTCTCTTCAAAGCTAACCTTCTTATTGCTTCTGTTGCCGATGGCCTCTCACTCTCCATTAGCAGGTCCGTTTACAAAATCCTTCTCTCCCTCTCTCTCTTTGGGTCTTCTTTGAAATAATAATTTCATCTTGTTTCTTGTTCTACGTTGTTTCACTTGATCTCATCGTCGTTGAATCCTTAGCTGTTTATGTTTGTTTCTTGATCAATCTAAACATTTCTAGTGGCATTTTGGGAGAGATCAAGTCACCTCCCAAATGGTTTTGTTTTTTTTTTCCCCACAACTTAACAGCCAAACGCATCCTTTCTGTAAATTCACCACGTGATTTTGAACGACTTTCGTATGTGAAAAATAAAAAATTTTAAAAAAGATTGAACTCATCGAGGTTCATAACATAAAAATCAATAATATTAGGGGGCCAAAATTGAACTAACATTGGGATAGGCTTAATTGGGCTAAATATTATTTTGAACCCTTATCCTTCCTTAATATTATACAAGACCTTGCATGTTTTTTCCTCTGCAAATATTTTTGACAGGCGAAAGCGCTTATTTTTGTTTTAAACGCATTCTTGAGAAGCGTTAATTCAATAGCCTAAAGCACTTGCAGATTGTTTTTAGTAAATTGCTAATGCACTGACACCTCGGTTTGTACAAATTTGCAACTTTTTGCACGCCCAATGAACCTTCGCTTCGCTTGCAGTGCAAGCTAGCTAGATCATATGAGTCTATTTGACCATGTGAATTATAAAAACTCTTTAAAGTAATTTTTCTCCTTGTTATATAATTCTCACTTCTTTCGCAGATAATTAGTGATTTCTTTTTTTATTTTAATAAAATGGACAGGAGAGGTTATGCTGCGGCAGCACCCTTGGGGACTATATCGGCTAGGGGAGGGTCTAGGACTGGTATCATGGAGAAAAATGATCTGAGGGCTGCGGTGAAAGAGGATTCTGGGGCCTCTTCTGCCTGGGGCCCAGATCCCATCACTGGGTACTACAGGCCGGAGAATCGGGCGGTCGAGATTGATCCAGCAGAGCTTCGAGAGATGCTGTTGAACCACCACAAAGTCAGGGCACACTAGGGAGTGGTCGCGCATATAGCACAGATCCTTCGCCGTTTGCTGTGCTTTAAGCGATGTTGTCACAGAAGCAGTTTTGACTTTTTTTTAGTCTTTGTTGTTGTATTGATAATCAACGGTTATTTACAACTTTTAATAGTGCATTTCCGTGATTTATATCTACTTGAAATCTCGTTGTTTTTATTCATCGAATCACTTATCTCTTATCTTTGCAATAAATCAATTATCTTTGGATTATTGCAACTTGAAAGAACGATGCGGCCGTTAAAAACATGGAAAGAGCGACTAATTTGTGGTTAAGACATTATTAAGTGTTATTTTGATTTTTAATATTTATTTATGAAATCAATTAGTTTAAAATTTATTGCAAAATTTTAAATAAAAAATCTAAGCTGTCACTAAATTCATAATTATATACATATTAGACCATGGTGCAATGATGTGACAATTATATAATAACACCAAATACTTTCTTCACAATGCACATTCTTCATCACATTCACATGTACAAACGGTGACATGGTTACATGACAAAATGGCAAACGGTGACATGGTTATATGACAAAATGGCAATTGGCTGAACGTTGGTCTTAGGTGGCGTTTGTTTTTTCGTCTGAAATCTGAATAGATCTGAATTAGTCTGAATTTTAAATTGATCTGAATGTCTAAATCTGAATAATGTGTTTGTTTTTTTTATCTGAATCTCTGAAAATAAGTATTAAGTTGTTTGTTTTTTAAACTTAAAAATTTGAAAATATATATTTTTACATTTGTACCCTTATTAAATTTAAATGTCAAATAAATAATACACTAAATACTATAATATTTTAATATTTATAAGTAAAACTATATTCAAGTGAATACATAATGATTTTAGAATTATAATATATAAAATACCATAAATTTTAAATTTTATCACTAATTCTCAATAATAGTACATAATATAAGAAAAAAAAATTAACAAAATGATTGAAATAGTTGATTTGTTATTTCATCTCGAAGTTGTCTCATGTAAAGATGAGATTATGTAAAATAAACGTCTATGGGTGAGTTTTAGAATAGGTATGAAAAATAAATTATAAAATAGGGATATTTTTAACATTAGAAATTAATTGATTTAATTCAGATTCTTCTATTCAGCAAAAAGCTAAAAAAATTGGCTTCTTTTATTAAGTCAAAATTATCTGAAAAGTCCTATTAAGTTATAAAAACAAACACCTCTAATTAACGTAATTAATTAAGTTAAGTCACTTTAAGTTATTAAGTTAAAAAACAAACGCCACCTTACTCTAGTTTTGGACAACCTGATTGGGTCTCGGGCCTGGATTGAGTTAAAAGCATGATAGGTCTAGTCAAGTGGCCCGTACTAGATCTTGGTTTCGGCTTGAACTAGGCCCAAACTAAACTTGTTTAGACTTGAACGTCACCCAATAATATTATTTGTAATAAAATTAATGTTGATCAATTTGTGGCTTTATGAGATTTTGTTAATCACATCGACACAAGGTCCCCTAGGGATAGCCTCGTTTATGTTGATTATTATAGTAGAAGTAAGAGATCAAGGAACCAATATTTGGAGGAAGAAATTTTTTAATAGTCATGATATGTGTATAAAGAATTATACATAATCATAAATTTATTTTTGTTTTTGTTGTAATTGGTGTGCTTAAGAACTCAAGCAATCCCAAATTGCAGCCCAAGGTCTTTTAATCAAATCAATCAAGATGCTCACTGAAATAAATCAAGATTAAGCCTGATACACTTCTTAAACTGAAAAGAAGATAAACTAAGAAAAAACAAGAAGTAATAGAATCAAGAATAAGATAATTAACATGGTTCAGTTGAATTGCTTCCGCCTACATTCATGGAGAAACAATACAATAAGTTTTTATTGATTGTCAAGAAGAATTACAGAGCTTTACAGAGCTACTCACATAGATCAAGAAGATGCAAATTACAACCATAACTTCTCTTCATGTAGATCCCAAAATCCCTCTATTTGTTACACCAGAGGCAGCTGATTTAAAAAACTTTGTAATCTGCAAGCAATGAAGCCTAGAAACCCATGTGCCACACACTCGTGATAACAGATTATAACGGCCTCGCTAGCACACGTGCGCAGCTCACAATTCATTAAATCAAAAAGGTCACTTGGCTTAGTCGTTTTAATGTATACTTATAATACTTATCAAAACACTACACTCCATATCATTTTGCTCAACAAATCCAACCTCAAAACACCAACAGTTAGTGTCGTTTTTCCTCAACTCTAATTTGCTTCATCAACCACTCAATAGTTTTTATATATTATTGTGCACTCATTTTGATACACAAATCATTATTCAATTTTTTAAGTTGTTTTTGTTTTTTTTTGGGGGGGGGGGGGGGGGGGGGGGGGTGAGGCAAATAAGATTAGGATGTGTGAAATGAAAAAAAAGGGGAAAAAAAGCGAGGGGAGGGGGAGAACGCAAAAGTAGTTGAAAAAATTTATGAATATATTTTACTTTGAGGCTTTATACACACAAAGAGAGAGGGTGAGAGATTATAAAAATTTAAAAATATTCTTATTAATTAGAAAATAAAATTATTAACTTAAAGAAATTATAATTATTATCAATTATATTGAGATTATAAAATAAAAACTAAAATTAATAAGATAAAATATTTTGTTTACTTATCAATCATTAGATATACATAATGAAAAATATTATATATATATATATATATATATAAATAGATTTTATTTAATGTTACGTCTAATTCATTCTTTTCTAATAGAAAAATTTACTAAACGCATATAAATATATTTTAAAATATATTTAATTTTTTTATAATTAATTATTTTTATGGTACGACTAATAAAATTTTTTTTAAAAGTTGAATTATCTTTTATTAGAGTGGCACGAGGGTATGAATCTGACATAAAACTCAACGGATGCTTGTTAACGAAACAACTCCAAACCTCGAGGTGGCAAATTGAAAATTTCCTATTTATTCACTTGACATTACAAAGTTTAAGATTACTACCTTAACTGATTGATAGCAAATTGAGAAACTGTTGCTTTGAACTTAAAAGAAATGGATTAGTCTTTGATGCCTTTCCCAATTTGTAGGTTTGATAAGGAGCTTAATTAAAGTTATCGATTTGGAGGAATTGTAACTATTTATTGTCGTTAACATTGAGGAAATCCAGGAGGTATTAACTAAAATTTTGTTTAAATTGTGTGTTGAACTTCATATTTTGGTTGCTCACCTATTTCATTGTTGTGCAAAGAAATCTCTGATTTTCTCTGATTTTCACAATGTGGATCTTGTATTATTGAAATTATCACCAATATACTCGACTACTGATAATATGAAATATATGGCTAGGCAAAATTGGGTACTGTTCTTGTTGACTTGCTTATCTCTGCAAATGAATAATTACTTTGGATTTATTTTGAAATAAAATATAGCTGGCACTTAAAAGCTCTATGTTATCTTGGAAGAAATGAAAAAGAATAGTTTAGTGATTCTTTCCATATATTAGGCCAAAAATGCTCTAATTTTGAGATCATTGAGAGTAAAATAACTTTGGGCTTTTCTATTCATTAGTGTAAGAGTTGAAGTTTTTTTTTGCCATTTCTTTCAATAGAATTGATTTTTTGTGTGTCCATTCTCCCCATTACAAATGAAATGATGGTCAATTTCAAGAAATGACCTCTTTTTTTTACCCAGTAGCTTGACTGTAAGGTTTATCTAATCAATGTTCACATTTAGTTGTGTGTGACATGCATGGGTGTCTTTTAGGATGTACTTAGTTATTATTTCATTTTGTTCAGATTTCTGTTTCGATTATTCATTTCATTTGTTGTTATCCTTGCATTTTGTGGAAGATGCAACTATTATTTTTGGTGTTAGAGCCCATTTCAATTTGTAACTTGTTTTGTAGTTGTTCATTTCCTTTTTTCCCCTCATTTTCTTTCGCTTGTTTATTTGGCATTGAGTGTAATTAAGCTTGAGCTTGTCTTTCTATTTATGACATTTCTTCATCCATTGTGGGCTTATTAAAGCAATAATATAAGATTATACAGAAGTGACCAAAATTTCACATTGAAAAGAGTGAAAAGTTATTTTATGCTACTTAAGATACACCTTGTATCTTGTCTGTGATACTTATATACATACGTTTGTAGAGTGTACTAATAATGGGTGAGGCTATGGCCATGTTGCTTTCTTTTTATATATTGCCTTTTAGTTTTCATTACTGTGCTAGTGGATCCCTATACCATCTTTGCTTAATTTTGTTGCTTGGTAGTTTATAGTTTGAAAAGGATTTATGTAATGATAATAGCCTTAGATATTGGTTTTTGGTACGTACATACATATATCCAACATACATGCATACATACATATACATTATGCATATGTATGTATGTATTTTGGTACACGTGCGCGCACGCACACACACACCAACGGACATGCACACGCACATGCCCACATACACACACACCCACGCCCACTTACACACACAAAAAAGTTAACTAGATTAACAAAGAATATATAATTGGTTGAAACAAAAAGGTGAAAGTTACTGGTGACCTGATTGAAAAGTTGTTTTATATCTGCAAGAAGAAAGTGAAACCCTATAACCAGGAAAATAAAATTTGATTGATAATTTTGTAATAGAAGAACCTAAAATGCAAGAAGAATTGGTTATAGAATTACAACCTAATCCTAATTAAAACTATAAAAATGTGCAAATTAAAAACTAAAAGATCGTAAGAAAACCCCAGAAGTTAAGACGAAAAAAAGAGAAAAGAAAAAATTGGTAATTACCTTTCAATCAACCTAAGCTACACACATGCCCACGCCCACTTACACCCACAAAAAAGCTAACTAGATTAACAAAGAATATTTAATTGATTGAAACAAAAACATGAAAGTTATCGTTGACCTGATTAAATAGCCGTTTTATATCTGTAAGAAGACAGTAAAACCCTACAACAAGGAAAAGAAAATTTGATTGATAATTTTGTAATAGAAGAACCTAAAATGCAAGAAGAATTGGTTATAGAATTACAACCTAACTCTAATTAAAACTATAAAAATGCACAAATTAAAAATTAAAAGATTGTAAGAAAACCCTAGAAATTAAGGGGGAAAAAAGAAAAAAAGAAAGAATTGGTAATTACCTTTCAATAAGCTTTAACAGTTCCCAAATAACTACAAGGCTGTATTTTTATAAAAATTTAGAAGGGTTGTGTAAATTAGTGAATTATAACAGATGTGAGGAACTATTAATTTCTAAATACACCCATTATTTTGCTTTTTCTTTTTTTAAAAGTTGAGCTCTTTGCATATCCTTAATAATTACCCAAAAAATTAAAAAAATTATAACTCCCACATATGTTATTTCGTTTAAAACCTGGAAAACAATCTTTGAAAGAAAAAAACACATAGAGAACGATAACTTAAAAAGCTCAAAAGAACCAGAAAAGAATAATAACGCATATAATTGCTTCATCCAATAAACAACTGATGCAGAATGGGCTAGCGACTGTGATGATACTGTGATGATAAGAGATCAATAGGTGGCCACAGCATATTCTTGAGGAGTAATCTTATCATTTAGAGCTCCAAGAAATAAAATGTGGTAGCTAATCAAGTTCTGAACCTAAATACAGAGCTTTAGCCCATGCTGCAACTGAAATAATCTAAATTTGCTTCCTTTTAAAGGAATTATAAAAGGAATTAGATTTCCTATTAAAATAAACACCAGTTATCTAGTATGACAACAATGGAGCTAAAGCATTGGCATCAAATCCAGTTTATCATAAGAAGACAAAGCACATCGAAATTGAGATGCATATTGTAGAAAAAGTGTCGAATAGAGCATAAATAGTTCAATATATCAGTAGTGATGAACCTGTATAAGACATTATGATAAAGCCTTTACTAGTTCATAGATTTATGTATCTCATAAGCAAGCTCAATGTCATACTAGAAAGTTGAGCATGACGGGTGGGGTTTAAGAGTAATGTAAATGAAATTCATGAATCATAGTTTTAGAGGGAATAAGAAATACTTGAAATGATGTCAGATGCACTGTAACTATCCAAAAACAACAGCAAATGATCAAAGCACATACAAGTTTTGAGAGTAAAGAAGCAAAACAAAATATACAAAGAGAGTGTGATCATACTTATTGTCCTTATTAGTTCATCACATGTACTAAGCTGAATAGAATAACAAGTAACCTTAGTGTATTTACTATAAAGGTTGTAACTTGAAATGAATCATGAGAAATTACATGAACAAAATATTTCTGAAAACCTCTTGCCTAATATTGAGTCTCATATGAAGATTGCGTTGTTAGATTTGGATGGCAATTCAATTTCTGCTATCAGTACCCAACAAATCATTTTAGTAAAGGATTATTTTCAATGGAGATGGGGCTAAATGTAAAAGTGCATAAGCATTTAGTTCATTGATTAGATTTTAATGTTTTTTTATTAATTTTATATTTACTTTTTCCAAATATGATGTGTAGAATTGAAACCAATTGTCTTTAATTTGAATAGGCTTCACTTTGAAGCTTCATTGTGCTTTTGTTTGACAAAAAGTTAGTGTTCTTGAATTTGAGGGGTGTAGGTGCTATATTCCAAAAGGCACCAAATCATACCACCTGTCTATCTTGTTCGATAAAAGAAGTTATTCTAAAAAAATAACACCCAAGCTATTCTAGAGGAATAACACCAAAAATTATTCTAAGGGAGTAATACCCAAATTATTTCGAGGGAATAACACTTAAGGAAAAATTCCTCTAAAACTCATAAAGATGGCAAGAAGAGGGAATTAGTTTCGTAATCTATAAGTCTAAGAAACCACACCTAAAAGTCATAACGACATGAAAATATGAACCTACAGAATTGTGTACAAAAATGATAGGTGACACATGTCATTAGGTTGAGGGCTCAAAGTAAAACCTTAAATCCACATCACTCATCATCTATAAATAGAGACTCATTTCTACGGAAAATAGATCTTTGGCCTCTAAAAAGTATTGTTCATTTTAGAGAGAGAAAACTTATTTTCTTCTCTGTTTTTATCTTTTTAACCTTGATCAAATACTAACTTAAGTGTCAGAATACTTTCTTCAGGTACTCACCCCCCACCCCCAAATTTGAGGCCAACGATCGTGACAACTTCTCCACAAATCTACACATATATGTGAAGGTAAATTTTTGACCTATTCATTAGCACCATTTGTGGCGAATAAGTTGTTGTAAATTTTTCTCTCACTAAAACTCACACGAACACCACCTTACCATCATCTTTTTAGATTAGACATAGTTGGGTGTAGTTGAAAAAAGAGGTGAATACTCACACATACTTATGAAAAATAAGTTTATGTATGAAACCCAAACCTCAAACATGCTTAGAAATGAATTAAAGTCCATGCTTATGAAAAATGGAGATCTCTCCTTTAAATGGCTTGCTGAAAAAAAAAAGAGTAAAGAAGATGAAGAACCCATTTGGTCAACATAAACTTTGATTGAAAATAGAAAGTCAAGATGGTCAAAAAGTGGGCAAAATGGTCTCTGAAACTAAACCCAAGATCAATTTATCTTTTATTTTATTTATCTTCATTTTCTTTTTAATTATGCTAATTTTCTTACTACTATATTGACTTATTTATATTTCTGTCATTTTGTTTATTTAGTAGTGCTTCTTTATTTTTCCCACGAGTGAGGCTAAACAAAACCAAGCATTCACCTTATTCAGGGGAATATATCCAAGGTGTTATGCTGACGTGAATTAACATAACTCTATGTTCTAACCTAACAATTATAATTCTGTATCTAACATATTACCACGAGTGACTAATCATTCCTAACTTTTCTAACATAAAATAATTTTTAATTTTCTTATATCATTCCTGAATTTACTTGAATTACTCACAAGTGAGGCTAAGGAAAACTTAAACATTCACCTCATGATGGGGAATAAACAAATGGATATTATGCCAACGTTGACTAATCTAATTTTCCTTACACATTATGCAACTAATGATTATCTTTACGCATTTAACATTTACATTTAAGTTATTTGCAAATTCATAATGTTAGATGCTAGTTTTGAAAGGAAGTGGGAACTACCGAAAACTAAAAATTAAAGGCCAAATTGCTTTCCATTGAACAACAGTTAAAAGATTAACCCTGGAAAAGTTAAAAATAGGCGGATATGCAAATTTTTCCACCAAAAAAAAGGGTTAGAACCCACCCAGAACAAACCCAAAAAGGCACATAGGAATTGATAATGATAAGGAACGAAGGTTCCAATAATGCCTACAGAAAGGAGTTCAAAAGATCCTAAGGAAACTCTAGAAATAATTTCCAGATGGCATCCATAGTAAATGATGCTTATCTTTGAGTAGCAGTTAAAGAAGTAGCCTAGAAAAAACTAAAAATTGGCAAAAAGGCAAATTGGCCCACTAAAAGAAAGGGTTGGAACCTACGCAGAGCAAACTTAAAAGGCACATAGGAAATTGATAATGATGAGGAACGAAAGTTTCAAGAATGCCTATAGAAAGAAATTCAAAAGATCTTAAGGAGACTTTAGAAAAATTTTCAAGTGACATCCATAGTAAATGATACTTACCTTTGAATAGCAGTTAAAGTAGTAGCCCAGGAAAAACTGAAAACGGACGAAGAGGCAAATTGCCTACCAAAAAAGAGGGTCGGAACCCACTCAAAATAAACCCAAAAAGACATATAGAGAGATAATAATGATGAGGAATAGAGGTTCTAAAGATGCCTACAGCAAAAAATTCAAAAGATCCTAAGTGAACTCTGGAAAAAAGTTCCAAGTGGCTTCCATAGCAAATGATGCCATCATAGCAGCCCCCTAGAGAAAAGCTAAAGTCTATTCAAAAGATTCTATTAATCCGAAATAGGTCACTTTTCCATATGCCAAGAAGAAAGAAAAATTCCTTAGGCCGACAAAGAAGAAAAACTTTCCTAAACCAATAAGGAGGCAAAGTTTTCTCATAATATTCTCTAGAAAAGTTCACTTTTCCTTAGGTCAATAAGGAGAAAAAATTTCTAGGCTAACAAGGGAGAAAAGTTTTCAGACATTGTTTCTTCATAGGATTCTTAATATTTCCCTACACTAACAAAAAAGAGAAGTCTCATTATTATTACCTCTAAACATTAGTAATAATAGTCTAATTGTTACTAATTTGAATAGAGAATAATATCTCATTAAGTATTCAGTATATCAAAAGATCAAGGCTACCCACATCCCATGAAGAAAATTTCCACAAGCAATATTATCGGATGATAATATCCAAAGTTGTAGCAACCCCAATTTCATAAGGAAAAATTTCATAAGCAAAGTTCCTAGACTATTGAGATTCTAATCACCAAATCATCATATTCAGAATAATGCAATTATACAACCTCTAACTTTAAGGATGGATTTGCACAAAATCGAAAGATACATAAGGAAGCAATACTTACCATCGGAACAAAAAGTGAAATTAAGAATAATAGACATTCAGAATCAGAAGCTACATCCAGCGCTTTAAAAGCACTAAAGCCATGACCAACAAAAAAAAAAGACACAACGCTTGAGACAATCAAAAGCTTCGGAGAAAACCAAGGCCATAAAAGCAAGCCAAACTAAGAAAATGTCATTTTTCCCTGCTTCGAGAAGGTGGAAAAACTTTTTAATAATATTCTTATGGAATCACTCACTTTTTCCTTAGGCTAAGAATAAGTAAAAACTTTCCTAGGCCAACAATGAGGAAAATTTTTTCTACGCCAAATAAGAAGGAAATGTTCTTTAATAACATTTATTGAAATAGTTCACTTTTTCCTAAGCTAACAAGGAAGGAAATATTTCCTAGAGAAATAAGGAGAAAAAGTTCCATAATAATATTCTTCCAGAATATGTTACTTTTCCTTTTAATAAGAAAAAAATTACAAAGGCCAACAAAGAAGAAAAACTTTCTTAAACCAATAAAGAAGAAAAGTTTCCTAACAATATTATTCCCTTGTACAAATAAAGAGGAAAATTTTCAAAGCAATATCTTTTTGGGAAATATTTCATTTCTCTTAAAACTAATGATGAGAAAAAGCTTCCCTAAGCCAACTAGGAGAAAAAGTTTTGTGACAATATTCTTCCAAAATAATAGATCTATTTTTTTGGGCCATAATTCTTCTCTATCCTTCGATGTATCAAGCAATCCTCGTTGTAAAACCAACTGCATATATTTTACAGATGATTGTAGTTAAAGTTGGTAAAACGGGTCATTGGGTCGTGTTCGTATTGTGTTAGCTCCGTATCGTGTCAAATTTAAGTCGACCCAAACCCGACCCATTTAATAATTGTGTCAAAATATTGAAACCTAAACCCGACACGGAAAAGTAATCGGGTTACCCAATAACCCGCTTAATATCTATATATTAAACAAAATTTACATCAAATATTTACACATTATCATTTATACATACATACATACATATATAATTTATCGATATTATAAAATATACATATCTACCAAAATATTATACATTTACACTATCAAATTTTTAATTATATATATGAAAATAATATTATATATCGATATTATAAAATATATATGTCTACTAATATTTTACACATTTATACTATTGAATCTCAAAATGTATATAAAATTTTATAAATAAAACACAATGTTTATATTCATCCTTTCAAAAAATAAAAAAAAAATAATCATCTCTAATATTTAAGTTTTGATGACAATAACTTATAAATTATTTTAAAATAGAAAATATAATCGTGTCATTGATCGAGTAAATGGGTCAAGAACTTTAACCTTAACCTGACATAAAAAAAAGTCATGTCGACCTAGACCTAACCCATTTAATAATTGTATTAAATTCGACGATCCATACTTATTTATTCATGTCATGTTCATATCAGATAATCGGATTGTGTCAAATTTTACTAGCTCTAATTATGGCGAGAGTTACCGGTACATACACGAGGAGGAACACACTGAATTTGGAGGTAAACGTATGGGGATTTATAACTTACAAGATGGAAGCGTTGAACCGCTATTTAAAGGACAATACTCCTACCATCTTTTAAATCCGCTTATGTGGGTTGAACGAAGTTTTCTATAATTAGTATGTTTCTTTTCTTTTCTTTTCCTTTTTTTTTTTAAGTCGGAGACTATTCTAACAACCTTGCACACAGTGTGTTAAGCAACCATTTTGCCAAGACAAGCGAATTTTTTACTGTTGTTAAACTACAAGAGCAGTTTATCTGGGCTTGTCTTCTTTGATTGTGAAGTAGCTTCTTTTCAAATTTTTAATACGCTTATGTCACTGTGCATCTCATAATCACTATCAAGCACACAAACTAATGAAGTCTTGTCTTTAGAACTACCCTTATAAATCTACAATTCAAACCAAATTACAAAATTGGTGCAACTTTATTACCTTGCCTTTTGCAATTTCTTGGTGAATTATGTTAACGTCAGTCATCAATTTGTGATGCGCAATACTTTTTTACCTTAATCAGCAATTTCATTGCATTTTTAGTGACAAAACAGGGAAAACTAAATCTAAAACATCTTTGGGTTTGATGACTCCTTCGAATAAGGAGGTTAAGCTTATCATTTGTGTAAACAATTGATCTTATTTCTTGGGATTTTAAGGCCTGTAGATGTAAACAATACATAGAGGATTCAGCAAGCAATCTTGTTCTTGTTGAGGTCCATAACTATAAATATCACTAAGAGGCAGAATCAATGAACCAAATGGTAAGGCAAAAATCTTGTTCAAATGCTTTTATGAAGAAACGGAGGTATATGCCAATTTTTATAAACTGGTGCACGCTGCTTCTACTATGTTTTATGTCGATATGTTTCAGTTTTTCGGATCTAACCTCTTTGAGGTCCATGTGGTAATTTCTTCAAAGGACAACCACAAAGAACTTTTTCTCTGAAATTCGATATCCAAAATCAAGCTTCATTCTTATTTCTGCAGGTTGCTTGAACTAAAATCATTACAACCTAAAATTAACTATCATAAATCGAAGTCTAGTGATTGGGGGACCAAAAACTCCACACGGCAGCTTTTTCAATAATCTCCTTCGGGAATAAAATTTAATATGTCAAAACATTATGTGGGTAGTTTGAACAATAAAGAAAGATCATGTTCCAACTGGGCATATGCACGGTGCCGTAATTTAGCCTAGGAGATTGAGATTTTAGGGCGATAGCATGCGCCCCAATTCAAATTGATCGATCATACGGTAATGTTGTTGAAGATTCCACGAGTGACAGCAAATAGGAGTGGGGGTTAGGAATAAATAAATAAATTTAATTGAGAAGTGAGGGGTTGATAAGATAAAATGAGGGGGTGAAAAAAAAAATCATTACTCCACTGTCAAGGGTCCAAGGTTTTTGCCAGTGTTAAGAGGGTCGCACAGCTAGATGTGTTCGCAGATAAGATTTTATGGATTGGGCATCAATTCATATCCGATTTATAATTTTGCAGATTATAAATTTTTAATATAATCCAATCAACGGATCGGTAAAACTCAATCCAAATTCAAATTCAATCCATACGTCTACGAATTGGATGCGGATTTGACCCAATCCATATACAATCCACCATTTTGTGGATTAAAATTTTTTAATTATTTCTAATTTATGAAATAACTAAATAAAAAATTTTAATATAAAAATAACTTTACTACCGATCAAATTTAAAATTAAATAAAATTTAAATAAATTAATTTTTTGAATAAAACTAAAAAATACATTTAAAATTTTAAAATATAACATACTAAAAAGAAAAAATCTCATTTGTTTATATCAGCATGTGAAAATTAACTGTTTAAGAAACTATATTTATTTATTTATTTTGTATTATTATCAGATAAAATATAATATATTGTTAATGTAACTATATTTTAACTTATTTATTTATTAGTAAGTACTGGTGTCATATTTACAAGTTTAATTTTTTAATTAAATAAATATTCTTTTATTTTTTTGTGGATCACAGATTTTTATAAATTTACAGAAGTAAATTCATATCCAATCCATCGATTGTAGATTTTTAAATTTTTAATCCAATTCAATCTATAAATTAAATTTTTACGAATTAAATTTCTATAAATTAAATAAATTAAACGAATCGAATTAGATTCCGAATACAACCATTACTGGAGGTCTAATGAAAAGAAGTTCGTAACTGTTGCTTCATGCTTGTGATCACCCCCACTCAGTACTAGCGCACGTGAACTTAGAGTCAGAGCATGAATGCATGATAGGTCATGTCAAGTCGGCCCAATACTAGATCTTGGCGTAGGCTTGGCCTAGGCCCAACCTAAACTTGCTTCAATGTTAGCTATGTCCATAGATATGAAGATATATAATTACAAACAACATCAATAATAATAATAATAATAATAATTTGTACTACGAATAATGTTGATCAATTTGTGGTGTGTGAAATTTCGTGAATGAAATCGAAAAGTGATCATGAAAACAAAAAAAGATTCCTTTCAAAGTTGTTAAGATAATGCAAGCATGTGAGGATGTCCTATGCTTATGTCCCAAATCAAGAATCCAAAAATGATAATGATGTGGATTATAACATACAACACAACATGCACAAGAGTCTAATTTGCTCACCAACCCATAAAAGATAAGCTTAACGTCATATCAAATTCCCACTCCCTGAAACTAGAGGACGCCCATTTTCCTTCTTGAAGGAAAAACAAATCAATGAATAATAGCCTGATTCAAAAATAAATAAATAATAGCCGTCATGATTAGTTTTAATATACATATATTTAAACCTTTTTCCAAAACACACGGCCATTATTAATGCATAAACTATCCCATAATCATAAAGTTTCTAAGCGTACATTGTATGTAATAAAACTAGTCCTATTTGAAATGTTGATACGTTATCGCCAAGTTGCATATTCAGAGAAAACTAATGTGTGACTCAGTTTATTCTACTGAATATCGACAATTTAAGTCAATTATCTACCAAATTTATTGTTTAGGTCAATCTAATTTAGTGCAGCCCATACGTTAAAAAGTTCACCTCAAGATTTTGCTTTCAAGTTTATAGATAAAAAATAAATTCCACAAGTAATCGAAATTCCCTTGCCCTGTTGCCCATTTGATATTTATTCCTTTTTAATAACATACATCAAAGCGATCGGCCGACATTAAAATTTTCACAATATTGTCATTAAATTGACTTTTATTTATGAAATTAGTTGACCATATCATAAGTTGTTGTCAATAGTTGCTTCAATAGTGGTGGGTTGTCGAGTCCGTCCAAACGCAACGAGGAAAGTTCAGCGTATGGCCATGAAGTTTTCGCCCCTTCGTGTCCCTACGGCGTCGTCCTACGTAACCTCATTTTATTGGCCTAAGAAGTAAGAAGTAAGATCAAGAGTTCAATTGTTTTTGTTTTAGTTTCCCTCTCAACTGTCCAAAGCTTTAAACTTCCCATTTTCTTTGAGTAAATTACGAAAATGGCAAAAATTAAGGCCAATGTACAAACACAACCCACTTATCATTTTTTAAAGCAAAAGCTAATAGGTGTCATTAAATGCCCCTAAATAATTTATCATGCTAATATAAGAAATTAACACAAGCATTGCGGTATCAGTTTTTTTTGGGGGCAATTGGCACGTCGAGTATGCGTTATTGCGAACGATATATTTAAAATGCCTATTTTTAACTTCTAATATACCAAAAATGATAGTGAGCTAAATTTATAAATTTTAAAAAAAAAAATTAAAAGTAAGTGACAAAAGAAAAGCCTTTTCGGTTCAAAAAGGTGTAAAGGAGGAGGACCTTTGCCCCTTCCCAATATCTGAATTCTGAGAATCAAAAACAAGTATCTTTATAGCACAAGAGAAATGAAAATCCAAAGGGCATTGTGGATTAAAAAGTGCAGCTTCGAAAATGGGTCCACAAATTAATTTTCTGTGCCAAATTGCCAATGTAACAGTGTGCCCAGCCTGAAGCAGCCTTTTTCCTTGTCTCTTTGCCCTTTGTGTACTTCGCTCTTTTTCCTCTCTTGCGTCCCTTTCGTCATTTTCTCGCATTTTAACTTGTCAAGAATTCAATTAAACACAAGTCATGATGAAGGGGTAGAGCTCACGATCATTTTCATAAATGCTGCTAAATTCCGAATCCTTTACATTCATAAATTGTTGATTATTTACATTCTAATGAAGAAATAATTTGTAATCTAAGCAGACCCATAATAAAACGGTTAGTGCTGATTATTTGTTACACACCCATATTGGACTGACAGCTCGAACAGTGACTGTCGCACAATCTTCCATTGAATTAGAAAGAAATAAAGTAAACTGAATCTTACTTCCCGTAAACACCCACAGATTGGTACAGCTTCCATTTACAAGTAACCCTGCCCTTAGTACAATTAATTAAATATTATTTATATTTATATTTATGTTTTACAGCGCAGGCCTAGCCCTATGCACTGGCAAATCATTTATAGCTCACACATGATGAAGCTGTGATGTTCAAGTGTGGTCTTCCTGCCACACATCATGGATCATAAATTATGGTTCGGGAAAATCGGGGCTGTGATCGATCACTCTTAGGACTTGGACCATGTTTGCATTGGCAAAGAATATTACTAGAACATTTTTTTTTTCTTTTAATATTATAGTTTTCTAGATGTCAAATGTCAAACAGTCTACGTGTTCTTAGCTGCGCAACAAACATGTGATCGTGCAATTTTTTTCCACTTAATTTTGATTCGTATCAGAACAAAATTCAGATGAGTTTACATGGCCATGGCATAGGCCTTCCAACATGCACAACACCAACAAACATGTGTAAGCATGTGCCAAGAAAAATTCAGCGAATTTGTTCCGAAAAATTATTAGAAAATTAAACTCATTTCTTACATATGCGTAAAGATCCAACTCACAAATAATAATAATCACTATAAATAAAATGTAATATCAAATTGAAGAAAACACATAACAGACTCATCATCACGATCGGCAAAACACACAGCAAGAGAGAATACATACTAATTAATTAATACTAGTCAACATTTCTTCCCCTTCAATGCACATATGCTTTTACTCGGCAGCTGATCTAGAAAAGATAACAAACAATTTGCACATAAAACAAAAGTACAACTACATAGATTAAAAAGAAGTGCAACTGTAGCAACTGTAGCAACTGTAGCAACTGTAGCAACTGGGCAGCAGCACTAGAACTCAATTAAGAACGAGATTAAAGATAAAAACAGAGAAATCAATGTATACCCGAAGAACCCCAAATTTAATTAAATGATGACTCTTTAGCCTCTCACAGCTAACAGTGAAGGAATCGCAGCCAAATTTGGAGTAGTGTTTTTATTAGCAGATTCTCTGATGATGTGATCTCTTTTTTTGCTGCCATCTTTTGAAGAGGGCTTGTTGCTGAAAGCTCTCATGGGACTAGCAAAAGCCCATCCCCAGCTCCTACTCCTTCCATGAGCAAGTGATGATGATGATTTTCCATTGAGATTATCTTGATGATCAGCAGACGACGAAGACGCCCAATAGGATGATGAAGAGGATGAAGAGGAAGATGAGGTCATTATGAACCCACCAAAAATGCCACCACATTTGACTCTCTCTTTCATGTGATGATGGTGATGAGAAGATGAAGCAGCATTGTGCACTTTTGGTTTGCCTTCTCTTTGAGACTCAACTCTTCTAAGGGTGCAATCACCAAACCCAGTTGAGATTCTCTCAAAGAAGTCACCTGAAAAGCTCCTGCTCCCACAGCCAACAGATCTGGATCTTGAAACTTTCCTCTCAAAAGACGAAGCAGTTGCTTGAGATGCGCCATTGAGACTTTCATCATCATCATCATCATCATCATCTTCCTCTATCACAATATTTGAAGCACTCTTTTTAGACAATGAAGATCTCAAATGAGAAGACCCCCCATTGGGTGTGGCTAAAGTTGTGGTCTTGTGATCAACTTTATTCTTCGATGATGATGAAGAGTGGTAAAGAAAAGACCAAAACCCTCTTTTTCTTGGGCTAAAATCGTCATTATTAGTATCATCAAGAAAATGGCCGTGGCCCCTTATAGGAGTTGTAGTAGACTTGCTTCTCTTGAAAACAATATCAGCCGCACGATCTGATGTTGCTGATGATGCAACCATTATCTTTTTCTTCTTCTTTGCCAAAAGAAAAGGAATCCTGGCCCGCCTCGTTGTGTAATAAAATTGATCATTGGCAATGCCATTACTAACATTTCTACTTCTCGTAGTACTACTAGTCGAAGAAGGACGAACTGAAAGAGAAAGCGAAAGAGAAGCAGCAGCAGCACTGCTGGTAACAAGGCCACCACCATTGCTGGTAGCAACACCAGCACCACCAATATTCTCAGATCTGAAGGAAGGGGGAGACGAAGAAGAAGAGGAGGAGCCACGAATGGGTAAAGGGAAAGAAGAGGAAACTAACTTGCCTAGCTTTTCTTGAAGGCAAAAGGCACAGATCCCACCTGGGTTATTTCTATACGGATGGTTACTGCACTGCATGCCATCTCCCATATCATCAACCGCAGCAGCTGCAGCAGCAACGCCTTGATCATGATTAACACCAACTACTCTTGCTTCCATTGAAAGATAGGACTTGCTATATAAATCTTATTGCTAATATTTTCTCATCAATTAATAATATTAGTGCCTAGTAGCAGTTGCTACGCTTTACTTGCTAGTTGTTGCTTTGTGTGTGAGCGTCTAAGAGGGAGTGATGAGGAAAGAGAGAGAGTGGTGGGGAGAAGGGTATCAAGAAGCAAACAAAAGAAGGGTTGGGGAACAGATGGTCAGACTCAGAGAGTGCAATTGAGTGTCAAAATAAAAATAAAAAAGCTTTGAAGTTGTGTGAAGTAATGGGAGTGTGCGGACTGGACGACTCATTCATTGAAGAAGGAGAGAGAGTTCCCATTAGCACGTGGAACACTGACTTCTCCTGCATTTTTATAACTGTCAATAACATCTGGATCCCTGATATTTTATAATTTCGCAACTGAAGGCTCGGTTTATGCATTCAAATCAATTAAGTGTATATTTGGTATAATCTATCTAATGATAAAAAAAATATATATTCTTCAATTCTATACACAATTTTAAGTACAATTTATAGAGATTAAATAAATTATTTTTTTCTATTAGCAAAAATTTGAGTTTCAGACTTTTATGATTATAAATAATAAAATTTTTTAAAAAGAGTTCAATTCTTTAAAATACTCTTTATTTATTTTATAATCTTATTCATTCTTTTAATAACTTAACTTTAAAAATTTTATCTATTAATGTAACAGTTTATTCCAATATTTTCTTTTCATTTTTCTTTTAGATTTTGTCCTCTAAATATCTATCTCTATAATTTTTTGCCTTTTATAAAGGTAAATTCTAAATTTGTCTCTAATCATTGCACTCTTTTAATTAATTGTTAGAGTATAGAGTGATAAATCTTAAACTAAAACAAAGTTATAATAAATATAAAATAATTAAATTACCCTTATATTAAATAAAATACTCTCTAGTGTTAATTTCTATTGATTCCTTTTATATTTTGACATAAACATGCAATATTTTCAGGCTTATTGATTGTTTTGATTAGTTAGAGACTTATTTGATACAAAATAATCAAATCATGTTCTTAGTAAAAAAATGTATAAAATAAGGGGGCTCTTATGTTATTCTGCTGTTTTTAAATGGAGGTGTCAAAAATTATTTTAATGCGCATCACGACAAGCCAAAACCCTAACATTTTTCAGACTTATCCTCAATTTTTAGCCTGCTAAAGCACAAACACAAGAATCTACACACGAGACTGTTGAAAGAGCCCAGCAAGCCCTCCCCTTGTGAGTTTTTGCTTTTAATTGGATTGTTTTTTTATTTTATTTATCATTTTCCATGTTAGGATGAGAAGACTGAAGAAGCAAAAGCTTCAGCACTAGATTCCTTCCTTCTCATCAAAATCTTTTATTTTATTTTATTATTCAGATTTTGGCTCCTTGTTTTAAACCCTACGGATCAACTTTACTTTGCTTCTTCTGCCCACAGTGTTTTTACTGTACTCGAGGCTTATTATATTGCTTCTGATTCATCGAGTCAGCTAGAAAATAGGTTACATGAGAGAAAATTATTACTCCCAAGAGATTTAAACGGAGGGGTACACTGGTGCTGGTGAAACTTTTAATGCAATGTTGTTTTTTTTTTGTTTTTTTGGTTGAAGCTACAAGTTAGCTAATTAATTTATGTTATCTTCTAATTGATTGTATATTTAACGATTCTTAGCTGCGGACGTTTGTACTTTTATTTGTATATCTTAACAGAGGGTGAATATGGGCTAATGATTGACCAGTTAAACAATACTGTAAAGGTGTTAAAACAGGAAACGATGGTATTTAGCGACTAAATCATATAATGTATAGGCACTAAACGGCAGCGTTTAGTTGCTAACCAACAATATCAAGATGGCAAATAATGATGTATGGGTCAAATCTATACGTTAAAATGTAAGAACATTTATACTAAGAAAAGAAAAGAGTGGTTAAATATCTACAACTCCATAAGTTTTCTATTATAGGACATGTACGTGTTAAATCCGTTTTTTTTTCAATTAAGTTTGTCGTTGTACTTACAATTTGCTTATTAATTTTAATGCACTATACAACATTGAGAAATCTAATAACAAAGTTACTACCATTAACAAAAAAATTACCGTCGATATTACTTGTAGATGTCGTGATGCAGATAGAAAGAACCCGTAGTTACATCAATCAAATTTTAACAAGATATTCAATCAGCTGGGAAGATATTTGATTATGTTGTCTAGTGAGAAAAGAGAAAAGAAGGAAAGAAAGAAAAATGGTGTACAAATAATTTGAGTTTTATGATTGCGGAGGGTTGTGGAGCCATGACTCCTGCACTTGTTCGCCTATAATGGTTGAGTGAGGTCCCCGCCGCTGATGCTGTGTTGACTGAACCTCATCTCATCTCATCGTCTTTTCATCTATCCGTTGCTATCAATTACCAAAGAATTTTTTGAAACAAATAAAAAAATCACGACAATTTACAATTATATTTATTTGATTGCTTTTTGCACTTTTCAAGCGACTCCACAAAAATTTTAGCCAAAATAGTTCTTGTGTTACGTTGATATATTATTGTTCCTTGTTCTTGACATTTTCTCCTCTAGAGAGTCCCACAAAGTTATTTTATGCAATCACGTTACTGCCATTTTAAGAATTTAATCTTTTCATGTTTTTCGTGTGATTACAAGATTATTGTGGGTGTAATAAAAAGGATTTTCGTCTTTATCGTATTTAAAATTATTTCGTATTATTTTATTGGCCAACTACATCTAGAGTTTTCTCCATCGAAAGTCTTCTGTCATGTTAAATGTTGATTCGGAAGAGAGTAAACTGAAATGTCAAATAAATAAATGAGCCAAACTTTAGAAATTAACATTAATTTAGATAACTGATCACATGTGGATTTGAAAGTGAAACCACAATAACAAAATTGTTTTGACTCATTGAGCAGTTAAAGTTTACTTGTTTTTCTTTAATTTGACGATGCAAATTTTATTAAAGATGTCCAAATACAATTAAGCTAAAATACTTGACTTATTACTAATCTAAATCTATCTATTATTAATTTCCTAAAAAAATATAATTATTTTACTATAATTTTTTTCACTTTAACAATACCTTATCTTTCATTGCCAATTAAATTTGTAAAAATAATGTTTTCAAGTCATTTTAATATAAAAAAAGATAAATTTCAAATTAGCTCCTTCGTTAATTGAACATTTTCAAATCATTGCTTTATTTAAAAAAAAACCTCAAGTTATTCTTATTTCTATTCAAAAAATAAGGAGAAAATGGGGGTGGGTTAATGAATTCTTTTGGTCTTCTTAGCAAAAATAAAGGATAATATGAGGTTCTTAAAAGTAAAGAAAATATTTGTAGACAATCAATTAGCGAGAGATAATCTAAAATTGACCTAAAAAATAAACTTATTATCGTGATTTTTACATATTGATTTATTTAAATTTTAGTTAAAATTTAGATCAATTTATATTTCAAATAAAAATCAATCACCACCCAATGATTTAAGAATTGTGGTAAATTTTTCTATTTATCAAAAACGTCTTGATCAATTCTCTCTTTTTTTTTTAACCTATAAAAAAATCCATTTGTTTCATAAACATTAGGCTTTCCTAAATTAAGGAGAAAAACATTAGCGTCTGATAGATAGTAATAAGCATACTGTCACGGACCGCAATTGTGTGATGCCCAATTATGCGCTGGTACGTTAGTATTGACCATGGTTGCGTTGATCGTGGGAGATGTGCTTTAAGGTGCCCGCGTGGAGAATATAGTAGGAGTAGGACTATACTTTTTAGAGTTCAGGCGGCTTAACCTAGTTGAGTTTAGGGACTTTGTTGCTAGTCAATGACTTATCGTTGAAGAGGTGACTAGGCCAACTCTACACACAAGTTGGAAAATTGGAGCCGATCTTCTCTTGAACCCAAGGCGTGCCGAAATCAAGAATATTGTACCACTCCCACTGGGCTTATCTTGCAATATCCACCGTTGGATCAGAAAAAGCCATAGTGATAGTCAAAGTTTTTGACATGTTGTCCCATGAGACACCCGTGAGGGTACGTGGGAATTTTTCGTTATTTAATAGAACTTGTGGTGGGGTCCTGTTCTTCGTAAATGTTACAAGTAATCTAACACCACATGATTAGAGGAGTACACTGTGACTGTGATGTGTCGCCGTCAATTGGATTTTAGTTGATCCGTCTGCTGCGGCTGTCAACGTCAGACGAAATCTACCATTTTCCACAATATATCACGGCCGTTGATTTTTCTCCTCCCGTCGCTTTCATGCTTTACTGTCGCATGATCAAATCCGACGGCTCAGATATTCTGAGAAACCCATCTAAGTGCTTTTTTCCAGCTCAAGGACTGTTTGTGCAAATTTTGTTTTTGTTTTTGTTTTTTTTGTTTTTTGTATTTTTACTTTGATGCAGTAGTTTTTATTGGGAATATTTGTGGTAATAGCCTAAAATTAGGCTAATTTGTAATAGTAGGCCACTTATTATCATTTCACTAACTCATGGAGTGGGTACTGAACATATTGATTGTTCACCTTGATATTCTGTTTTTTTAACTACTAAAAATAAGAAAAATGGTAATTGACATGTTTTTATAAATTGACACTAATTTTTATTCCACAAATCTTGATTTCAAACATATTTGAGAGTCTTGAATTTTTTTTTTTTTTTTGGTATTTACTAATCAGTAATCGAAATGGTCTGACATTAGAATAGAGCAGAATTGGAATAGACTAGAATCAGAATGGAAAATGGGAATCAAAATAAATTATCTACTCTAGTTATAGAAATAGAAATAGAAATAGAAATAGAAATAAATTGTATTTTCATTAATGTATTTACTTTATTTAAGAATCAAAATAAATTGTTACAAGTTATTAAAGTGACCTTAGTTGATTATAATAATAAATAAATAAATAAATAAAATGAGAATTTTAAGATTTAAGTGGAGTAAATAGTCACTTTAGAGAAAAAGAATTTCATTTCTACCTCTTAATGGGAATGAAAACTCTAATAATCATTCTTAATTTTAAATGAAGTCGACCACTTTGATTCTTATTCATTTTCTCATTTAAATAAGTAAAAACATTATTCATTCTCATTTGTTAATTTTTATTTTCATTCTTAATAAGTGAACATGCCATTATTACAATGGGTTCCTCTGTTGTGAAATTGTTGTTAATTTAAATTCGTAAGTCGTATTGAATTTTTAATCAAAGAAAAATATGAATAAACAGATTTGATGGATCTGCTGATTAAAATAAGGTGGCCAGTTTGCCTAGGCACTAAAACGAAAGCAACAGATAACGACGAGATCTTAATTTAATCTCCAAAGTGGTCCTAACTCCTCAACTAGAGATGCCATCATAGGACTTTTAATCAAAGAAAAATATGAATAAACGAAACCATGCACATAGCTGCCGCTACACCGAATCATGCCAATAATGCTCAAAACCCTAAAAAAAAAGAAAAAAAAAAGCTGGGGAATGATACTGAAGCTCCATTACCGCCAGTGGCTGAAACTCAAAGACTACCAAAAAAAAATTGGCTATCAAAAAGAAGAAAAAAAAAATCACAATGATAAAAGTAAATAAATAAATAAAAGCTGAAGGACAGATTGAGTTTTAATTAAGATTATTTTTGTTATTTTAAAAATATATTATTTTTAAATATTTTAATAGATTTAATTAAAAAAGACTGGGCTTTAAGACGCGGCCGCGGTTGCCAATAGTCGTACTCATTGCTTGTTCTTATGCGCTTTACATCAAGGGACTCAAACCTCTATTGGACTAACTTCAATCAACCCAAGTTGCTACTGCAGTCGGCCCAAAAAGGATAATCGCATTCTTATTTTGTGCGTATGAAGCGGACAGTTGAAAACTTGAAATTGGGTTTAGCTTTTAGGATAATTTTAAGCCTCAAATCTCAATTGCAATCTCTCAAGTTGATGCAGGCTGTGCCGCATTCAAATTACAAATCCTAAGATGGATTAATCATTTAATTTGAGATTGATGGTGTAACCAACAGGATCGATGATTAACAAATGAATGAAGCTTTAATTTATACATCTCTATCTTCTCAAATAATAATAATAATAATAATAATAAAATAAAATTTATATAGCTCTGCAATTACAAAACCTTGAAGTTTCAACATTGGAAAAATTATTACACAAAATGCAACCACCTGGCTTCTTAACAATCGTGTACATAAATACACTACGAATACAATCACATACTCCAGGGTTTTTTTTATTTAAATATCCTTATTTACCTGTAAATATTAAATCTATACCATATTACATACATATGCCTTATGAAGGTGAAAAAAATAAAAAATACCCTTCACATTACTTTGGTCGAGTATTGCATGGTCTAGGAAGAAGTTAAGTACAAAGTCGAGTAAGTAAAAAATTTAGTTGAGTAAGAAGTGAAGGATATGAGCAAGTCGAGTATTTGGTTGAGTAAGAAGTTAAGTAAGTATATTAAACGAGTCGAGTATTAAGTTGAATTAGTTTTTTGAACAAGTCGAATAACAATTATATTATTTTTAAAAAAAATTGAGTATGAAGTTGAGTAAATCGAGCATTCAGTCGAGTAAAAAGTGAAGTAAGAGAGTTGAATAAGTAAAGTATTTAGTCGAGTAAGAAGTTGAATAAGTATGTTCACTGAGTCGAGTATTAAGTCAAGTAATTTTTTAAATAAGTCAAGTAAGCTCGACTTTGTGATTTAGAGAATTAGTTCAGTTTTGTTATGATTTTATTAGAGTTATTTTTGTACTTTCACTGATTTTTTTAAGTATATTTATGTAAAATTAAAGATTTTAATGTTTTAAGGTATATTTTGAATATTTTGGAAGAAATGGGGCATATTCCACGCAATTCGCTCCATACTCCAACCCTTTAATTGGCATTCAATAACAAAGCTCAACACAGCAAGCGAATGGTGATTGAATCATCTACACGTAAGCTACATCTACGATAGATTGTATTATATCACCTCCCTATCATTTGCATAAGAGAGTAGAAAAATTAAAGAGAACGAACAACTAATCATTTAATTATAGTACTAGCACTAGAGTTTTATCTTTGCTCTTCAAGAGACAATTAGTGGTTCGTGTTGTGTTCCTTCCACAATTGAGTTCGCAACATTCTTCGATGGCTTTGCATTTCTGTAGATTGCATATAGCACCAACTGAGCTGTTCCCAGCAAAAATCCTGTCCCATTCGGTACCTATATATATATATATAATCAACCACAGAATTAACCAAAAGTACTTGTATAATTTAACCCAATCGTTTTTTCCAGCCAATACGATATTATCTTCCTAACAGATTATTGGATATGTATTGTTGGCCTTTCAGCAGCAAAAGCCCTTACAATCGTGAGGGGATCCAAATTATAAGCTCATGAACGTTGGCATGGCTAAGAAATAATATTAAGCTGGCATGGGTTGGACTAAGAAAGGTTTTAATTTTATACTAAAATTTGATTCATAAATAACTTATGAAGCCGAAAATTCTGGGCCAAAAGCAAAAACAATGGAGGAAGCATCACAATTGAGGAAAATTTTTATTGTACGTCAAACAATAAAGTTGTGTACACCGTGTGGTAGTGGTATCCAAAACTCTCTCTCTAAAAATTGACATTGGGAGAACGTGTTGATATGTTTGAGAAAGATAAAAACAAGAGAGAAGAGGGCAGCATTAGCTATTAATGTAGAAACTCAGTAATTTTGCTTGGACCTTAATGCCATTGAGTGAGTGAGTCTAGCTAGGGTTTATCAACTAGAGAGTGGGTCACTTTCAAACAAGTAAATAAATAAATGTAAAAAGGTGAAGATTTTGGGGGGGAAAAAAAACACTTACAGCAAGTAAAATATCGCGAACAAGCAAAGCATAGAAAGCCCAGATTCCGCCGTTCAAGAAAAGAAAAAATGAAAGCATAAATGGCATGAACTCCACACTCTTTGTTGTCACCACTGTTTTCTGTCAATCAAACAAGAATCAGTAATTAAAAAGAAAAAAAAAACTTATTGAATGACCAAACAGAACAAATTAATAATATAATAATATAATGTCTAAGTTGAATCAATAATAGGACATTGATGACCACCGACGGATCATAACAATAAATAAAAATTTAATATTTATTTTTATACTGAGCAGCCTTTTTTTTTTTTTGAATTCTGTATACAGAGACTGTTACAATTACAACTGATATTTACAATTTAAACTATGCATTTGGGACACTCCCCGCCATATATTTCCCACCAAGACGCCTAAACACTTTTTAAACCCTCTCAAATATTCGAGGGCTGTCTACTCCACTCACATTTCGTAAGGGAGAGACTACCTCCACTCAATTAGATGATAATTGAGGGAGACTGAAATTAACCTTCATAATGCTTTTATGAAGGCTCGAACCCTTGCTCTCACAATTGTAAGTGCAAGGGTTCTCCCATTGGACCAAAGGCCCATTGGTTATACTGAGCAGCCTTGCTCCAACTTAACGGGACCCAATAATACTGGTAAGAAACATCTGACGGCTACCTGAGGGCCACTCCGCATGCCCATCAATGGCCCAACCATTGTCGGTAGCTAGCTGCTTTGAAATAAATATTTTTTTAATTATTTTATAATTTTCTCTTATTAAAATTACATAATATAATAATTTCTAATTAAAATCCCATTTAAAAGTCAAATAATTTTTTTTCTTAAAATAATCTAACATTTTAGAAATTAAAAAAGTTACTTTTTACTCTAATTTTTGAGTGAAAAATTTACTACTAGTAGCTACAATGGAGAGAATGAAAACCAATAATTTTTTTCTATTGAATAGAAGAAACCTTATTGTTAAAATAAGGTTTAATAATAAAAATTAAATAAGGAGATGTACACAAATAAGTTGTAATTAAGAGTATTTTTGTCATTAATAGAGAAGTTAAAAGAATTTTATTATTTTTTAAAATATTTTAATATGATTAATTAAGAAAATGATTATTAAGAAATATGTATAGAGGTGCCAATAGTCCGACTCTTGAATTAATTGGCACTCATAATTAATACTAGTCCATTTCTTGATAGATGTGTTATGGCACATGCAACAAAACATTGAAGATGGCATCAAGAATTATTCGAAACTACAACCAGCGTTTAGAATCATAAAGGATAAATTGACAGTCAAGCAATTAGACATGTTCAAGAATTTAATCATTACTCTATCCCCTAATATTACTCTTCAAAGTTCAAACCTGTTTTCATTTGAAATTTTATATTTCTAAACTATCTTCATATAACAAATACTTTTATGAGTTCAAATAGTCTTATCCTTTAAGTTTTATTTTTAGTTTTCACCCATTAAAGTTATTTCAGCATGTACAAAATATAATTCTCTAAAATAATAAAATCTAAAAAAATCTATTTTATAATGGGTGTTTGAGAAGTGACAAAATTAAGGAGAGTGGAGGGAAATGAAAGAGAGAGAAAAGAAAAGAGTAACAATTAAAAACTAAAATAATGTTAGTGAGTATTGTCTTATAGTATATGCAACTGCAATTGCACCTAGAAATTATAGGCTTAAATTCTTCATGCTTCAAAGCAGCTAAAATGTTTGGTGATTGAAGTAGAAAGTTTGAGCAATTTATTTGTAATCACGGCAATAAAACTAGCATTGATTGTTTGCAATTTTTCTTTTTTTACTTATAATGATTAGAACCAAAAGGAGCAATACATTTTGGAATTGATTTTGATGGTGACTAATCTTTTTCTACTATAATTTTAATAAGGTTATAATTAAATTTTAATTAAATTTTATATGATCAAAGTGGTCACTAGTTAAATAAATAAAAAGTCTAACAAATGAGGATAGACTAATCACTTTTCAAAATGCTGAGAGCATAGTAACACAGGTTAATTTATTTAGTGTGCAATCAAATTTATCCTATGTTAAATATGGGAAAAAAGGACAGTTGCAGTTCTAAGATTTGAGAAAATGGTCACAAAGAATCACAAGTTTTCAATAAGGGATACTAAGACCTTTTTTTTTTTACCATAATACCATTTGACTCTAGAAAGCCAACAAAATTGACTCTAAAATTTTATAATAAATAGAAATATGTATTAAAATAAATGTAATAATATATACACATTTTAAATAATTTTAATATTTAAAAATATTTTTATATTTTTCAATCTATTAGACCTATTTTATTATATTAAAGTATTTTTTAATAATAAATAGAAACATAATATTAAAATAAATTAATTAAAATTAAAATTATTTTGAATATTATGTAAAAGTTAATTTTAGTATTACTAACAGGGAGATATTTATTAATTGCAAGATCTATTTAACCCAAAGATTTATTTAAAACATTTATAATAAATAAAAATTTATTATTAAAATAAATATTATAATTTAAAATTTTAATAGTATTTTAAATGTTAAAAATAATTTAATATAATTAGTCTACTATATAGATAAAATTATTTATATTAAATTTGTATTACTTAAAATATTTAAAGTCAATTTTTTAATTACTATAGTCAAAGAGTATTATGAGTGAAAAAGGTATAACGTTTGCATAATTCATACATCTTTGTATCGCATTCCGTGAATCATTAATGGAAGCTTGCCTAATGGATTCACCCGTGAATCATTAGGTCTTGTAAAAGACTAAACCACATACCTTGCTGTGTGCTTTATGGTTTGATTACTTTTGGTTCTTGGTTTTGTTAGTGATTCAATTAGAAGTATTGTTGTTCATTTTATTGGTGATATTGAATTAATCTAATCTCCTTAATCTGAATCTCAGCAACTTGAATTGATCTTGTTTAGATCCTTCGGTAGAGTATTGATCTTGTTGAGTTTCAAGAACAAATCAATATCTTTGGAAAGCAAATTGGTAGGTTTAAATAGCTTCACTCAAATGTTTTTTGAAAAGTCTCGCTCAATTTTTTTTAATATATTTTAATATTATAGTTTTAGCCACAATTATGATTTAAATTTAGGACTTAAGGTAATGATATATTCAAGTAAAGTCTTAAAATTTGATGGTATACAAATTATGTAGTTTAAGTGGACTAGTTGTTATGTGACATGTATGATTACCTTCTATTAATAAGGGTGGTTGTTTGCCTATCATACGACTTTGAAAAAACTTAGGTCAACATGATTAGTTTACTAGACTGGTATTGAAATTTTCCTTTCTATTTAGTTTAAAGTTTAATGATCGAGGAAATTCTTAGGACCAAATTGAATGTATTGAATGTAAAAATTCTTATTTCTAAAAAAATAATGTGATTTTTGCTAAGTTTCTTTTGTTAATAAGATTAAATCCTAAATTTGGGACAGTGTTTGCATTTGCACAAAATTATTCATGTTCTTTACATCCTATACTTTGTAAAATATCTCATTACATGTTTGCTTTTCTTTTCTTTTCTTTTTCTCAATTTAACAAATTCCCTAATAATTTGGATAATTCAAATAAACCGGCAAAAAATTTTGAAGAATTTAAATCATGAATGATTAGCAAAAACATTTGAAGGCAAACATGTTTCCTATATAGACACATACGTTTCCTAAATACATGAAACTTATAATTTAAATGGCTAACAATTAGCTGACTTTTTCTCTTCCCTACATTTTAGCTTTTGAAGTCATCAAATTCATCAATTATCAATTGTAATTAATGTTTCTAGTAATCAGATTCTTCTTAACAGTGTTATTTATTTTTTGCACAATTGACATATTTAATACTTGTTTTTTGTTAGTCTTGTTTAGAATTAATAGAATGTAATCCAATTAAGAAATAAGAAGTAGGAGCACCTTTAAACATAGACAAACTAGAGAGTCACTTAATATCTTATATTATTAAAAGGCTCTATTTTTATAGTATTTCTCCAATAAAACTCGAATTAATAAATTTTTTTAAATTATATACAATTAAAAGGCTATTTTTAGGTTTCTCTAATTAATAATTATTCTACAATAAATATATTTTTATACAAACTCTACATTTGATAACCTTAATGATAAGGAGCTATAATTAATAATATTATATAACCTTTCATTTATTCACTATTAGTTTTTAGAAGAAAATAATCAGATTCTTTATCTCTCCATATAAAAATAAAATTTAATCAATTATTTAACATAAAAAATTTTCTTGCACTCTTCTCCACAACTTAATTTGTTACACAGATTTCAATACATTTAAAAAAAATAAAATTTGCCTATTAGTTTATGGAAATTTGTATTTTTTTTAATAACATCTTCACTTTATTAAAGTGAGGATACCCTTATTAGAGAATTATTATTATTATTATTATTATTATTATTATTATTATTATTATTATTATTATTATTATTATTATTATTATTATTATTATTATTATTATTATTATTATTATTATTATTATTATTATTATTATAACAGCTTCAAAGGAAATAAAAAAGAAAGCTTCTTGAATATTTTTCTTTCTTCAAGATTTCTTAGGATCTTGTTGATTATGGTTGAAATTCAAGATATAAGTTAAATATTAATTAAATTTTAAACTTTTTTATGTTTCTTTACATGTTGAAGTTGTTAAATGTAAAGAATCCTGCTAAAAAATTTTTGCTTATTTATTAATTAATACAATATTGATTCTTACCTCAGCTAAGGTTTCGGGATCAAACAATGAAACATGATACCAGAGCCTCTCCAAATATATATGTATATAAACTTGATTTTATCTAGCTAGTAGATTATTATTATTTTTTAATTATTGAAATGATTAATTAAGATTAACCATTTTATACGTACTCTTTTTCTTATTATTTTCTCTGCTTGGAATTTCAAACAAAAAGGCAAAAGAGCGGAGAAGTTTTTTGTGTTTAATTTGTTGTCCCTTCTCTAATATTAATGCTTTAATTTGAAAATTAATTATTTGCTTTATACATATATTTGAGCTAGCTCGGCTTAACGATGATTCGTGTTAAACATTAATCTAGTGGCCTGTAACCGAAAACATTCTGATTGCTGAAGCTCAATTGCTTTAGTCGTGTCCCAATTCAGGTGTTAGGTTCAAACCTCAAGTAGATTTCTTCTTTGGGACTCTACGGTTTTAGTGGAGGTCATGACGGATGGTCATTAAACTGAATTTTTTTGAAGATAATTATTCAGTATGATGAAATCACATTATATTGTTATTATTACATTAAATTAACAGTTTAGTATATACGTCTCTTTATGTGATTTTCTTTTAATTAATTTATTTTTAGAAAATTATTAGTTATGCACCTAAGTTTAGGTTGTCATAAAAAACAGTATAAAAATTTAAATTTGTTTGATTCTCCACCCTAAGTTTGCAATTTGTATCAACTTTAAATTTACAATTTGTATCAACCGTCTACCAAAATTTTAACACCATTAAAATATTTAATAGAATCTAAGTAAAATGACCATTGTACCCTTAAATTCAAGGGCAATTTTTGATAAAAAGAAAAATTTGAGGAACAATGGAGTTTGAGCTCAAGGAGAGAATGTACGGTAACTTTTAAATTCGGCCTAATTAATTAAATGGATCTTACAAATTTCTAAGTGGAATTTTGGATGATTCGAATAGAATAGATATTCAAACCAACGATGTTCCTAGGGATGCTGGAAGAGAAAACTTTTGGTGGAATGAAAAACATGAACGGAAAAAAGGGTAAATGAATGCGTGAATTATAAAAAAAAATTATAATAAAAATTTATTGACACGTTTATTTTGTTTTCAATATAAATAGGATGGCTTTGAATTTATATAATAATTGTAAGGATATTTATGAAAATTTATTAGAAAAATAAAAATTAATTATCAAAATCAGACATTTAAAAGTACTCTTTCTGTACTTTTTAAAATTATGATAAGGGTTGATTTTGTAATTTTTTTATTAACTATTAAAATTAACTTTTAAATTCTAAAATTAATTTTGAGCATACAAAAGTAATCTCAAACCGTCATTTAGTCTATTTTTTCCTTGTACTTAGTAGTTCTCACATTAACTTTTTCATTATGGTGTTTCGGTTTCTTTTAAGTCTACTCATCCATGATTAAAGAGAACAACAAGAAAGAAAAAGGAAAAAAAATGATAAGTAAAGACCTTATTAGAATTTCGAAGACTCTGTCTGTATCTATACAATTATATTGAGAGCTAATAATTTTAGACGTTTTAGTACCAGTTTAGCAAGTCCTTTATGTTATTATACTTTTTTCTATTTTAGTTGAATTTGTCTACATTATTATAATATTTCACTTAGTCTAATCTCTTGGCCGATATAGACATATAGAGATGACTATATTCAAACTCTCCATAACATCCAATTAATAAAAAAAACTATACAAATTATGAGATATTTATTCAATTAGTACTTTTACGTCATATTAGTTTATGTAAAAGATTGGCGGTTGTTTATCCTTTATTTTAAATTTAAAGAAGAAAAAAAAAACTTACCTAAAGTACTCATTACTTATTCGGACGGGGAAACCCAAAAAAAAAAAAAAGGTGGGAAACAAAGAAAAGGTAAAGCAAAAAAATCACTAAACTAAAAAGTAGTCAACATGAGGAAATTGCGAGGAAAGAACAAGTGACCCCATTTTTAGTCAGGTTTTCTCATCAGCTTTTGGGATCATATTGGCATTCATTATAGACTTATAATAAGGCTAATTAATTTCTTCGGAGCTTGGAAGACTTCTATGTAAACAAATATCTATTAATTGGTATTAAGTCTTTTATGTTGTTTATAATTTTTTCAATTTTAGTTGAATTTGTCTAAATTATTTGAGTAATATTTCGCTCAGTCTAATCCCTAGTCCGATATAGACATATAGAGATGTGACTTTACATTAACTTTCAATAAAATCCAATTAATATTGATCATGTTGTATTTATTCAATTAATACTTTTAACCGACATATTAGTTTTTTAAAAAAAAAATTGATGGTTGTTTATCCTTTATTTTAGATTTTTTTTAAAAAATACTTTATCTAAAGTACCGATTACTTGGAATTTAAGAAAATAAAAAGAAATAAAAAGGAAACAAAGAAAAGATAAGCAAAAAAATCACTAAAGTAAAAGTGGCACTAAAGAAGAAATTGTAGGGATAGAACAAGTGACCAATATTTTTTTTTTTTTTTGTTCCATGAGACTATTATTCATAGTACAACTCATATTATATGAGACTATAATTGATATTTACAAATCAGACCAATTACATGAATTCTTATGAAGAACTACCTACATTTTCGATCTTTTTTAATAGTCGAGAAATGTCTACTCTACTCACACTTAGGTAAAGGAGAAGATTACCTTTCACTCAATTACACATCATAATTAAGGAAGGAAATTACCTCCACAATGCGTTTGTGGAGGTTCAAACTGTTGCTTTCCAAATCCCTTGCCACTCGGCCAAAGGCCAAGTGACAACAAGTGACCCATCTTAGGTAGCTTTTTTCATTAGTTTTTTTTAACTATATTGGCATTCATCATAGACTTAGGCTTCCATACATATAACTTTATGAAAAGAGCTTCAATGGGTAGAGTTTTTATTAGTAAAACTTATATAAGTAGAATTTACACCCAAAAAATTTATTTGTTTGGTTGCTAATAAGAACTTTTATTAAAAATTATAAAATTATTTTAATAAACAAGTTTTTTAAAGTTACGTTATAAAAAGAATGAAATGAAATTATCAAATAAATAAATGATATTTTATATATTTTAATAATTAAGAAAAAAGCTTTTCAACCTCTACTTCTATTTGAGCTTTTGCTAGTAAAGGTGAAATAACTTATTTAATCTTCAAACTTCTACTAAAAAAACAACTAAATAACAACAAAAATTTTGATAAAAACTTATACAATTAAATAAGCACAGATGACCATTAGATACGTTTACTAAATAGGTAATTATAATAGAGCTTCATTAATTTCTTCAGATATTTGAAGATTTATTTATACACACACACACATTGAGAGCTCACAAGATAGATCCAGTTCTCTGATTGAAGAGATAGACGTTGGAGCTTGGAAGGAGAAAGAGAACTAATAAAGCAGGATCGGCAACTCTTATTCAATTTTATCAGCAACCAATTACTTTCAAGAAAGCATTTTGTATTAATTTTGTATTATTTTGTCATATCTTTAATCGTTTTATAATCATTATCATCATTGTTATTGAGTTATAAACACACACTTTGGTTTACTTAATTGAAACGAAAAACAGTGAATTTGATGTGTTAACAGGTATGTTATCTGTGTTGTTTTGCAGGCTGTGAATTCAAGTTTTAAACTGGTAACTGCTAGTCTACTGGCCATGAAGGTGCGTTTGTCTTACTCTCTATAGATTAATTAAAAAGAATTAATTCTAAAAATAACAGGAAGTAAAGAGAGAATGTTTAGTTAATTCTAAAAATAGAAGTAAGTAAACAGAGAATCTTTAATTAAATCTAATTTCAGCTTAGATTTTATTTCCTTTTATTCCTTTATTTATTTATTTGTTGGTGTGAAAAAATTAATAGCATTAGCATGGTGAGAAAATTGAGAATGAAATCTAAACCAGATTTTTGCTCTGTTTTTCATTCACCGAACAAATCATAAATTTGAGTTTTGAGCAGTGGATTGTAAGATTTTTGTTTTCGGGGCAGACTTTTCGTACGAATTTATCGGTTCGATCAGTTGTTAAATTTAGATTTTGCACAAAACTTTGCTCAGAATAATAATAATTCATATATTCAATTTCATTTAGAGCACTTCGTCGATTGCATACAACTGCTTCAAAATTATCCAATTAGTCACATGTATTTTTGACAAATCACGAATGAGGAGCTTAATTAAAACCTTAAGTACGGATTGATCTTTTGTTTTACCTCCGTATTAGATAATTAAATTTGGTAAGCTTAATTGATTAATTATAGTTAAGTTTAAGAGGCCGAGGATGCAATCAATCCTTTATCTTATTTGAGAATTGTTAATTATGCAGGGAGATCCGAATGTAGGAAGCTCGTCACCATCGGCTATTAAGAAAACGAAAAAGCCTTCAGATGTTTGGGGGGAGATGAGAGAGTACAGAGACGCAGATGGAAATGTCAAGGCCGAATGTAACCATTGCAAGAAGACGTTTGACGGTTCAAGCAAGAAAGGAACCACGCATCTCAAAAATCATTTAGAGAGCTGCCAAGCTAACCCTAAGAGTGAAGGACGGACAGAAGAGTTAAAAAAGTTAGCCAGTCTTATTAAGAGAAAATCTGTTGATGATCTGATCAAACACTTCTCCAATGCAGAACGAGATACCAGCGATGAGGAGGATTTCGATCACTTATCCGATAGGGAAGGAGATACCGGTGATAAGAAATGGGAGAATTGGGACGGTTTGGACCCATCAGTGTTAAAATCGAGGAAGGGTGAAATACTCCAACTCTACCAAGAAGAGAAGGAAAAACTTCACCAATTTCTTAAAAGCCTCCCTTGTCGTTTCAGTTTACAACTCGTTTGCGTCGTCATAGCACCCCCCGATGCTCCGTGTTTGTCGGTGGTACACTATATTGATGATAGCTGGGAACGCCAGAGCAAGATCATTAGCTTCTGGGCAGATGATGCCGACATTGCGATGGAATATCTGAAAGAATCATGTTTCAGTATCCGTGGGAAAATATGCTCTGTACTTGTTCCTTTTCAAATTCATCCAGCAGATGATCAGGAAAGTTGGTTTAGCCAACAAGGCTCTCTTCCTTTTGCCGGCTGTTTACGCAATGCTGGTCGTTTAATGGATTATATTGATGGTGTATTGCGTTCCGAAGATTACTTCAGGGATGGGATACAGTCCTTACAGGAGTGTGCTCATTATGTGGGTAATAAGTCGAGATCAGATGAACGAATTCAGTTGGATGGCGACGCAGAAAGAGCGATTAACCGGCTCAATCGTGGTCCTGGTCGCGGGTCACATTTTAATTACTTTTCGACTGCAGTGGGCTTTAAAGAAGGATTTCTTGAGCTGGGGCAGTTAGATTCCGATTTTAGGTCAATTAATTTAACTGAACAAAAATGGGATGAGGTAACTGCCACACTCGAGCATTTGAAATTCTTGAAGGATGTTGCTGTCGGCTTTTCGTCGGGGAAATGTGATACTCCAATAATTGTAGATCTTCCCTACGTGCATAAGATATTGAAGGATCGATGCAACCACCCAATTGAGGATTGCCTTTTTTGCCAAAAAGTGATGAAGGAAGCTATTGATGCATATTTTAGCAAATATTATTCGGTTAGAGTCATTGCGGTAATCCTCGACCCACGGTTCAAAATGGATGGCGTGCAGCTTCATTGCGAAGAGATTTATGGCAGCGATGCTGATAGATACCTTGAGAAAATTAATAAAGATTTTAGAGACGTTTATGATTCGTATGCAGCAACCGACTCCAGCAATTCAAAGTCATGTGAAATGCTAGACGCCATGGGGAGGCCTTCGTCACCAAAGTCAGAACTCGATCTGTATATGAAAGAGCTTAAAGTACCGGCAGTCGAACAGTTTGACATACTAGCTTGGTGGCGTGGCAATGCTCCATTTTATCCGACCCTCGCAAGAATGGCCCGTGATTACTTAGCATTAAAAATGCCGTTTGATCATAGAGCTGCTGCCGAGGGTGCCGTGGCTGTCATCGATGAAGGCGCACTTTGTCATTATCTTTATGGCGAAGATTTACCCGATATAATAAGGCCGTTGGTATGATTAAGAGGATTTCTGAGTACCGCAGAAAATTAGCGTCATTTGACACTGCGTTTGTATTTGTACAATATTATTCCTATTTATATTATACATAGGGTAAATGTACTCTACATCCGATAGTTCATAACATATCTCATTACATCTTTGCTTTTCAATTTTTTTTGGCTCAATTTGACAGATTTATCCATGATAAATTTGGATAATTCAAATAAAGGAAATAAATCATTTTAAATTATTAAAATTACGAATGATTAACAAAAAAAATCATTTTGAAGACAGAAATGTATCTTATATACATGAGGGTGCTGCCACCCTGTGACACCATACCCTTAGTTTTTGTCTTTTGCGAGATGAGTACTTTTGCTAAAGAGTATTCATTTTGCTAGATACATATTATTATATATCTTGCATAAACGTGACTTTTATACAAATCACTCTATGAAAACAAAATGACAAATAAAGAATATTTTCACTAATATTATTAGAATTAAAATAACCACTTATAAAGAAGGAACATGAACTAAACTCCCCGGTTATTAAGAGGAAATAATGAAAAAACCCTCATATTTTAACATTAGTTAAGCATTAACTTTATTGCTTAAAACCTATCGTAATGTTAATTAAGTGTTAGCTTATTGGTCATTTAACTATTTTGTCCTCGGTGTCCATAAAACTTAAAAATATTTTGGGATATAAAAATTAAATAAAATGGCTCATATACCGTTATTTTTTTTTTATATGTATACCCTTAATAATTGAACTAAATTAATAATAAACTGTAAAGTAGCCCATGTGTTTGTGAGTTAGGATACATGTGTGTTTGGGACATTTCCGAACCAGGCAACACTTCAAGAATAAAATGCAATTTTCATGAATATTTTAGCAGCTATTAGGATATTTATGTCATTTTACATAGTTTTAACTGATGTGCAATTTACATAGTTATTATTAAATTAATTCAATCATTAAGGATATAAGTCATTTTACTTTATTCATATTCCAAACACATTTAAACTTTACAACCATCAAAGGTAAAATGGAAAAGTGATTAATAAATTTGATACTTTAATTATAAATAGTTATAAAACCAGTAGATTTTGGGTAGGATTACTTTCTCCTGACAACAAGTGGCTTATATTCCTCTTATAATGTGTTTACCCCATCTTCTACACATCTATGTACCTAAAATGTATTATATAAAGATGTATATACAATATAAATTAAGCCACAAGACATTTTTGTTAGATAATTTTATAGAAGTTTTTCTTCTTTAGTGAGGATACGCACTTAAGTACAATATATATATATATTAGAGGCATTATTTTTTTTTATCTATAAGTAGCATCTTTATTTTAACAAAATTAGCATGACCTTATTAGAGAATTACGCACACACACCCCTATATGTATCTTCTAACTATAGAGTGAGTTGATAGATGACTAAGTTATAATCAGGACGAATTATAATGTACGGTTACTGTGTTTACTGAAGCATTGCATTGTTTCATACACATAATGTTATAACTGAGATTATTATTATAATAAAAGTTTATAACAACAGTATGTATCCAAACACTATTGGACTAACTTCAATCAACCCAAGTTACCGCTACAGTCAGCCCAAAAAGGATAATCGCATTCTGATTTTGTGCATATGAAGCGGATAGTTGAAAACTTGGAAATTGGGTTTAGCTTTTAGGATAATTTTGAGCCTCAAATCTCAATCGCAATCTCTCACGTTGGTGCAGGCTGTGCCGCATGCAAATTACAAATCCTAAGATGGATTAATCATTTAATTTGAGATTGATGGTGTAACCAACAGGATGGATGATTAACAAATGAATGAAGCTTTAATTTATACATCTATATCTTCTCAAAAAATAATAATAATAATAATAATAATAATAATAAAATAAAATTTATATAGCTCTGCAATTACAAAACCTTGGAAGTTTCAACACTGGAAAAATTATTACACAAAATGCAACCACCTGGCTTCTTAACAATCGTGTACTTCAATATGCTACGAATACAATCACATATTCCAACCCTTTAATTGGCATTCAATAACAAAGCTCAAAACAGCAAGCGAATGGTGAATGAATCATTTACGCGTAAGCCATATCTACGATCGATTGTATTATATCACCTCCCTATCATTTGCATAAGAGAGTAGAAAAATTAAAGAGAACGAACAACTAATCATTTAATTATAGTACTAGCACTAGAGTTTTATCTTTGCTCTTCAAGTGATAATTAGTGGTTCGTGTTGTGTTCCTTCCTCCATTGAGTTCGCAACATTCTTCGATGGCTTTGCATTTCTGTAGACTGCATATAGCACCAACTGAGCTGCTCCCAGCAAAAATCCTGTCCCATTCGGTACCTATATACATATAATCAACCACAGAATTAACCAACAGTACTTGTATAATTTAACCCAATCATTATTTTCAGCCAATACGAGATTATCTTCCTAACAGAATATTGAATATGTATTGTTGGCCATTTAGCAAAAGCCCTTAGAATCGTGAGGGGATCCAAATTCTAAGCTCATGAACATTGGCATGGCTAAGAAATAATATTAAGCTGGCATAGGTTGAACTAAGAACGGGTTTAATTTCATACTAAAATCGGATTCATAAATAACTTATGAAGCGAAAAATTCTTGGCCAAAAAATTAGGAATGAATAAAAAAAAAAAATGGAAAAAGCATCACAATTGAGGAAAATGTTTATTGTACATCAACCAATAAAGTGGTGTACATCGTGTGGTAGTGGTATCCAAAACTCTCTCTCTAAAAATTGACATTGGGAGAACGTGTTGATATGTTTGAGGAAGGTAAAAAGAAGAGAGAAGAGGGCAGCATTAGCTATTAATGTAGAAACTCAATAATGTTGCTTGGACCTTAATGCCATTGAGTGAGTGATGCGACTAAAATGGACCTACTTGCCCTCGCCAGTCGCCATTTGGTCCACAACTGTCTAGCCAGGGTTCATTAACTTGAGAGTGGGTCACTTTCAAACAAGCAAATAAATAAATGTAAAAAGGTGAAGATTTTGGGGGGAAAAAAAACACTTACAGCAAGGAAAATATCGCGAACAAGCAAAGCATAGAGAGCCCAGATTCCGCCGTTCAAGAAAAGGAAAAATGAAAGCATGAATGGCATGAACTCTACACTCTTTGTTGTCACCACTGTTTTCTGTCGATCAAACAAGAATCAGTAATTAAAAAGGGAAAAAAAAGCTTATTGAATGACCGAACAGAATGATTATATAGGATATGTTTAGAATTGAAGTTGATTAGCTGTAACTTAAAAATACAGTATTAAAGTGTTTGTTAAATAATAATTGCTGTAACTTTTAAGTTATATTAATATAATTTTTTATTTGTATGATGAAAAATGTATTATATCTTTAATATTTTTGTCAAAATTATTATCTAAAATTTATATTACTAAATTTTATTTTATAATTATAATTTTTTTTCTACAACTGTAGCTTAAAAGTTACAGTACCTCAATCTCAAACACATTCATAATAATACAATGTCTAAGTTGAATTAATAATAGAACATTGATGATTACCGGCGGATGATAACAATAAATAAAAATTTAATATTTATTTTTATACTGAGCAGTCTTGCTCCAACTTAACGGGACTCAGTAATACTGGTAAGAAAAATCTGCGGCTACCTGAGGGCCACTCCCTATGCCCATCAATGGCCCAACCAATGTCGGTGGCTAGCTGTCTTCAAATAAATATGTTACCGCGGGGAGTACTGTTTAGATTTTGCCACCCTATTAACAAAGAGAGGAGTTTTGCCGTGTGTTTTCTCCCTGTGAGATATAATTAGAAATGTGCTACATAATTAAACGTTAACCATACGTGTCATTAGATATTTTAAAGTTGAATAGACACATGAGAGGATCTAGGAAGCGATTAACGCCATGAATCACGTCGTTAATGACTTCCATGCCTTGTTATGTGATTTATTTATAGATATATTATTACTTTTTATTAGGAGGAAGAAGAAGAAGAGTAGATGAAGAGTTGCCATGACAAGTTCGCATTAAAGAATGCATGAAGAGTTGTTGCGACTCTTAACCCTATAAATTATTATTTATTAGGAAAGATGAAGAAGATGAAGAAGAATATCTCTAGCATAGAGAATAGAGATCCCGTTTTGTGAGATGATGTATCAACTATCAAGTAAGCTACTTCAAGAAATGGATATACTTAAAGCAAAAATGAGAGACCAACTAGAAAAACATATTTTAATTAATGATCTGGTTTCGTCGTGAGAATATATATATATATCGAAAGGCTTCTAGTTTTGGAAGAAACAGCAAAAGAAATTAACAAAAACAATAAATAACTAAGCTGACTTATCAACCACCAATTATAGAAAAAGGAAACGCAAATTTTTGTCGATCTTATCTTGCGAGAAATTGATTAACCAAGAAAAAGAAATTAATTAAAAACAAATTTTAGATTAGGAATTAAGCAAATAATGATGATGAGGTGTTGTAGATGATTACCATGGCGGATAGAGGCGATGCATACATAATAATATTGAGGCCAGCACACATGAACCCTAAGGCATCAATGCGAGCTTCTCCTTCTAATGCCAAACGAGTCACTACAATTGCTGCTCCTAAAAATCCCACATCCAATGTGCCGAAAATAATCGCAGTTTTAGCCTGCAATTATCCCGAAATGCACGCATGGGCAATATTTTATTAGCTCGTGACGATGATTTTTATGTATGATAAATGAAACAATTAACAGTAGTGAGTTTATGTTAGAAAAGAAAAAATGTACCCTTGTTGCTTTTGTTGGAGCGTATATGAAAAATAAGGTTACATAAATAGCTTCAACTAAAATGCCAAAACCATTTACAGTGGCAACAAGATAGCTTCCAGGTCTTGTGATTCCATAATAAGTCCACAAAGATGAACTTAACAAAGTGCAAATGTAGGGAAGGCTCTGAAAATCCTCAGTCGATCGATGCTTTACGATTCTCCAAAATGTTTTACTGCTCATATGCAATTTTCATACATAAACTAATTAATTATGATGCAATAATATATCTTTATAAATTATATCTGTAACTAATTAAATATAGTGCAAATAAAAGGGATAGGATTTGGTCGATGTGATCAAGGACTTACACTGGAGCAAGAAACATAAGCACTGAGATTATGTTGCCTGCAACAAGAAAGCAAAAACTTATAAATGCATATGTATTTGTGGCAATGTTTTCTGTGCTTGATGTTTAATTTGCTCAGAAATGGCAAGTCATATGAAAATAACAATATTGCATATAAAAAGATAGAAATATAGAAATATATATACTCACCTATTACTCCAACATAAAAACTCAAATCCTTCATAGTAGGAGAAAGTAAAAGAAAAAATGGACTCTAGATTTGTATAGCAAGAAAGCTTGATGAAAATTAAGCACAACGAGAGATATAATAACAGTTTTCTTTTGAGTGGTTGTTATATAGCCATCAAGAATTTATTTTAATAAAATGCCACGTGATAGTATTATTTTAATAATATGACACTGATATTTATGTCGGGTCTTTATTTTACTTTCACCTGTGCTTGAGATTTTAATTTAATTTTGCTTGGCAAAAAGTAGTGGAGGCCATTATGCTGCCAGAAAAGCTTTTGGAATTTGGCATGTGCTCAATAAACAACTTTTTTTTTTAAATTAAGAATCTTTATCGATGATATTTCTTGACAGTTTGTCACTTGATTAGTTAATGCGACCTGGGTTCTTTCAGGCTGATACACTTCCTCTAGCTCTAGTCTCTATTTTCCCATTGAAGTTTGAAAGGGCAGAAAAATATCACATAACTTTATAGGCGATAATATACTGATGAATTATTAACAAATGATTAACTTTTCTCATTAAATTTATAAATTTTACTTAATTTTGAGTCCTTATCCACTTCAAAAATTACTAGCTTGAGCAATATAATACTATTTAAAACCAGCCAATTAATAGTATGCTGTAGCACAACAATGTTGTAATAATAAAAAAATATCATTTTATTACTTACTCAAATCAGTATTTTATAAAGTGCATTGTTCGAACTCGGAATTTTTTTCACCTAAATATATTTGCAAAGTTCTAACTGTAGCTGGTGTTGTGCGGCCACCGATACACAAAATTGATTGTTGCAACATAAAAAAGATACAGTCACATCTCCAACAACTGTGCATAGGATTGGTAAAAATATTCGTCCGGTCTAGATTTAGACTGCACCCAAATAATATAGGACAAGTATTATGAAGTCAGACTCGTTTTAGGCATCACTTGATAAACTTGAGATTCCGTCTGAAATTCAATTTTATTAAAAAATATTATAGAATATATATCATTTTAAATATTTTTATTTATTTGACTCATTTATTAAACATATGTAAAGTTTTAAATACTTAAAGTTTAAACCGGCCAAGGTGTCCAAAAACTACATCTAGGCTGGATCCGAGCATTGCAATACCCAAATTCAGACCGAGGTTTTACCTACCCTAGCTGTGTGATCATTGTAATTAAACTGCCTTTTCAATTTAAATGAATCATCTTCATCTTTACAACCCGCATAGATGCAAAAAAATAAAATAGCAAAAATGAAAGAAGTTAAAATTCAAAGGGAGCATATGTTGGGACTCACACATTTTATTCTCAATTTTATATAATTGAGTAGAGGAAGGTATATTTACACACTAATGAGGAGAGTAGAAATTTATGTCTTGTTTAGAATTAAGGTGCTATAACTTAAAAGCCATAGTTGTTGTGGAAAAAATTATAATTATGAAACAAAATTTAATAATATGTAGTAAATATAAATTTTAAATAATAATTTTGATAAAATTATTAAAGATATAATATATTTTTTATTATACAAGCAAAAAATCATATCAACATAACCTCCAAGTTATGACAGCTAGTGTTTACCAAATACTTTAATGCTGTAGCTTTTAAACTCCAGTTGCTGAACCTCAATCCCCAATACACCTTTAGATTGTGTCATAATAGCCTTAGACTTTGTTTGATTTTATAGTTGACAATTGTAATACTTAAGTTATAACACTAAAGTGTTTTGATAAACATTTGTTATTATGGTTTAGAAGCTAAGTTGATATCCTACTTTTTTATGATGAAAAACCTATAACATTATTATTATTATTATCAAAATTATTATTTAAAAGTCATATTTACCATACATTTTTTATTTATTTTATAATTCCAATTTTTTATTTTTTACAATACTTAAAAGTTATAGTACCTTCAAATCAAACATAACCTTAATCTACAGTAGTCTCCAATAAATTTTTCATTATACATACATACATACATACATACATACATACATACATACATACATACATACATACATACATACATACATACATACATACATACATACATACATACATACATACATACATACATACATACATATATATAATTGTAATATACATATTAATCTTTAAAAAATAGCAATAAAAATAAATAAAAACTCAAAAAATCATGACAACAAAGTAATGACAATGTTTTTTGGGGAGGAGATATCGAAAGTAGGGATGGCAAAATTGTTCACAAGTTTGGAGCTGCATAAGGCTCCACTCCAAATGTAATGAATTTTGAATAATTTTTAGGGAATTGAGTGGGGGATGGAGGAAAAATAATTCCTAAATTCTTAATGGAGAGAGATTTAATTTTATACTTCTCACCTCACCCTCACCTCAATTCTCATTATATATGAATATTTTTTAATTTTTGTTTTATCAATTACAATACTTATTCAACCATAGAACATTATTATATTTTCTTTTCTCTCTTAGGATGTTGCTCTCTTCAAATATTTTTTAATTCTAATATCATTTCAACGTATTATTTCAATTTTTTGGAGATTTTTTTAAAAAATTTAAATGTTTTATAATATGATAATAATTTTATTTAAATTTCTAATTTTTAATTTATTAAAATTATTTATCTATACCAACTATAAAATAAATAAATAAATAAATAATAGAATAAAAATAAAAATAAAATTATTCCACGCATAGAGACTTGTTATCCCTACCGGACTAAATTTCTCGGGGGATAAAGTGAGAAATCGAGTAGAAATTTTTAACGGGACGGGCCTCCCAACCGCCACTCACCCCTCTGCGAAAGTCGGGGCCCCTCCATAGATTGTCCTCTCTTCCTCCACGTGATTCACACACACACATTATTCTTTAACAACTTGCAAATTCTTTTAAGTCTCCCTTTTCGTTTAAAAAAAAGATTAGAGAGTCTGAACGATCCACGGTTAAAAATGACCTTTGTATTCAAAATATTCGGAAGCATATTGTTAATATTTTACGAAAACACAAATTTGAAGAATACACCATCGTTTACTTGTTTTTATAGCAGCAATGTCATTTCACGAGGAAGGGCTTGTCATTAATTCAAAGGACTTGTGAAGCTCACGGGTGCCAAACTGGCGATATACCGTTCTTTATTGTTTTATTTAACGTCTTCAATTTTTCACATAATGACTTAATTCTTACCCCTTTTTCTCAGTTTCAAAAATAATACCTTACAATGGATATAAATTTCTATTATTACTCGCCACGATTATTTTTTATTATAATTTTACTCAAAATTTTCGTTATATTTATGAACTTGTGCCGTGCAACATAAAATGTGGGGCATGTAATGAATATAGCCAAATATTGCTTTTGATGGAATTATTTAATTACAATGTGTTAAATGATAAGGAATTTTTTTTTTCTTTACAATTTGGTTGATAAACGTAAACAATCATATAATCTTGCAAGTTGCAACTAGAATATTGGCAGCATGGCACCCATTGTTGACAAAATAGCAAAAGAACAGTCAACACTCAACACCGTGGGTACTGGATAGGAACTTTTGCTTAAGATATTTTTATTATATTTGTCACAAACGAAGAGTCTTGATCCAAAAGGATTACACGAGATTTGATTTAAATCTAATTTAATTAAACACCGAGACGTTTAGAGAAAGCTAAGAAAAATAATTAAGGACGAACATTCAACTGAGATTAATTTATAAGGACTTGCGCAATGCACTCCAATCAATTAGCTAATTATCTTTAAGTTCCGAGCGTATCGGGCTCACGTGGCAACAAGTACTCACACGAATCCAAAATTTGACAATAGAACCTCTTAATGCGATCTCATTTGAATTTTGTAATTGATTATTAGTTGCTTAATTGCATACGAATAATATTGACAACTTTTCAAACAAGTAAAACAAAACTAATGGTATTGGAGAACTCATTCTCTTCGGCACTTTCGTGTCTGTATAGCTCTCGCTTCAGTGATTAAATTGCTTGCCTTCGATTCGTGGCATGCATTTCCTTTCTACCGCAGAGTCTTATTACTGCATTTTTTGTTAACTCTTCTTGTTTCCCTTTAATAAGATTTCGTATATTTATTTATTTATTTTTCTAAAAAAAGCCTAATGAAAAAAAAAATGACATCAAATCTTTATTAAAAGTGATATAAGAAGAAGAAGAAAATAATGTAACATTGCCTTTGGCGCGCCTATAAGACTTTTAAAACTAAGAAATGTTTATGTAACATAATTTATTATCACATAAAAAAAAAATACATTATTTGAATCCTGCCGAGCCTATTTCATCTGGGAATTGAAAAGAGAAAGCAGCACAGCATAAAGAAAAATATTCTGAAATTGTTCCCAAGTTCAACAACCAACAAACAATCAAAGTTTTGTCTTATAATTTAGACTTGGCTTGTTCCACCGGAGCACTCTGCAAAGAATCAACAAACAAATTAAGAGTGAGCAGGCAGGCACAATAGGCGGAGAAAAAAATGAAAGCAAAAAGGTGAAAAATTTTGCATGCCAAAAATATATATATATGTGTGTGTGTGTGTGTTGACATTGTATCGTGAATAGAAGAAGATCATAGCTCACGGGTCAATTTCATATCATTATTCGCCTGAAGTTGAAACAAATGGATGGTTTTGGCCACCCAGTTTTGCTGAAAAATCAATGCTTTTTTAAGAAAAAGGGTACCAAAATCAAGTGGTTCTCAAAGATTTGGGGTCCATAAGGACCCATCAGAATAGCCCGCTTCATGAGCATCATAACATAAGACATCAAAGTGACCCACTCCATTTCACAACTTGCTTTTTCGAGGGGTAGTGTGTAACCCAAATCATAACCGTTTATCTCGGTACCGCTGCCCAAGATGGGCCGTCCAGCAGTGGGTCCTAAAAATTTTTGTGATGTACCGCGTAATATTTCGTGGACTCATCATTGCAACCACACATGTCGAAAAGGGTAAACTCACTCTTTCGATAGAATGACATTCTTTGATAAATTTCTTTAAAAGTGCCAAAACTTCAATTACTTCCATTTTCATTTAGGAGATGATGACAATTAATAGTCGGATTAATAACTTTTTTTTTTTTAATTTTCTTAATGACAAATGCGAGTAAATTGAAGATTTTCATTCTAAATAAGAAAATGATTGATTGTTTCAGATTTCTTACCAGAGTAGCTCCCTTGGCAGCTCTTTCAGCCAAGAAAGCACATGGCTTAAAAAATTCCCCGTACAACCTTGACCATTCCTCCAATCTTGAGTAAATGTACTTCGATCCAAGTGAATCAGCCCAGAACATGACTCCTCCCCTGATCAAAATAGCAGAGCACATTCTTAAAGCAAGAACTGGATTTGGGAAGAAATAACCCTCTATGAATAAAAGTTTCAAACCTGTAAGGTGGAAAACCCATGCCCATAACGGATGCAATGTCAAGGTCAGCTGCCTTGACTGCAATACCTTCAGCAAAGACACAACAGGCCTCATTCACCACCGGAAAGAATATCATCTCCACAATATCCTTCTCAGATAATTTTGCAAACTGTTCAAAATTCAATGGCAAAAATGTGTGAAGGAGATCCATATTACATACTCATAATCATACTTTTGCTGTTCCTGATTTCAATAATTTGTGGTTTGGTATTAAATTTAATTCCAGCCCCAAGAACAGTAACCGGGAAGACACAAGTGCAACAAAGTTTCAAATAGCCAGTGAGAAAGAAAGAGAGGGACCTTAGGGTCAATGGCAACACCAGACATGCTCCTAGCCTTCTCAATGAATTTCTTTACTTCAGGATCTGGGCTAGCTTTTCGTCTCTCATTATACAAATAGAAACCTTTGCGAGTGGTTTCACCTGAAAGAAGCTCGTAACAGACACTTAGAACTCTACTTGGAAGTTAAATAGAAGTTTGATAAATGGTCAATTGCCAGCTCCCACAGTTCGACAGCCAAATTTCTACCTGCTCTTTTATCCTCTTGCATAAGTGGGATAATCATGGATTTATAGGTTCGCTCCGGGAAATTCTCAATGAACTGCATGCCAGTTGCAATTGCCACCCCAAAACCAACCAGGTCTGCCAATCTGCATTAAAATGAATGAAATATGATGGGCATTCGAGGAGATGTCAAATGTTTCAAAACCAGCAGTGAGAAGAAAATCACCAATCACATTGAATACGTATTACACACCTGAATGGGCCCATTGGCATTCCAAACTTGGTAATTGCCCTATCAATCAGATAGAGATCTGTACCATGTTCAACAAGCAACAAGGCAGCCTGTGTGTACGGGAAGAACATCCTGTTGACAGCAAAGCCTGTGCAATTACCGACCACAATTGGAGTCTTTTTTATCTTTTTCCCAATATCCAGTAAGTCTACAATTACTTGGGGAGAAGTCTGGTTGGTACGAACAATTTCCAGGAGTGGCATGACATGAGCCGGACTGCATCAGAAGTACATTTCAATCATTGGGTCAATATAAGAAGGCAGGAGAGAGAATAATGACAACTTTACAGTAGATACTACCTAAAGAAATGGGCACCAACAATTCGATCCTTTGAATTGGTCCTCTCACCAATCAAGTTCAAGTCAATTGTCGAAGTGTTGGATGAAAGTATGCAATGTGACGGACAGTATTTTTCAAGTTCAGCAAAGATTTGTTGCTTCAAAGAAATATTTTCAATAACGGCCTGTTCCAAACCATCAAACAAAAATAATAGAGACAATACCCATTAAACTTCTAATAATAAACAAATTAAACAATTACAAGAGTATAGTAAATCAACACGTATTTTGAACTACCTCTATGACCATGTCCACATCTTTAAAGCTTTCATAGTCTAGAACTCCCTTAAGAAGAGACATGGTTTTTTCAAACTTTTCTTGAGTCATCTTTCCTTTCTTGACACGGCTTTGCATATTGGCTGAATAGGGAACAAAAAATGAATGAAAAAATATTATTGAGAAAACAAATGAAAATTGGGTATATGACAGTATATACAAGGAAAATATAAGGCAGTGCCTCACCTCTGACTCTACCAATCCCAGCCTCCAGAAATTTTTCATTTACTTCTTTCAGGATAACAGGGTAATTACTAAGAATCAATGCAGTAGCTATTCCAGAGCCCATTAATCCTCCACCAAGAATGGCAACCTTTTTCACTCGTCTTGGGGCCAAACCAAGATCAGTTACCCCAGGAACCTATCCATTGTCAAGAGCCAGGTGTTAGCACCGCCAAAAGGTCAAAACGCTGACACTAGGATCAGTTAAGCATGAAACAAGATTGGAACTAGAATTATTGCCAATGATTTATGGATGAACTACAAAAATCTAGCAGTAAAACCCATTTAAACCTTTGAGGTCCCACGTTGAGCAAAGAAAATGTGGAGCAAGCTTTTGCAGGTCTCAGAACGAAGAAGTTTTTGAAAATCTTCAGCTTCCTGCCATTATAAATTTTTTCACCAGACAGTCGCATGTTAGCTGTAACTTCAAAGGAAGCAGAAAAATGATGGAGACAGATTAGCACCTTCTGAAGTCCAGCCCGTGGACCAGACACAATACCCGCTTCAACAACGTCAATGCAAACTATTGGATGAGTCAGGTTTGGAGCCTGCTTCCTGGCCTGAGCCCTAGCAAACTTGAAGATCTCCCTTGCCTCCCCAAGGGGCTCTATCTTGTCAGTTTTATAAAGGGTAGCAACCCATGGTCTTCGGTGCTCCAAGATATCCAGGGCCCACTGACGGGCAGTGCTTACCAACTGATCAGGTGCAACAACAGCATCCACAAGTCCCAAAGAATGAGCTTCCTCCCCTTTAACTGGTTTTGACGTCTATTTAGACACAGGGAAGATGGATAAGTTAATTGAAAAGTTTACAGCAATCATGTTGAAATATCCCAAGCAATAATTGAAGCAAGAGAAAGAATTAGCCAAAACATACCAACATCATTTCAAGCGACTTTGCAAGACCAACAAGACGTGGAAGTCGCTGTGTGCCTGAACAAATATCAGGAGCTTAAGAGTTGCAATAGCAAAGGAATGGACAAATTATTCAGCTATGTCAAATAACACCAGCTATTCATATTTAACATCATAAAGTTGCAGATAACTTTGTAAAAGATATTGAGCAACTATTTAAGCAATCGAAATTCATTTTTTTCAGATTATATGTCCATCATTGTTCAGTCGGCATTGGTGTTGATCCAAATCCAATAAACCACTTGTTAGACTAGGCTATCGCTACCTGTTAGATTACACTCTCAGAAAAACCCCATTTGTCAACTACATATCCCATTTGTACATTGATCAACAAACTTTAGCGCAAACTAATATTAGTTATTGATCCTCAAAGGAGTATCATAGAGGCATCCTTCATTAGACATGCGTGCCAATAGAGTTTAGAATAGCAGTAAGCAATGTAGTTCTAAAAAATGGATCATAAGCCATATGACAATATTATGCCTGATTCAGAACAATAACAGATGTATCTGTGTGCATATGCATGTGTATAATAGCATTTGGCTCACATGAAAAAGTACAGCTCCTGCCATCTAAATTATACAAAATATTAACTGCTGCAACTATGCTTTATTTCCAAACTGGTGGGGTATTATATACCATTTTTTTAGCCTTTTGTAGAGAAATAAATGATCATGAATAAGTTTGCCAAATTAGATTCCTAGGAAAAAGAACTGGAATCCCACATCATTTGAAAGCTATCTAGTCTAAATCGCCTTCTGCTCCATTTAATGGATAAAATATTGCATTGAATATTGAAGCTAGTCGGATAGAATTCAACTGAATTGTACAGCAGAAAAAGAGATGAAAACCTTCAAGCAGAATCTCTAATTCTTTTCATAAAAATTCCTAGTCAGAATCTCTAGTTCTCACAAAGCACGACGAGAACAGCATAATTATCCACATTCAAATAAAATAAACCACACCTCCAAATCCAGGAATAATTCCAAGTTGAAGTTCAGGAAGGCCTAATTGTGCAGAAGGTGTAGATATCCGTGCATGACAGGCCTGATAGACCAGAAAAATAAGGTCGTCTCACAAAATTAAGTAGAATACCAAGTAGTCCAAAAGATTTGCTGATACATACCATTGCAACCTCCAATCCTCCACCCAAGGCAAGCCCATCAATGGCAGCCACTGAAGGTTTTCTTGCACCTGGAAATTAAAAATTAAATAACCAATCTACATTAGCAAAACTTACCAGAGAGCTTTCAAACAGGAATACAAGGATAACAATTGTACACCTTCTACAGTGTCGGTCAAAATTTCTACTGCTATATAACCAGGTTTTGGTTCTGCCACTGAAAAATGGTTAAGGAAACGTTATTGAAGCATGTATTACCAGAATATATATATAAACAGGTAAAATGAAAAAAGAATCACAAATAAACATACACTGTCCCCCTTGAATTCCTCCAAATAATGTAATATCAAATCCACCAGAAAATTTACCCTTGGCACCTGCTCCATGAAATAAGATATTAGATTCACAAAACATTGATCTGCAGGGATAGCTAGAGTGATAACAATAGCATAATATCTCCATATAAGCTGTTTTCTTTGAACTCACCTGTAACAACAATCGCCTTGACATCATCTCTGCGTAAGGCTTGCTCGTAGTTCTCTTTCAAACTGAATAACACTGAATATATATATACATATAGAGAGAAAGTGAGAGAGAGAGTTAGACAATTTATCACAATTATTACTAATACAATGTTCTGTTCAAAAAATATTAACAACCATGATTCTTGGAAAAAACCCGTCCAGATGATTCAAGGGGCTAGCAGTTGCAAAATTTAGCGTTGAAATGGGATTTCAATTCTAATCTATAATCAATCTCCTGAACTACAATTTGATTTTTTTTTTTTGGTCGAACTCTGAACTGAATCAAAGACCAAAGTGGAGAATTGCAGCCTCCACCAAAATTGATGCTATTCTCAAGTGAAATCATTAACAAGCATAACACGGCTCCATACTGCACTCAATTTTTTTCAAGCAAGATGAATGGTTTAATATTTTGGAACAATTGAAGACAATTTCAATAACAACCCATGAGACAAAAACATCAAATTAAAGTTATTACGCCAAATGGGTATATAAATATACACAAAGAAACACAAAACAAATCAAACAACCCAAAATATTAAAATCGAAAATTTAATAGAAAAAAAGTTACCATCAAAAGAGAGAGAATTGACAGGAGGATTGATGATGGTTATGATAGCAACCCCATCAGCTCCAACCTCCAAAGTCGTTCTTCCTTTGGTGCCGCTAGCCATCAGTCCAGTCTCTTTGAATTTTTTTTTTCCAAATTTGTTTTGGGTTTCGGTTTCAATATCAAATTGGAAATCTTTGTGATGTATTTTATATATTTAATGTATGGTGGTCCAGTCGCAGGTGTCGTGTTTGCCACAATAACTTTTAATTGGTTTTATTATAAATGGAATAGCTCAAGCTCAACTGCTCGAGTGGGAAGAGGTAGATGATGAGGACTTATTATTATTATTATTATTTATTTGGATGAGGATTGCTCATTTAACATGCCCACTCCCGCTCGCGGGAAGTAACAACACGCTCCAATTATCTTGGTTTTCGCTGTGAGCGGGATTTCGACCTTACTTTCAAAATTTCTTTTGTCTAAGCCAATTCTTATAATTTTAAACCAACTGTGTACTGCAGCTAAACGACTTTTACTGAAGATCTTTTAACAAGTTGCCGTTTCGGCTCTAGTCGAGTTTTCTGTTGAGCTTGGACTTTTTTACGATTCCTAAATTAGTATGATTTAATTTAACAAATCACTCATTGTTAAAAACTATAGAAAGAAATTTAAATATCTTCATATGTTTACTTGAACAAATTTTTTTTTCAAATATTTGGATGCCAAGTTGTCCATTTTGAGTTTTAATATTTAATTTATATTATGATATATCTATTTAGGTAAGATTCAATTTTTATTTTAATGTAAAATCTTAACTGATAAAAAAATACCATATTCTATTTTAAGTATCTTTTAAGTTTATAATTTGGCAATATTAATATAAAAATAATTATATAACTACTAGTATATTATTTAAATGAGTATAAAAAAAATGACCACATAAAATGATTAGTTAAAAAGTTATAACAGTTAATAAAATCATTATGTGAGCTTTAAAATATTTTTATTTAATCAATTTCTCTATGCTATATCATTTTGCGCATATTTATTTATAAAAACTATTTGTAATCATATCATTAATATTAATATAGCATGATACGAAATACCTAATTTAGTTTTACAAACTACTTTTCTTTCCACATATGCAGCCTTTTAAATCTTTCAGTGTAGATGTGTTGGCGGATTTCTTTTTTTTATTATTTAGAGAATCCAATTTATTTTGAACTTAAAAATCCAAGCCACCTCATTACAAAACCCCTTTTTTTTTTTATACATAGAATTTCCACACACGGTGTAAATTCAACGCAGGACACAAGCGGATTCTGTTGTCCACGCATTTAGCGCGGGACTCAAGGGAGAAGTTTGTTGTAATCAAATAAAATGAATTTTTCTCGAAACTTTCAACCTCGTGGTCGTGTTTCTGCAACGGCAAGCCACGTAATGGACAAGATATGATGATTTACACTGCTGGGCCCGATTAAGACCCGTGGGTCCACTTTATCCTACGTGTCGTTGAATTATTGGTTTCAACGTGGGCGGTATGTGCAGCAAGTATGTAGGTTCATGGAGGGTGTGATGCGCGGAGATGCAGTTCTGACAAATCCGAAGCTCACACAATACAATGTTATCGTTTCAACGATTTTATCACTTCGACTATAGACTTGTTTGTTTCGCGGGAAAATAAAGTCGGGGAGAAAATGAAAGGAAAGAAAGAGGCTTGTTCTTTTTGACTATGACTGACATGTGTTATCTCTTAAGATGGATGATTAGGAAATAAAAATACTTGTCACGATTAAATATTTATCCAATGATTGATATCTCTCTCCTCTCCAATAACTCTTAAAAATAATGCTGATTGTTGACAGCGTTTTTCTTTTTATTTATAAAAAAAGGTTTAAAGGGCATGTCAGTTAAATTTAATTTTAATACATGTTCAAAATAGATTTTCTTCTAAAAGTAAATGAATGAGCATTAGCAGAGATTTTTTCTCTTCAAATAGATGGCGAGTATTGGGCATTAGCATGGGGGACAAAAGTTTCTTCGGATGGCTGTGAAAGGGATTGTGGCTAATTTATAGTTGTATTATGAGTAAAATTTGTATTATAATATTAAAAATACTGATAAACAAATATTAAAACATATTGGCATGATAAATTTGGAAAAAAAAAGCTGATCAAATACCATTAATTTTTGTCTTTAAAAGAGATAATCAAATAGAGTAATAAAGATATCTGAAATTTTATCTTAAACAGAATGTTATTAATCGAGTGGTTAGTAACTTTTACAAAATTTAAATAAATTAATTTTATTATTTTATTAATTAACTAATGAATGTCACGTCAATCAAAATAATTTTTTAAATACAAAAATGACAAATGCTAAGTTACAGTCGATTGTAATTTATTTTTCTAACAAAAATTATGTGAGTCCTACTGTTGTATTACTGTTCACATAAGAAAAGTAAGTTATAATCAGCTGTAACTTAATTAGATCCTTAAAAAATTTAAAATGTGTAGCACTAACCAATCATTTGTTTAATACGAGTCAGATGGAAATATTTGAAATAATTACTTCAATCATTGATATCATAACACAAAGGTTCATGATAAGTAATTATCAGGTTTTAACATTTTCTTGGGAGAAGTACTTCCATCACCAATACAATAAACATAACTTAGGGACGACAAATTGCAGACTTAGATTAAACTTTTTCAAGTTTAGACCCTCTAAAAACTTGGGCATTATTCCTTTCATTTTAAAAATAAATTTTTAATAAAGCTAAAAGTTTAAAAAAAACTTAAATTAAAGATGATTATTAAATACATAATAAACTAGTAGTTCAATACAAAAAATACATAATAGACATAATATTAAATTAATTTATTTTTTATATTAATATTTGTAGTTTATTAATATTATTCGGCCTTTTTGTATATGATTTAGAAGCTGCAAAATAAGGTCATAGTAAGAGCTGTCTTTTTTTTTTTTATATATAAAAAAGTAACCCTTTCATTGCTTCAACATTGTGAAAACATCCTCAATGGCTTCTGGAAATACATTAGTCCAGATTGCTGTCTCTTTAAAATTTATAGCAAATTATGCTAAGAAATGAGCCTATAAGTTACAAGTCCTAGGAGTGCGTTTTACCTGTACAAAATCTAACAGCTTACACTTAGTATGAATCTCTAAAATCACCCACCAAATTTCAGACTTGTTACTTTACTCGTTATTTACCAGATTAGTCACTTCCTTGCAATCTGTTTCTACAATTACCGATTGAAGCTTTGCTTCTGTTGCAACTTGAAGGCCCCAATCCATGGCTTTTGCCTCTGAAAATCTTGCTTCCCCTCGAAATGGCACTATTTTGACGGCCACCATTACTGGTATGGTAAGAGCTGTCTTGGATGTTAAAAAATAACACACCAAACATCTCAAGTATGCTTATAAAGCTATTTTACATATTCTCTTTCAAGTAATAAAATTTTGTTTCACAATATTACTCTCTATTATTTATAATTTTTGATAATTATCTTTACTCAGTTAATTTAAAAAGTTCAATAAAATTACTTAACGTAGAGTTCACCATCTTAATTTTTACTTTTGGGGTTCATTTTTTAGATCAACTTTTAACAATTGGGGTTCGTTTTTTAGATCAACTTTTAACAATTAAATTTGTTATGAAAAGTTGGCTAAGAATTTTGACAGCAGACGACAGTGTGCCGCTTGTGGCTGTTGCGTGCGAGTAAAATAGATCGAAGAGAGAGAAAATGTAAGTGAAGTTTATTTATATTTACCATTAAATATAACGTAATATAATAAGGTTTAATAAGACGAATGACAGGGTAGCAATAGAACAACTTCTCGCCCAAAGAGGCAACTTAATGAATTACCCAAAATGCCCTGGATGTTTCCCCCCGCAAATGCGAACAAAACTAAAGTTCCCGCCCTTTAAGCTTCCAATTCTTGAAAAACACACAAGAAAGAAATCAACAGAAAAAAAAAAAATCATCGCAATGACCACTGCCGCAGCAGCATCTCCGCCGCTGACGGACGCGGACATAATCAGCCTGGCTGCTCAAAAAGACCACCAAACCGATGTCGTTTCATTGCCTGAATACCTCCTCTCTCCACAATCCCACGAAACCTTAATTTCATTTCTCCACTCTCGCGCGTCTTCTCAGTCGCCTTCTCAGGCGATCTCCGAATACACATGTTCTCTCCTCTCTCTAATCTCTCTCTCTCATCACACTCCCTCCCTTTCCTCGCTCTTATCTTCACTTCTTTCAACTTACACCCACCTCTTCACTTCGCTCAAAATCCCACGCGACTCCAATTCTGTGAAAACGATTCGTTTCTTTAACACCCTCTTGAGTGACGTCCCAGTTAACGAAATTAAAATAATTTTAGACTTAATTTTATTGGATATGAAACAAGTTGTGAATTTGGATGATGCCCAGATGCTTGATTTATTGCCCAAGTGCTTTGATTTGCTGAGAGAGAGTGAGAAAGGCGGGGATTATGTGAATTTAGTGTTCGATCGTGTTCTTGATTGCGATTGGTCAAAAGGTTTGTTACTGAAATTGGTTTCGATTGTGAGGGAATTGGGGTTTTTTGATAAGAGGAGGTGTAGTGAGTTTTTAATGAAGGTGTTTGAGGGAATGAAGATCGTCGACTTGCAAGACTTGCCTTCGCTTGTGTACCAGTTGTTAGTTTTGGCATCGAGAGGGTTTAACAAGAGGGAAGTTACTGAAGGGATTGTGGTGTTTTTTGGATCGAAAATGGGATCAAAAGTTACTTCAATTGTTAGGCAAGTTGAAGGGACTGTGTTGCTTCATGTTAATTTCGCAGTGAAGCAGGATCCTTCATTGGGACAAGAGGTTATGGGGCTTGTGAAGTTGGATCTTCGAGCTTTTAATCATTTTGCAGTTGCTGTGTTGTTGTCGGTTGCAAGGATTAGGAAGTTCAGTGAGAGTGCCATGGGGATTTTGAAAATGGCTCTGCTTACAGCTTATCGCGATTACAAGTTTTCCAAGTATTAAATACTTCTAAATATTTTCATCCAATTCGATTCAGTTCTGGTTGTAAATTCATGGATTAGTAGTGAAGTACTAGACTTTTGAAGTTTTGATTCTTATTCAATAATTGTAGTATTTGGTTCTGCTATGTGTTTTACATAGGATGTCTTTATGGTGGATCAATTGGTTGTTATTCTTGGTTACTTTGATATTATCAGAACATAAAGTCATTTAGGACTTCACTCAATGACGTTAATTTCATCTTGTTTGGTGCTAATGCCAATTTGTTTGTGACCTATTGATTCTTTTTCAGAGATTGCATGTGGCTACCCAATGATTTCAAGGACGAATTTCTGCAGAGTGCCAAAGTAGTGGAGAAGGCTGTCTTAAGAGCTGTAATATCAGTTTGCTTTATATCTATCCCCAGCCTGTGCTTACCACCACATTTATGCACAAAATAAATAAGATGTTTTAGATATAAATTAATTGTTGTTTTCATTGGTCATTAGGTAAATGAGAGCAACTATGGAAGAGAGCATGTTGTGCCTAGCATTGTTCAGTTTTGTTTTATATTGCTAGAGTCAGTGGAAGAGGGAAGCCTTAAAGAGCACTGTCTATCAAATGGTCTGCTGGGCATTGAAGAGCTTGGTATTCAGATATTGAAAACTCTATTTGAGGTGCATGATATGGCTAGGAATGAGGTTGGTATAATTGTTGGCTGCAGAATCTTTCACCAATTATTGAATAAGGCTGCCGAAACAATAAAAAGAGTAAAAATTTGGGTTTAAGAATGTTTGATTAGTGGCCAATCGACATGGCGCAAATTAGAACAATTTTGTAATTATTGTTGTATTGGGTTGTTGTTTACAGTAGGAATTCATTTAGTGAATGTGTTGCAGATTGTTGAGCAATGCAAATTTCGCATCCTTTCTTTAAAGCCAGAACAGAGCATGTCAATCATAAGGTAATTGCATCTCATTACTTGTTGACTTGCTACTTGACATGGTTATCAGTGGCATTAATATTTGATTTGCAGACTGATAGGCAATCTGGTTCAAAATTATCCTTACCCGATGTTGGAACATGTTTCTCGTCTGAAGGAATTGTTGGATTATTTCACTTTCATGCATGGTAAGGTTGCCACTTGCCTTGTCACTGCACTTCTGCCTCTCATCAAGTTCAGTCGTGATCTTCAGGTAAACATTTTCTCATGTTTGTGGTTATTGATCTATAATGGGGCATCTGACATCGAATAATCTCTTTTCTTGAAGTTTTCAAATCCACTAACTCATGATTATGAAGATTTATTTTGGATTTGGGCATCCCTGTTTTTTTCAAATGTAAAAGATATTAAAAAAAAACAATGTTGCCAACTTAAAATAAAAATTTATGAATGTGTATTTAGGTTTCAAATCCAATAGCCCATGACTGTCAAGATTTATTTTGTATTTTGGGTATCCATTTTTTTAAATAACTTTGCAATCCAGTTGAATTTATTAACGTCAAATATTATGCTTAGGTCATTTTTACCAGTATTTTTCTGCTTGTCTCACTTAATTATGAAGGATTATACCATTTTGGTTGTGCGGAAGGCCATGTTTAGACGTGAAGATGCAGTTCGACTTGCAGCAACACATGCCATTATTGATCTCATACTGGCAGAAAAACAATCTAAGATGGATGGCTCGCTGTCTCTTCAAGATTCATCAAGCCAAGCCAGTTGCAGCCAGCAAGAGATACCTCGCAGCACTGGTGGGGGTCTCTTTCAAGAGTTGAGTGCCTTGTTGCAGAGATGCCTTTATCAGCAGGTTTTTCTTTGTCAATCATGGATTTCCTTCATTTGTTATTGAACCATCTTCCTTAAGCTATTGGATTGTGCATTTAGGCAAAAGTCAAGGAAGTGATGTACCAAGGGCTTGTGAAGCTTGTCTTGGTGGATCCATCAACTGGTGGGCCCATCTTTGATTTTCTCTTGCCTCATTTCATCCGTTTTTTCAGGGAGGTAAGTATTTGATGCTTCATATGCTTCATGCTATTTCATTTGAAGTTCATGCTTGAACTTCATGCAATAATTTAAGTTCTGTTAAATATTTACATTTTTCAATTTTTATGGTAGGAACTCTTATGTCGTGTCACTTTGCATGCATCATTCATATTGGTCAACATAGATACAAGGGACCAAATTCAGTATTGATGTTGAAGCACTTGTTTGGCAGGATTCAGATGTTCAACTTGGGGTCACTCTTTGTATTAAAGTAGAAAATGGAAGAGCTTTCATTGATGAGCCTTTAGATTGTCTTCTGCATTGTGTCTCTTTGATTTTAGTCCTCCAGTCACATGGCAAAAGTCATCCCTCAGACTCGGCATGGACTTGTTTTGATTTCTCCCTTTCGCAAGAGAATGAGGTATTTTTATTTGTACTGCATGAAATAATGCAATTTATGATAATCAGTTAATGAAAAGGGAAGAAGGATAATCAGAATTGACTCACTCACATCACAAATGTGAAAACTGCAGGAGGGAAGAAATTCATCTGCTGAATCATTTTCGACTGCTTTATTGAAAATCCGGCAGTTCCTAAGAAATGTGAAGTTCAAAGGTTTATAATATTTTCCACCTCATATATTTTCTGAAATTTCCTTTGTCATGGGAGTCCTTGTTTGGCGGAATGTTAAGCAGTGAAACAAGAATCACAAAAAGTCCTCTGAAGTTTGTGCATTTTCGTACTTGTAGAAGATCTTGATAGGTTTATTGGACCCTGGTCTTAATATTTACTAATTTCTGTTTTTCTTCATGTTAGATCAGACATTCTTTGTCTGTCCCAGGAAGAAGGCTCTTCATCTCTTGCAGAGGAGAAAAGGAAATGCTGTTCTTTGATTTTACTAGGGATCATTGAAGTGGTATTAAATACTATTGCTAATGAGTTGGAAAAAGCAGCAGATGCAGCTAAAGATGCTCTTGAAAAGGAACTAATTGAATATATTGTTCTTCATGACTCACTGGAAAAGGATTCAGGTGTGTCGAGACAGAGTAATGCTAGAAGAGTGAATGTACGGGCTTCTGCTCATGGGACACCAGCCACTATCCCTGATTCATGCAACAGCAACATCACTCAAGAGCGAATTCCTTTTCTGGCAACTTCAAGCATCTTCCAGCTCCTGCAAACAGCATTGCAACAATACCATACTGAATGCTCTAATAGTACTGCAACTTCCCAAAAACATAGCCAGTCATCCTCAGCCAAGACATTAAATTTTTGTTCTAAGATTATTTCTTTTGTCTTGGATACTACCTTTCATCAAATAAAATCTTCCCCTGTTGTTGGAAAGGAAGATCCATTAAAGACGTTGATTTACGGGGACATGAAGGTTCTGGGGCCTCCGTTGCTGAAATTGATTTTTTTGCTGAAATCTAGGCCAAAGTCTACAATGGATCAGAAAAGAAAGGAGGGTAAAGCAAGAAAAGGTGTCGAAGAACATCTCTATCTAGCCTTGACTTGCTTGAGAGAACTGATCACAATTAGTTTACAGAATTCACAGTTGACTGGCTTGCTTGAAGATTTGTTGTCAGTTTCCAAACTTGAATATGCTTTAGATTATGAGAGTGATGAGTTCTCCAGGCTTAATGATCTAAATGTAAGAAGCATAGAATTGTTAATTGAGAAAGTTTTGAAGCCACTAATATCAGAGCTCCTTCTACTTTCATTTTTCCGTGAAGTTGAGGTAAATGCGTTATTATCTGCTCCATTCCGGCTATGTGCAATTTTTATTTTATCAAGTTTCTGCTATTTCACTAAGCTATACAAGTTTAAGATGGAACTTTTTTCCCCCCAGATTCTCTGTGATATTATAGTGATGATTGGCAATGAATTGCCTTGCAAGTGGAAGAATTCTCATGGAACCTGGGCTGAGGGTTTCTGCAAAAGCAATAGCATAACAAATGCCAATGTAGTGAAAAGTGTGGTTAAGCTTGCCATCTGCTTAAGTTCGCCTCCAAATGATTTATTTGTGGTCCAGTCCTTGGCTCAAGAGCTGTTAAAGGTCACTGGATCAGGAAGCAGCGATTCATTAGAGGTGTCTGAATTATACCCCCTCATAAACCATTCAACGAGCACTACTATTATGTCTTGTATACTGCAATTAACTGAAGAAGTTGTAAGTGATATGGATTGGGCCATTAAAAAGGTGAAGACATTCTCTCTAGTTACCCAAAAAAGCATTCATGTCAATCACGATGAAGACCACCTTTCAGGACTAGGATTTGAGGAAAATCTTTACTCAAGGACTGAAGCACTTGTCAAAGTGTTATCTTCTTTTGTTTTGATGAGCCTTAAGGGTAAGCATGTGGTTTACGCTAGCCAATGAATCCATTTCATCTGTTATACTTTCTAAATTATGCGTCATCTTTTACATCTCTTTTACTTCAAAATGTGCAGACCCTCAAGCAGAGCATTTTATCAGATTGGCTACAAGGCTTTACAAGCATTTAGCTCAGATGTCAAAGCTTAGGATTGCCCCCAAAGGTTGCAAGCAGCTTTTACCTAGTCTTAAGTTCCAGAAGCTTGTAGAACAAACTTGCAAGCAGCTCACAGTCCCTCTATACAACTTTGTGGCGGAGATGCAAAGGGTGTGAACTCAGATTCTTTTGAGCATTGGTTCTCTGAATAATATCATATAGAATAATCACGGTACATTTTCCATATTGCTGGTTAGTTAGTGTTCCTTGTTTACCAGTAGCATTACGCTAACTTGCAGGGTCAACTAGAAAATGCTAGTAGTAAAGGTGTACTCAACAAGATTAAAAGGGAGAATAAATGCATCCCAGACCTAATCTTCCAGATTGAAGACTATGAAAAATATCTCATTCAACTCAGCAAGGTGAGCAAAATCAATTTGTTGAGGCACGCCAAGCGTAGCACTTCACGGGATTTCAAAATATTGGACCCTGTCAGGGAGGGAGATGCTTCAAACAATGAAGCTAACGATAATGAGGCTGCTGAAGCTGGTGATAATTCAAGTGAGGACTCAAAAGATGATGAAATTGCACCCGAAAGGGTTTTATCTCCTATGGCTAGTGACTCCCTAGGTGCTGCAGATTCTGAATCCGATGATGAAAATGAAAATGAAAATGCTGCTTCCATCGCGAAAAGATTTAAGAGGAGTAATCGGTAATTTGGTGCAGGAATGTGATGATGAAGTGTAGCCAGTGTTTTCCCTTCACAGCTTTAACTGGGAAGTAGCATATTCTTAATTCTAGTACGAAGTAGCTTAGAATTTTCTGTTCGTTACTTCTTTTTGCCTTGAATAATTGTAAAAGGCCAACAACTCTGAGCAATGGACGCTGAAAATGAAAACGGGCAACAACTTTGGGCATCGGACACTCGAAAGTACCAAGAGTGGAAAGAAAGCAAAGAATTGACGCTTCAACCAGAGTAGTTGCGACCTTACAATTTGATTCTTCAAGTTATTAATTCTATCGAAATAGATATATTCTTCAACTTCTTGGTCACGATGTGATCTTCACTCAAACACTACGTTCATTTAATACACATGATTGAAGGATAAATGTGATATTTTATGATAAAAATTGATTTTAGACTAACGTTGTTGATATGAAATTTAATCACTCATATCATCTCTAGAAGGTCAAGATGTTCATGAGGGAAAGATAGGTGGGAACTGAGGATTAGGGTTGATATGGGATGAGATGGGATGAGATTTGTTAATTCAAGTCCTATTTTATATATGCAAATGGAATAAAAAAAAGTTTCATTCTTGTCTTTTTATTTTTTGGGATAAAAATTTATTTTAGTTTCGTTCCGTTAAATATTTTGTCTCATCTCATTATCTTAAACAATATTAAATGGAAATAAATAAATTTTAACTTTTTTCTTTTAAAGACCATTATAATTCAATATAGCAAAAATATTAAATAAATACAAAGTAAAATAATCAAATAATAATTTTATTTTGACTACATGCACATTCAAATATAATTATATGCTAACATTTTTTATTTGAATGTTTGTTTTTATTGCACATTAATATTAAGACTTATACTTTAAAAATTATGGATTTGGACAATAACTAATTTCAACCATGTTAAAATATCTAATAATTCAATAATATAATAAATCAACAGCTAAGGTTGGCAATGGAATGAGATGAGACTGAATGGGATAGAATTCAGGGTTTTTTTATTTAAATATACCCCATTTACCCTTAAATATCAAATTTATACCCTATTACATATATATACTTCATGAAAGTGAAAAAAGTCAAAAATACCCTTAAAAAAACTATTTATCTACATTTTTAATAAGAAGTCGAATACAAAGTCGAGTACGAAGTCGAGTATTTAGTCAAGCAAAAAATAAAGTGAGAGGGTTGAGTAAGTCGAGTATCTAGTCGAGCGGGAAGTCAAGTAAGGAAGTGAAGTAAGTCGAGTCAGTTATAATGTAAGTTGAATATTAAGTCGAGTAAGAGTAAGGTGGCGTTTGTTTTTTAACTTAATAACTTAAAGTGACTTAACTTAATTAATTAAGTTAATTAAATGTGCTTGTTTTTATAATTTAATAGGATTTTTCAGATAATTTTGACTTAATAAAAGAAGCTAATTTTTTTATCTTTTTGCTGAATAGAAGAATCTGAATTAAGTCAATTAATTTCTAATGTCAAAAATATCCCTATTTTATAATTTATTTTTCATACATATTCCAAAACTCACCCATAGACGTTTATGCTACATAATCTCATCTTTACATTTAGACAAACTTTGATTTAAATAACAAATCAACTATTTCAATCATTTTGTTAGTTTTTTTTCTTATATTATGTACTATTATTGAGAATTAGTGATAAAATTTAAAATTTATGATATTTTATATATTATAATTCCAAAATCATTATGTATTCACTTGAATATAGTTTTACTTATAAATATTAAAATATTATGGTATTTAGTGTATTATTTATTTGACATTTAAATTTAATAAGGGTACAAATGTAAAAATATATATTTTCAGATTTTTAAGTTTAAAAAACAAACAACTTAATACTTATTTTCAGATATTCAGATAAAAAAAATAAACACATTATTCAGATTCATATATTCAGATCTATTCAGAATTCAGACTAATTCAGATCTATTCAAATTTCAGACGGAAAAACAAACGCCACCTAAGTCTAGTAGTAAGTCTAGTTGAGCAAAAAATGATGTGAGAAAGTTGAATAAGTCGAGTATCTAGTCGAGCGGGAAGTCAAGTAAGAGGTAAAGTAAGTCGAGTAAGTTATAATGTAAGTCGAGTAAGTTATAATGTAAGTCGAGTAAATCTAGTCAAGTAAAAAATAAAGTCGAGTATTCTCAACTATTTATCCGATTTCGAGGATATGATCAGTCTTATAAGAATTTAATTGGGGTTATTTTTATAATTTCTCTTGTTTTTTTTAAGTATATATGTGTAAAGTTTAAGAGTGTTATAATTTTAGGTATATATTGGATATTTTTGAGGAAATGGGGTATATCCCACACAATTCTCCCTAGAATTCACCAATCCCAGTCCTATTATGTATATGCAAATAAGATAAAAAAAAAATTCTCATTCTCATTTTTTTATTTTTTTAAAATAAAAATACGTCTAAATCCCATCTTAAACGGAACAGGATTCCGTAAGATCCCATTTCAACAAGAAAATTACCATCCTTATTGAGAACCTCTAGAGGTGGGAAATAGGAAACTCCCTATTGAGACTTTGAATTGATCAAAAATATCGTCCCAACAGGGTTGAATAATCAAGATAGTGTTTATCATTGAGAAAGAATCACAAGAGCATGGAGGAGAAAGTAGATAAGGAAGTTAGTTGCAAAACCAACACACATCCAAAAGTACGAACAAGATCTCTACTCCTAAAATCATGGCCCATTGTTTCCTCAAAAAAGGTATTTTTAAGGAAAAAATAAGGCCCAGAAGGAGAGGTATGAACACTTTGTATTAACAACTCTCTAATTTCTAATTACAAAGACACTGAACTAACTTAAGCGTTGGAATAGACATGGCGGAAACCAATATCTCTGGCCCTATTTCACCATTTTCCTTTATTTGTGACTATGTGTATAGGTTATTCCCATTTATTACACCTAATTCGTTTCATGCGGGAAAAAAAAATCAGACGCCAACAAGCTTAATAATATTAATCAATTTATATTTTAAAAGGTTACATTAACTCTTTATGCGTTTAACGTTTTTCCTTGGTATTTTATATAACACGAGGTACGAAATTGAATACTAAAATTTTTAGAAAAGAATCAGGCAGTAAAAGAAAAGTTTGCGAGGGGCGAAAGGGTAGAAAAGGAATTAACAGGTTTCCAGATACATAAGAAACGACGACGTACGGAAAAGTAAACAAAAGTAAACAATAAAGACTGGTATCCCTCACAGAAGCATAAGCAGTGGCCAAACACTAAAAGAAGGGAAGAAATCAAAAAGACAAGACCTCTGGTAATTGATAGAGTCATAGAGAGAGAGAGAGAGGCGTCCCTCCTGTTGCGTATTGCTCAGCTCTTTATTAGCAAAAGCATAAATAAAAACTGAAAAATATTTCACTGAGACGAAACAACAAACACCATGAGTGAAGAAACGAAGAAGAGCATCACCGGAGCTCTGGTCGTGAAACCCAACTCCGACGACCGGAAACCGACTGTGGCAGTGTCCCAATCTGGAAAAAGAGTCATTATTAAGAGCGCCGACATGAAAGAGGACCTGCAAAAGGAGGCTGTTGATATTGCTATTGCAGTTAGCTTCATTTCCTTAAGCTTCTATTTCAGTTTATTGATTTTGATTTTTCATTCTGGGTATTTTATTCTTTTGGCTGTTTTGATTTTAATACTTTTGAGTAGGCATTTGAGAAGAACAATGTAGAGAAAGATGTAGCTGAGAGGATAAAGAAGGAATTTGATAAGAAGCATGGACCCACTTGGCACTGTATCGTCGGTAGCAATTTTGGTAACCCCATTTACTTCCATTTTTTTCTAATCCCTTCCTATTTCGCAGGTTCTGTCTTTGATCTTCAATTTGTTCAGATTTGATATTATATTTGTTAATTTAGTTTTATTTACTATAGTTAAAATGGGATAGATCCAGGCTAACTTTATGCATTTTGCTTGTATTTTTATGCAATAGTTGATTGGGTGAAGTAAAATTTATATATGACCTTGTATGTGTAGATGTAGGACCATTAGGCTTGATGAGATCTTGGGGATTTTTGGGATGAAGTTACAATTACTGGAGATGGATCAAAGTGTTGTGCAGTCATGATCGCAATTTTAGGCTATGTAGTTTATTTGATTGTTAGGCAAATTAAAAGCTTGATCCATCTGGCACAATGGGAATCTGGTTATTCGAAATTGTTTATTTCTCAGTTACTCCTAAAGGTTGGCTGTGCAAATGATTTTCCTTTCATGGCTGATAATTGTAAGATCCATATGTGTTCTTGACTAGTAGAATTCTAACTTTGGATGAAGTCTATGTTAATCAAGAATTGTGTCTGCTCTGAGTCTGTTCTTTACATGGAAGTTAAGAACCTGTGACATGGATGAATCTACTGGAATTCATAACCCTCCAACATAGTTAATCTACTTTTGGGTTAGTTCAACTGGATTCTCTTAAGGATAACAATTAGTTTAGGCTTTCATCTATTTTCTAAAGTACCTACAAAAGTTTATTGTTTGATTGTGCAGTTTTCTTGGGGAACGTGTTTCTCAGGCATGAAACAACAAGTTCTAGATCTGCTTGTTACTTCTGGAAAACAAGCACTAAGTTGTTTCTTGAGGGCTATTTTCATAGTTGGTGTTCTGACTGGCTTGAATTTAATCTGCTTCCAGTTTGGAGTTGCTTACACTCACTAAAGTTAAATATCTTACATCTATAAGAAAAGCACAATTATGAATATTTAATAAAGCTACACATGTACAAACATTTACTTACCAAGAATTGGAAAAACAATTTGTTATTGAGTAGAAAATTATGTTATCTTATGTGATTTAAAAAAATGGAGTGGGTTAGAATAGTCCAAGTCCACAAGACAGTTTGTCGCCTGCTTTTTCCCCTGAACCTAACTTAGGGTAGGTTGAGTGTATCTAAATGTCATTATTCCTCGATTGGACCTATTTTTACCGATCGAGTTACTATTTTTTTATTTTTCCTTGTTTCATAAGCTATCAATGTTAAGGGGTACATTCCTTAGATGGATTATTTAATTACCATTATGAAACTGTATTTAAATGAATTGCTGAGCTAATAAAACATTTGTAAAGGGAGCAAAAGTAACTACTGTTTACTTTGGCCCCATCATTCCCCCCACTTCCGTTTACACAGAATAATACTTTTGGTGAATTTGGAAAAAAATAAATAATCCACGAGGTTGGATTTACCCAAGCATAACATGTCCGAATGTATAGTGCTTCACCTTGCTTTGTTCAAGCTTGTGCAATGAGTATCCTGCAATCCCCAATTGCCAATGTTCAGCTACCAGACTCATGGAATATTACTGACATATGATTCCGTTTGCTGTCCCACGTGCACTATTTATGGCGTTTGACTCTAATTAATTTTGAGTTTGAAAAGATTCACACCTCATTTTAGCTTGATTCATCTGGGTGATTCATAACTTTAGACTTGCATAATCCTCATAAGTTTTGTTTCTGGTAAGGCACACGTCTTTCTCAAGAACAGAAATTCTTTTTATCTTACCAGTTCAATGATAAGGGTTGTGCTGAGATTTCTTTTATCTGTTTTCTTTACAGGTTCGTATGTGACTCACGAAACGAACCACTTTGTTTATTTCTATTTGGATCAGAAAGCAGTTTTGCTATTCAAATCCGGCTAGCCTAATGTCGAGAAGGAGGGTGGATTATGGTTCAGATGATGAGTTTACACTCCAAATGCTATAAATATTGTCTGTATGTAGTAATTGAAACCTCTACATGGAGATTCTTGAGCCTAAGTTGTATATTTGAATTCACTTGGAACTAGTTTGATACTTCAAAATGGATGTGCACTGCAGATTTTGGTTAATAGTTTTCCTTGTGTATCACATAGTCATTGCCACGATTTTCTTATTTGTAAGTTGAATTTCGTGGATTATTTTGACGTCTTGAACTTTGTTTAACCATCTTATGCCTGGTAAAATTACCATTGCTTCTGTTTGTAGCCAAGAGTATGGTAAGTTTTCCCATACCCGTATGTTAACGTTTTAAAACACAAGGAACTTATGCTGGTTTGCATTTGTTTCAAAAACTGGAGAGTGAGAGGCAAAACCCAATCAAAGTGTTTTGGTTATATCGATGGCAGAAGAAACAAAAGTACTTGGGCAAGATTCAGCAAGCTTTGTTGAATTCAACGAGTCTCTGCCGCTACACGTCACTTAAATACAAATTAATTCCGGGGGGGATGGGGAACTTTTGATTGCTACTGGTACCAGAAGCATTTGATGGGACTCTGTCACTTGAAAGGCCAAGTAAAAACTATAAGCCATTTTACTCTTAGTCAACTTTCCTTGCGGGGTTTTCCAATTGTTATAAAAGTCCAACACAATAGGTGGCCGAGTGGTGAGCTGCTAGTTTGAATCCCATATTGAAATACGGGGATTCAATTCCTCCTTCAATTAAGGAATAATTGAGTATTGAAGGAATAATTGAGTGGGTGCTGTAAATTAATCTTAACGTAATAGTTGTTTGATTATAAATATCAATAGTTATTTATTACAGCATCGCCGATTTTTAAGATTTTTCATTGTTGACCCCTCAAATATTCGTTAATATCCTACCCTCCATTTACTATGTACTAACTATAAACTTGCGTGTTTCCAATATAAAATTGAAGGGTACAATGCAAACCTATAGGTTTTCAGCTGAGAGTAAGAGATGTTGAACCAAAAATTATTTTGTCGTAGATTACACCCTAAAAAAGAAAGTTGAATGGAGCCAAAACATCGACGAAAAGCTTTTGAACACTTGCGGCGTACAAATTTGTTTTTGTTGGAATATTATCGCATGTACCTCTCAACGACATAAAAGAATAAATATACACCATACATATAATACTGAATGTAGGTGAACACCTGGCGCCACTGCACACAAGGTGACACTGTAAAACTTGATTCAACTGAATAGGATCTTTAACCAGTGATGCTCAATCTAAAAACTGCAACCGAGTTTTGATCTTAGATTCCAAGAATAAAATTCTAAGTCCTGTAATGTCGAAAAGAATACCTATGGCAACAAGGAATTGTTCTCGGGCACAAGTGGAAAAATGCATTTCATTCCCCCCAAAAATGCTGAGAGGCAATTAGGGACCTGACTGTGCCTTTTCTTGTCCTTGGGCTCGTGGACTGTATAGCAAAGCATAAAGACATTTTAAGTGGGAAAGGTCTATTTATTCCAGTGTAGTACGGTCAATCTTTTCTTTACTCTTATATTTTTATAGATATGCTGTGCCTTCTAGGGTTCCAACTTTGAAAATATTGCACGAGATGGGCACACGAGAAAAGTTAAAGATCCTTTTGTCCTAATCCTCCACCTCTTTCTTGTGCTTTGAGAAACTCACCATTTTGTGCCTACCCTTGCCGGCTTATTCTCTCCTTTTTTACCGAATGGATAAAAATTTTACTAGTGGAAAAATGCATGCCATTTTTTTCCCTCAGTACTGTTGCATGTCTTCTTTCGCCTTTGTTGGGCTGGCATCTTGGAACTTTCTTCCTGTTGCCTGTTTGTATTACTTGCAAGTAATTCCAAATCCCATCATCATAAAAAATCATGCACATCTTTTCTTGACCTACCACCATGATGATATAATAACATTTCATAATTGCAAGAGGCGTGCTACCATTACCCATGGGAACCTACTCAAGGCATGTTTTTTATTTGTTGTGATTTTGTTTAATTTTTAATAGTTCCATAGTTAAAGGTGTGAGATAAACGTTCACTTTATATTTGGTAATTAATATTTTAGGGAAATATGTAGTGGAATTATTCAATTTGACACAACACCTCGCAAACCGGAAATCATAACTATCGTATAAGCACAAACCATCATTCATACAAACTCAATTCGATCGCAACCCTAATCCTAATTTGAACATTATCAAACCGTTAAACAATTTGCAATGTCATAAAAGACATCATCTGACGAACGAGATCAAATCACCATGCGATGAGAAGCCTGTAAATCCGTAACATAGTCACATTTTAATTGGGAGCAGCATGCAAAAGAACTAAATGGCAACAAGTTGTAGGCTCTTTATGCGTTAGTTTTTTTTGGCAATTGCGCTGCCACAGTGATCAATGCTTATAACTTGTTCCACCTTTATTGATAAAAATTTATGCGGTACTCGTTAAACACTAACCAGTAACCACCCATCAATGTTTTTTCACTGATGGTTAGAACTTCCATCCCACGACACCACGACATCAAACGAGCCATAGATGCTATCTGAATGAGAAAGGGGATAGGGTTAGAAGTGTTTAAAAATTACAAAAGGGCAAAATGTTATCAACTTTACCAGTTCATTCTGTCTCTTCCAAAATCAGAACCCATCTAGCATTCTACCTTTCCAATTTTGTAAATACATTTCATCGAAACTCACCCTGACTGTCTTTCTATTTGCTGCAAACAAACGGCGACGCAAGGGCACCCTGTGCCACGTTCACTTGTTCATTTGATATAAGTAATAAACTGACAAATAGGGGACGCATTTGATACAGTACACAAAACTTGAGGTCCCTGCTTATAAAATTGCGAAAATTTATAAAGGGAGAGAAATATTCCCCACTTAATTATCACTCACCACTGCCCTTGAGTGCGTAAACTAGACATTCCCTTTACGATTCCACTAAAATGCGCACAAGTTCTGATAACAGAACAAGAAGCCCCCACCATCTGCTTTGCTTGTTCCAAGAAAACGATAACTCTCACGAGCCTTAAACTCTCAAATCCCACTACTAAAATCCAAAAAAATAAAATAAAATATTCAATTACTGAACTAATTCATCACGTTCAATATCATTTAATATAATTTAAATACCGGAAATGCCCTTGAGCCAAAGAACCCACACACTGGACAGCAAATCAAACCAGGGGATCCCGTAGTCCCCATAGATACGTGGGGCTAAGAAAAGAACGAAGTTAAAAATGGCTTCTTGGCTGCAAATCCACAAGCAAAACGACAGCATACAAGATTGCCATTACAAAATTAGGCTAAAGGTAAAACTGGGATACAACTTTTTTTTTTACTTTTGTCTATTTTATATCAGTAGACGAAGCCACCAGCTCGGTTTCTGGTTCCTTTACGGTGGCGAGAAGCAGAAGCAGGAGCAGAAGCAGCAGATGAAGTGCTTCTGGGCTTCATAGCAGCCAACGAACAGTTCTCTTTCTTTAAGCTCTCTTCTTCGTCCATGAATATTTGCCTGCACCTGCACTCCACGCTACAAAAAGCTCTATCCCCTCTGCAAAATCATGTATAAAAAATGAAACTTGAACATGAAACACAAACGGCATGCAAAAGCGCTTCTGGGTTTTGAAGATCTGAGAAGTTAAAAGCTATAAATAACTTACTTGTACATGTAAATGTCTTTGCCAGGCAAAAGGGTTTGTTTGCAAAGAAAGCAATGCTGAAGAAAAGTGGGAACTGGGAAAGTTGAGTTAGAATTTGCAGCGTCTGATGATGATGAAGAAGAAAATGAAGGCTTGTTGTTAATAATCATAGTGGCTTTGTTAATAATTTGTGGGCTTTTCTTGTTAAAACCACCATGCTTTTGGTTTTCCAATACTATACTTAGCCCCACCATATCTCATTCTCTAGTTTTCTCCTTCTTTTTCTTCTTTAAAGAAAGAATTTTTCTTCCATCTCTCAGCTATGGTGGTGGCTTTGATGGTGGCTGGTTTTGGCTTATGAAAAATTGACAAAAATAAATAGAAGACGGAGAGAGTGAGATTGTTTGTAAATCTGATTAATAATATCTTGATCCTTTATTTCTTATATTTTCGAAATAAGGACATAATTGATCTTTTTTTTTTCAAAATAGACCCGAGACTCTTTTTTTTTTTTAAAAAACACAATAGACTATTTCTTAGATTAATTCACATTACATAAAATTACTATTGATATTTATAATTAAATAATTATAAAAATTAATTAATATTAAATTTTATATAATATTATTAAAATTTATCCTATTTAATATTTATGAAATACTTATTCTATTCACATTTTATAAAAAAATAATAATAATAATTTAGGTAGCGTTTATTTTTTTACATACTTTAAATATTTAATAAATAAATTCTTAACATCAAATTAAATAATAAAATTAAGATTAATTTCTTCTCTTTTTTTTTTCCTTCATTTTCTCTTAAATTATGTCCCTTCTCTTATTTTCATTCCTCTCCTTCCCTCTCCTTTTCTTTAACTAAACATGCAATTAAATATTTAAATGTCTAAAAAGATTGATATTTTGCCTAACTCGAACTCGGCATAAACTGAATCAGTTCATAACTTTAATTCCAAATCCAATAATTTTGATTCAAGTCCTCAAAAAATATAGTAATAAAATCGATAAACAAAATTAAACTTTTTCATGAATGAAGATTACTTTAGATTTTTTGTTTTTTTGAACCGACCGATTTTGACTGATTTAGTTTTGTCCAGAAGTTGAAGCGTAACTCAAAAATACCAGACCATGACCACGTATTTGGGCAAAGACAAAAGGGTATTTCAGTCATTTTAATCAGAACAAGGCACCTCTTTCATTCAAATGAAAACATTATTATTACTTGAGAAATTGTAAACTTGCAGGGTTCTTCCTGTTATTACCCCGAGATGATTGTACTGTGATGGTGGGTCCCCGCACAGCGACGAAGAGCAGTGGTAAGGACGATTAGCGTAGCGAACGATTTGACTTCTAGTCATTATTAACTGCCACGTACCCCCTGCTCTTAGTTTCCATTTCATTTTCTGTTTTCCTTTTTCTTTTCTTTTTTTTCCTGCCCTTTTTCTGTTTCTTCCTCTGATTACTGTGTACGTTATTTCTTGAATTTCCAATTTCCCAACTTAATGGTGATGAAGTTATGAATAAACCCAGTTGCACTTCCAAGCGAGTGCCAAACACGGCCTGATTTTTAACTTCTTACTTGCTTTTCCAGAGTTTGCATGGACGTTCCAACTCGTCAAAAATAATAGCTCAAAATGTGCGAGCTTGCGGTAACCTATTTTTATATTTTTCTTGCTGCACTAATTCAAAATAACTTGCATTTATTAAGTTTTAGAATTAATTAATTGTCAATTATAAATTTAATTATAATTTTTACTCAGATAACTTGTACGGATATATTTGTACAAGACCTATGCAATAAAAGTACTCGATGTACGTAAATTATCCATAGAACTCCTTGATTTAAGCAGTTTATTTCTCAACTGACTGCTACAAGTTTGGGTTTTTTTCTTTTCCTAATTACATTATTTGTATGAGATAATTTTGGGTTAATTAATCTCTTTTGATTTGGAAGCATAAGCATGCGTTCTTTGAGAGAATAATGTTGGATTTTTATTTTTTATTTTTTGCTCTGGATTCTCAGTTTAGTTTAGATTCTGCTTCTACGTGGAACCAACCGAAATCTTTTAACTAAAGTGATCATATTAATTATGAGATAAAAAAAAAAGTTATTTGTAATTGTATGGAGAATATAAAAATGAAGTATGATAAAATTCAGTAGTGTTTGTCAAGAGAAATGGTCCCGACTCCCGGCATGGCTACTGTTGTTCGAGGAAACAAATCGAAATCAAAGCGATTATAATAATCTCCTAAGAATAGAAAAGCATCTTTGAAAGGGTTGCTTTCCAATAGACTCCTCCATCTAAGCAAATTCTTGGATAGCGCATGTATATTAAGCGTAATAGTCTTGGCAAATTTCTTATAATTGATTAAGAACGCTAAATTATAATGTAATAAAAAGAAAACGACGAGGTAAATAATAGTTTTGCATAGATTATTAGATTCTTGCAGATTTATAATGAATTATTAAAAAAAAAAAAAAGATTACGTTTTCAGGTGTATAGTTATATAGGAAAAAAAAAAAAAAGGTGTAGGTGCAAACATTTTCTAAAACGCATATGGATTTAGCATTGAGCTAATCTTTTTACTCATCTTTTAGAAAGATACGATATGTAGTTATTAGATAAAAATATAAAACTAATTAAATATTAATTGTATATTACTATACATACGCATGTCTAAAAAGATTATGAAGAATTGAGCACAGGTCAGCTCAATATTGGATTCAAATTTATGTATGCATACTTCAATTAGATGTTGATGCCTTACTACAAAATTACAGAGTGGCGTGTCCCCATTTGTTAAGAATAGGGGTTTGTGATTTTTTTGACTCTTTGTGGTTAGATGTTAACGGATGCAGATTCAGTGCTGAGTTGATTAATGCGTAACTTTTTATAATCTTCTATTAGACGTGCATGTACAGAAATATATGATTAATAGATAATTAGTTTTATATTTTTATTCAATGACAAGAAATTGCGTATTTCTAAAAGATTAACAAAAAAGGTGAGTCAGCATTGAATTTATAATATGGTATTAGTACCGGCTAGAAATTCATATCTTACAAAATACAGATATTTGCCAATGACTTGTATGTATGTATCACAGTATCAGAAGATAAAATTTTTTAATGGTCTCGACAAAAAGTGTAGCTTTTCGCGTTTAATTTATTCAAAAACACACCTTCATCGTACTGTAAATTAATTGATTAAATACTACAAAGCCAAATAGCCGATCTCTAACGGTTAAGTAATTTTCTTCACCATTTGATTATCTTGATCATGCATACTGATCTTACGAATTATGATCTTATCAAAATCTTGCAAGCCAACTCCTGCACGCATGCTTAGATATTGGAGATGGAGAGTCAGTGCGATCTATTTTCTCCTAATCCACTGCCATTACTCGTTAACCTAATCAAAACACAACACAAAACTTTTTCTGTGCAAGTTTTTGGCCTTTGCTGGGTAGCTACTAGCGATGTAGGAAAGCAATGGCAACAAGAAAAGAGATAACATACATGATGGCCTTATCTTGTGTGCTTTCATTTTCGTGCTTTTCTTGCTTAAACAATTACTGATTTTTCATTTTTCAACTTTTTCCAAACTTGTCCATTCATGCAAGCTGGCACAATTATTCTTTATAATGCATTCACATATACTATTTGCATAAAATTCGTGCTTGGATACAATTCAAATATTGTTATGTCCATGCAAATGATGTGAAATTTCAAATGATAAACCATACCTTACGTGGCTTAAACAATTGGATCAACTTTCCCCGCTGTCACCCAAGGGATCACTGAAGATAAGGGTTTTACAAGGTGAGGCTTTGTTTGGTATTATGGCACTACAACTTTTGACAAGCACTTATGAAATGAAAATTGATGGTGTTTGGCATATAAATTCGTAAATGTACGTAAAATGAGTTTTCCATGAAACAACTGTAAGGATGTAAACCATTATCTCTTTAGCTTCCGAAATAAAACTTATGGGTGGGTATCGGTTCGGCTCGATTCGGTATTCGGTAACTAAATAAAAAAAAGGAACCGAACCGGAATCCCCGTTCCAGTTCCGGTGCGATTTTTCGATTATAAACCTTATTAAAAAAATTTAAAAAAATTGCCTCTGTAGATCTCTGTCCATGATTTTTTTTTCTTTTGTTACAGTAAATCGAAAACAACAAAAATTAGATACGAAAGAAAATTATTAAATTATTAATTCAAAATTACAATCTAAGCATAACAAACTTCAAAAAAAAAAAAAAAGAATAACAAACCTTTTTTTTTCACAGTACAACAATACAAAAAAAAAAGAAAAGGCAAAGAAAAACAAGTAAAAATCAAAATTTCAAAAGTTGAAAGGTGGATGATGAATCCATGAAGCCGCAACGAGTGGCACAGCTGCAGACATTGACGGCGAAGGCGTGGGCTAGTGGTGTTCGCCAATGAGGGATTATGGTTGGCAGGTTAAACATTTGAGATTGAGATTTGTGAGGGGCGGGTTTGATTTTGGGGACTAGGGTTTCTAATAGAAAATGGGATTTGAGAGGATCTTGGTTTGGGGGCTGGGATTGGCTGTTTTTCATTTGTCAGGGTCTGAGGATTTGATTTGGGGTCTGCGGTTTGTGGGAGAAATGAGCGATGAGGGCTGCCGTTTGCATCTGGGGGCTTGGGCCGGGTTTTTGGTCAATGACACACAACACGCGCACACTTTTCTGTTATGGTGCATGCATATATATAGTAGTAATATGCAATCACCCGTCAAATAACGCCATATGGCATTTCTTTAATTTAAAAATTATTTTTTGGTTTGGTTTTTGGGTTTGAAATTTTGACCCGAAAATTGAATCAAAATATTCTGTTTTTACAGAGAACCGAAATATACAAATTTTCTAAGAAAAAAAAAATACCAAATTGAACCCAAAAAACATAAATGGGTCATTTTTAAATTTTGGTTCGGCTCTACTAGGGGTGGCAAAACGAATAGAATTGATAAACAAATCAATTCCGAATTCGTTTATTGTTAATGAATCAAGCCGAGTCAAATCAAATCAGGATTCGTTTACAATTCATTTAGAAAAATATAATTAATAAACAACATCAAGCAAAATAAAATATAAAAAAAATTCACAAATTTAATATCTCGCAGCAAAATATAAATAACTCAAACCATTTATATAGTCATCCAAATACCAAATTACAAATCCCTAATAATATAAATAACAAGAATTAAAATTCAAATTATAAAGTAAGGTAACGTCTTCAATTCTCTTCATTTGTCTTTGTCACCTTGAAAACAAAAATTCTACACCAAAAAGTAAGTAAAATGTTATTAACAATTTAACATACTGCAATATTGATAATAGTTATTGTAAAATTTAAAAATATCAAATGTATAGTAAATTTATAGTATATTTTAAAAAATAATAATTAAACAAGATAAAAAATTACCTATCACACTCACACACTATCATTTGAATCATTGGTACTCTATGCAGATGGAGCACAATTAGTGCTCATGTTCATAACGTTCTGAGTAAGTTTGTCCACATAGACATCAAATTTTTTTACAATAAACAGCAATATAAAATAGAGCATCAGTCTTATTAAAGCGAGCTTAAGCATATGTCACCACAATATTAATTTTGAGATTTTTTAGGTTACGTGATGACTCAACATGGTATTATCGTAGACTGCATGTGTTAGATCCACGTGACAATTCTAAGCAAGAGAAAGTACGTTAGAAATAAGCTTAAATCCTATATATTATTTTAATAACCTATCGAATATATCAGTGGCAACATAATGTTACGTTTTTTAAAGTCGACGAAAATGAGATAATGAAAATAACAAACAAATATCAAAACAAAAAAAAGTCAACATTTACTGCCATTTAATTAACGAAACCAATAAAAGACAGAAAAGTGTTTGATGAAATGCGGCAAGTAAGTTTGTTGAATGTACACGAGCAAGTGAGAGAGCAGATCAGAAACGAAGCGTAACCGATGAAAAACAGATTTTGGATACGCATTTCGGCATGCTTGAAACGCTAAATAATTTTAATTCAACGGGGGATATCAAACACGGGCAGTGTTTTCCAGGTGGTACAATTTTGGAGCACGGTGACGTGTCGCATCTTCAGCAGTTATTGCACTCGCCAGTTGCCAGTACGCAGAGATTCAGTCAGATTCTTAAAATGAAGCCGGCGCCAGATGGGACAGGTGGCAGGCACCAGCTAGCGCCACCACTCTAGCAGATTAATTAACTCCCCGTGTTTACTAATTTAACGAGGCTCATTAATGATTATCTACTTTCACAATAATCATCACCCTCCCTTAACTGCCTCCTTCAGTTTTCCACTATTCATGTGATGAAAGAGAAAAATAGAGAGGCTTGTCGTCTAGTGGCGGGCCCGGTGGCGTCAAGAATTATGATGTGTTATGTGTAGGCTCGCACGAGTTTTTTTGGTTGAGGCGTGCGAGAATTGATAGAGAGGGCTTTCAAGTTTTGGGATTTGAGCAAAAATTGAATTAAACAGGTATTTAAGTTTGATGGGATTCGGCGTTGGTGGGACTTTACAACCTTTGAGTTTGTCAGTGTCTTTAAATGCATTTATATACTTTCTCATTGATTTTTTTTTTTTTAAATAAATAATTAATCATTTATTAAATTCACAATATCCCACCATCAAAAAGTTGTACTGATAAGGATTTAAAATTCATACAATAATGGGGACATTGCGATGCAGCGAGCGCTCAGTTCAACCCGAAAGACTCAACGGCTCGTGTTCGCTTTCATGGGTCCCAAATTTGATTGACCATTTTGATGAAAAGCTCAATCAAGAAGAGGAACGGCTAGCAGTAGTAGTCGTTGGTCCACGCTCACAGTGAGCAAGAATGATAGAGCTAATCGGGCTTTCCTGGCAAAACAATCGAAATTCACATGACTTGACTTGGAACAACAACACTAGGACTTGTTTGGTCACGACTTTTAAATCCATGTGATCGCTAACAGAGAAGAAAGTGCTTAATTATGTGGTCAGTCATTTGTGATTGCGACGAGGCAGAGAATTTTTGTAAAATACTTGCGTTGGAACTTAATGGGAACCATAAGAATTGGGATCTGCGAACAAACTCAAAAGTGATGTTGACGTTAAAGAAAGAAAAAAATTACTTAATTAGTCAAAGTTAAACAAATAATTAAAAGTAAATTAAAGCACTTAGTGTTCGAATTTATATATATATATGCGTGTGTGTTTTTTTTTTTATCTTTTGTGTGTGTGTTGGGACTGTGATCTCGAGGGGAATAAATTCCACTAGGGTGTTCATTGGATCCCAGATCAATTCTCACTAAATTGCTTGTCTTTTATCCCTTTAAGAAGCAATAGATTTAGAGGACCAATCCGTCTGGTTCAACAAAATATGATATTTATTCCTTTGGTTGCATTCAATGAATAAGATGATGGTCCCCATACAAAGCAACCAAAGTTTTGAGCCTTATTGCCGTTTGCTACTGGCTGCCAATCAACATTTTCTTTTCGATCCTCGATGGCACAGCTCAAAGGTTTGTCGAGCATGGATTAAGCTCTAAAGTTTATTCACACTAATGTGTGGAAAGACATCTACTTTAATTTAAAGCAATGCTCGTTCACTCCACATGCGTTGAACGCATGAGTATGATTGAAATACAAATTCAAATAACCTAATTAACATTGTTTTATTTTAACCGTACTCGTATATTTTAAAATATAAATTTAAGATTAGACAAATTTATTTAATTAAAATTTAATGTTGACATATGTTGAACGCACGAGTATTATCGAACAACAAGTCCAAATAAACTAATTAACATTTTTTTTTAACCGTACTCGCATATTTTTAAATATAAATTTGAGACTAGACAAAGTTGTTTAACTAAAATTTAATGTTGTATGTAGACAATATTGTCTATAGCTTGACATTTATTTATATTTTAAAATGTGTGAGTGTTCACATTGAATAAATTTGAGTTTTTTTTTTTTAAAATAATAAGTATGTTTCAAAAGCAGAGTAAAAAGATATTTGACCAACATAAAAATTTAAAAAATCCACTTTATATTTACAAATATTTAAAAAGGAAGACAAGTCACTTATTAGCTATATTGGGGCTCGAACTCGTTTTTTAATTATTAGAGAAAAAATTTTACTGCCAAACCAACAACCTTTGTATTATTATTATTATTATTATTATTATTATTATTATTATTATTATTATTATTATTATTATTATTATTATTATTATTATTATTATTATTTTAATGAGGTTGTTGCAGTAGTGTGAAAGCATTATTTGTTTACATTTATAAATATTATTAGAAACTTCAATTGGTAGTGAATCTGAAGTTTTTAGAGGATAATATATATATCATGATTACAATTCATTCAACTCTGGAGAAGAATATGATGATTTGATGCTGTATATTCCCTCCATTATTGTACAAATCTTGTAGGGTCGCTAAAAATCCACGTCAGTTTTGTTTTCTTAAGGAGAAATATCAGCTTCGCCCGCTTGTGAAACTTCCCCACTAATACGATTCTTTGACAAAGATGGGAATTTGATTTTGAGGGATCAAGCCCAATCAAGCGTTCATGTGGCTCGATGTATTTTTAGTTAGTGCGTGTGTTTTGACACACCTCAAAATTTTTTCGTAAAACTCATTTTTTATTAAAATTGTCTATAAAAAAGCAGCGAAAAATTTATTGATTTGATTTTTATGGGCCAAGCGTAATCAAGCTTTCTCGAGGCCCAATATATTTTTAATTCATTTTACATGAGGAAGCCCAGAAGTTGTGACGTTCAATATAGCACTGGGGTTTTCATTAAACGGGCTCGACGGAGTGACGCAGTTACCCCAGAGAATTCTCCAAAAATGCGTCGGCCACACCACCGCAGTTGCGGTAGAAAATCCCAAGTTTTTTTAATCACATTTTTTAGATCTTTCGTTATAGAATCCAAACCATATGATTTATTATATACGTAACAAAAGGACTGAGAGTGTGACAAAAAATTGAAGCCACCATCAATGGGGAATCTTAAGTTCGCAAATACGCCTTAGAACTCAATCCTTACAGACTCTGAACTCAGGATATGTTATATAAAATAAAACAATGAAATTTAGCAAGTAGTTATATTCACTTGATCATCAAAGTTCGAATTCTAGGGAAATAAAAGACCAAAAACTTGATTTCGGCTTAAACCCACCTCTCTACCTTTAAAAAACATATACAATACAGCAAGGGTTTAAGTGCCTTTATATAAAATTATAGTCTTTTTTTTTTTTTTTTAACGGGTATGTTTATCTTCTTACCTAACTAATGGATTACCCAAAAGACCAAAAATTGCCGCCTCATAGCAAATAGCATTATCCTGGGTGATACATTCAAAGTGTAGCATTACTAGTCTTGTTGTCCTGAGGCTCCCTTGACATTATAAACTCTAAATCTCAAACTTTGTAAGTCTAGGATTCAAACCTTTTCTTAGGTTAGCTCACAATTTTATACATCATTGCACACACCCCATGCATGGTTAGCTTACAAAAAGAGACAGATATATCATGCCTGTCAATTTGGGAATTCCTTTAATGTATCGAATAATTTGAGAGTACATTAATTTTAAATGAAAAATGGTAGGCTATTTCTATCATATATTAATAGTGGTTTATTGGTTGTTTTAAGAGAGATTTGTTTTAGCATTTTCTCTGTTTGCCAGCCGATTTATAATCAATATATACAAAAATGACTGCAGAATATTGTATAGCGAATGACACTGCTAGGGCTGACGAGAACCTGTAGTTGAAAAGGTAACCGGAAAAGTTGTTGATATGTTGTTGTTCACTTTTTGTGTAGACATATAAATAAAACCCTAGAATAGAACAAACAGAAAACTGAAATATATCACAGTCTGTGACGCAAATGGTAACAAATTTAAAGCCGTAGATAGATTGTTTGCGGTTGATGAAACATCCAAGTTTGTCACTTTAACTGTAAAGCCAAAACTATAGTAAATCATGAGTCCGAAAATAATTAGATTTTAAGTTCAAAATTCGAAGTTCAAACCTTTGACATTGCCCCAGTTGAGGGGGCATGTGAAAGAGGTCATCATAAAAGCTCTCTTAAACAGCGGACAAAATCAATTACTGCGTGCAATAACTTTCAAAAGTTGATTCTGCATAATCACGTTTTTTCAAAAAGCTACAATGATACCAAACCTCTTTTTTTTAAAAAAAAAAAAACTGATTCGGTGCATCATTGAAAAAGTTTTATCAAAAATGTTTTTGATATACACACACACGTATATACCCTCGATGACAAATAGTTTTTACCATATATGAACTGTCACTTTCAAAAGTCATGCACACTACGTCATGGGTATGCAATCATGAGACATTGATTTGCAAATCTGCTGGTCCATTTGTTACCAGAACGGAAACACTGCCATGTTATCTCTCGGATGTGACAATTTCCATCTCTCATTCTTTAGCTAGAGTCGAGCATTGTACTTTTGGCAATATCTGAATGTGAGCTTGCTTCTGCTTGTTTTTGATAACAACCTGTTATCTACATCTTCCTGATAATATCTATGAACCTAAATTTGATCTCGTTAACAGTACCCGCGTTAACGACTCTCACACATTCGTGTAATAGATGATCACGTTATTTCACGATTCTAAATAATGGTGTCCTTTTTCTTAGTTGTACGTGTTTACGGGCCCCAAGGACTAGAGTAGTACAACACTACAACTGCATCATCTTCATTCAATCGATGGTATCATCAGTCATGTCAATTAATTATCTTCATTCAAGTGTGCACAGTTCGTTCTTGAGCACCAACCACCTTCTTGGATAAACTTTTCCACACAAGAACTAGAAAACAGGGGATGTGGGGTGAGAGCGTTGCTTAATAATTTATGTTGTCATTTAATTTGAAAGTAGAACTTTTCACTGCCCTCTGAATTGAATTTTGAATATCAATGATAAGGTTCTAGAGTCTGAAATGACTATGCATGACGTTCTGATTCATGAACTAGCAGAAATGTTGGACCGATAGAAGAGAAATTGATTAGGGTTTTTTCTTCGAAGCCAGTTAATTCTACGGCTAATTCTTTTATTAAATAGTTAGTGGATACAGCCGCCTTGTCCTTGGATATGGGGATCTGGATTCAACAGTCAATGAGCTGGAGCATGCAGCTATTTAAACTTGACAGTTCCCATTTGTTAATTAAACTTTCATCAACACAAAATAGGGGAGAAATGTTAGTCAAATAGCAAACAAAATAAAATTTGTGATATTTGACCCATCATTATATCTCACCAACCTCCTATTAATCACTTTTTTAACTAATATCTATTTTATCCTTACATGGAATGACTTAAAAGAATAAAAAACTTTTAAGTGCACTCACATAATAGTTTTACTAATATAATTTTTTAAAAATATATTTTATAAGTTTTATATGGTAGGTGCTTCAAGAAAAGATAAAAATTATAATAAGGATAAATTCGAGATTATGTGGAGTATGTTGAGAGATAAATATTAATTTAAAATTTTTAATAACGTTAATTGAAAAGTGGGGGCTAGTGAGATGTAATGAAGGGGTCGAATATCACTACTCATAAAATAAAGAGCAAAATTGAATACCTATTGTCCTAGTGCCCTTGAAGGTGCTAGAATTTTTACCTTCACAGATATTTGTAGTTGTGAAGAATTTGACAGTGGTGATCAATCTTAAAGCCGGTGTGGGTATTTGAAAAAGTAATATGACATCGAAGTTAGTGAAAAAGAAAAAAAAAAATTGAGAGAAGATAAGTTTTTCCCTTTAATTGGACAGTGTTCTTACAATGGCTAAAAACTATTTTTTCTTAGAAATGGGCCTCCATTGATATATGATAGGTGATATGGATTTAGGGCTTTGCCTTGAACTCTCATTCTAATAACAGCCCCCGAGGGCGTAGCTGAGTTGGTTGACAGTGTAATCTGTCGTCCTTCACTTGTGTAGACTCGAGTTCGAGCTTTGGGGGTGGGGAGGAGGGTAAAAATTAATTTGGGATTGCCTACCACCCTTTCTTTTTAAAGAAAAAAAACTCTAATTCTAATGACACGTGTCACCCATCATTATTTTATGCATGAATGTAAATTTGATTGTAGAGAAATATACACATTTATTTTGTATGTTCCTATTTCTTTACCCTTATGACTTTGGACGTAGTTTCCTTAGACCATGGAGTTTGGAATCAACATGAGTCTAATTCCTCCTCTTGTCATTTTCTATAACTTCCTCAAGAATTTTATCTTTGGTGTTAAACAAATTTGCGATCTTAAAATGGAACATATATATTAAGGGCATCCTCACTTCATATCAAAATACAAAAGAGCACAGATTTCATTATATTTTATTTTGTCTATGAGTGTATTAAAATTTATATTTTTTTCATTTATTAATGGCATTCTCACTTTGTTAAAATAAGGATGTACTCATGAGAGAATTATTATTATTATTATTATTATTATTATTATTATTATTATTATTATTATTATTATTATTATTATTATTATTATTATTATTATTATTATTATTATTATTATTATTATTATTATTATTGTTATTATTATTAATTTTTACGTGAATCGCTGGGGTTTGGTATATGTATATTTCTATGTGAATCGTTAGTGTGAGGTTTATACTTGCGTCATGTCATGTGTCTGGGTGCCAAAACTAAAGCATATGCCATAAGAGGTTTAGTCAATTTCCATTTTTGAAGCTTTGAATAATAAATCAGGAAGTTTCATGTGTGTTCTTAGCTGCATGTGCTAAGCATATGTTTAGGCAATCCCATATGTGCACATGCATCCACATGCTGTATAACAAACATGTGAAAAATATTGATTTTAACCTAGATTAACTATAAGTGATCTAAAATATCAAGCGGTGTTCGATCAAATCAACTTTCTTATTATATGAGCTCAAATCGCTTGTCATATATATGTATATGCTACTTATGGAAATGGAAGAATATACAGTAAACTAGTACATGTGGCGCTGAAAAAAAAAAAACAAAATTAATATGTTTCACAATCCAGCGTTTTGAACCAATGAAGTGGCAAGTGGCAAATATAAAAGAAAAGACAAAACCAACACGTATATGGTACACTAAAGGAGTTGGGAGAAATAATAATAATGGAAGGTGAGAGAGGCGTTTGAATTTGTCCTGTTAATGCCGTATCTTAAGCTTAGTATCGGTCGTGTGTTCCTTCTCTAATTTTTCACTTTTCAAAAGCAGCTTCTTTAGCAAACGCAATAAGTGCTTCTTCATCACATTTGACTGTTTGGTCGTCATTACTTTTGCCCACCAAATTTGCGGCTTTGAACGTCTCTCTTTCCCAATCTGTTTTGAAAACTACAGTTAATATTGACACCACACATGCAATTTGAGCACCAAGAAGTCCATAACAAAGACCCACAAAGCCAAGTTTCCAAACAAAGGCTAATACTATTGCCAATGGCGCACCCACCAAATAAAATGAGTAAAAGTTGATTGTTGCCCCAATACCTGGCCTAGCACTTCCTCTAAGAATTCCGCAACTTGTGGTTTGTGGACAATTTGCTAGCTCACATAATCCAATAATGGGCAAAACAGTCTTTGTAAGCTCAAGCACTTGAACATCATTTGTAAATACTCTCCCCCAAGCTTCTCTCCCAAGAGTTGTCCCTAACAACCCAAATAATGAGACCAGTAGGGCTAATCCTAAGGCCACCACCGTGGCCAAACGGGCTTTCTCCGGCCGACCAGCTCCGAGCTCGTTGCCTACTCGGGTCGACACCGACGAACTGAGTGCCATTGGCAATGTATACATTAGAGACGTAGTTTGAATTACCAGAGCTGATGTTGCTAGTGCCACTTGAGGATTGCGTAGGTACCCGGCTAAAATTGTCATGAACTCGTACCACCACCACTCTAAACAAACGGCTATACAGCTTGGTATTGAGAGACGAATTAGAATTCCCCATTCGTGTCCTAATGATGAAGAATTTGTTAAAGAAGATGTTGGCAATGTTTGAGATGTTGTTAATGGTGTTGATAAAGGTTCGTTGCTGGCACGTGTAATGAACATGTAAGATAAGAGGAAGAACAGGGAGTTAAAATCAGTGATAAAGTTGGAAATTGCTATCCCGGGGACCCCAAGAGATAGATAAAAGGTCAAGTAAATTATAAGCGGGAAGTGAAAAGCAATTGAGATTAAAGTGGACCACATCAATGGCCATGTAGTGCCTTTGCTGCGCAAATAGATACGTAAAGGATGAAGAAAGCTATTGGCAACGAGGTCGGGGATCGCATAGCGGCAATAAACTCCAGCAATTCTTGTTATATCGGGTGTTTGTTGGAGGCTAAGCATGAGAGGCTCAAGTTTGAACCATAACAGGGCAATAGGTATTGAAGCAGTAAGTAACATGAGAATTGTTCTTTGTAGAGTGAGGGACACTAATGACAAGTTTCTTGAACCAAAACCTTGCCCACAAAGAGGCTCCATGCCCATGGCCAGCCCGGAGAGGACTGAGTAGCCAGTGATGTTGGTGAATCCGATGGCTAAAGCCCCACCGGCGAGTTCAAGACTCCCTAGTCTCCCCATGCAAACAACTAGAACCATGTTCTTGACATAATTCACCAAGCTCATGGCAGCAATTGGGAACCCTATGTCTGTTATTCTCTTTAGCTCATCCAGCACCTAAGGCCAAAAAAAAGGAAAAAAAATTAATGATCATGATATGAGAAACAAATTAAGAGAAAAGAAAGATGATAGGTAAGATAATATACAAGTGTTTGATAATTTTTACCTCTGGCATTGTGGGATACTTCTGGGACTTTTGTGATGCAGCCATATTTAATTCTGTTTTGATAATATTATTTGCTTCTTTGTTTAGTTGAGTTTTTAAGAGAGCAAAAAGTGAGTGAAAGAAATTTAAGAGCGGACTTTTATAAGGGTTGAAGGAGGTGAGGTCGGACATTTTTTTGTCTACGTAACATTGGTCGACGTTGACACATTCATTTATAAAATCTCGTAATTGAACACAAATAAAATAAAATGATGTATGGGTATAAAATAAAATGTTTGAAAAGGTTATTTCAATACTACTAGGATTTGGATCTAATGTTAATCTAATTTCATGCTGAACAAAATAAATAAGAATGTGACTAATAGTTATCAAATATGAATAGAAAAATAATATTATATAAAGTGCAAATATGAAGGAACATTTTTAAAAACTCATTGTTCACGAGTCATATCATCTTGGAATCTAAATACGTGATGATACTGAGGCCAACCCCTAGTGTTTTATACAATCACAATTTGTCATTTTGCACAAAAAAAGGAGAACACATCCACTTTCTTTTTGTAAAACATCAAAGGCTAGAATGTTACATTACCTTCAAAAAAATCTATCCTCACGAGAGCAACATGGTGAGTGTCCCTATATCATTTTGTTTTTTTCGGTTATATTTTATGTGTATATAGAGTTATTAGCTCCAGACGTTTCTTTTAATTGCCTTGTACAAAGAAATGACTTTCCCACCTTTTTTCCTTTCGTTAAAAATGGTATAGTTATATAACATGTAATAAGCCCTAGCTGATTATGATTGTCTTGGGGTCTTATCCTTGTATACATATTAATTTGATTGTCTTGGATTCTTATCCTTGTATGTATATTATTTTGTCGAAGTAATTATAATTGCTAGACTCTTAAAATTATACGAGTTTGCTGACTTAATGTGGTGGTTTCTAACAATTTAGCTTCAAAAAGTAATTTTGATTTCAATAAATCTACGAGATACCTCAATTCTTAAAGAGACTAATCATGACAAAAATTTTAAAGAGTAGAATTAATGCGCTTTGAATAATAGAGATTGCAGCGAACATGTCTGTTAATTGCTTTTCAATTTTCATGACTCTCACCCGACCGTTCCTAGTGCAAAGCCACTGTTGAATTACTCTGTAAAAATGTGATACCGTAGATTCTACTTCTTATAAATGTATACTTATTGTTAATTTATATATGCATAAGTATGCACTATATGATGAATACATGAATCTGTAACATCAGTTTGTGACTCTCTATTAATAGTGTTGAAGTTGTGAATTAATCATACAGTGCCGCCTAATATAATAAAAATCATAACCCACTAAATTATGTGTTACTTTATATAACAAGATTCCAGTGGGATCTTGATAATCCTTCCATTGTTTTGGTATGATGTCGCCTTTTCAATGTTCATTACCACTAGGGCCTATGTGATGAAATAAACGATCGAAGGATTGTGGCTCAACGTTCACATCGCAAAGAGTAAAAATTTAGTTTGTGCTGGAAGCAATAAACTCTCTCATTTTTCTTTCTTTTTTTTTCCCCCACATGTTTTCCCTTAGTATTTTCGATGGATCCAAAACAATTGGACCTAAAACCTTCCAAGTTTCAACTGTAGCACGCACCATGTCTATAAAAGCTATTACAGCCAGCTTCCTTTGTATTTCAATTTCTATTTTTAGGTATTAATTACTTATTACAAAATTAGAAAAAGGGGCTAATGGATTATCTATAAGAAGAAGATATAGAAGGTACCCGTCGTTTATTTCTCTGTGGTCTGTGGATTACCCATTGTCAAAAATCTAGAGTCCCTTTAAGATCTAACGGTGCAGATAAGGAGGAAATTCGATCCTGTTCTTCATCCCAATGTCTACTCTGCAATATTTATCTTTTCTCTCTCTCTCTCTCTCTCTCTCTCTCTCTATCTGCATGAGTGTTTTAGGCCAAATGAAATAAAGAATCAACACTAAGTATGAAAATTATCTCCATTGTCACACTTACACGAAACCATGCATGTGCATTTAGTTATACCAAATGACTAAAGGAATCAAACTAATCTTTATCCGCAATTATTACACCCACTTTCAATAACCGCTCTTTGTTGAATAATTCCATTTCCTACCACTTTATCTAGCTATCCAATCTTAGGTGGGATTTTACATCTTCCTAGCCAATACCAATATTTCAACAAACACCATCAAAACGGGGTTCAAATTATTATTGTGTTATGTAACAGTTACGAATTCTTTGTTATATTTTTCGATTTTTTTTTTGGGGCAAAACATAAGTTCATAAACATATAACGAAACTCATAAAACCAATAATAATTTTTTCTTTTGATCATTGTAACAAATAAAAAGTTTAAGATAATATATATTAATAAAAAAGGAGGGGTATGATCCATCAGTCACATTTCTTGTGGGGTTTTGATATTTAATTAATCAGATTAAATTAAACTTGTTAGTAATGAGTGAGTTATTGTGCATTTGGTCCCAAAGTCTGAGACATTGTATTGAAGAATTCGAACAACAAACACATCTTTCCTATTATCCCCACTATGTGTGACAAAGAGCAGTCATCGTTTCAATCAAATCAACCACTAATTTAATAATAACCAATAATATAACAGCTCTCATTATCTCAACATTGCTTAAGCAAATAGCCATATACTCAACTAGCACCATGTGCTAGTTCGCTGATGTCCCACTTTTCATATGTTTCGTTGCTTGGTTTGAATAGTTGCAAAGCCTTTTTTCCGATAAAAATGTTAAACACACACAGTGGGAAATAGTTTAATGCATGCGGATCAAAAATTAAAGTTCAACAAAGGGATTTGGTGGATCTTAGGGTAATAATCTTTGGTGGGGCTCCATCAATTTGGCATTAATTTCTTACTAGATGTACACTAATTTCCCTTTGTTTCCACTTTATTAGTCAACAAGCATTCCCCATATTTTAAACCCTAACTATGATTGTTGTTTATACCTCTAAGATTTTAAAATCATAGTGGAGAGGACCTTCATGCCAATATCTACTAGATTGTCCACATTATTTGGTTTCTTCGTGCCTCCTACAATGCGAAATACTAGGGCCAAATTAGTCTTTGAGTCAGATTGCAAGAATTGGTTTGTGTTATCGTGTATGCCATTGATGAACCTTTTGACCATATGTAGTTGGAGAGCTTGAGAGTACATTGTTTGAAGCATGATGAATGGCTGCTTAAAGGAAAAGTTTTTGGTGTGTTCAACACGTTATAAACATCAGAATTTGAGTAATATAGGGTCCATTTGGGATCGGGGTGTATTTGAGATTGAGGTTGGGTAGTTGTACTTTTTAAATTACAATACTAAAATGTTTGGTAAACACTAGCTGTTGTAGTTTGAAAGTTATACTAATATGATTTTTCATTTCTATGATAAAAAATTTATTATATCTTTAATAAATTTGTCAAAATTATTATTTAAATTTTATATTTACTATATATTATTAACTTTTATTTCATAGTTATAGCTTTTTTTTCATAACAACTATAACTTAAAAGTTACGACACTTCAATCCTAAATGCACCCATAATATTATTTCGCTGTGATACATTCATTTTGTTATAAAACAATACAATATTGTGTTGCTTTAGTTCTATATGCACATAATGCTGCAAGCACTTAATGCTAAAGGAAAAAAACTTTATTCTAATCCCATAATTAATCGGTATGAAATTGATTTTAATGGGTCCAAGTGTTTTTTTATTATTATGATTCAGTTATTAGCACATTTCTTTCAATCGAGGCTGTTTGTTTGATTGAAGAAAGGTCATTGAGTCACAAACATCTATGAGTGCTCTCTAGATCATGTTGTTTTTGATAGTTTGGTTATTATTTGCTAATTGAATTATGATCATAATTGAGCTCCAATAATCCAAATCAAGACAGCCAGATCGGCCCATATGAGGAAGACCTACTTATTCCTATTTGGTCTGTTGTTTATGGACTGTTTTCATAATAAAGGAATCAATCAAAATTGATTCATGGTTAGTCATTTCAATATCCGATTCAATCGGAACATTAATTTATTGAATAACCTTTAATAATTTAGGCAAATTACATTGCTAAATTATGTTATATTGTTATACCACATGGCTTGGAAGCTTAAGCTTGAAGGTTAAGTTTACAGATTCAATAATGAGTTTGTCACCTGGATAGTTGATACTCAAATCAATACATAAGAACATTTAATTTATTTATCCTAAGATTTGTAATAATTTTGGTTTGTTCGATTAAGCAACTGCTCAACTTGGAAGTTGAATGTCAAGAGTAAGAGCTCAATCAACAAATTTTAAGCTTTTAGATTCTTACTTTGGACGGATTTTATTTAATTTCGAGGAATTCAAACAGAATATATGTAATGGTTATATTTGCTCTGACAACATGTTAAATTGAAGGTTCGAACAATAGTGAATGTGAGATTCCTCCATTTTCCTATGTTTTTATTAATCGCAAAATTAAAAATGGTGATTAAGTCCCGTCATTAATGACAGTCTCTAGATGATGTTTCATCTTTCAAAACAAGATCTGTATCTGAGTGATGATGATACGTCTTTGACCACTTAGTTTATAGCTTCTCGTCTTAATTTAATTACAAATTAATTAATAAACCATGTCCATAATTGGGTTGAAAAGAAAGAAGCTTTCTCGTACCAAACGTGATCGTGATTTTGCGAAAAAAGGATCATTAATTAAAGCACGGCATGCGCTTCATCATTGATTATTAAAGTGGATAGCTTTATCCTACCAAATCTTTAGTTTTATTTATTCCTTTTGTATAATTAAAATTGATATCAATCATCGATAATCGCTTTCAAACTCATTCGGGTTGCTATTTATTAGTTAAAAAATATTTTATTCAAAAATTGAGTTGATTGGATAATTAAAAATCTTTTGAGCTCTCCTAAGATTTTGTTTAGTATTAAAGCATTGCAAGTTTATAAGCCATACTCTTGTTAAAATAAAACTGTAACTATAAAATAAAAGATTATAATGTATAATAAATATGACTTTTAAATAATAAATTTGATAAAAATAGTAAAAATATTTATTTATCATACAAATATGAAATTAAATTAGTTTAATTTTTAAGACAAAATAATTACTGTTTACTTAACATTTTTGTCCTATAATTTAAATATGATCTCTAATCTCAATACATGTATATATATATATATATGACAATGGAATCATAATCTCGTGGACTCAAAATAGGCCTGCTAATTTCCTTAAACGTGGTCTGGGCAAGTATTGAAAGAAGAGCGGTGCTTTTTACACCCCTTAAAAACCCTTATGAAATCCCATATTTGTAATTGTAGTTCTACTATTAAAGAAAATTATATAAAAGGAAGCACATGAATTTAATTAAACTAAAATATTTTTAGACTTACCAAATGCACCTTATATACAAGTTTGGCATCGCACAAATTTGATAATACAAACTAAGTAAGGCAATGCAATTGGAGTAAGGCAGAAAAGTTGATACAAAATTATTTTTTAAAATCATGGATGTTTCCATCCTTAAATGATACAAATAATTATATTACAATCAAAATAATTTTAAGGCAATAAACTAATAAATTATATATTGACAAGATTTTTGTTATAAAAAGTCATGCTTAACATTTAGTTAAGCTCTTTTGTAATCTTTTGTTCTCTTCTGTAATTTTAACCAAAATAAGAGTTATTTACAAAATAAGTGGTTTCATAAGAGTTTCCAAGAGGTGAGCTTCGCTCTTGAAAGAAATGACGAAAGATTGTCTGTTGTTTTATGCCCCCCAGGCATAGTCGGCTGACACCCCTTTCGATTAGGGCTTAAGGCAACATCTTTTAGTTTCCTATAATGAGTGTCTACAGAAAGTAACAGGGTGAGCTCAGTCTACGTAACTGCCTCATGGGCCAGTGACATGAGCCGTGCAAATTATTATGCAATGTTGTAATTTACATCATCATAATAATCTCAACAGAGCTGATCGATATGATCAGTGATCATTGTCTTCATCTTCTTTGGCCAACTCAGTACCACGTCGTCATTCTTGATCTTCCTTCGCAGAAGAAATCCATCTACGTCCTTAAATGTAGGTTTTAACGCGCTATTCTCTTGCCAGCGGGCAGCTGCCAGATCGTGAGCATGCAACCAAAATATCAAATTAAACAAATAACAACAACAACAACAACAACAAAAACAATAATAATTTAAAAAGAAATACTAACTAAAGTCTAAAACCTGCTGCAGCAATTAAAATCAAAATTAAATTGTTGTGGTCTTGTAGATGTAGACACTTCGAATTTATTAATTTGGCATGCCGAACATCAATTTGCCTTTTCTATACAGAAAAAAATTATGACATATTAGATATTATTAGGGTGTTCGTGCATTGAATTTTATGGATTGGGTATTAATTTATATCCGACCCACGATTTTATGGATTATAAATTTTTAATCTAATCTAATTCATAGATCGGTGAAACTTAATTCAAATTCAATCCATATGTCTGTGGATCAGATATGGATTTGACTCAATCTATATCAAATCCATTATTTTACGGATTTTTTTACAAATTAAAATTTTTTAATTATTTTCAATTTATGAAATAACTAAAAAAAAAATTAGTATAAAAATAACTTTACTACCGATTAAATTTAAAATTAAATAAGATTTAAATAAATTAATTGTTTGAATAAAACTAGAAAATACATTCAAAGTTTTAAAGTATAACACACCAAAAAGGAAAAATCTCATTTATTTAGATCAGTACGTGAAAATTAACTGTTTAAAAAGTTATATTTATTTAGTTAATTATTTTTTATTTTATATTATTTTATATTATTATGGAATAAGATATAATATGGTGTTAATGTAACTATATTTTAACTTATTTATTTATTAGTAAGTATTAATACTATATTTACAAGTTTAATTTTTTAATTAAATAAACATTTTTTATTTTTTTTACAGATTCGCTGATTTTTACGGATTTACAAAAGTAAATCCATATCCAATCTATCAATTGTGAATTTCTAAATTTTCAACCCAATCAAATCCACAGATCAGATTTTTACGGATAAAAAAAATTAGGCGGATCGAATTAAATTCTAAATACCCTTAAATATTATATTATTGTTGTCCTGGAGGGACTGTCCATTTTTAAATTAGTTAATTACCCTGGGTGACAGCAAACGTTGTCCATTGACTGACTCATCGCCCTAAGTTTTTTGGTGTGGTCTCCGCTCACGAAATCAGCACGTGTGCCCATGAGGGAGGGATTTTGGAGGGATTTGGACTGGTTTCTATGGAGTCGGTCTTGCGTCGACATGTTTTAATTCTGGTGGAGGACCCGTCACGATTTGTAATAGTCCCCGTGTCATATATAGTAATGCTTGGGCAACAAAAAGGACACATTCTATAGTACCTATACTTTTTTTCACATTTTAAGATGGTTGTGCTTATTTTTAGTTATGTTCCCACTTCACCTTTAGAAGGGCACCTTAGCCATTTTAGCTTCTGGCCTTCTACGCACTTGTCATCCCTCATTATTTGACCCCAACTTTTACAATCAGCAATTGTTATTATCGCCGTATTTGCTCTTGCTCGCTCATCTTACCTTCAACTAACACAACAACAAAAATTCTTTGTAATTAGTGACGCACATGCCACTCGTTTGGGAGAAACAGTAGTTACAATGTTAAATTGACTCTTCTTTTTAATTCTGAATCGAAAATTTGAGGGTAGAGTTGTTGTTTTATTCAAGGAATAAAATAATATTTAATTAAATAATTTAAAGATAATCCACAAAGTTAATAAAAAAGACGAGTGATTCACACAAGATTAAAATTACTCGTTGTAATTAATTGTTTATGTTTGAGGTGGTGGAGAGATGATTACTTTAATTTTTTCTTTTTAAATTTATGTGTATGATCTTGCATTAATTAAGAGATTTGGTCGAGCCCATATAATTTTTTTTAATTAGCCGGTCTATATAATCTACATTAACGTAGCACGAGATTTGACAGAGGGAAAAAAATTAATATTGTAAAAAGAAAAATAAATAAAACAATAATTTCATTTAAAAAATTTGTTACATTGATCGTAAATTTAATTAGCAACAAAAAAAAAAAAAAATACAGGTATTATTGATTGGTTAATTACTAAAAGTCTAAAACGGCCACTGATGCAGAGGAAGTGTGCCATGCCAATATTCAGTGCATAAAAATTGAATGCTATTATAGGCAGTCTCCGGCTCCAAAGAAACAATCCTTTGAATTTCATTTCGTCAGTTGAAGAAAGCACAAGCCAAAACGACGATTCCAGCTCCCGTTTCGGTCTCGGTTCCATGATGATCAGTAGAAGGATTTGGCAGAAGAGGCCTCCGACTTCCAGCTGGATATTTCTGCGTCCGTACTCGTCTCAAATCTCTGTTCCTTCCCCGTCTCCGTCGCTGTTTCCGGTGCAAACGCCTTCACTTATAGGATTTCTCTCTGGCTATGCTGCGTTGTCGTTTCGCTCCTTTCATAAAATTAGCCACGTGAGTTTTGGTAACTCTTAAAATTGATTGAGCTCAGTTATTTAAGTTTATTATTGTTTTGCGCCTATTATTTTCTTACTTAATCATCTAATCAGTGCTTAATGTTTGATTTATTTTCTTCTTAATTCTAGTTGTAGTCTGTAGTTACCGTTAGATTGTTAGTTGATAGAGAATATATATATATAAAAGAATTCGTCAATGCCAATGCTTTGACAGAGAGCTGCACAAATATTTGTTTTGTAGTTTATGAACAAAGAGTTGTTGGTTAAAATTTTAACCAACAAGGTCAAATTCAATTTTTGGCTCTATGTAAGAAATGTCATCTGTCAACACATTTCAATTGATGAAATTCTCATAAGACTGTAAAAAAAGTACAAGAAAGAGAGAATTTAGCTCCTTATGTGCTGTTGGACTTGTGTCATACATTTAGTGAAGTGAATGATTCGGTGGTTTTTTGTTGGCTTTATTCTCTTGAATCAAACTATAACTGCATGTGTATGTAGTGTCTATGTGGTTGTTTGGTGAAATAGTGTAGAATTTCTGTTCAGGGACTATATTTTATAGTTGTGAAAATTTTGTTCTTGTATATATTATTTTCAAATGACTCCTCTTTTTTTTTTTTGTGTGTGTCTTTTAGTTGGGAATGCCCCCTATGGTTAGTAGATGTTGCTATTCAAATCATGCTTTGGCTGATCTTCTGGCTAGTGGGATAGTTGATGTACCCTTAGCACAAACTGGTGAAGGAATTGCTGAGTGTGAACTTCTCAAATGGTTTGTAAAAGAGGTGGGTGAGAGATGCTAATTCTCTCTTGCATGTATTTTTTGATTGCCATGTTTCTGAAAAAAGCTTAGTTAAATTTGTGAATTGTTACTTTCTAATTATTATTATCTTGTCCATACTATTGATGCTTTATCTTTCCCTTATTCAGATTAAAAATATCTTGTTTAGATGTTCATTTTAGGATGCTGATTGATGTTCAATTTTGTGCAGTTTGCTGTAATTCTGAAGGTTTACTCATGAAAATTTCTATGGTTCTTAGACAAGAGGCAAAGTTTTGTATATAAAATTTGTAAAACAGATATAACTCCGGAAAGTTTTGTTGTGGTTTTTGTTCTAAGTGTTGTACTTTTCCTTGATTGGGTTTGAATATCATCCACTGTTTACTAGGATTCAAGGATTCTTTGTCCTCAGTGAATGGAATCTTGTAATGATCAACTACTGGATGACTTTTGCTTGAGTATGAATGATCTGCAATAGACATGGTGTGTCATTGTATGGTCGTGTAACTTTTATGCCTAAATTTTGATTTCCATGATGACAAGAAGCTTATTTTGGAAGGTCCTTGTAAATATTCGTGTAATCTACACTGGCAGGGGGATGAAATTGAAGAGTTTCAACCACTATGTGCAGTTCAGAGTGACAAAGCAACGATTGAAATAACAAGTCGTTACAAAGGAAAAGTTGCTCAACTTCTCCATGCTCCTGGCAACATTGTAAAGGTGGGTTTTCTTTTTTACTCTTTCATTTGCTTCTTCTACTTTTGGGAGTGCAGCTGCTGTTTATAGTTGATTGTCGCTTTCGAGTAATGGGCATATGGCCTTTGAAAATATATGTCATGATTCACTAATATTTTTGTTATGTATTTGTTTAACAAGTTGGATATTATTATTTGTGTGGTGTAGCTTGGGATATGAAAGAGGGAATTTGTGACCTTAAGTGGGAAATGTGTATTGAGGAAACAATTTAGACCATACATTGATAGAAATTCTGTTTCAAACACATAGAATTACTTGCAAAATTATAATGATCATCATAATTTTGCTTCACTATTGTAGAATAATTGATTCTTGATTGTCCTTTGCCATGAAAATATTAAATAGAAGAAAAATTCACATCATTTCAGGAGAGCAAGGACTCAACTGGATGGGAACTTTCATTCTTGCAAGTAGTTTTACAAGGATGGACACTGATATGCATGTGCTCATTGTTACTGTTATAAATTTCTGGAGAAGATTTGTTTTCTATGATGGAAAATGAATCAGAACATTACTGCTATCAACTATTTTCACCTTATCCACTGCAGACTGCAGTATTTACTCTCTTAAAGGGAATTTATAATCACAAGTTTTTATGCAAATATCAGGTTGGAGAAACTCTTCTAAAGATGGTTGTAGGGGATTCTGCAGTTCCAACCCCAAGTTCTGATGTTTTGGAAAGTGTGAAACCTCCGGGGTCAGAAAATTCACCTGATTCTAAGCTGAATAAAGATACAGTTGGTGGAGTTCCAGCTACACCTGCTGTCCGGAACCTTGCCAAGCTATATGGAATAAACTTAAATGATGTCGATGGAACTGGAAAAGACGGGAGAGTTTTAAAAGAAGATGTGCTTAAGTATGCTGTTCAGAAAGGAGCTGCTGACGGCCCATCTGCTGCCTCTGTAAGTGCTGATTGTAGAGAGCAGATTTTAGGAGAAGAAGGGACCTATCCACGAACATTTTCTGAAGTTAAAGGGTACCCTGATGATAAGAAAGTTCCCTTGAGGTAATGCAGAATTACTGATAGATTTTTTGTTAGTGAAATTGCAGTAATGCGCTAATTCAGTCCACATATTTTGGACTTGGCTCTCTCTTATCAAATCTGTTTTGTATGCGATATATTATTCGTGGTGTGAATTTTTTGGTGTGCAATTTAAGTAACATAAAATATCTCAATTGTTAGTATCTCAACTGTTTTGAAATGAAATCTAGTAATGAGTTAATTATGCCTGATTCTTTCAGGGGTTTCCAGAGAACAATGGTCAAAACAATGTCCATGGCCGCAAAAATACCACATTTTCATTATGTAGAAGAGATCAACTGTGATGCTCTTGTGAAGCTTAAGGCATCTTTTCAAAATAATAATTCTGACCCAAACATTAAGCATACTTTCCTTCCATCATTGATAAAGTCACTTTCGATGGCCATGAACAAATATCCCTTCATGAATAGTTGCTTCAATGAGGAGTCACTTGAGGTCATTCTTAAAGGTTTGTAGATTAATTCCACTGATTTCATGTTACCATAATGTTTTTTTATGCAGATAACATGAAATATATAGTTTTTATGCTAATAAGATGACTATATCTCCTTGGAGAGAGTGCATAGCATGTTTAATTCTATATTTCTCTTCATTTTAACATTTTTTTTTCTTTTTTAAAAGGAAAGGGGGGGTGGGCAAGCCCAAATCAATTTTTACCCCCCCCACCCCCAAGGCTCGAACCCGAGTCCACACAAGTGAAGGGTGTAGAAAAATTAAACATTTTAAAATTTTAAAATTAAAATTTTAACATTTTATTCTGCAATTACAGAGAAAAATTAAATGGACATATTTAGATACGACATTACAAACTTATAATTTGTAAATTTGTAAACAGTGCTCATTGACATGGATGACTTCTTCTGCCTCTTACATGGGATGTTGTGCTCATGAAAATTTAGATGTGATTTTGTAGTTTGCCATAATGCACGTGCTCCTTCTTCTCTTTCTATTAATTCTTGAAATAATTATTGTTGAATTTGATAGGTTCCCACAATATTGGAATTGCAATGGCTACTCAACATGGTCTAGCGGTACCTAACATTAAGAATGTTCAGTCTCTTTCCATCTTGGAGGTCTGTTATCCAGAACTTTGCATTCATGACTCTTTTTCTTTTTCCATTTTTCTATTGGGAAATACTTATTTTCCATGGTTGAGGTGTAACATTGATATTCTCTCACTGCCTCTTTATTTTAGCAAGAAGAGTTTTGAGTGGAAATGGAAGAATAAGTTGTGCTTTGCGTAGTTAATGTGTAGTTTTGAATGCCTTCTTTCTGTCGGCATTCTGTTTGACTAATTCCTCAAGCATCTTTGTTGATTTCTTTCTTATCATGCACTGTCACATGCTTTCCATTTGAAGCGGGTTTTTTTTTTTTTTCATGTTTAGATAACAAAGGAACTGTCACGGTTACAACAATTAGCAAAGGATAACAAGCTTAGTCCAGCTGATATTTCTGGTGGAACAATAACTCTCACCAATATTGGAGCAATCGGCGGAAAATTTGGTACGCCACTTCTCAACTTGCCTGAAGTTGCCATCATTGCAATGGGCCGAATTGAGAAAGTTCCACATCTTTCAGACGATGGAAATGTGTACCCCTCATCAATTATGACTGTAAGCTATACAATCCACAATCCCATTTATATTACCCGTATTTAATATGTGTGTTGATCTTAAATGAGCAGAATGGTGATCATCTAAATTATCCTTTTTTGTTTTTGAGAATCTTTTAACGTTAGATTGATGGTAGATGTAATTTTTCCATGGCTGAGACGGTACTTGCTTTTTTTAGGTTAATATAGGTGCCGATCACAGAGTTTTGGATGGAGCAACTGTCGCAAAGTTCTGCAATGAGTGGAAACAGTTAATTGAAAACCCTGAGTTGCTTCTGTTGCAAATGAGATGACTGCATTCTTTGCCTGCGATGAGATGTGCATCTTCATTGCTGCTCAGCTTACACTTTTCAATAACTCTCAGTTACACACAAAATAATAATATTGTTGTATGACACGATTCAGGAAAAAACTCAATGCAATTGCAGTAAAATTTGGATAACGCAATTTCTTGGCAAATAGCTCCTAACACGGCATGAAGTATCTCAGGTCGTTGTTCTGTTTCCTTAGTTATTCATTTTCGCGCTTTACGAAGCCACGATTTTATGAAAAAAGGGGCTCAGACACTTATGCAGGGAGGTTCAACTCCTCGAAAATAAAAAATAGGCAAGAAAAGTTGTCTGCGAAGGTCAAAGTTTGTGATATTTGTAGGAGATCTTATGTATAACATATTAAAGTGCTATTATCTAGTTCACTAGTTGTGATTTTGGAAAATACCAGACAGGGTTTCCAACGTCGGTACTTTTATTTTTTTGCCCTTTCTTTTAAAGATTTGTGGGGTACTTTTTTTTTTTTTTTTGTGTGGAATGGCATTGGCTTCTAACTAGAGTAATGATATTCGCACTAAAAATTAAAAAATGTTATTTGTTCAAGGGAAAAAAATGTGGAAACACCTTCGACGCCCTTCACATCTCGAGGTTAGGTGTCACCGCGGGAAGACGCAACCGTTTTAAACCGCCACCAACTGCTCTAGAAAATCCGACGGCTGGGAAAACTTCAACCAGTATCACTATTGATAAATCATCTCCCTTATAAAGATGATCACTTCACGGATACAATAATATCAATACATTGTTAGTTTTAACAACAAAACTCACTCATGGCTGTTCAATCCCACCTGTTCATTCTCATTTCAATCTTGGCTTCCACTTTGTCCTCTGCCTCTGCTGCAGAGCTTCCAAGTGATTAAATTTATTTTTAAATTTTTTTTTAGATTTATTTTCTTAAAATGTAATTTCAGTCACATAAATTAGTTTGTTGCAGGCAATCCGTCCCCCAAATTTGCTTTCAGTTGGTTAGATGACAACAACACATTCCAAGCCGGAGACACAGCAACCATAAAGATAAAAGTTCTTGGAAATTTTGACAGCAGAGGAGGTGCTTCTCTTGAAAAAAGTGCTTTTAAGCCTACACTCACAGTCAACGGCAAGATTGGAAATAGTTCTTATATTTCTGGGGTTCTCCTAGAAACTGGCGAGGACACTAGCAACTGGAGAATATTATTCATTCCGATCTCAGTAGGCTTATTTAATGTGATCATCAAGGATGACCCTTTTGAAGTACTGGATTCTTCTCTCCATTTCAAAGTTGAACCAGGTACGTTTTGGCAAAATTTAAAGTGTTGCTTTGAAGAAATATAAGAGTGCTAAGCGTGCTTGTTGATTTTTTATTGAAGGGCGATTAAACCCGTCAGTCTGTGTGGCTTCATGGATGGGTCTCATCAATGAATTTGAAGCAGGGAACAAAGCTAGAATTATGATACTTCCTAAAGATGCTTTTGGGAACAATGTTACTTCAACTAGTGAAGAGTTGAGTTCTTTTAATTTTACAGTATCAGCATTATATGCCAATGGTTTTGCTCTCACGCCGAACATCACAAACATGGTTCATAATGAAGTTGGTTATATCATCATAGAGTTTATTTTGATGAAAGCCGAAAACTTCTCATTGCATGTAGAAGCGGGAAATCAGACCTTGAATGGCTCTCCCTTACCATTCAAGGTAAATCCAGGTGACGTTCTGTAGCTTGTCTTATAAGCAAAGATAGGTTCAATGTCAATGATATATTTGTTCTTCTAGGAAAATTATATTCTCTCCCAATGATCAATGTTGAATTTGGCCTGTGTAGGACCCATAGATGTTTCTAATTGTGTGGCCAAATGGAAATATGAAGTATCTGCGTGGCAGATATTTTCCAAGATGGAAATAGTCATACACCAGCTAGATCAATATGGGAACCTTGTTCCTGGGTTTTATGCATTTGATGCTGATGTCGTTGAAAAGGAGACAAATTTGTCCATACCAGTAGCAGATTTGCAATTTGAAGAAGTTGCTCCTGGAGTTCAGTTGTTTTCTTACCCTATACAGGAATCAGGAAACTTTCTGCTCACAATATCTGATGAGAAGCATAAGAAAAGCATTTCCAATATGCCGTATACTTATACAGTCTTTGTAGGTCTGTTTAATGTCATTGCTATGTCCTATTACCTCCGTATGGGTTGGTTACATCTTCAAATCCTTTTGACAATGTCTTTCAATAGGTTATTGCAATGGATCAAGCAGTGTTGTCAATGGGTCTGGTTTAAATGATTCTGTTGCTGGGGAAGCTGCACATTTCTCAGTTTATTTGAAAGACATGTTCCAATATCCATATTCAGTTGAAGTAGAAAGGCTTCAAGTACAAATAGTAAGGGAAATTGATTCCTCGACTGTTTGGCCAAGCATATCTCCCACGCAGATTTACGACGGTATGTGCAAATCTCTCACCATTCGGTTGTTTCCTTTATATCAAATATCTGAATTGCAAAGATGTTTAAACAGGGAGTCCATCTACTGGAAAACCAAATAATGGTATTATTGACCAGATAAAAATTGCTCCCTCACCGTCTGTTGACACAACTAACACTGTAAGAAACAAATTCACATATTTTCTTTAAGCAGTCGTACATAAGATTTTTTAAGTAATGTTTTTTTTTTCTTTCTCCCTTGAATCCAGTCTTCCGGCAAATCGAAAGTTCAGGCCAGTGCTTTTGATGTTACTTATACTCCTGAAAAGAGTGGAATTTATAAAATTCTTGTAATCTGCGCAAACATTGTTTTGAATGGGGGACATCCATTCACAAAGGAAGTGACAGCCAGTATTATCACTCACTCGATATGATTCATTTTTCCTTATAATCTTTCTGTTTTTAATTAAATTTTCAGCTTCTTGGATTCAATTTTTCCAATTCTTAATCATCAATGTATTTTTAACTTTCCCACAGGTGTTGTGAATATGACTCTCTCAGGAATTGTAAAGTTTACTCCTAAAGTGACAAAGCTGATCACACATGAAATAGTGGTGCAGCTCTTGGATTCCTATTCTAATCCCGTCCTTTCACAACAGTCAAGGCTCAAACTAGAGATTACTTCTATGAATAGGTCTGGCTTTTCAAGCTGGATGTTTGTGGATAACAATGATGGATCATACAGTGGTCATTATCTGGCTATGGATGTTGGCACCTATGAAATGTGTGTCTCATATGATGGCACAAATTTCTCACTCTGTCCCTTTCTAGTTAATGTTTACAGTAGTAAGTCAGAATTTTCTCACCTTCCTCTGCAGGCAACATATGGTGTTTATTAAGCCTTCTGTAATTAAGATTAAACATGTGTTCTAAGACTTATTTCGTTGATACCTTTCAGGTGAGTATTTTCCTAAAGCCTATGATGATAAAGTGTCTGTCTGGGAGGATGAGTCAATTGCTTTAGACGCTTTAGCTAACGACTACTTTGCTGGCAACAATGCAAGTATTATTGAATTCTCAAAAGTAAGATAGCAGTATGTCAAATGGCTGCGACTAGTTTGCATGCATAATTGCTATGGGTTGTACAATATGACGCAGTTAAAAGTTTGCGCTGGAACTGAGCTTGTACTATCTATTCATGTTTCAGCCTGTTCGTGGTTCACTTCTACAGTATGGACGAATCTTTAGATATACCCCTTTCAAAGATTATATTGGGAATGACTCCTTTTCGTATACAATAGCTGATATCAACAGTAATCTTGCAACCGCTGCTGTGAATATTTCTGTCCTCAGTATTCCACCACAGTTTGTTTCTTTTCCAAGTCAATTGCAAGCAACTGAGGATATGATAAGTCCCCGATTTGGGTAAGATACTATGTATCCCTATTTATCATGATCAGGTTGTCCCGGATGATTGCTTTATTGTCTTTATACATCTTTCTCTCTGTAGTGGTTTCCTGGGCTTTGAGATCAAGTATTCAGATATGCTGGAGAACATCTCTGTCACTCTCAGTGCACGTTCAGGCACTGTGTTTTTGTCCTCTATGATGATGCAATTTTGGCAGCCAATGTCGCCTGGACTCTCTGTAAGGTTTGGGGATGGAGACCAGAAGGCATTGATCATAGAGGGCAGTGTAGAATTAATCAATTTGGCCCTTCAGTCAATTCAATATCTCGGGTATTGCCTCCTGAATAACTACTGTTATGGACTTTTCAAGCAGTTTACTATTCATATCTTATTAGTGACTTGTTTTTTCCCTGTTCTTTTAATTCAGAAACGAAAACTTTTATGGTGAGGACACAATTCGAGTCTCTGCCAGGAACAAGAATGGGAAAAATGATTTGGCAGTTTCAGTTTTTGTGGATCCGGTTAATGATCCTCCATTTATTCAAGTCCCTGAATATATTGTTCTGAAGAGTGATGCAGATGAGTCACTGATATTTGATAGAGAAAAAAACAAGTTCAATTTTTCCATTGGGGACCCAGATGCTTTTAACTATCCGGGTATGTTTGGCAGCATTTTTCTGATTAATTCATTGCAGATTCTGCTTACTCTCCTCTGTGTTTCAGGTGGCATGTCTCGCTTTTTAGTCACATTTTCAATGGAAGTTAATGATGGATTACTTGTAACCAGTCTACCAGCAGAGCTTATTAATTCAACTGAACTGAAGCTAAAGACAAGTTTTCAGTGGGAACCTCTTCAAACTTATGTCACTATCTCAAAACATTTCACAATTAAAGCCAGCGGAGTTAGGTTTCGAGGCACAATAAATGAATGCAATACTATTATGCAACAACTCTTTTATCAAGTAAGATTTTTTGCTTTGAAGTTAATTAGGAAGACATTAGATACTATAGCATAACCTTGGAAGAAAACACAGTCACACGGCACACCAGAAAGGAAATATCAATGATCTTGAATCATCCATCTGTTCTTTGTATATAGAGTGGTGAAGAACATGATGTTTTAAAAGTGAAATTAAACGATATGGGGCATTATGGTTGCCGTCCAGATTGTACTGAGAAAATCTCATTGCCTTTATTTGCTGACGCTACCATAAACTTGATCAGAAGAAGGCCAATGAGTTCAGTGTTAGCTCATAGTAAGTGATTGTTGTCATTTTAATTACTATGGATTTCACAGATTTGTACCCACTAACCTTTTCCTATGAATACAGCTCTAGGATCAGGCATTATCATTGAATTCTTTATGGTGTTTTTTCTCGGAGTGCTGCTTCTATTCTTTACATGCAAATGTGCATTTCTTCTTGTGAATGAGAGAAGAAGCCATGGGACCTCTGAGCCATCAAGTGCACAAAGTAACCAAAAGCAACCTGTAAGTGACCCTTAAAACTTCTGTTTCCATATTGCATTGCAGCTATAAGTTTTTACCATATCAAATTACTTGTATGCAGCAGCAGGCAAAAATAAATTCACCAGATGATGATACAACTTACTTCACTGGCTGTTGTTCAACTTCCTTCATGCTTGCTGATCAAGCTTCCAACTTTCGTCAGCGGTAGTGCTATTTGAATCCATAATAAATAAGTAAATGAGGCAAATCATTCATGTCAATACAAGATTTTATAGTTAGGAAAAGAAATGCACATTTTTGCCTAATGTTCCGCCTTGGTTTTAAAGAAAATTTAAATGCAATGCAGATCATTTTAACTCGGATTTTGCCTCATTTACCAAATTTTCAGTTCTCGTCCAGGCGCGGAACGGGAAGAATTCGTTAAGAAGATAAGTAACTCAACCCAAGCTTCTAGTGATCAGTATCTGTCTACTCTCATGCCACTTGCTATTGAAAAAGTGCAGCGTGAAACATCGGCTTAAATGACTTGTCGGCAATTTCTTAACAAAATGTCGATTTCCTCAGTAGGCGACATGTCGGTCCTACTTTGGGTGAAATTTGGAGGATTAGAATAATAACATCTCGATCATTAAGATTATAGGTTACTTTTGCCTACCGGTATGATTGAAAAAAAACTAAGGCTATTATTATTATTGTTATTATTATAATATTATAATCAATTGACATTACAAAATGAGATTGATCAATAGTCTTATTAAATCTTATAAATAATGATGGCCAATGTCAAGCAATGGTCCATGAGGGCTCACCAATTTTTTTTAAGCCCAGCATGGCCCACGACACGAGCTCACTCGTGCCGTTCTCGGGTCGTGCCCAAAAAAGCCTATCAAGTTATTTTTTTCCCCTCAAGCTCACGTGCTTTTAAGTCCATGTGCTTTTTCAAACCTGTAAGCTTATATAACAACAACAACAACAATAATAATTTTTACTAATTATTAAGAGAACAATTAATATTTTATCATAATTTCATAAATATGTATTTAAATATATAATTTCATAATTATTAATTATAACACAACAATAGATAAATGTAATTCTGTATATCATAGAAATGATTAATAAAAATTAAAATTACAATCTTAGAATAACGATTACAATAAGTCACAATTACGAGATATTAATTATAATAAATCACAAGTCACAACTTACAAGTTATAACTACGAAATATGAATTACAACAAATTGACAAATTACAACTACGCAAATACAAAATATTAATTATTAAGCACAAAATAACATTTATTAATCATAACTATGGATACGGTATATGAGCAAGGTTAGAATAAATTCTATCCATCCCTTTAAAAATCTATCATCTGTGCTACGTCATATGAAAATAATCAAAGCTAGGTCCCTAAAAAATTTTTATTTTTATTTACTGTAATGTTATATTGCTTTTGAAAAAAAAATAGAAGGGTTTGTTCATATAGGTTCATAATGATAATATGTACTAATATCTATATTTACCAATATTGAAAGTTGTTGCTCAGATAATTAAGTACTAATATATAGGTAGTTGAGCTCTCACTTTTTGTGATGTTGTGATTAATTCTTTATTAACACTCATTGTATAAATGTGAAAAATATTTCATTCACAAATCACAAATGAAACATATCTCCATTAATTAAGTTACGATTTCATAAAAATGAAATATTAATATCGTAAAATTTTAATATATCATTTATAAAATCATGATATTTATAATTTTATTTATTAAAATCATTATATTTATTTATTCATTTAATAAATGATAAACATAAAATAAATAATTTTTTTTAAAAATAAGACTTAAATTAATTTAATAAAATATATTCAAAATTTTAAATTTTAAATATTTATAAAATCATAAGTTCATAACATTTTATTTTTTTTTATTAAAAAAATTTATTTTAATATATTTTGACCCACAGGCAACGTGTTAGTTCACCAATGAAGGGTGTTTATTACGTGCCTGTTTCATGTGTCCTGTTTTGACCCAACACTAATCGTGCCTTGCTTTTAAGCTCACGTGTCTAAAATTCTAAGTCAAGCCCAATCCACATGTGTGCCATGTCGTGCTGTTCTATGTGCCTTATTGAAACGTGCTCGTACCGTGCCATGCCCGTGCCATCCAGCCCGTTGGCCACCTCTACTTATAAATAAAAAATGATTCAATTATTCTTAAAATAGATAATCAGAGTACACCCTAGCAAATGATTTTTATCGGTATGTGCAACATCTATTAATATTTTGGCTACGGTTATTTTGGAGTCACTCTAAGACAGCGCACGAATCATCACCCTAACAAATGATTTTTATCAATATATGCAATATTTTAGTTATGGTTATTTTAGAGCAACTTTAAGATAATAGACAAATCATAACCACGTACCTAAAGTTATAAATAATAAGAAGACTCATTATAACTTTAATATTTTATTTAATAAAGAATACTCTACCGTAGATGGCTCCAACGTAGTTTTAAACGACGTTTCGTGTGAAAACATTTTACATATTTGTTAACAGATGTTTGACTCCGCTGGTCGTCGAACTGATGATATTGCTAGGTAGCTAGCACAGAACGAATTTGGGTCAATCAGAATCAGAATCGCTTAAGTGATGGCGACTGCATCATCGGCCGTACAAAAGCTCCTTCAAGCAGGCACGAAGATCGTGGCCGTTGGCCGTAACTACGCGGCTCACGCCAAAGAGCTCGGCAATGCCGTGCCCAAGGTTGCTATTGTTATTATTATTATTATTATTATTATTATTCGATTTAATTTATTTTTATTATTTAAAAAAAATCGATACTAATTGAAACGGCAAATAATGATCAGGAGCCGGTTTTGTTCCTCAAACCGACGTCGTCTTATTTAGAAAACGGAGGGACCATCGAGGTACCTCATCCCTTGGATTCGCTACACCATGAAGTGGAGCTTGCAATCGTGATCGGACAGAAAGCTCGAGATGTGCCTGAATCCACTGCCATGGACTACGTTGGAGGTTTTATTTTTGTTAAAATATTATTACTGTTATTTTCTTTAAAAGATTAAAATTAAAAAAATATTTTGATTTCTCCATTTCTTTGAACTTATTTACGCAAATTTATTTTGAAATAATGGTTGTGGGAGGATTCAGGCTATGCGGTGGCGCTTGATATGACTGCCAGGGAAATCCAATCTTCTGCCAAGGTATGAGGTTTCTATTTGTTTGGCTTTGCTAATAATATTATTAGTTGGATGAGTTTAATCTTTCAGATATTTGAAGAATTCTCAGATTGGAATTTTTGTAATGTAATTAGACAGGTTCCAAATCAATGTCTTATATGCACGGTTGTGTTTCGTGATGATTAAATAGCGCATTTTTTTCTTTTGGATTTAGAGAGAATTTATGCCTATGACAGAAGATGGGATTATTCCGTTGGGGTGTATGCGTGTAATGTGTTATGCTGTTGAACATGAGGATCAAGTATTATTCAATTTTATACTGAAATAATTCCTACTTATAATCAGAAGACTGGATACTAGTTGCGTGTTTCATTATGAAACAATAAGTGTATGAGCACCTTATCTTATTTGATCCAATTTATAATGCTGTATTTTCCTGTCATTTATATTTTGTCCAATATGTCAGTCTGCAGGTCTTCCGTGGACGGTGGCTAAAGGGCAGGACACCTTCACACCAATTAGCTCTGTTGTAAGAAACTGAAAGAAGAACTTTGATGTTTCTATCTCTGCTGAAACCATGTTGTGTTGTACTCAATTTTCAGGCTCAATATTGAAAACTTAATTTTAAACAGTTAGGTTTACTCTTTGCACCAGTTCTTTGTTTGGCCATTCACAGCACCAAATGTGGCATTCGGATAGGTTAGGGAAAGGAAATAATTGTGCTTAAAAATGACAACCATACCTTGTTTGTCGAAGTTGAAAAAGAAAATTGGTGTTTTTCTTTCAAAGCAGACAAAGGTTTACCATCTATCCTCTGCTTGATGGACCCTTTACTTGTATCAACTAGTGGAAAAGGAGAGAGGAAGAGAATTTTATTTTCTGTTGCTAATTTTGTTCTGTATTTACTTATCACACTCCATTTTGACTCATGTAAAATATATTTGCAGCTACCGAATTCAGCAGTGCCTGACCCTGACAACTTGGAACTATGGTTAAAGGTTCATAATCATTACTCTTTACTCTCATGTTTCTTTATGGCTTTTGTCAAAGCTTCAAATTTGTTTTCCACTGGGTGGGTTAACTTTAACTATGTTTCACTGCAGGTTGATGGAGAGATTCGACAGAAAGGTTCCACTAAGGATATGATTTTTAAGATACCGTATCTAATTAGCCATATAAGTTCAATTATGACACTTTTTGAAGGAGATGTCATATTAACAGGTAGTGCAGTTCATTTCCCTTCAAATAAAAACACTAATATACTTTATAAGTTAATTTTTCTAGGTGCTTCAAGAAATTATGATGTATTGGCATAAACTGACATATCAGTTGATGGTGAAATCTGTTACCATATTTCATTTTTGCTTTGGTGAAGATTACACGCGCAATTTTAGTTGGTATAAATATTAATAACTGATATGCGAGCTTATTATGCTTAGGAAGATGTATTGTCAACATATATCAGTTACGTTATTAGTGTCATTATTGTTATTTACTGTGTTCACTTCATAAAAGATCCTTCTCTCGAATTTTCATAATCATATTCAAATCCATTCCCAATTTGGTATGCAAGTCTATATGGATAATTGAAGTTTGAGTTATTGTTCCATCGATTTGGTTTGTGCAGGCACTCCACAAGGTGTTGGCCCTGTAAAAGCTGGTCAAAAGATAACAGCTGGTATAACGGGCCTTCTGGATGTACACTTTGATATTGAAAAACGCCGAAGGCCAGGAAGTGCTTGAGTTTATGATGTCTGCTGCACTGCAACTGCATTTCAAACAAAATGTACACAAAATTTTCGGGGAGAGGGACTTGAATCCTTTGTCAGATGAAGCGTCATTCTGTTTTAAGATGATCGTATGAATGCAAACAACCACGCACGCATTCTTGGGATGAATCTTTTGCCGGAGTCGATTCTCCGAGAGTACTTTTTATTAAGCATTATTTTTAAAAAAGAATTGAATTATGTTTTAGATAAAACTTTTGAACTAGATAGGGCTCATTAGTCATCTCTTCAGCAGGGCCACCATTATTAGAAGAGTGAAAATTTGTGATTTTCATAAAGAATGAATACTATTTTGACACTTGTGTGGTTGTGCATGTCGGCTTGACTAACTTGTTTGCTGCCGTGTCAAAGTTTAATCTCCTATAAAATACCCCAAATAGGGATGATAAAAAGTCTCAATTTGACCCTTGGCATTATTGACCTGATTCAAAATCTTTGGATTTTAGTCTGAATTTAATGATCTTGGATTAGGTTGGGTTAGGCTTGAGATGCTAGGGTTTAATTACATTCAGCGCTTAGCAAAATGTCTTAACCCTTGACCGTTAAATTAATTTTTAAATTTTAAAAAATAAAAACTAATCATGATTTACATGCACTTTTAGTATATTTTATTTTACATTAATCTAGTTATTTTATAATTAATTAATTAATTTGTTGTTAATTTGGTTAAATTATTACAAAATGTTGTATTGTTGTTAAAGTTACATAATTTATTAAATTCCTTAAAACCAAATTTAACATAAAAAATAGAAAAATATTATTATTAAAGAATTTAGAATAGAAAACCTATTGTAAAACAATATCTAAAAAGTAAATAAAATAAAATCAGGTGACCCTGACTCAAACCCCTATCCCGATTAGGCCATTGCCATCCCTACAATTAAGTCTGTATGGATTTCGTTACAACCCTACGAGGTTGATTGAAAAATTGAGAAAAGAATAAAGGGTATTTGGCATTTTTATTGTCAGTCATTTTCTGTTTTGCAACGATAATAAAACGAAAAAAATGTTACATTAGGCATTTTATGACATAATTTTGTACTGGGGAAAAGATAGATTAATAAATTCAGTTTATTTTATAATAAATTGTTTATTTGAACTATAATAATTGAAATTAGAATAAATTGTATTTTTATTAATGTATTTACTTTGTCTTATAATCAGGATGAATTGTTTTTAATTACTAAAATCCCTTAATTAATTGTTGTTGTTGTTGTTAATTATTGTCAATAACAATAATAACAACAAAAAATAAAAATAAAATACTATTATTTTGTTATTAATAATTATAACAAAAAAATAGCATCACTGGCGAGTGATGGAGGGAGCAAGACAATTGGCAAGTGGCTATAAAGTTTGGAGAGTGGTAGTGACGATCAACGAGTATGTATGCACGAGTCTGAAGATTTGCATTGCTTCCAACAGTGATGGATGCGACGATGATGCACAACAACCAGCTCTGCTACATTTGACAACCGACATGCGATGGTCATGACTTCTGATTCTCGTCAACGAGACTGTAAATCGATCTCATCAACAAGATTGCATGTTGGACTTTTTTTTTGAATTAAGAATAAAATTGGGTTTATAAATTTATTGAGAACCAAAATCGCCAATCCTGAAAATAGACGACTAATTCCCACTCCCTAGAAACTCCTATGGCCAAATTGAGGTGGGTCCCATAATTCCTATTTCCGCTCTCATTTGATAAAATAAATGTGGTAAACAATTTTGATTTCCTAATTCAGTAAATAAACAAACTATTTGTGAATAAGAGTAGAAAACAAAATTTTTGTTTTCTATACTCTTCCATTGTAAATTGCACTTGGGCTCACTTTTTTTGTTTTATTTGTATAGTAATTATCATAGTCCTCATGTTTATTCTTTTCATTTAAAACTTTAATACAAATTAAATAAGACAAAAAAGATGGGCTCACATTTACTTTACTTTATAGTAAAATTTTATTATGGTAGTACTCTATATAAGAATAATCTCTATATAATAATAAAAATTTTGGTCCTAATATAATTAAATTATATATAAGAATGAACTATACATTATAATAAGTGATTAATTTTTCTAGATACTATTTTATGGAACTTAGCTCTACTTAGTAATAATTATTTGTATCTTTTAAACAATATATACTATGTTATATTAAAAATTTATAATGAAACAAAATATTTTTTTGTAAAAGTTCTTTGGGATAATGATTTATATATTATACAATATTTATGGAATTTATATTGAGAGAAAAAAAATTAAAGAGTATGTGAATCTTAGACTTTTAAGATGACTTGCATAGTACTAGATAAATACATGTACTAGTTTTGTGAAATTATGTCTATTTCTTTTATCAATATCTATATATTAGATTTGACATGTTTCTTTAATTAATTGTTAATGTTGTGCATACTTTTACCTCTATATCATGTGTACTAAGGATAAGTAAGTTAAGAATTTTTTTTGTAATTATACCTCTATCAAGTTATAACCTCTTAATAATAATAAAATTAGTTTTATCTCAATAATATGATTATAGAGAGGTTTTACTGTATAATTTTTTCAAATAATCTACCAAACACATTCTTATTTCATTTTCAAATACTACTTTAAGACAAACTATTAAATACATTTTTATATTCACTAGAAACTAATTGGAGATTGTCGGTTTCCTTTTACTGAAATTAATATATTTCACTACTTACAGTAATAACACCCTTACAATATAACTTTACCAAATTACTCTTATTTAAAAATAATAATTTTATTTATATTTATTATAAATTAACTAAATCATACAAATAAAAATTTATATAGAAAATTTAAGTACTAAAACTAAGAAACATAAGTTTTGGTGTGAACAAAAAATTAAAAATAAGATATTTTTCTTTTTCTTTTATTATTTTTAATTTTTTTAACTTAGAATAAATATATAATTTACTTATCAAAATAAATTATCAAGCAAATTATCCATTTAATATCCCTCTTATCCTTTAAATTTATTGTGTTGGATTTTTTCAATATTATACAAACAATAGGTAATAAATAGTATAGATTATTTTAAGTAGGAGAGAACTTGACAACCTGCAGAAACTAATCATATTTATATTATAAAATAACACAAAAATAACATTTGAAAAACAATAAGAAACGCACCCTAAAGTATTAGATTATTCCAACAATACATAAATTACTAGCCGAAGCCACTAATAGCTTAGTTTATAACGAATCAAAAACTAGAACAGGCCGGCACAAGAGCATCCCAGCAACTTCATAAAAACGAAAAGACACCCAAGCGGAAATATGCATGAAGATGCAAACAGCTAATCAGAACTTGTTGAAGAAGTCATAAATGTGCTTGCTAATCTCATCACCCTTTTCTTGATTAATGAAGTGCCCAACTCCTTCCATCACAACCACTTCCTCCAACAATGGCACATCTCTTTTGAACCCACCTTCGTGTATGTATTCTTTCACCCCTGGCATATGATAAACCAGGTCCAGGTCGCCTATAATGAACTTGGTCGGAATTTGTAATCGACTCCCTGCCCACGGTGCAAGAAGTTCCTGGTTCCTGCAATGATGAAAAAGATATTTCCTATATATATATGCAGAGGATATATTTGAAACTATTGTGCTCCAGTTTAACATTAAAATCACAATAGTTAGTTCCGTTTGGTAGTGTGGTGCTGTGAAAGGAAAATAGAAAGTTGATAGTATTTAATAAATATGCATGTTGTAATATGCAATTTTACTTAATACCTGATAATTTCATATCACAATTGAAAGTTCACAAAATTAAAGAGATATGTATGAAATGTAGAGAGTGAGGAATAAGGGAGCATTACAGATTAATATTTTTGTAATAGTTGATTCCTCCAGTAAAGCCTTTCTTGTCAAATTTGGTAGTGAAATACTGAACATCTTCCTTAGACAACCAAGTGGGCAATGCTATTGGAGCATCTGGTGGATGCCCAATTCCTTTGCCTTTAGGCAAAATAATCGGACCCGGAGTCCGCAATGTGAAGAATTGCTTAATAATGGTCTCAGAACCAATCTGCGCAAGCTCTGCTTCAATCTCTTCTGGCTCCTACATACAATAATATAATATAATATCATATAGGATACATACATATATATATATATATATAGAGAGATTCTAATCATAATCCTAAATTTATTAAAGTCTGAGAAAATTATTAAGACATAATTTAATAGTATAATATTTACAAAAGTTATTAAAGCATACTATTTAGTAATATAATAATATAATGTTATTAAATCATATTATTTAATAATTTTTTCGACCTTAAAAATAAAATTTATGATCCTGAATCTGATTAGTATTCAATATTCATTTATGAAAATATTCAAATTTAGGCTTTTAATTTGTTAAAACCTACCCCCAAGGGCGTGGTCAGTTTAATTAACAATACTTCTGTCGTCTTTCAAACCTGAGTTCGATTCTTAAGGTGGTAAAGAGGTAAAAATTATATTTAGCCTTATCCACTCCTTACGTTTTTCTTTTTAAGTTAAAACTTGAAAAAATTATTACGGTATATCATTTAAAAGTATAATTATATAATGACTTTGACTTTAAGTGCTACACACGGGGAAGATTAATTCATTTCAATAGACGGCCGTATCGTTATAGAAATGGACATCCGAATTACCTGAAATCTGCACATGTAGTAATCGTCACCATAATAAGACCTCAAAGCCTCAATCGGGTTGCTGTTGCTTGCGGAAGTGTTAGGACCAAAAATATTAAAAACGACACTTAAGTTGACCAAAGCTTTGACTCTGTCAGGTCTAAACAAACATAAGAACCATGCCATGAACGCACCCCAATCATGTCCCACAACAAACACCTTCTCATCATTGGGAACGACGGTGTCGATGAGTCCGACGAGGTCTCCTATCACGTGGAAACATGTGTAGCTGGTCACGTCAGGCGGCGCATCCGTGTCACCAAACCCACGTAAGTCCGGAGCCACGGCTCTGTAGCCGAGAGAAGCCAAGGCGGTGATCTGGTGGCGCCAGGAGTACCAGAGCTCAGGAAAGCCGTGAAGGAAGAGAATCACGGGACCTCGGCCTTTCTCTGCAACGTGCATGTTAATGCCATTCACCTTAATAGTTCTGTGTTGTACGCCCTCCATGTTAATTCAGTCCCTCGAAAGTAAAAGCACTGCGTATGAGTGAATTGAAGGTTCTGATTTCTGGTTATTATGTTGCTAACTAGAGTTACAGGATAGAAGAGAGAGGAAAAATTAGCAATGCAAAGGAAGGCTTTACAGGAGGATTATCCAATAATGCATTGTTGGTAAAGATAATTTTATTTGGAGTACAAGAAGAAGTGTTTCACATCGCATATAAATATGTGTACTAAAATTGTCTTGCCTCGTCCTTACTCGTATGATTGTACGTTACCTTCTAGGGCGTGAGCTGTATCATCATTTACCTCATGTTCCTCTTTCAATTGAATTGAAAATGATTTAATTACGTGTCGGAAAATACAACTACTTCGGAGAAATTTTAAAAATCACTGCAGTATGGGCCACCTCGGGCACCTGTACCGAGATAAACAGTTATGATTTGGCTCAAATGTAGTGGGCCACTTTGATGTTTTATATCATTTTTCTCATGAGGTGGGATCTACTGGTGGTTCCCTACGGACCCCAAATCTGTGCGAACCGCCTGATTTTGGAACCCTTTATCTTCAAAAAGCAGTGATCTTTCAGCAAATCTGGGTGGCTAAAACCATACCATTTGTGTCGACTCCAGGCAAATATGATATGAAATTGACCCATGAGCTCTGATCTTCTGAACGCATTTTTTTGACATGCAGAATTTTTAACCTTTTTGCCTTATTTTTTATTTTTTCACATTTTGCCTGCTCGCTCATAATCTTTTTTTATTCTTTTGCAGGGTGCTCCGAATTACATCCCACCACTTGTCTATTAAATATTCTAAAATTGGATAACGAATATCACTTATAATGATCTCGAATTAGAGATCAAATAAATCAAGCAGTAACTTGTATAAAAGAACCTGGAGACAATCAACAATTAAACTCAGAAATATCATTAACAAGTAGCACTTGGTCACTAACTAAATCACTAACTAAATCATATGCTAAGAATTAAGATACAAACAAACAAAATTATTAAATCTAACGGTGTAAATAAAATAAAAGAGATGGATGGTATAGATTTAAATCCAGAACCAAATCTCTTGCCAAATCCATAGTCCTTGGTCCATAAATGTTGGCCAAAAAGATCGATAAAGAGTATTTGGTTAATTCTCGCTTAGCTCAAGAGAAATCCAGAATCCAAATTCAAAAATTCTTTAAACAAAAAATGCAGACGAGAGCATTAGAATACATTTTGCAGGTGCACGTTCGAGTCCAGATTGTGGAGATCTTTGAGAACAACAATCAACATCTAAGCTTGCTGAGTAAACAGGTACAATTTACTACTTGCTTCATCTTGAATCATTTGAATCCAGACCATCAAAGGTTTTTTGAACCTTCAATGGCGCCACCAGTTGGGACCAAATATCATGATTTGGTTTACACTTTGCATAGCATGATTACAGGAAAATTAGAAAAAAAAAATTAAGTACGTACAAAAACTAAGAAATATATGTTTTGATGTGAGTAAAAAATTAATAATGAGATATTTTTCTTGTACTATATATATAATAGTTTTTTTGTTCGAAATCTTAAAGTGCAGGAAAAATCTAAAAAAGATTTAAAACCATGAGTCTTTAGAGACTTAAAACTTAAAGTGCTTAAATTATTCAGTTTATACATTTTCCTAAATGTTTCCACACTTTAAAATTTCAGATTAGAATATATACATACATACATATATACATATGCACATACGTACATACACACATATGTATATATATATATATATAATTCTCATGATAAATTATTAAGTAAATGATTCAATTTTCCTCTCTTTTCCTTTAAAGTTTTGGTGTTAATGTTTTGAATATAATAAAAACAGTATGGAGTATGTGGTATATATTTGTTTCAGTGTACGCGAAACACAGTCTCCCAAAACTAATCATATCTTTGTTATAAAACAAATAAAAAAATAACATTTTAAAAACAATATCAAACATACCCTAAATTATTTTATTATTCGAACAACACAGAAATTACAAGCCAAAGCCAATAGCTTGGTTTATAATGAATAAAAAACTACAGCACGCCGGCACAAGAACATCCCAGCAACTCATTAAAACAAAAGGACACCCAAGCGGAAATATGCATGAGGAAGCAAAGAGTTAATTAGTCCTTGCTGAAGAAGTCATAAATGTGCTTGCCAATTTCATCACCCTTTTCTTGATTAATGAAGTTCCCAACTCCTTCCATTATAGTTTCTTCCTCCAACAATGGCAGATCCATTCTGAACCCACCTTTGCGCATGCATTCTTTCACCCCTGGCACATGATAAACCAGGTCCAGGTAACTATTGTGCTTAAGGTTGAAATTAAAATCACAATAGTTAGTTCCGTTTGGTAGTGCGGTGCTGTGAAAGAAAAATAAAAAGTTGATAGTGATAAAAATATACATGGTGTAATATGCAATTTTACTTGATAGCTAATAATTTCATATCACAATTGAAAGTTTACAAAATTGAGAGTGAGAAATAACGGAGCATTACAGATTAATATTTCTGTAATATTTGATTCCTCCAGTAAAGCCTTTCTTGTCAAATTTGGTGGTGAAACACTTTCCACCTTCGTCAGACAACCAACTGGGCAAAGCTATTGGAGCATTTGGTGGATGCCCAAATCCTCTGCCTTCAGGTAAGATAATCGGATCCGGAGTCCGGAGTGTTAAGAATTCCTTAATAACTGTCCCAGTACCAATCTGCGCAAACACTGCTTCAATCTCTCCGGGCTCCTCCATACAATAATATAATACCATATCGAAGATTAATAAATTATAACAGACTTCGGCCCTATCGTTTTAGAAATGGAAGATTAATAGAACCAACTAATGCTATTATTTACCAGATAGAAATTGCTCCCTCACCTTCTGTTGACGCAACTGCAAGAATCAAATTCACATATTTTCTTTAAGCAATCATACATAACATTTTTTAACTGATTTTTTTTTTCACTTTCGCCCTTGAATCCAGTCTTCCGGCAAATTGACAGTTCAGGACAGTGCTTTTGATGTTACTTATACTCCTGGAAAGAGTGGAATTTATAAAATTCTTGTACGCTGCGCAAATATTGTTTTGAATGGGGGACGTCCATTCACGAAGGAAGTGACAGCCGGTATTATCACTCTTTCGAAACGATTCATTTTTCCTTATAATCTTTCTGATTTTCAATTAAAGTTTCAACTTCTTGGATTCAGTTTTCCAATTCTTAATCATCCATGTATTTTTATCTTTCCCACATGTAAAGTCTACTAGCCGATCACACATTAAATAGTGGTGCAGCCCTTGGATTCCTATTCTAATCCCGTCCTTTCACAACAGTCACGGATCAAACTAGAGATTACATCTATGAATAGGTCTGGCTTTTCAAGCTGGATGTTTGTGGATGATAATGATGGGTCATACAGCGGTCACTGTCTGGCTATGGACGTTGGCACGCATGAGATGTGCGTCTAATATGATGGCACGTATGAGTTTCCTAAAGCCTATCATGATAAAGTGTCTGCCTGGGAGGACGAGTCAATTGCTTTAGATGCTTTAGCTGACGATTATTTGGCTGGCAACAATGCGGGTATTATTGAATTCTCAAAAGTAAGATACTCAGGATCTCAAATGGCTACGACTAGTCTGCATGCATAAATGTTATGGCTTGTACAAATGACAGTTAAAAGTTTGCATTGGGACTGAGCTTGTACTATCTATTCATGTTTCAGCCTGTTCGTGGTTCACTTCTGCAGTATGGACGAATCTTTTGAAATACACCTTTCAAAGATTATATTGGGAATGATTCCTTTTCGCGTACAACAGCTGATGTCAACGGTAATTGTGAAGTCATGAAGTCAAACTCAACAGATCACATTGAAACGGTGGCGTATAAGTCAAACCGTTAAGTCTGTTAGAAAGCACGTGGGGAGCTCGTGAATCATTAAAGATCAAAACGACGTCAAGACATGCGTTTTGTTCTTAACAAAACTAACGGCTTGGGACACGTGTATCGTAGCTGTGCATTCTGGATTTGAGTTCGGTTATTCTTCTTCTGTTATAAAGCTGGTTTTCCAGCTGAGAGAGAGGAAGGGAGTGAGAGGATTCTGGAAAGGTTCGGGGGGGTTCAGAGAGAGTGATATTTCTTGAGCTTTGTAATCTTGAGAACAGAATACTTGTATTTTTCTTCATGAGATCAATCATAAAGTGCTCTGATGGTTTCACTCGTGGATGTAGGTCTTTGAAAGACTGAACCACGTAATTACTTGTTCTTGCTGATGCTTGCTTTCTGTTTTACTTTGATTCTTGTTTCTGTCGCCATTATTCTTTAACAAGAGCCAGTGTGAGGTTTGAATTGGATCAGTTTAGTTTTTGTGCTTGATAGCAACTTGTTTTGATCTTTGTCAAAGATCTTGGGCAGAGTTTTGTGTATTGATTAGGATAAAGATATCAATCGAAACTCTACAGTAATCTTGCTACCACTGCTATGAACATTTCTTTCCTCGGTATCCCACCACAGTTTGTTTCTTTTCCAAGTCAATTGCAAGCAACTGAGGATATGATAAGTCCCAGATTCGTGGAAAATACTATGTATTCGTCTTTATAATGATCAGGTTTGTCCCGGATGATTGCTTTATTGTCTTTATAAGTCTTTCTCTTTGTTCAATTGCTTTATTCAATTGTATTCTCAAGTAATACCTACTTATAATCAGAAGATTGGATATTACTTGTGTGCTTCATCATGAAACAGTAAGTGTATGAGCACATTAAGTTATCTTATTAGATCCAATTTATAATGCTGCATTTTCCTGTCATTTATATTTTGTCCAATATGTCAGTCTGCAGGTCTTCCGTGGACGGTGGCTAAAGGGCAGGACACCTTCACACCAATTAGCTCTGTTGTAAGAAACTGAAAGAAGAACTTTGATGTTTCTATCTCTGCTGAAACCATGTTGTGTTGTACTCAATTTTCAGGCTCAATATTGAAAACTTAATTTTAAACAGTTAGGTTTACTCTTTGCACCAGTTCTTTGTTTGGCCATTCACAGCACTAAATGTGGCATTCGGATAGGTTAGGGAAAGGAAATAATTGTGCTTAAAAATGACAATTATATCTTGTTTGTCGAAGTTGAAAAAGAAAATTGGTGTTTTTCCATCAAAGCAGACAAAGGTTTACCATCTATCCTGCTTGATGCACCCTTTACTCGTATCAGCTAGTGTAAAAGGAGAGAGGAAGAGAATTTTATCTTCTATTGCTAATTCTGTTCTGTATTTGCTAATCACACTTGATTTTGACTCGTGTAAAATATATTTGCAGCTACCAAAGTCAGCAGTGCCCGACCCCAACAACTTAGACCTATGGTTAAAGGTTCATGATCGTTACTCTTTATTCTCATGTTTCTTTATGGCTTATGTCAAAGCTTCAAATTTGTTTTTCACTGGGTGGATTAACTGTAAATGTGTTTCCCTGCAGGTTGATGGAGAGATTTGACAGAAAGGTTCCACTAAGGATATGATTTTTAAGATACCATATCTAATTAGCCATATAAGTTCAATTATGACACTTTTTGAACTAGATGTCATATTAACAGGTATTGTTGTTCATTTCCCTTTATAAGTTGCTTTATAAGTTAATTTTTCTTGGTGCTTCAAGAAATTATGATGTCTCAGCATAAACTGGCATATCAATTGATAGTGGAATCTGTTACAAAATTTCATTTTTACTTTGGTGAAGAATGCATGCACAATTTTAGTTGGTATAAATCTTAATAACTGATATGCAAGCTTATTATGCTTAGGATGGTGTATTGTCGCCATATATGAGTTACATTATTAGTGTCATTATTGTTATTTATTGTGTTCACTTCATAAGAGACCATTTTCTTGAATTTTCATAATCATATTCAAATCCATTCCCAGTTTGGTATGCAAGTCTTTATGGATAATTAAAGTTTGAGTTATTGTTCCATCAATTTGGTTTGTGCAGGTACTCCACAAGGTGTTGGCCCTATAAAAGCTGGTCAAAAGATAATAGCTGGTATAACGGGCCTACTGGATGTACACTTTGGCATTGAAAAACGCTGAAGGCCAGGAAGTGCTTGAGCTTATGATGTCTACTCCACTGCAACTGCATTTCAAACAAAATGTACACAAAATTTTTGAGGAGAGGGACTTCAAATCTTTGTTAGATGAAGCGTCATTCTGTTTTAAGATGATCGTATGAATGCAAACAGCGACGCATTCTTGGGATGAGTCTTTTGCTGGAGTCGAGGATTCTCCGAGAGTACTTTTTTTAAACATTATTTAAAAAAATTAAATTATGTTTTAGATAAAACTTTTGAACTATATAGGACCCATCTCTTCAGCAAGTCCACCATTATTAAAAGAATGAAAATTTGTTATTTTCATAAAGAATGAATACTATTTTGACATTTATGTGGTTGTGCTTGTCGCCTTGACTAACTTGCCTGCTGCCATGTCAAAGTTTAATCTCCTATAAAATAGCCAAAATAGGGATGGTAAAAAGTCTCGATCTGACCCTTGCCATGATTGACCTGATTCAAAGTCTTTGGATTTTAGTCTGAATTTAATGATCGAGGGTTGGATTATGTTGGGTTAGGCTTGAGATATTAGGATTTAATTAAATTCAGCCCTTAGCAAAATGTCTTAACTCTTGACCGCTAAATTAATTTTTAAGATTTAAAAAATAAAAACTAATCATTATTCACGCGCACTTCAAGTATATTCTATTTTATGCTAATCTAGTTATTTTATAATTAAGTAATTAATTTGTTGTTAATTTGGTTAAATTTTTACAAAATGTTGTATTGTTGTTAAAGTTAAATAAGTTATTAAATTCTTTAAAATCAAATTTAACATAAAAATAGAAAAAATATTATTATTAAAGAATTTAGAATAGAAAACCTATTGGAAAACAATATCTAAAAAGTAAATAAAATAAAATTAGGTGACCCTGACTCATAGCCCTAGCCCAATTTGGCCATTGCCATCCCTACAATTAAGCCTGTATGGATTTTGTTACAACCCTACAAGGTTGATTGGAATATTGAGATAAGAATAAAGGGTATTTGGTATTTTTATGGTCAATCATTTTCTATTTTGCAAAGATAATAAAACCAAAAAAAAAATGTTACGAAAGGCATTCTATGACATAATTTTGTACTTGGGAAAGGATAGATTATCCTTTTTTATTTTTTTTTGGTGCATTTAGTAAATGAAAATCAGAATTGCTAGAATAAAAATGAAGAACGAGAATTAGAATAAATTGTTTACTTGAACTGTAATAATTGGAATTAGAATATATTGTATTTTCATTAATATGTTTACTTTATCTTATAATCAGGATAAATTGTTTTAAGTTACTAAAATCCCTTAATTAATTATTGTGTTGTTGTTGTTGTTATTATTATTATTCTATTGTTATTAATAATTATTGTCAATAACAACAAAAATAATATTATTTTGTTATTAATAATTATAACAACAAAATAGTATCACTGGCGACGATGGCAAATATCCAATTGGATATGGATATTGTCCATCCACGTGTAAATCCATAATTATCCATGATGGATTTATCCATATCCATATCTAATTTTAAATGTTGGATATAGATATAGATTTTATGCATACGGATATAGATATCCATGGATGTCCATAGACATTAAATTTGTATTTCTAAATTAAAAAGATAATATAACATATTAATAAAGTAAAATTTAATTAATAGTGTATTACATTAAGAAATTCTTTTTTATTTTCTATTTTCTAAAATAGTTAATTTTAAAAGCTAATTAAAATTTATTTTGTATAAAAATATTGTAAGGATAAACATATCAGCCGATATTACTATTTCAGTGGTAGCGACATTGTTGTTAACCACGAAAAAGTGGTTAGACTCAAAATTTCACAATCTATGCAATGGTAATGAATTGGTCAATAAGAAATAAATCAAAATTTAATTAAAATGTTTTTAGAAATTTTGAAAAAAAAATTGCAACACAATTCTATCACCGATGCCATCGCTAGAAAATCACCCATACTCGACACATCCCGTACCAACAGATCGAAAATTCAATGATCTATCTAAAGGTGGTGTTTGATTTACAAAGTAACAAATGATGGAGGCGCACGCACATCACAAAGAGCGACAGCCACCACATGGCCATTGCACATTTGCAACGCGTGTACCATTGTTATTTGTGATTGCTACTTATCGCTTCCATATTTGTATAGATCATGTAGATTCCAATATATTTATGTCAGCAGTGTTAACATTGGATGAAGTTTTTCTACTAGCAGTGGTTCCGGCGACGAAACAATGTCAATGGTGAATTTTTCAAAATTTACAAAAGTTAAAATATTTTTCTATAATTTTGTTGTGAGGGTATATTTGAAAATAAATATTTTAATTGAGGACAATTTTGTATTTATTTATTTATTTGTATTTTTACAATTATTTGTTTATTACATTTTTCATTTTTAATTATATAACATTAAAACTTTTAAACTTGTGTTGGGTCCATTGGATAAAAATAATTATCAATATCTATCCATATCTATGTAGATATAATTTTAAAATATCCATTTCAAGATCCAAAAGGTTTTGGATGGATATTATCCGATCCAATTGGATGAATATTATGGATATCCATTACGGAGCAATCCAATTGCCATCCTTACTGGCAAGCGGCTGTGAAGTTTGGAGAGTGGTAGTGATGATCAACAAATATATATGCACATTTACTTTGCTTGCAATAGTGATGCATGCGACGATGATGCACAACAACTAGCTTTGCTACATTTGACAACCGACACGCGATGGTCATGGCTTCTAATTCTTGTCAACAAGACTGCAAATCGATCTCATCAACAAGATTGCATGTTGGATTTTTTTTTTTTTGAATCAAAGATAAATTTGGGTTTATGAATTTGTTGAGAACCAAAATCATCACTCCTAAAAATGGGAGACTAATTTTCGCCCCATGAAAATCCCTATTGTCAATTTGTTATTCTTACTCTTATTTTGTGAAATAAACATTATAAATTATTCTGATTTCCTAATTCAGTAAGTAAACACACAATTTATGAACAAGAGTAGAAAATAAACTTTTTATTATTTCCCATATTCTTCCATTGTAAATTGCACTCGGGCTCACCTTTTTTGTTTTATTTGCATAGTAATTATCATAGTCCTCATGTTTATTCTTTTCATTTAAAGCTTTAATACAAATTAAATAAGACAAAAAAGATGGGCTTACATTTATTTTACTTTATAGTAAAATTTCATTATGGTAGTACTCTATATAAGAATAATCTTCATATAGTAATAAAAAAATATGGTCCTAATTTGATTAAATTATATATAAGAATGAATTATACATTATAATAAGTGATTAATTTTTCTAGATACTACCTTACGAAATTTAACTCCACGTAGTAATAATTATTTGTATCTTTTAAACAAAATATACTATGTTACATTGAAAATTTATAATGAAACAACATATTTTTCTTGAAAAAGTTGATTGGGATAATGATTTATATATATTATACAATATTTATAGAATTTCTATTGAAAAAAAAAAATTAAAGAGTATGTGAATCTTAGACTTTTAAGATGACTTTGCATAGTACCAGATAAATACATGTATTACTTTTGTGAAATTATGTCTATTTCTTTTATCAAAATCTATATATTAGGCTTGACATGTTTCTTTAATTAATTAATAATGTTGTGCATACTTTTACCTTTATATCATATGTACTAAGGATAAGTAAGTTAAGAAAATATTTTTTTGTAACTATACCTCTTTCGAGTTATAACCTCTTAATAATAATAAAATTAGTTTGATCTCAATAACATGATTATAGAGAGGTTTCATTGTATAATTTTTTCAAACAATCTACCAAACACATTCTTACTTATTTCATTTTTAAATACTACTACAAAACAAACTATTAAATACATTTTTATATTCACTAGAAATTAATGGGAGATTGCCAATTTTCTTTTACTGAAATTAATATATCTTACTTATAGTAATAATCCCCTAGCAACATAACTTTACCAAATTACTCTTATTTAAAAATAATACTTTTATTCATATTTACTATAAATTAACTAAATCATATAAATCAAAATTAATATAAAAAATTTAAGTACTAAAACTAAGAAACATAAGTTTCGGTGTGAAAAAAAATTAATAATAAGATAGTTTCTTTTACTTTTATTATTTTAAAAATTTTTACTTAGAATAAATATACAATTTACATATCAAAATAAATTATGAAGCAAATTATCCGTTTAATTTCCCTTTTATCCTTTAAATTTATTGTGTTGGGTTTTTTCAATATTACGAAAACAATCGGTAATAAATAGTATATATATATTGTTTTAAGTAGGAGAGAACAGTACAACCTGTAGAAACTAATCATATCTATATTATAAAATAAACACAAAAATAACATTTAAAAAATAATAAGAAACACACCCTAAATTATTTGATTATTCCAACAATACATAAATTATTAGCCAAAGCCACTAATAGCTTGGTTTATAACGAATCAAAAACTAGAACAGGCCGGCACAAGAGCATCCCAGCAACTTCATAAAAACGAAAAGACACCCAAGCGGAAATATGCATGAAGATGCAAACAGCTAATCAGAACTTGTTGAAGAAGTCATAAATGTGCTTGCTAATCTCATCACCCTTTTCTTGATTAATGAAGTGCCCAACTCCTTCCATCACAACCACTTCCTCCAACAATGGCACATCTCTTTTGAACCCACCTTCGTGTATGTATTCTTTCACCCCTGGCATATGATAAACCAGGTCCAGGTCACCTATAATGAACTTGGTCGGAATTTGTAATTGACTCCCTGCCCACGATGCAAGAAGTTCCTGGTTCCTGCAATGATGAAAAAGATATTTCCTATATATATATGCAGAGGATATATTTGAAACTATTGTGCTCCAGTTTAACATTAAAATCACAATAGTTAGTTCCGTTTGGTAGTGTGGTGCTATGAAAGGAAAATAGAAAGTTGATAGTATTTAATAAATATGCATGTTGTAATATGCAATTTTGCTTAATACCTGATAATTTCATATCACAATTGAAAGTTCACAAAATTAAAGAGATATGTATGAAATGTAGAGAGTGAGGAATAAGGGAGCATTACAGATTAATATTTCTGTAATAGTTGATTCCTCCAGTAAAGCCTTTCTTGTCAAATTTGGTAGTGAAATACTGAACATCTTCCTTAGACAACCAAGTGGGCAATGCTATTGGAGCATCTGGTGGATGCCCAAATCCTTTGCCTTTAGGCAAAATAATCGGACCCGGAGTCCGCAATGTGAAGAATTGCTTAATAACGGTCTCAGAACCAATCTGCGCAAGCTCTGCTTCAATCTCTTCTGCCTCCTACATACAATAATATAATATAATACCATATAGGATATATATATAGAGATTCTAATTTATAATCTTGAATTTATTAAAATATGAGAAAGTTTTTAAAATATATTATTTAATAATATAATAATATTAAATTATATTATTTAATAATTTTTTTAAATTTTAATAAAATTTATGATCTTAAATTAAATAAGTATTTATATATAAAAATATTTAAATTTAGGCTCTAATTTGTTAAAACTTAAAAAAATTATTACGCTATATCTCTTAAAAGTACAATGATATAATGTTATCAATCCACATAATTTAATGACTTTGACTTTAAGTGCTCCGCGAGGGGAAGATTAATTAATTTTAATAGACGGCCGTATCGTTACAGAAATGGACACCCGAGTTACCTGAAATCTGCAGATGTAGTAATCGTCACCATAATAAGACCTCAAAGCCTCAATCGGGTTGCCGTTGCTTGAGGAAGTGTTAAGACCAAAAAGGTTAAAAACGACGCTTAAGTTGACTAAAGCTTTGACTCTGTCAGGTCTAAACAAACATAAGAGCCATGCTATGAACGCACCAAAATCATGTCCCACAACATACACCTTCTCATCATTGGGAGCCACGGTGTCGATGAGTCCGACGAGGTCTCCAATCACGTGGAAACATGTGTAGCTGGTCACGTCAGGCGGCGCATCCGAATCACCGAACCCACGTAAGTCCGGAGCCACGGCTCTGTAGCCGAGAGAAGCCAAGGCGGTGATCTGGTGGCGCCAGGAGTACCAGAGCTCAGGAAAGCCGTGAAGGAAGAGAATCACGGGACCTTGGCCTTTCTCTGCAACGTGTATGTTAATGCCATTCACCGTAATAGTTCTGTGTTGTATGCCCTCCATGTTAACTTTGTCCCTCAAAAGTAAAAACACTGCGTATGAGTGAATTGAAGGTTCTGATTTCTGGTTATTATGTTGCTAACTAGAGTTACAGGATAGAAGAGAGAGGGAAAATTGGGAATGAAAAGGAAGACTTTACAGAAGGATTATCCAAGAATGCACTGTTGGTGAAGATAATTTTTTTTTTTTTTGATAAGGTAAAGATAATTTTATTTGATGGAATACAAGAAGAACTGTTTCACACCGCATATAAATATGTGCACTTAAATTATCTTCCCTCGTCTTTATTCATATAATCGTACGTTACCTTCTAGGCGTTAGCTGTGTGATCATCTGTCAATTGAATTGAAACTCATTTAATTAAGTGTCGGAAAATTCAACTATATCGGAGAAATTTAAAAATCACTGCACTAAGGCCCACCTCGGGCAGCTGTGCCGAAGATAAACAGTTATGATTTGGATTAGGCACCGCCGGCTACTTAGACAAAACAAGTTGTCAAATGAAGTGGGTCACTTTGATGTTTTAGGTCATGATTCTCGTGCGGTGGGATCTTCTGATGGGTCCCTATGGACACCAAATCTCTGCGAACCGCTTAATTTTGGTACCCTTTATCTTCCGAAAGCAAACCTGCATCCCCTTTCAACTCATGCCACACGTTAACAACTTTTTCTGGGTTCTCTACTTTCGCACTCATTGCTTTAACTTCCTCAGTCTGCCGTGTTTGACCTCGAGTATCCAGCGAGGTGGTTTGCATTGTCTCTTTTGTGGTAGATGTATAGTAACTACAGATAATTCTCTTATCACTCTTCACCACGCCTACAACTCCATTGACTCAATACTTAAAAGCTAAATAGTGGTTAGATATCACTGCTTTGTTAATTCTTAGAAAAGGCCTGCCAAGGATCATCTGATACGAACTATCTTCATTTACTATCACAAAATTCAACATCATAGTTTTTTGGTATTGTGCAACGCCTATTGTTACGGGCAGCTTGATTACTCCGATGGCGGTCAATCTTCCTCCCCCAAAGCCTTTAAGAGATGTGCGAGTATTTTCTAATTTTAAGTATGTAATTCTCATCTCATCCAACGCTGACTTGAACAATATATCAATGGAGCTCCTAGAGTCTACCAGTATCCGGTTAAATTTCTTTCTTGCCACAGTCGCGCTGATCACCGAAGTGTCCTCATATAGGTATAGCACCCCTTCTTCATCATCATTTGTCCACATGATGAGCACCTACTTTATTTTCGCCTGCTTCGCTGTTAGTAGGTTAAAAAGAACCTCTTTACTAGTTATCGCATACCTCGAATAACTCTTTCGAGACCTGTTCGAGTCCTCAACTAACGTTGGGCCCCTAGTAATGACCCTAACCATTGGCTGCTTACACTTAGCCTCACCACCACTTCCTTCTGCGCCACACTAAGTGTCAATAGCTGGATGGGCTCCTTCAATAAAACTGTCCAGGTAATGATTCCTCACCAAATCTTCTATTTGGTTATTGAGATCCTAACATTAAGTCGTGGTGTGGCTGTGGGTGTCATGGAACTCGCAAAACCTGCTTCTATTTCTCTTATTGGCAGCTTTTGCTATTGGAGTTGGTGAATACAATAAGCCGCGATCCTGTATGATACAGTTTCTTGAGCGGCATTTTCAACACAGTATACTATTAGTATAAGAGACTCTAGTCAATTATCTGTACAATCCTTTCTCGAGTGTGCGAAGAGCTTGGTCATGCAGGTCTCGCCATTGGTGGATAGCGGTCCCCTGGAGCACCATAATAGGACCATACGTTAGGACGACTATGCTCTCTCTATTGATTTCTCCCAGAATAGTAAGAAGGTAGGTCCCCAACCTTATGAAACTGTGTTGGTCGAGGACGCTACTAGTACGGGGCCAAACGATTGCCCATTCTTAGACCTGTCGATTGTTTATTACCTCGGCTAATTGGGCCTCCCACCTTTAGAGCCTTCTTCTCTTTCTTTCTTAACTCTTGAAGTTGCTCAGCTCTTATTCTCGTCGTTTTCTCTTTTTTGATCTTAGCATCTCTTTTCACCTACTCGTAAGCTAAAGAATACGTTTGTATGGCCGAGTTCCTCAATTTGTACCTAAGCCGCTTTATCTTCACTCTTTCCTTAAGTCCCTTTAAAGCTTGTAGATGATTAAAGGCTCCAAGGTCTAAAATGGCATGGTGACACCTCTTCAGGAATTCTCTGAAGGATTCATTCTCTCCTTACTTAATCCCCAATAACTCTATCATATCATCTTTCGGTGTCATTGCCTCACTAAATTGTTCTGTAAAATTTTTTATACATATGTTCAAAACTCCTAATACTCCCATGAGGTAATTTCCTATTCTTATTAAATACATTAAACATTGTGATTGCTGCTTATTGCTTCCATATTTGTATAGGTCATGTAGATTCCAATATATTTATGTCAGTAGTGTTAACATTGGATGAAGTTTTTCTGCCGGCGATGAAATAGCGTTGGTTCCAACGACGAAACAATGTCAATGGTGAATTTTTTAAAATTTGCAAAAATTAAAATATTTTTCTATAATTTTGTTGAGAGGGTATATTTGACAATAAATATTTTAATTGAGGACAATTTTGTATTTATTTATTTTTTTGTATTTTACAATTATTTGTTATTACATTTTTCATTTTTAATTATATAACATTAAAACTTTTAAACTTGTGTTGGGTTAAATGGATATCCATTGGATAAAAATAATTATCAATATCTATCCATATCCATTTGGGTATAATTTTAAAATATCCATTTCAAGATCCAAAAGGTTTTGGATGGATATTATCCGATCCAATTGGATGAATATTATGGATATCCATTATGGAGCAATCCAATTGCCATCCTTACTGGCAAGCGATGGAGGCAACTAGACAATTGGCAAGCAGCTATGAAGTTTGGAGAGTGGTAGTGACGATCAACAGGTATGTATGCACGAGTCTGAAGATTTACTTTGCTTGCAATAGTGATGCATGCAACGATTATGCACAACAACTAGCTTTGCTACATTTGACAACCGACACGCGATGGTCATGGCTTCTAATTCTTGTCAACAAGACTACAAATCGATCTCATCAACAAGATTGCATGTTGGATTTTTTTTTTTGAATCAAGTATAAATTTAGATTTATGAATTTTTTGAGAACCAAAATCATCACTCTTGAAAATGGGAGACTAATTTCTACCCCATGAAAATCCCTATTGTCAAATTGGGGTGGGCCCCATAATTGTTATTCCTACTCTTATTTTGTGAAATAAACGTTATAAATTATTCTAATTTCTTAATTCAGTAAGTAAACACACAATTTGTGAACAAGAGTAGAAAATAATTTTTTTGTTTTTTCCCGTATTCTTCCATTGTAAATTGCACTTGGGCTCACCTTTTTTGTTTTATTTGCATAGTAATTATCATAGTCCTCATGTTTATTCTTTTCATTTAAAGCTTTAATACAAATTAAATAAGACAAAAAAGATGGGCTTACATTTATTTTACTTTATAATAAAATTTCATTATGGTAGTACTCTATATAAGAATAATCTTCATATAGTAATAAAAAAATTTGGTCCTAATTTGATTAAATTATATATAAGAATGAACCATACATTATAATAAGTGATTAATTTTTCTACATACTATCTTACGAAACTTAACTCCACGTAGTAATAATTATTTGTATCTTTTAAACAATATATACCATGTTACATTAAAAATTTATAATGAAACAACATATTTTTTTTGAAAAAGTTGATTGGGATAATGATTTATATATATTATACAATATTTATAGAATTTCTATTGAGAGAAAAAAATTAAAGAGTATGTGAATCTTAGACTTTTAAAATGACTTTGTATAGTACCAGATAAATACATGTATTACTTTTGTGAAATTATGTCTATTTCTTTTATCAAAATCTATATATTAGGTTTGACATGTTTCTTTAATTAATTATTAATGTTGTGCATACTTTTACCTTTATATCATATATACTAAGGATAAGTAAGTTAAGAAAATAATTTTTTTTAACTATACCTCTATCGAGTTATAACCTCTTAATAATTATAAAATTAGTTTGATCTCAATAACATGATTATAGAGAGGTTTCACTGTACAATTTTTTTCAAACAATCTACCAAACACATTCTTACTTATTTCATTTTCAAATACTACTGCAAGACAAACTGTTAAATACATTTTTATATTCACTAGAAATTAATGGGAGATTGCCGGTTTTCTTTTACTAAAATTAATATATCTTACTTATAGTAATAATCCCCTAGCAACATAACTTTACCAAATTACTCTTATTTAAAAATAATACTTTTATTCATATTTACTATAAATTAACTAAATTATATAAATCAAAATTAATACAAAAAATTGAAGTACTAAAACTAAGAAACATAAGTTTCGGTGTGAAAAAACATTAATAATAAGATATTTTTCTTTTACTTTTATTATTTTTAAAATTTTTTACTTAGAATAAATATACAATTTACATATCAAAATAAATTATCAAGCAAATTATTCATTTAATATCCCTCTTATCCTTTAAATTTATTGTGTTGGGTTTTTTTCTATATTATGAAAAAAATAGGTAATAAATAGTATATATTGTTTTAAGTAGGAGAGAGCAGTCCAATCTTCAGAAACTAATAATATCTATATTATAAAATAAACACAAAAATAACATTTGAAAAACAATAAGAAAAGCACCCTAAATTATTTGATTATTCCAGCAATACATAAATTATTAGCCAAAGCCACAAATAGCTTGGTTTATAACGAATCAAAAACTAAAACAGGCCGGCACAAGAGCATCCCAGCAACTTCATAAAAACAAAAAGACACCCAAGAGGAAAATATGCATGAAGATGCAAACAGCTAATCAGAACTTGCTGAAGAAGTCATAAATGTGCTTGCTAATCTCATCACCCTTTTCTTGATTAATGAAGTGCCCAACTCCTTCCATCACAACCACTTCCTCCAACAATGGCACATCTCTTTTGAACCCACCTTCGTGTATGTATTCTTTCACCCCTGGCATATGATAAACCAGGTCCAGGTCGCCTATAATGAACTTGGTCGGAATTTGTAATCGACTCCTTGCCCACGGTGCAAGAAGTTCCTGGTTCCTGCAATGATGAAAAAGATATTTCCTATATATATATGCAGAGGATATATTTGAAACTATTGTGCTCCAGTTTAACATTAAAATCACAATAGTTAGTTCCGTTTGATAGTGTGGTGCTGTGAAAGGAAAATAGAAAGTTGATAGTATTTAATAAATATGCATGTTGTAATATGCAATTTTACTTAATACCTGATAATTTCATATCACAATTGAAAGTTCACAAAATTAAAAAGCTATGTATGAAATGTAGAGAGTGAGGAATAAGGGAGCATTACAGATTAATATTTCTGTAGTGGTTGATTCCTCCAGTAAAGCCTTTCTTGTCAAATTTGGTGGTGAAATACTTAACATCTTCCTTCGACAACCAACTGGGCAACGCTATTGGATTATCCGGTGGATGCCCAAATCCTTTGCCTTTAGGCAAAATAATCGGACCCGGAGTCCGCAATGTGAAGAATTTCTTAATAACGGTCTCAGAACCAATTTGCGCAAACTCTGCCTCAATCTCTCCAGGCTCCTACATACAGTTATATAATATAATTTAATGTAGGATGCATATATATAGAGAGATTTTAATTTATAATATTAAATTTATAAAAGTATGAGAGAGTTATTAAGACATACAATTTTATAATATAATATTTATAAAATTATTAAATCATACTATTTAATAATATAATAATATAAAGTCATATGGTTTAATAATTTTTTAGATTTAATAAAATTCTAGATCTTGAATTAGATCAATACTTATTTATAAAAATATTCAAGTTTAAACTCTCAAATTCGTTGAAACTTAAAAAACTTATGCTCTATAGTTTTTTTTTAAAAGAACGGGGAATGGGTAAGCACAAATCAATTTTTATCACGTTTCCACCCTAAGGTTCAAACTTAAATCAACACAAGTAAGTGGCGATAGATTGCACTATCAACCAACTCAGCTACACCCTCGAAGACTACTATGCTCTATAGTTTAATAGTATAATGATATAATGCTATTAAACCATACAACTTCCTGATTTTAACCTTTAAATATTACACACATAGAAGATTAATTAATTTTAATAGACGGCCGTATCGTTATAGAAATGGACATCCGAGTTACCTGAAATCTGCAGATATAGTAATCGTCACCATAATAAGCCCTCATAGCCTCAATCGGGTTGCTGTTGCTTGCGGAAGTGTTAAGACCAAAAAGATTAAAAACGACGCTTAAGTTGACTAAAGCTTTGACTCTGTCAGGTCTAAACAAACATAAGAGCCATGCTATGAACGCACCACAATCATGTCCCACAACAAACACCTTCTCATCATTGGGAGCCACGGTGTCGATGAGTCCGACGAGGTCTCCAATCACGTGGAAACATGTGTAGCTGGTCACGTCAGGCGGCGCATCCGAATCACAGAACCCACGTAAGTCCGGAGCCACGGCTCTGTAGCCGAGAGAAGCCAAGGCGGTGATCTGGTGGCGCCAGGAGTACCAGAGATCAGGAAAGCCGTGAAGGAAGAGAATCACGGGACCTTGGCCTTTCTCTGCAACGTGCATGTTAATGCCATTCACCTTAATAGTTCTGTGTTCTATTCCCTCCATGTTAACTTAGTCCCTCGAAAGTAAAAACACTGCGTATGAGTGAATTGAAGGTTCTGATTTCTGGTTATTATGTTGCTAACTAGAGTTACAGGATAGAAGAGGGAGGAAAAATTAGGAATGAAAGGGAAGACTTTACGGGAGGATTATCCAAGAATGCATTGTTTGTAAGGATAATTTTATTTGATGGAGTACAAGAAGAACCGTTTCACATCGCATATAAATATGTGTACTTAGATTATCTTCCCTCGTCTTTATTCATATGATTGTATGTTACCTTCTAGGCGCTAGCTTTATCATCATCTTTCAATTGAATTGAAACTCATTTAATTAAGTGTCGGAAAATTCAACTATTTCGGAGAAATTTTAAAAGTCACTGCGGTATGGGTGGCCAAAACCACACCATTCATTTCGATTATAATCATTGATCATAATCCTTTTTTTATTCTTTTGCAGGGTGCTCCGGTGGAACAAGCCAAGTCTAAAGTATAAGAAAAAGTCACTTATGGGTGGCCAAAACCACACCATTCATTTCGATTATAATCGTTTCATAATCCTTTTTTATTCTTTTGCATTGGAAAAAAAGTCACTGCGGTATGGGTGGCCAAAACCACACCATTCATTTCGATTATAACCATTGATTGGGTGCTCCGGTGGAACAAGCCAAGTCTAAATTATAAGAAAAAAGTTTGCGTGTTAATTGGTTGTTGAATTTGGGCAGGATCTCAGAATAGTTGCTTGTGTGCCGTGCTGCTCTCTCTTTTTACTGATCCAGATTAATGTATGTAATAAAAAAGCATGTCATAGAAACATCTCCAAGTTAAAGGCCTTATAAGCTGTCTAAAGGTAATATGACATTCTTCTCAAAAAAAAAAAAAAAGGTAATATGACATTGTTATTGTTTGACTTTAAAGTCAAGGTTTTATGATCTTTTTCCCATTAATTTTGTCTCGCTTGTCTAACAAGTTGTCATATTACTGCACGCAATTAATCAACTAATAATCAATTGCAAATTCCAAAGAGATCACATTGACAAGTTTCGTATTGTCAAATCTGGAAGTGTAGAGTAGTTGCTGCCTCATAAGCCCCAGCATTTTGGACCTCAAAGATAATTAATTAATTGATTGAAATGAATTGAACATGTCCATATAAATTAAGCAGGCGCCCTTAATTATTATTTTGCTTTCCCTTGACTCCTGTGTTTAATTAACTAGATAGATTTTTTAAGTGTTAAAACACATAGCAAATTGCATCGCACGGCTTGTCTATTAAATATTATAAAATTGGATAATGAATATGACTTATAATGATCTTGAATTAGAGATCAAATAAGCCATGCAGTAACTTGTATAAAGAACTTGGAGACAATCAACAATTTGATGTAGGACAAATATAGTCATAGGAATAAAAATTTAATTTCCTTTTTCTAGTTCAATTAGGATTTAATTTATATTTTTCTTGTTTAAGTCACATTCCTATGCTTATAAGGAATCATAATTTTATTAGAAATAAGATAATCTTAATTAGTGTAAGTAAACTTGTTATGTTTGTTTCTTGATACAAGCTTCTTATAGGTGTTTTGCACCAATTCTTTGTTTGGCCATTCACAACACTAAATGTGGCATTGGGATAGGTTATGGAAAGGAAATAATTGTGCTTAAAAATGACAACTATACCTTGTTTGTCGAAGTTGAAAAAGAAAATTGGTGTTTTGCTTTCAAAGCAAACAAAGGTTTACCATCTATCCTCCGATTGATGCACCATTACTTGTATCAACTAGTGGAAAAGGGGAGAGGCAGAGAATTTTATTTTCTATTGCTAATTTTGGTCTGTATTTACTAATCACACTCCATTTTGACTCGTGTAAAATGTATTTGCAACCAAGTCAGCTGTGCCTGACCCCGACAACTTGGAACTATGGTTAAAGTTTCGTAGTCATTAGTCTTTACTCTCATGTTTCTTTATGGCTTTTGTCAAAGTTTCAAATTTGTTTTTAACTGGGTGGATTAACTTTAAATGTGTTTCAATGTAGGTTGATGGAGAGATTCGACACAAAGGCCCTACTAAGGGTATGATATTTAAGATACCATGTCTAATTAGCCACATAAGTTCAATTATGACACTTTTTGAATGAGATGTCATGTTAACAGGTATTGCAGTTCATTTGCCTTCAAATAAAAACACTAAGATACTTTATAAGTTAATTTTTCTAGGTGCTTCAAGAAATTATGATGTCTTGGCATAAACTAGCCTATTAGTTGATAGTGGAATTTGTTACCAAATTTCATTTTTGCTTTTGGTGAAGATTACACGTGCAATTTTAGTAGGTATAAATATTAATAACTGATATGCGAACTTGTTATGCCAAGGAAGGTGTATTGTCACTGTGCATGAGTTACGTTATCAGTGTCATTATTGTTATTTACTGTGTTTACTTCATAAGAGATCCTTTTCTCCAATTTTCATAACCATATTCAAATCCATTCCCAGTTTGGTATGCGAGTCTTTATGGATAATTGAAGTTTGAGTTATTATTCTATCGATTTGGTTTATGCAAGCACTTCACAAGGTGTTGACCTTGTAAAAGCTGGTCAAAAGATAACAGCTGGTGTAACGGGCTGGATGTAAACTTTGGTATTTAAAAAACGCCAAGAAGTGCTTGAATTTATGATGTCTACTCCACTGCAACGGCATTTCAAATAAAAAATGTTCACAAAATACAAAATTTTCATGGAGAGGAATTTCAATCCTTTGTCAGATGAAGTGTCATTCCATTTTAAGATGACCGTATAAATGCAAACAGCCAAGTACGCATTCTTAGGATGAATCTTTTACTAGAGTCGGGGATTTTTTTATAGTACTCTTTATTAAACATTATTTAAAATTAAAAAAAAAGAAAAAAAAGAACTACGTTTCAGACAAAAGTTTTGAACTAGATCGGGCTCTTCTCCTTAACAAGGCCCCGGTTATTAGAAGAGTAAAAAGTTGATGCTGTCATAAGAATGAACACTATTTTGACACTTGTATGGTTGTGCCTCTCACCTTGACTTGACTAACCTGCTTGCTGCCGTGTCAAAGTTTTCATCTCCTACAAAATAGCCTAAACAGGATAGTAAAAAGTCCTACTAGCCTTTGGCACAATTGATCCGATTCAAAGTTTTTAGATTTTGGCCTGCATTTAATGATTGAGGGTTGGGTTAGGTTAGGTTAAATTTAAAATATTAGATTATATTTAGTACGTGGGATTGGATTAGACTAACTATTAAGATTGGAGTATATTAAATTGAATTAGATTAAGCTAAATTATAATATATAGTCTTATATTTGGTATAATATCAAATTAGATTATGTTAAATTACATTTACATAATATTAAAGAGCATTTAAGTTAATATTTAAATATAAATATCGATTATTCATGAAATTTTATACTCGTAATTAAAATAAATTTAAAAATTAATTAATAATAAAATTAAATATATTGTAAATAAGTTGTGTGTAGTCATAATATAATAATCAAATAAAAATGCATAAAATAATCTAAATATTTAATTAAAATTTATCAAATATTTAAAAATATTATATAAAATTAATTAATTAATGATATTATTAATTTCATGATTATTTTTAATATTATATTAGTGATTATTAAATTTAGTACTTTCAAATAATGCAATAAATTATTAAATGGTTAATTTTATTGATAAATTATTAAATATACAAGTAATGAAAATTTAATCTCAAGAGTTAGTAGAAGTAAAAGTGCCAATTTAACTAATTCATAGATAATAAATTAAAATAAATTTTCAGTAAATCGTAAATAAAATTAATTAATTAATTAATTAATATTAGGTGTAAATATAAAAATGATATAAATAAATGTCTCATGAGTGGACAATTTTTTTTTCTTTAGATCTTATCCTATCTAAATCTCTGTGTAAATTATTATTATTAGTCCTATGATTTTAGGATTTAATTCAAATTTAATCCCTCCTTAATCTAATTTAACTAAGCTTGCCAAACATGGGATACATATTTAATCCAAAAATTAATTCAATCTTATACTTAATCATAGCATCCAAACATGGCCTTAGGATTTAATTACATTCGGCCCTTAACAAAAAGTCTTGACTTAACACTTGGCTGTTAAATTAATTTTTAATTTTTTTTTAAAAAATAAGACTTATACATCACACACTTGATTCACTTGCACCTTGAGAATGTTCTTTCTCATATTAATTTTTTATTTTATAATTAATTAATATATTTGTTGTTAATTTGGTTAAATTATTACAAAATATTGTATTGTTGTTAAAGTTAAATAATTTATTAAATTCCTTAAAACCAAATTTAACATAAAAATAGAATGATATTATTATTAAAGAATTTAGAATAAAAAACCTATTATAAAACAATATCTAAAAAGTAACTAAAATAAAATAAAATAAAATCATGGTTGAGCTTGAGGTGAACGCAACTCATAGCCCTAACCCGATTTGGCCATTGCCATTCCTACAATTAAGCATGTATTGATTAGGGTTGGCAAGATGCATGGGTTAGGGCCGAGCTTAGGCTTTTATATTTTTTAAAATATATTTTTAACAAAAGTATAAAATTTTAAACTTAAAAAAAATTAAATTATAAATGATTATACAATACATGAAATAATCTCAACAATTTGAGATAGCCCTCTGTTCTCCATTTTTGTTTTTTTAGTACGTGTTTCTCCTTGAACATTTTTTATCTCGGCAATGGGAGGTAAATCAAAAGCATTCTCCATTATAATCCTACGCAAATTAAAGCATGCAGCACATTAAATTAATTGATATATTTGACTGCTGGACAATAAACAAAAAATTATCTTGATTATGCCGATAAAATTTTTTTATTTTGTTAAATTATAAATATCACAATTTCAAATATATTGAAAATCTAAATACATAAACATGTAATGCAGTTAAAAAAATTACATTAAAAAATACTATTGATGCCTAATAAAATATGAGAACATATTATTGCAAATTGTAATTTTGGCCCAAACAAATAAACAAGAAAAATAAAAAAATGAAATATTACAGCTTTACAATCACACACACATATATATTTAAAGTTAATATAGAAAAATAATATGGGTACATGTAATTGGGCAAGATCTGAGTTTGAAGGCAGGAGGTAAAGCATACTTACTACCAATATCGCGGAGAGCGTTAATTCTTTCATGAGGGAACCACGAAAATTTCCTGTTACTCATCTTGTTGATCATTTTACAAAAACCTTGTAGCAATGGTTTTATGATAGAAAAATTGTGGCTGAATCGATGAGTACTCAATTAACAACATGGGTAGACGAGATAGTTGGTGAGAGGAGAATTTTGGCCAAAAGAATTACTGTTCGTCCAGTGTCTCAACATCGATTCCATGTTTTGGGTGGTAGTATAAAGAAATGGATAGTTGACATACAAAACAAGACTTACTCCTGTAGAGTATTCCAACTTGATCAGCTTGTTTGTGTGCACGCAATTGCTGCTTACCTAATTGTTCGAGTGGATTACATAAGTTTTTGTTCGAATTTTTACTCTAAAGAATCATTGATCATGGCATATAAACAACCAGTAGAGCCAGTTGGTGACATGGCAGATTGGACATGCCAGTGGAAATCCAAGAAATTACAATTAACCTACCAATCGAAGCACCACCACCTAGCCGTCATTGAGAGCTCAGGATATCTTCCATCGGTGAGGACGTTAATCGGAGGATTGTGAGATGCGAGCGGTGTAATGAACCGGGCCATAACCACAAGAGATGTGAGAATCCCATTGCATTGAATTAAAACTAATTGTATCGTTCTAATTAATTATGTATTTTCAATTTTTTTTTGTGTGCTTAACAATTATATGTTATAGAGTATTTTATTTTGTGTCTAATTGTATATTAACTCGTAAAATACATCGAGAATTACTTATGTCTAAACATATCAGTGTAACAAAAATTTACATCTATTAGAATATACTATATCTACACATCAACATTCGAGAGAGTACAATGGCTTACAATCCAATATCGTCATTAAATATATCTACAACAATTTTCTTCCTTAAATATTGCCCGTAGCTACCATCAAAATCAAGTTTGAGTCGGAACATCAAATACATCGTAAACATCAACATAAAAACGTCGCAATCACCACATCCAGGCTCTTGTTGTGGCACATCTTTAACGATCCTTACTTTCCAAGAGTTGGCACTTTGCAGCTCAGGTCGACTGTTGTAGAATCCAACATCTTAAAGCCATTGTGGGAATATGACCTTTAATGGCTTGAATTGACGTAAGTATGTTTTGTCATTGCGAAGTGCCACTAACGAGTCGTAAAATCTATTCTCTTCATACAAAGGTCTACTCGTGCCACAACCCAATAATCGCCACCTAGAATCACAGGAATAAATATATGCAAAAAAAAAATTAATATATTCATCACATTTTATATGCCCAAACATCATTAACAAAATATAGTACACAAGATTGAGTAGCATTACGAACCACGTCGATGTCCGTGAACCGTTTCGACATTATATCTTCCCGTCTATCAATGTAACTGTTTAAGTTGTTACTATATTGTAATGAATGGACATTACAGTCACCATTGTTCCATAACTGCTTCAAAAACACCTATTACATATATTACCCGATAATTAACAAATTAACAAGATATCGAGACATTATAAGATAGGAAATTATAATAAATGACTAATCAGTTAATGAACTTGTTATCTCAAAAACGTGTCTGTATGCATGACCCGCTGAGGTAAGGCATTTGGATATTGTCGTTGCTTCTCACTGATCAAGCGGAAATATGTATAAATATGCTGTGAATGAATAAAAATAAGTCAACTTATAACAACATTTTGTACAAAAAGTAAAACAAACAACAGTTCGACATTTTGACTATTAAGAACACTAACCTTGTCACCAAGCCACCCCATTGAAGCATTGCCCAATAGTATTTCAAAGAATTGTTTGGACCGTTGAATAGGACGATCCACAGTAATCCTACCAGCAAACCACTGATCAAACTCCTCAGATAGCCTCAAATCTTCAAGGCCCCTTAGCAGATTTATATCAACACTCGTTCTTTCATCAATCTCATGGTCCGTTATTTCGAGCAGGAGAGGAAGTCTGACGTTCCAAACTCTCTTGAAAGAAGGAACGAAGTACGGATTGCTAAACATATATTTTGGTCTATACAGACGTCCAAACTTACTTACGCCAGGAGGTGCCTTCGTGAGGATCTGCATACTGTTATCACTTACGTCCCCATATAGACTATACAACGACATGGGAGTTTGATCATCATGGCTGTCAGTATCAGTGTTCAAAACATAGTCATTCGGATCCTGTCAATTCGATAAATACAGAATATTAAACATCGTATTTTCAACTACAAAAACATAATTGTTGCTTGTTAAACTTACTTACCATATGCGATCGGCCAATCGGAGAATTACTATATGTGCGCTTTGAATAACCATCATTGAACGAAGCCATAAATCCTATCATTGCTTCTCTAAACTGTTGTTGTTCTCTTCGCTCAGCCTGAAACTCCGACCTCAGTTCATGAATGGAACGGTCAATGTTGTCCATCCGTCGAATGAAATAATCATAATGGAACTTTGTCCTCTCCTATTATCATGAAAAAAAAATAAAGAGAGAGTGCGGAAATCAAATATATTTGAAAAAGAAATGATCTTTTACAACAAAAATTAACTTTTGAATTTGGTATGTCGTCATAATCATGCGCGAATTCGTTATGTTCGTCGGCAGGAAGCTGATGCTCAACAGGATTTTACTGCGCCTGTGATGGGTTCGTGGTCTCGTGTTCCTCCTATTTTCTCTTTGTAATAGGTGGCGCATTGATTGAAGGTTGATGCTGCACAAAGTAACATACAAAATAAGTAAAAACCAAGCAAAAAAATCTCTACAACAAGATTATCTTTTATATGATGGTACAATGCAATAAAAGATACCTACATTACGGATCCAACTTGGGATATATGGCACATAATCCTCCATACTCTTCCAATATAAAGACACTTTTTCCTTTGCGTCCGGATTGATAGTTTGTAAAATATTTCCCTCCTATAGAAAATACCATATTTTAAATTGGTGTAATTATCTGGTACAATGTTTAAGGTGTAGTGTAAAGTAGTTGTATACATACATTAACAATTATATATTACTTACAAGATGAGAGTTGTCATTCAGATATGAATACACCTCAGTAAAGTTTATCTTGGAAGACGCCATGAGTTTCCACTATATGATTCGAGGAATCTTCTTTCTGATTTTCACAACCCATTCTACTGGCAGTCCTCCAATCGCCTCAAAAATCCATACCTACATGAAAAAAAAGGTATAAAGTCATAAAACGTGTCATTAAATATTTATTACTACAAAACAAAGTTATAAAAAAATTTTCTCCACATACATGCACTCCAGACGTAAAGCTGTAAATATTGTATTTTTCAATGTTATGCTTTGGTTTGTCTTCACAAGCCTTCTTAAATTTCTCGGCTTTTCCATTCAATACATTGTCAAGACTGTCGTATATTGTTTCTTATGACAAATGACCCCACGGACGACTTTGAAAGTGATCAATCTCATCAACCTCGTTCAACAACGAGAAATTAATTTGACAATAATCTTTTCTTCCATTGAGTACTCTGTTTGCAAAGTAAAACAGAGTGATCTTTAGCGCATCCATATCATCCATATCCTCGAAGTCTAAGTTCATAAATCTTGTATCGAATTGTCCAAGATTAATCTTGTGAAACAAACCGCCGAAATACTTGTGAAGCAACATGTGCACTGTCTTTTACTTTTTTAGTACGATATCTTCGCCATAGCTAAGTCCCATTACTAGGCATCATTCTCCAACTGATAAGCGTATCAAATTCTCACAAATTTGAAACCACATTTGATCTTTTTCATTACATTCCCCATGGAACACTTGCCTTAGCAACACATTGTGCACAATTATGCCACTGAAAATATACTTTTAGCACTCTAGGAAATGTCCAAATATGTCGTCTTTAAACAGTTTCAACTGTCATTTCGTTAATTTATCTCGGATGGCTTTTACGACTGTATCTAATTTACACATACTTGTGATACGTCCGGGGAAGTGATGGCCATAAGGTATTTTCATGATGCCTACTTCGCTTGTTGGTTTAGGTGGATTATCATCTTCTATTTTCGAATTCGCCATTTATCTGTAATGGAAAACAAAATTAAATTGTTATACCACACAATTATATGTTAATAAATTCATAAAAATAATAACAAAAATAAATAAATAAAATTTTAAAAAAACCAAACACGTGGTGGGACTGGGTGCCGGTTGCACCAATAGGCACACTGCCTCTTGGTGCAATAGGCTCCTGTCACACGAAGAGGCAGAGCCTATTGGTGAGACAGGAAAGCCTATTGCACGCAGGGGCCGCACGCGCTGGCTTCTGTCGCGCACGGGCTCCCAGGCCCAGCACCTATCGCGCGCAACAATCTCTGTTGTCGGCCTCACTTTACATTTTTTTCCTGGCCACTAAGTTTACTCTCCATCAAACTCCATATACAACAAACAATGCATACAACTCAAGAAATTTTCCATCACACCTTCATTCTACAAAAACTAAACATAAACAATCTAAGTGGAATTTCATCAAACACATAATGTGCAATAGTTATAACTCATCATTCTAATTAAATTTTTTTTTTCATTTCACCACTCTAACAACCTATAATCATCTATAATCCCAATCAAATTCACTCAAATCATTATGGAATGTTGAAAATTCCTTACTTAGGGTTTGGGTTTTTTTCAATTTCTTTTATCCATTTCCAATTTGGATAGAGTAAGGTGGATTGAAGCAAGTTTTGTGTGAGTCGTGGCTGTCTCTCTTGCCATTGCTGTCGCTGTTGCCATCGTCGTTTGCCAGTCGTCGTTTTCCGTTCATGAGTTCTTAGTGAGAGCTTGAGTGTGGGAGAATGACAAGGGTAATTTGGGGTAAAAAATTTAATTTTAGCTAATTATGATATAAAAATATTGGGGAGGTTATGTTTGAAAATTAAAAATTTTTTTTGGTTATTTTTATAAATTTCCCTCTTTTTTTTTCCGTGAAGTGATATATTTTCAATTAATTATTTTTTCCTTATCTTCACATATATAATATTATAAAGCACATGTGTTTACACGACACATAATCTCATTCATCATCAATTAGTTTGACCCAAAAAAAAAAAAAGAATTATACAATGAAATTCTAAATAAACAATTTTGCAATACTTTTTATTTTAACTTGTTTGAGTCAATACAGGAAAAAAGATATTAATAAAGTTATTACATTTGAAAAAATAATATTTACAAAGACTTGAAGTTCACTATCCCAGAAATATATCTTATTATTTAATGACAGTTCACCATCCCAGATTTAGAGTTGCTCTTCCTTTAAAAAATAATTAATTCTTTTCTTTCCAAAGACTAGCAACAACATTAAATAAAACCTTTACATACTAAAAAATATAATTAGACTAATACATGATAATAATATAACCTTCAACTAAAAATTTTTGTAAAAACTAGTACAAATTCTATAAGTACATATTGCAAAATGGCATCTTTTCTGAGATTTCATTTCATCAATTAATTCACTGTGGACACTTGACGACACCAGTCCCTTAACTATTCTTCTTGTTGATTGTTCTTTAGCCATATATGTACAATATAATAATAGAAAACAGAAAAAATTGTAAAACTAAAATGCTGAAAAAACCAATTAGACATAATATTCTTAATGGTAAAACAATAAAAATTCGGGGTTTAACAAAAAAAAAATAAAAAGTTAAATTGATTGATTTACCTTCTGCACTGTTCGTCAAATGAGATTAAAAAAAAAATTAATTGCCTATTGTGGTTCTCAAAGCAAGGATTTTGGAGGATTGATGCCACGAAGATTTGATAAATAAGTTTAAAGCAAATTGATGATTGATTAAACAGAAACATGTTATTGATTGAAGTAGAGAGTATATTAGGGTAGAGAGAAAGAAGGTCGAGTTTGACAAAGGAAACCATAAGAATTGAAATGGGAAGATGAGATTTTTTAGGCATGAATGAAATAGAAAAGCAACAAATTTCCTATCGTTAGAGATTAATTTGCAAAGAGATAGATCTTGTCTAATTGGGGGTAAACACAGAAAATTATTTAATTCCCTAGATTTTAGGATTTTGATTTAATGGAAAATGGAATATACCATATAAAAATTAATATTAAAGGCATGTAAATTATGCTTTCAAAAAGTGTTATCACAGTATTTCAAATTTATATGCCATCATTTAGCAATAAACTAAAGTTATCTATGACATGTTTTAAGTATTTGCCATGTTATTATCTTTTATCCTGCTGATAACAATGTTTATAATAGACATGCCGCCTTTGACCATTTATAACAGCAATTAATTATATTTTACTGTAGATATTGTGCCATAGAAAGTCAATTTTGTTGTAGTCGAAGCTGCATGCATTGATTGTTTTTCAATTCGGTGCTGAATTACAACACTTTTGCTGCCCTTTTTTGAGACTTTTAAATGTATGAAACGGTGAAGCTCAACTATAACTATAAATAGGGCTTCATTTTACAAAGTTAAAGCATTCTAAATTTTAAAGAAATAATTTGAGTGAAAAATTGTGTAGAAAGTGAATAATTGGAGAGTATAAGTAATTAAGAAGTTCTTTCTTTTTAAGTATGTGTGAAAGTATAAACAAGTATTTAAATTTTAAAAAGATTTATTTGTTCAAATATTATACTATAATACTTGTTTATAGTAAAATTATTTTCTCTTATTCTCGTGAATGTAGATATAATTACTAAACCATATTAAATTTTTGTATCTTTCATTTTATTGTAATTATTTAGTGAACTTAATTTCCCATTCCGCTTAAAATAAGTGATATTAGAGCACAATAATATGATGGTACATTACTAGAGCACAATAATATGAACGTACGTTACTTTTTAGGGCGAGAGCTGTATCATCATCGCTTAAGGGAATTCAAACTCATTTAATTACTTATTCTTTACTCAAGTACCGAGTTAAACAATTATGATTTGGATTAGACACCACCAGCTTCTTAGGTAAAGCAAGTTGTCAAATGAAGTGGGTGACTCTAGGCAAAGCTCATGTCACATTATCTGTACGTTACAGCTATAGATTTTTAATCCTTAGAAAACACAATAATTATATAAAAGAGTCAATAAATTTTAAAGTTTTATTTTAAACCCAAGCTGCAATCCGACAACACTGCTAATACTTCAATTTTCTTGAAGTTTTTCATTTATATTTATAATAAATTCAATACCAAGTTACTCAATAATTACTAATTTATTTAATCTTATATCTATTAAGTTTTCATTTATTATATTGATGATCTCTTATTTTAATATATCAGGATTTTCAATATCGAAGTCTTTTATTAATTATTTAACTTTTTTAAATTCTTTACTCATTTCATCTCCTAACTTTTTAATTTGTTTTATATTTTCTTGATTAAAATTATTTATTTCTAATATTTGTTTTGCACTTTGTATATCACCTTCAATGATGCCGTTTGTGAGAACCGACTATCATGATTTAGTTTACACCTTCAACAACATGATTATAGGAAAATTAGAATAAAAAATGTAAGTACAAAAATTAAGAAATATATATTTTGATACGAATAAAAACATTAATAATAAGATTTTTTTTTTATCAAGCAAATGACCTATTTACCTCTTTTTTCCTTTAAAGTTTTGGTACTAGTGTTTTGAATATAATGAAAACAATATGAAGTTTGTGATATATACTGATTTCAATATAAGAGAAACACATAGTCTAGTAAAGCTAATCATAAACTAATCATATCTTTATTATAAAACAAATATAAAAATAACATTTGGAAAACAATGCCAAACGCACCCTAAATTATTTGATTATATGAACAATACGGAAATTAAAAGCCGAAGCCACTAGCTTGGTTTATAATGAATACAAAACTACAGCAAGCCGACATGGGAACATTCCAGCAACTTCATTAAAACAAAACGACATCCAAGCATAAATATGCATGAAGATGCAGAGAGCTAATCAGTCCTTGTTGAGGAAGTCATAACTGTGTTTGCTAATTTCATTAACATTTTCTTGATTAATGAAGTGCCCAACTCCTTCCATTATAATTACTTTGTCCAACAATGGCACATCCCTTCAGAACCCACCTTTGTATGTGTATTCTTTCATCCTTGGCATATGGTAAACCAGGTACAGGTCGCCTATAATGAACTTGGCCAGATTTTCTAATCAACTCCCCGCCACAATGCATGAAGTTCTTAGTTTCTGCAATAATGAAAAAGATATTTACTATATATGGAGAGAGAGAGGATATATTTGAAAGTATTGTGCTTCAGTTTAACATTAAAATCACAATAGTTAGTTCTGTTTGATAGAGTAGTGTTGTCAAAAGAAAATAAAAAGTTGATAGTATTTAATAAATATGTATGGTGTAATTTACAAATATACTTAATAACTAATAATTTATTACCACAATTGAAAATTCACAAAATATGTGTTAAATGTACAGAGTGAGGAATAATGGATCATTACAGGTTAAATTTCTGTAATAGTTGATTCCTCTAGTAAAGCCTTTCTTGTTAAATTTGGTGGTCAAATACTTAACATCTTCGTCAACGAACCAACTGGGCAAAAATATTGAAGCATCTGGTCGATGCCCAAGTCATTTGCCTTTAGGTAAGATAATTGGATCCGGAGACCGGAGTGTCAAGAATTCCTTAACAACTGTCTTAGTACCAATATGCACAAACTCTGCTTCAATCTCTCCAGGCTTCTACATACAATAATATAATGTCATATCGAAGATTAATAAATTATAACAGACGTTGGCCCTATCGTTTTAGAACTGGACAATCAAGTTACCTGAAATCTGCATATGTAATAATCGTCACCATAATTAGCGCTCAAAGCCTTAATCTGGTTGTTGTTGCTTGTGGAAGTGTTATGATTAACGACGACACTCAAGTTGACTAAAGCTTTGATTCTTTCAACTCTGATCAAATAAAAGAATCATGCCATGTGCGCACCTGAATCATGTCCCACAACAAACCCCTTCTCATCATTGGGAGCCACGATATCGATGAGTTCGATGAGGTCTCCAATCAGGTCGAAACTTGTATAGCTGGTCTCTTCAAGCAGCTCGTCTGTGTCGCCGAACCCACGTAAGTCCGGAGCTACAACTCTCTAGCTAAGGGAAACGAAGGCAATGATCTGGTGGCACCAGGAGTACCGAAGCTTAGGAAAGCCATAAAGGAAAAGATATCTGGGACCTTGGCCTTTATCTGTGAAGGTGTTAGATTCTCATCTTCACACATATTTGTAATTTGTGGAGAACTCGTCGCGATCGTTAGCCTCGGATCCGGCGAGGTAGATACCTAAAAAAGGTACTCCGACGCTTAAATTAGTATTTGATCAAAATTAAATAAAGAAAAAAGATAGAGAAGATGGGTTTTCTTTCTAAGTGTGAACAACACTTTTGAAAACCAAAGACCCCTTTCTTTTAGAGATAAATCTTTATTTATAGATGATGAGTGATGTAGATTTAGAGCTTTGCTTTGAACCCTCAACCTAGTAACACATGTCACTCGTTATTTCTGTACACATGAAAGTGAATTTGGTCATAGGAAATTATATTTTTTCCTGTCATTATAACCTTTGAACATGATTTCTTTAGACCAATGGATTAAAGAAATAATTCCCCCTCTTACCATCTTTATGAGCTTCGGAAGAATTTTTCTTTGGGTGTTATTCCCTCGAAATAGTTAGAGTGTTATTACTCTGGAATATCTTCTTTTATCTGAAAAGATAGATATATGGCATGGTTTTGTGCCTTTGAAATATGGCACCACACTCCGCAACATGCATGTTAATGCCATTCACCTTAATAATTATGTGTTGTATGCACTCCATGTTAACCCAGTCCCTCAAAAGTTAAAACATTGTGCGTAGGTGAATTGAATGTTCTGATTTTTTGTTATTGTTGTTAGTTCTTGCTTATATGAAAATATTAAAGTATAAAAGAAAGTTAGCAAAAAAATATATATTGAAAACGTGACAATGGAAATAAGGAACTTATTATTTCCTTTTCCAGAATTGGAGCTTTACAAAGAAAGCATTCTGTATTTTTTTAGCTTTTTTTTTTTTTTTTTAGCTATTTTGATATACAAATTACAAATAAAGTAAACGACCTATTTATGTTAATAAATATCAAGAGGGTTGATCATGTGCACAAAATCATGTAACTTGTAGTTCTCAACTACGCAGATGTCAAGCTCCTGTTGGAGGTTGTGGGCTCCACAGCTCAACTCCTCCAAATGGGAGCTTGAAATGCATGCAATCGAAGGCGCATGATAGCGCACATTTGGTCACTATTATAAAGATCGATACTTTTAAGTCTAAATCATAAAAGATATATCTTAGTGTTAGTTTCATATTTCTATTTACTTTTTTCATTTTAATCATCGAAACCCGCGTCCCTGTAATTCTATAACTATCCTACCCGACCATTTACTCTTAGTAGTTAATTGATAGATGAAATTGCAATTAAAATAAATAAATTTTAACCATAGTAATCCTACAGGTAGCTTCAACAAATTACCAAATGACAAGTGAAAGTCTGAAAGATACTTGGTTTAACAACATCAATAAGTTACAAGCCAATGCCATTGGATAAACAAGAAGACAGAGCACAGCCTCACATTTCAGCAGCCAATTAGTACAACACAGTACTCACAAACTGAAAAACATATAAATACACATTCTGCTTTGTACAAGCAACTATATCTACATAGAGAGAGATTCCAGGGCAAATTAGAACTTCTGAAAGAAATTATAAATGTGCTTGCTGACCTCATCAGGCTTTTCTTCATTGATGAAATGCCCAACTCCTTCCATTACAATTACTTCATCCAACAAGGGTACAGCCTTCTTGAACCCTCCTTTGTTTATGTAGTCCTTGGTCCCTGGAGCATTATAGGTCAAGTCAAGGTTCCCTACAATGAACTTAACTGGCACCTTTATTTGAGCCCCAGTCCATGGTGCTAGAAGTTCCCAATTCCTGGAATGATAAGAAAGAAACAAGATAGTCAAAAAAGTTGTAAATTATAATCATTAATATAGTATTATAGCCAGAAGGAAGTAATCATAAGATGTCAAAAGATATTTCAAGTACATACTCATACTAAAATATGGAGTCCTCTTCTGTGCGTTTCAACATTTTGTAAATATTTAACCAATCTATAGTTATTAAAAGATAGAATTTGCTCAAGTCTTCGATCGTTTAATAATTCATGCATTGATTTTTATCTTTTAACTTCTTTTAACATCATAAGTGACTTAGGTAGAGTAGTCAGCTTGAATTATAGTCCATGCCCTCTTCAGTGTTGAAGGCATGGGATCGAGTCCACTTATGGACTTTAAAGCTCTAAAAATATTCTGCCTTTATATTGGGTAGAGGTAGAAAACTACATTATTTAGATACGTCCTTCGATTATTATTGGAGTAGTGAACATATCTTGATATATAGGATTCCGAGTTTTAAAAAATTGCAAGATCCGCATTTTGTAAGCATTTGAGAATCGAGTCAAATAATAAGAATGACACTCTAGTTGAAAGGTAACTTACAGTTCAATGTTTCGGTAATAGTTTATGCCTCCGGTGAAGCCTGCCTTCTCATATTTGCTAGTGTAGTACTTAACATCTTCTTCTGATAACCAAGAGGGCAAAGCAATTTGGGCACCCGGTGGATGCCCAAATCCTTTGCCTTTTGGCAAAAATAATGGACCTGGATTGCGGTACGTTAAAAATTCTTTGAGAACTGTCTCAGTACCAATCTGGGCAAATTCAGTTTCTATCTCTCCAGGCTCCTAAAATAACATCATAAATCAATTTGTCCATTAGCAGTTCTAAAAGTTCTAGAAATTCAGTTAATTAATGAGGTTTTGTAAAATCTTCTAAAATGTTAATGGGTAAAACAATCGAAGTGGGTTGTATGTTTTTCCTGAAATAGTCTTTTTTTTTTTTTTTTGGAAAGATCGACATAGAAGTCTACTATTGACATAAGGAAACCTAAAGCAACGGTAGTATTTATATCATTTGTGGGTGTGCCTAACTCCCCACTCCATGATTTTCCAAATTAAGTAAGAGAGCATTTAACCAATTGGAAACAAAAATAAGAAGAAATATAGTTCTAATAAAGGAAAACCATGGGCCATATTCTTCTCCAATGTGAGTTTTGCTCACGTCTCAAATGAATTCAAGGACATATTTTAAGAATTTTTGAGTGGCGGTTAAAAAAAAAACTAAAAAAAGGAGTACCAGGATCCTTATCATTTAAACAATAGATAATTATTATAAAACTCTTTTGATAGAGATAAAGGATTAATGTATTATAAAACCCATTAAAAATTAATATACTATAATACCCTTATCTCTCATAGGAGAGGAGAAGCAATGGACATATTTGAATTTATGAAGGTAATTTAACAGTCAATTTCCGTATCAGTGTGGCTCTAACTATTCGTTTATAAAATAGTGGGATCATCGAGTGTCTTTTTCCTTGGATAGTTTGCAATTACAATTTCCTCAAACGCTTAATTAATTACAGTGTTTTCAAAGAGGCCTTTGGCAGTACTTAAACCGGTTAAAATAATCACTTTCAAATAGTAGATAAGGAAAAAAAAAAAAAAAAGAACCTGAAATCTGCAGATGTAATAATCATCACCATAAACGGCCTTGAATGCCTGAAGTGGCTTCATCTTAGGATTCCTAGGATTAAACACAGCACTCAAGTTGACCAAAGCTTTGACTCTGTCGGGTCTAAACAAACACAAGTACCATGCTATAAGCGCACCCCAATCATGTCCCACAACAAACACCTTCTCCTGATCAGCAGCCACGGCGTCAAGAAGCGCAATGACGTCACCAACCACGTGCAAACAAGTGTAGCTTGACACCTCAGCAGGGGCGTCGGTGTCCCCGTACCCACGAAGGTCCGGGGCCACTGCACGGTAGCCGAGCGAAGCCAGGGTGGTGATCTGGTGGCGCCACGAGTACCATAATAAAGGAAAGCCGTGAATGAAGAGAATTAACGGACCTTGGCCTTTCTCGGCTACGTGCATGTTGATGCCATTAACGTTCACTATTTTGTGTTGTATATCCTCCTCCATGCTACTATCAATGTTTTTTCCTTGCTTGTGCTGTGGTTTTTGTGTTGTTAAAAAAGGTAGAAACGAAGATGGTTGTACTTGTGGGATCTGTTTGTTTACCGAGAAAGCGAGTAGGAAAACTAACAAACACGCGCTAAATGTACCAGGAAATTTACACGAAACCATGATGGGGACTTATGTTGGATACACACCATGCTTTGGCAGCTTTGTATTGGAGAAGTGGAGATGATGAAAAGAGAATATAATTCCAAATACTTTCCCTACTCGATAATGTTTCCTTTTTCTTCTTTTCATATATAATTTGAGATTTACGGCATCAACGTGTTTCAGGTTGGTGCGTTGTCACTGTCGTGGGGTCTATCGTGGCCTTTTTTTTTTTATTTTTTTCTTTTTTAAAATGAAATTGTTACCGTCTACCATATATTTATTATTTGAAGTCTATTAGAACACTAGATAAAAATATTTGAGTAGTGAGCTATATTCTAAAATTTTATTTTAAATTTTATTTCTAATTATGTAGTATTCATTTATTGTATAGTGAAATAATATAATTAATTTATTAAAAATTGTGAATCATTAAATGAAGGGAAATTATCCACCAACCACCTTATTTTTTTTACTTTTTTAAAAATACACAAATTTTTTTTTTATCTGCATTACACCCGAAGTTATAATTTTTTTTACTTTTTCACTTCCGTCTGTTGACCATTAAGATTTCGTTAGTTTTTTTTAATAAAATAACGATTTTATCTCCCAAATGTAAAATTATAATTTTATCCTATAACATTAATTTTGGGGGGCAAAAAAATTATTTTGTTAAAAAAACTAACGGAATCTTAACGGTCAACAGACGGAAGTAGAAAAATACAAAGAATTATAACTTCAAGTGTAATTCAGGCACAAAAAAAAGAAATTATGTATTTTTAAAAAAGTCTGAAACATTAAATGGTCGGTGAATAATTTTTCTTAAATGAATGATCACACAATAAATGTCATATTATTTAGGACGTCTCTATCAGCACCCCACTTGTATAATATATAATTTAGAGGTATGCTAAAAATTAAGTTAAGAAATTTCCCCCTTAGATAGAAATTTACCCTTATCTCAAGGGAATGATCCTATAAGTCTCAAAGTCGAAAGAATGGCTGGCCGCCTGGCCTATTATTTGCCTTTGATAAAATCTAGCACCATGTATTCACCAACAGAAATTTACCCTCATTGACTGTCGAGCTAAAGTCCAAATGGCGCGCCTACTATTTGCGTTTCATTGCTTATAATGCCGTAATTATTTCATCACTCGTTAAGATTTTGCTCTTTTTTTATTCCTTTTTCTTTTGCTTTTAATTTTGATTTGTGAGTGACAACCTGTCAATCGGACAGCTAATTAATTAATGAGTGGAGCTTTTGACTCCTTTTTAGTTAAAAGGGGTAATTTTTTATTGCTTCCCCTAAGGTTTGGGGTCCTTCTACTTTGATAGATTATATGAGTATATCTCTATTTAATATCTCCACCGTTTAAGGGTGATAAAAATATCCAACTGGCCTGGGCTTGATCCGCCTCGAGGTAATGTAAATCAGGTATTATTCAACCTGGATATAAAGAGGAGTTGGTCTTGAACATCAATTGATAAATTAAGAACTCAAAACTTGAATTTTATTAAAAAAATATTATGAGATATATATATATATTATTTATTTGATTAATTTATTACATAAATATTAATTTTTAAACACTTAAAATTTATAATTTCATGTCAAATTTTATTAAAATAAATTTAAATCTTATAAAATTACAAATAAAACTACAAAAAAATAATAAAAAAAATATTATAATATTAAAAAATACAAAATCTGAGTACCCGGATTAAAACTAGGCCTGGGTGAAAAAACTTTACATCCGGGCTGGGTCCGAGCATTGCAATACCTGAACCCAGACCCGACCTCGGCCAACCCTACCACGGTTAGTACAAAGTTTAGTATATGTTTCGTATAAGAGGGCAAGTAAGTAATTGCATGCTAAATTGATTAAATATTAATAAATTTGAATTTTTGCAATTTGGTTGGTAATTTTTTAAAAAAATGCTGTACTTTGTTTTTTAAACCGAATTAAACAAAAAGAATATTGTTTTCTTTCATCTTCTCAAATCAAACCCACAAACTCTTTTTTTTTTTTTTTAATATTAGATTGCACACAGATCATTAAACTTTCCATTGTCATCAAGCCATACAAGTCTCATTCCATAATCACATTACTTATTACATCATCCAGTAACAATATATCTATCAAATTAATCGATATCAATATTCAAGTAATAAATTTTGATTTTTGATTCCAATATTTCGATAAAAAAAGATTTATTCTTTCACCAACTCTAATCTATCAAAATCGAAACCTTTGACACATATCTCAAATAGGCACATATCTTTTCGTAGCCTGTTTTGCTGCAACAGCTGCACCTTCCGCCAACCCACCAATCGCCCCCACAACAACCGCTGACCTCATTCCTCTCGCCACCTGACGCATAGCCCCGGTGCTCAGACCCGCCACCATGCTACTCCACTCTCCAGTCTCCATCCCCGCAAAAAATCAACGCAATCACGCCAAACTCGATTCCCCCACGATCAACTTGAATGGTTCAATGAGTTCAAAACCACAAACTCAAATTACCCGAATGTCTCGCCACCTGTTGGTGGTGGTTGCGTCTACCTTCATCCTTATTTATCTTGCTAGGTGCTTCTTCGACTTGGCATTTACAGTCATCATGATTTGTTATGTTGGGGATCCGAGAGTAGGGGTTCGATAAGGGGTTTGACGGATGATGAGAAGAAAAGAAAAATTCCTATGAACTAATCGAGAATTGCATCATAGTAATTGTCTCATTGATGCAAAGGTATTTTGGCCATTTAGTTAGTCAATTAACAGTCAAATCTACTTTATACTAACAGTAAGAGTGTTAAGTGAAGATACACTCATACAACCTATTAAAGTGAAAAAACTCCAAATCTTAGGAGAAGAAATAAAAAATTACCTTTTTAAAAGTCCTTATAAAACGCCAATGGGCTCTCACCTATTAATATAACCCATGCACTCAGGATAGTCTTGAGTGCATGGTGCGAGTCCTGGTAATAATTTTTCTTTCCTCGTTACTAAATTAAGTAGGGGTAAAATTATCTCCCTAATAATAGACAGAGCATACACATAGCTTTAGTCGAAATTATGGGCGTGTGATATTAGAATCATTAAGCGATATAAGAATCAATAGAATTTTGATTTTAATATATTAGTGTATTAGAAAAAAATCCTTATAAAACCACTCTATCATGTTTATGATTTTACCCTTAATAGAAATTACAACAAAATGTAAACACTTACCAGTTAGACATACACATTTTTTTAGTTATATCCTTTTACACCCTAAAACTATTCGTACTCCCCAAAAAGAAAAAGATTTTTTCATGAGCTTTTCACATCTTAAATTACATGTTAAATTTTTATTTTTATGATAAATTTAGAAGAGATTTTGAACGATAGAGAAAGAAACAATGCAACAAACAGTATTCAAAAGTCAAAAAATAGCAGAAACCAATAATCAAACCATTAATACCACAAGCATTAACTAGGAAGATAAACCAATACTCCATACTTTCATTAAAAGCAAATAGAATACACAGTATCATGCACCTTGAGAAGTTTAATACACAAAGCAAAAGTGTCCGGAAGCCTTAAAAATTGTGAATCAACATGTAGCCTGTAAAAGGGGTTGAAAAGAGGAAAAGAGACTGACAGTAGAGCCAAAATGAATTGACATGCTTTTAAAATTAGCCCCATAATCTATTCTAATGCTAACGATGATTTGTAGGACAGGGAAAGATTGCGTTATTAGATTTGTCGATTTAGAACAGTTTAAGGGATTTATTGAGAAAAATAATGAAAACCGGAGAAATATATTTGTAAGGGCAATTTTGAAATAATTGCTGTGTTTTATATTTAGAATGACTTTTAAATTATTTAAATGGGTAACTTTTGGAATGGAGTGCTATAAGGACTTTTGGGGGGTGTCAAAAGCTCAACTCTTAATTAATTTGGATTGGCTTTTAAAATTAGGTTCGCTGTAAGCCCAACTTTTTTTAAGTGATTAATAACTTATTTGGATCTAAGCTTTGGCAATTGGTCGTGTCCAAATAATTTCATGTTCTGTTAAGTTATATATAACTGAACCCACCTATTAATTTATTGGGTCAAAAATTGAGAACTTAAACCCATTCATTAATATTGTTACGTTACTTGAACTAATCCATTTAACACATATTTTTGGTATTATATCTTTAATTTAAAAAAAAAAGCCATTTTGTAAAACAAAAGCTCTTTAAGAATATAATATCAAGCAAAAGAGAATATTAAAATTCTTCATATTTAACATCATCAAATAATGTACAAACAATCAATTACTTAGTTTTAGGCACTGATATCATTGATTAAAATCTTAGGAGAAAGGAAAATATAGAAAGAGAAATGCGTTACATGAGAAAATACAAATGTATAGTGATTGCTGCAAATTTTTAAAATTAATATTTTAAAAAAATACTAGTTATTAAATTATTAATATTAGATGTTAATGAATAATGGGTGAAATGAATTTTTTATCTTAAACCCGAACCTTGCCTCCTATAGAATAGGTTAACCCATTAACAATCGAACCTAATAAATATCAACCCAACCATATTTGTATCATATTAATAGATCATATGAACTTTTAGCAAGCCTATTTGGATTCATTTGAGTCCAAAATTTAATTAAGATGGAAATAAGACACAATATTAGCATCAAACCAGTACTTAGCTTTCTTAATGCCTAATGATCTCGAAAACAAGCCACGAGCAAATTAGTGCTTAATTAATAACCATGTGATAAAAAAAAAACTGGCAAATAACCGGTATAGCTCGAAACAAAGAACTATATCCCTCTCTCTCCTTGTGCTCGGTGAATTGCTTTTTTTCTTCATTAGGTTTCCCTGATATTTTGGTTCCTTCACGTTGTACTCTGTCCCAGCCGGTGACAGAGTAATTGTAATACGAACAATCCAAGGTCCAGCGATTTTGTGTATCTTGTTTGGGCTAAGGCTCAGAGCGAGGTCTGTTTAGAGAATGCAAAAGAGATCAATGTAATCAAAAGTCTGAGTTTGGCACTGTTAAGCCTTTCTGTTTCTTATCTAGTGGATCATGAAAGGCCCAATTGGCAGTAATTATTTGAATAACTCAACTAAAGAGCTATCATTTTGGGCGAAATCATAGAATTTTCTGATTTCTCTTTCAATTGGGTACGAGTACCATATACAAGAAAAAATTGGGTAACATCTTTTGATTTTGAACCATGGCCAATTGAACTCACATTTTGCGAAGTGGATGCCATTTTGCAAAGTAGATGCTACAAATAATTTTAGTTTCCAATTCCAATTCTCCAATCCAAAAAATATTGGCACCATAAATTGATTAAGCCTAAATATTTGAATTTTACCATATCAAAACTGTCATTGGCATTGCGATTCTGTACCTGAATATCGAAACCACGTTGTAATGTGATAAAACTGTTATAGCTCCTTTTTCGTTCTTGTGGGAAGGTTATGTGGGTGCCATAAATTGACTAAACGGAACTACTAATAAAGGAACCAAGCAAAAGGGCACTTGTTTGTCCAACTGACAAAGCCACGTTACAGTGTTTGTGCCAATAAAGCAAAGTTGCTCAGCATCAGCAAGGTGCAAATTAGAAGCTCTGCTACCAAAACAAGCACATGAATAATTCGCCGCAGCCCATTGTCGTTTTGATCCCCTTTCCGCATGAAACTGACACTTGACACTGTTCACTCCCCCCTCCTTGGTCTATTTATTAGCCGTTGAAGTTTGAAAGCAACTTAAACAACACGACAAGTCGACAAGTCGCTGTTAGGGACAACCCTACTTTTTCCGAATTAAATACCGCCGTCAGATTGCTCCATGACCAATCTGACGGTTATCAAGTTATCTTGACTTTCCCGCCAATACGCAACAACGGACCCAGATCGGCTTGCCTTGTTTCTAACCCACTGTCCCACAAACACGTGGCGAGCAACCAGCAAGTGTGGCGCCTCACTTGCTGCTTTTGGATCCAGCTATCAATAAATCACTATTATATTCAACACATCAATTTGACAAATTCCCAGAACCAGAATTGTCTGTTGCTCTGCCATTTGAGATTTTTTTTTTTTTTTTATCATCAACAACTTATGACATGCTATTATGTGAAGTGACCGAGTCAAAGCGGTAGTTGAACGAATCAATAAAGTGATGATAAAAGAAACACACAAAAGGGGGTAATCAGCTTTTCCTCCAGCAAAAAGGATCAGTCTTTCATCAAAGACTTTCGCAGTGAAACAAGCAAATATGGGGGAGCCAGCCATAACCCAAAAAGATAAGAAACGCTCCACTCCACAATTAGATGCCCTAAAGAAAGCTCAATGAAAGCTACACAGAGGTCAAAAATCAAAACTTTGGTAAAATAACCAAATTTTCATAATGTAAATAATAATAATAATAATAACCCCTTTTCTAAGTGACCAAATATATGGGCATTGAAGACATAGAGAGCCTCTGCTGCTGCCGCTCCATGTTAAGTTCCCTGAGACTCAAGTAAGGAACTTGGACGTCACCTTTGGTAACCGGCGATAGGGTTCCGGCGAGTGGACCGGAAGATGGCCTGCTTGTGGTTCTATATGGAGTGCTTGATCCGCTTCTGCTCTCGGTTATATAAACTGGGCCTGATATCGACGCCCTGAAAGCTCTAGCTCTAGCATGATGCACATCATGATCAAGATCAAGATCATGTTGACGGGTGTTGTGGATCCACTTCCATTTGAAAAACAACAGAGCATTTTTCCACCAACGTTTCTTTTTAGTCGATTTCTTGGACTTGGATTCTTCTTTGGAGATGGGTTTCTGAAGCTTGAAGTGTAACGAGTCTATGGATCTTAATGAAGCCTCTTTCTTGTGTTTCCTTGCTTCTTCTAACACCTTACTTATCGAAAAAAAAAAATTAGGGTCAGTTACAAACATTGTAAAGAATAAGGAAATGAATGGAGCACTGAAAAGTACCTGATAATAGTTGATCTGAGGATCAAAACCATAATCACTGAAGTGTTGAGGCTCTGGCATAGGAAAGATTGGAGATTTGTTAGACATTTTCGTTGTGCTTCTCTTGGTGAATGAAAGAAGCAGGGCAAATAAATTGAAGAAACGGAAAGAGTAAAAAGAGCGGAGTGGGAGACCTTGGGGGCTCAAGATGGAAGTGGCCGTTGGCCCTAGTGAACGCCTGCTGCATCTTTTGGGCTTCCGATGCTTATTATTATTTTTTATTAACACACTTGTACAACATTATAGCATTACAAAATTAAATGCTGTTTCTTCAGTTTTGTTATGCTGTAGTTACTAGCTCTGTCTCTCGGCTGTTTCAATTTTAAACATGTGCTGTGCCCTGTGGCCTGTGGGCTAGCTTAAATGTGGACTCTTTTGGATTTTTACCTTCCATGAGTTTTTGTTGCATTCATCAAATAGATGAATATTGAGGGCGATCTAGGACTGTGTTAATTAATTATTACCAATCAATATTGCCCTCAATCCCAAGTATTCTTATCTAATTGTAATCCCATGTAATGTAATATAATTATATCGATGAGTGTGACTTTGGAATTCTAGCCGGGGATTACTTTGATATTGATGAATCTTCACTCTTCCGGCAACTGTTGTTCAACGGAAAATTTATTGAGTACAGGGTCAGGACTCAGGAGCATAAATAAGGTTCAGTATTCAAAGGTGATGGTGGCTTGAATTCGAATGGTTAAAATGAAATGCAAATGAAATAGACACTTATCTGGTTCATGTTACCAAATCACCAATTACAAGAAATAAATAACTTAGAAGTGATTTTTTTCTTTAAAAAAAAAAAGAACTTATTTCAGTTACAATTTACATATATTGTATTACAAATAAACACATTTGTAGTATAGCCTATAATAGTTTATTATGAGTAACTCAAAATTATGCTTCTACTAATAGTTAGGGAGAAGTTTATATCTATTCATACTCGTGGAATAGAAAATATTTGTGTCCTTATAAAGACACAAATTTACACCATCAAGAAAGTTGAGGATACAAGTTTACTGCTAAGCAAAAGTCTTAGTCACCAATTAAAAATAAGATTTAAGTGATTGCCGCACATATACATGGGAGAAATTCTCCATCAAATATTTAAAAGCATATTGGATGGGTTTTATAATTAGAATACGAGCTTTGTCATATAATAGCATTATTTGACAAATATTTCATTATAATATATAATAGATTGATTTGTGACATAATATTTCAATAATAATAATAATATATGGCATGATTTTGATCTTGTCCATAACTAACATTTATCGATCATGTTCATAACTAACATTTCGGATGCTTTAGAAGCGGGAGCAAATTGCTATCATCAAGACATCAACCATTGAAGATTACTTCCGAAAAAAAAAAACATTGAAGATGAAAAAACACAGGGCACGAGCATCACGTGAGTAGGATTTCTTGTAGTGGTTGTATCTGAAACGAAAGAGATCAAATCACGGGTACCCAAAAGAATAATCCATCATTAAATGACGATTAGAAGACATTTTAAATAGCCTATGGTCACGAGTAACAGGCTCTCGTCAGTCGTCATCACCCTTCGCAGCATTAATATCAATTTAATTGAAAGCTGAGAGGACGGAATCAAAACCTCACGTGTAAAACGGTAGATACTTTGAATGAAAAATATTGACTGTATTTTGTATTGTAAAGTTTCTCGTGAGCTATCAATTGCAAGCAAAAGCAGAGAGAGACACAAGGGCATGGGCTGTTAAATGAGCAGCCATGGAGTTCTGAATGCATTATTTCTCAATTCTTTTAATAATGCATGTTTAGTTGTCACAAGCATCGATCTATTCTTTAATAATGGACATGGACATGGACATGGACATGTTAAAAATGCATTATTTCTGCCATACGCTGGATCATTTGTGGAATAAAAAATTTTACATGTGGAATAAAAAATTTTACTTGAATGGTAAAAAGTAACAAGCCTAGGGCACCCCTCTCATAAGATGAATTTGGACAGGGATATAGGACGTTGTTTTACCGTTTAAAATTTTATTATTTTGGGATTTTTAATTTTAATTAAAATTAATTATGGTATGCATCTTAATATTTATTTAATTTTTTTTCTTTTAAGTTAACTTAGGGAAATAGATTCTTTTTATTATAAATAAAAAGGTTATGTTATTATTGTCATAACTTCAGCTTCAATTATTGAATGAAAACCTTTCTTTCATAATTTTTTTTTAGAATTATCGATCAATATATCTTCTGTAGAGTTTTTTTTTTTTGGATTAGAGTATTGTCTAATCTCACTTTATTTATTATAACAAATCCAATTGAGTCGTTTAGATCATAACGAAATCTAACCACGCTTCGATTAGGGCATCATAACGAAATCTAACCACGCTTCGATTAGGGCATAACTTAATCGCGTTGGTTTGGTTTGGTAATAAAATAATATTTAATATTTTCTACTGTATCAATACACTTCTGCTATGTTAGTGCGTTAGACAGTGGTACAATTAAGTTTATTAGAAAAAAGAAAGCTAAATTTCAATTTAATTTTTATAGAGAGCACCAGCATAGTTTCCTCCTGAGGGTAATATTATGAGGACAACATAAATGTGCATGTTTTTGTTGGGTTAATTGTGGGAATGACGTATTACCTCTTCTGATATGTATTATTAGAAATTTTTCTTTCTAGTCGGCGAAAAATTATGGTGATCACTAAGTTCTAAGCTTGCGGCCTTGAGCTTTTTTTGACCTGGTGGGTAGTCCGTTTTGGGCCTTTCTAAAACAGCTATGCAATGGAAGAAGAGTGGGCTTTATAAAAACTCTTTTTAATTAAAATTACTTAAATAACTAAATACAATTTAATTCAGTTATCATAAGAGAGTAAATTTTATTTTTAAATAAATCTTCAAATAAATACACAAGAGAATCTGAACATTATTGGAGGTTACAAACACAGGGACACAAAACCCTATAATTATTACACTAACATTTTACAACCACCCTATTGCATAATTTATTTCCATATTTTAATTTTAATAAAAATATTTTTTTTTGAAAAAATTATAAGAGTTTGAAGTTATGAAAATAGGAAATATATAACAAGAAAAAAATAATTAAATGTTTTAGGATTTGTATATAATTTGTAAATGAAAACTTTAAAAATCTATTTTTAGGGTAAAAAGTTAGTTTTGTGTATTTTGTAAATTCAACTGGGATATTTTTTTTAAAAAAAAAATCAAAAGTGGTGTTTAAAGGATTTTAGACGGGTGTTAAAAGGCTCACATCTCATACAAGCAAGTGGTTTATTTACGGAAAGATGAGGGTGCAATCAAGATATAGGTGGAGCGTATTTGGAAACGGTCCTCAGTCAAAACTTCGAATAATCCTTGCAGTTTTTAGAGTCTCACCAAAGCTGAAGGACAGCCCAAGAAGGGAAACTAAAGCGGTCGCCTGTAAACAGATATTTGTTCTGTTTCTGCGTGATGTATTGCCCCGGCTGCGATGCGCAACGAAAAAGGAAAATTGCAGTTTTTTTTATTTAAATTAAATATTAACATTAAAAGAAATTGACTCCAAAATTAAAGCTTATTTAGTGTAAACTATTAGGTAAAGAAATATTACAACAAGTAACGTTTGACCAAAACCAAGCGACAAAGACGATAATTATGAAATTACAGTTTGACTTATGAGTTGTCCAACTTGAAAACCTCAAATAAACCGACTGTAAAGTATCAAATTAACGGCAATCCAGATCAAATATTTCAAAAACCAAAACACAAAAAAATAAAAGAACAGCTGAAGGTTAAATCAGTAATTTCAAAAACCCGCGTCAACCTTGGCGTACCGTTAAACACCGCAATAACGGAGCAGGTGGAAAAACAAATACTGCGCCCCTCAGCCCCGCGTTTTAATTTCATCCTTAATGATAAAGAAACTCTCAAGAACTTTCCTGGCCTCCCCTTTTCTTTCTTCCCTCGCCTTCTAATCCTTAAAACCAACCCCTCCCCCCTCCCCCGCCAGTTCATCATTTCATTTCTATTCGTTTTGTCATCTCTGAACCCCTTTGATTGTCTCCACTAAAATGGAAAACGACGTCGATCCGCGGGGCTCCTACTCCGACAACAAAGGCTACGCCTTGAGCGGCAGAATAATGCTGAGCTCCATTGTGATCTTGTTCTTCGTCGTCATTCTGATGGTCTGCTTGCACCTCTATACGCGCTGGTACCTTGTTCAAGCGCGTCGCCGCCAGGTCCGCCGCCACCGCCACCGCCGCACCCACTTCGTCTTCTACGTGGACCCCACGAACCCCTCCGCCACTTCCTCGCGTGGCCTCCACTCGTCCGTCTTGAAATCGCTGCCCGTGTTTGTTTATTCCTCCAAGACCCACGCCGCCGTCATGGACTGCGCCGTGTGCTTGTCCGAATTTGAAGAAAGCGAATCGGGTCGGGTCTTGCCCGGATGTAACCACAGCTTCCACACTGGTTGCATTGACATGTGGTTTCACTCTCACTCCACTTGCCCTCTCTGCCGCACGCCAGTCGAGTTGGTCCCCGCTCAACCCGAAGACCCGGTTCAACAAGATAATCCGGTTCCAGCGCTGGTGTCCGTGCATGAACCGGGTTCGAGCTCGATTGATGACCCGACCGGGTGCGACCCTTCAGCTGGCCAGGGGTCGTCGTTTGTTTCGTCGTTTAGGAGGATGTTAAGTCGAGAGAAGAAGGGAAACTCGACGGCGTCGGGGAATGACGTAGATATCGAACGAGGTAGAGACGAGACTCAGCGTTGACTAATGCATTTAATGCAATGGAGTGAGTGACTCAGCCGGACAGAAGGGCTTGCCACGTGGTGTTTCTGATCGGTGACATACTAGGACGATTTACAAGTCTCGTGGAGTATTGGGCATTGGACAGAGTCGAGCACGTGGCGGGTTTTGGTGTGGCAGTGGATTTTACCGGCCGATGGGCAAAGATATGACGACGTTGTATATAAAAAAGTTCCCATTGAATTTATTTATTTTTTTTTTATTTTTACTTAAAACAGATAGATAATCGGGTTATTGCCTTTTTGTTTCCCCTTCATTTTTGAGTGCTTGTGTTAGAAAATTGGCGTATATAATAGAAACACGATGATGGTTAGTCTTTTATGATAGAAACAATTTGGAAATGCTTGCATACTTACTATTTAATCTCTGTTTTTGTTTTGTTATTCAAGATTGAGGAACTGTCGATTGGCCTTTGTTTTTTAATGAAATTCAGAAATTATTTGGTGTTTGGCTGTCGTGATGGCCATTCTGGGCAGACGGAAGGAACATGGAAGGCAGGATGAAGTTTTGCATGTGCTGGATTGTTTTACTATATATATTAATTATTCTTAGTCATGATTTTATTTTGACTCCAAAGAAAACAAAATAGTTACCATCTTATTAGTTTGGAGTAATATTATATATTATAGCCGATTTATGTCATGTAGAGTGTTTCATATCATGGACCTGTTTTGGTTAGGCACATTGGTAATTAAGTATATACCTAATTTTTTCTCTACCTGCAATAGTTGTTTTGATGAAGCACATCTGCAGTGGATATAAGAAAAAATAAATTTTACGCAAGTTATGGCAAGAATTGAAAAATTTTAATTTGAGCTAGGGTTTTGTACTTTTGTGTTAAGCTATATGCGGTAACAAGGTTTCTTGATTCGGTGAAGTTTCATTTTCCTTGAGATATGATTCATGCATCAAACACGCACAATCGCCACCAAACATACATGTTCCCATTAGTTGGAGAGTATTGTCATGAAAATTGCCACCAAATAATGTGAAAGAGCTACTAGCGAACCACCCAACACACTCAAAATTCTTTAAGCTTAGCGCCAAAGTAAAGCACTAGCCTTTTGAAAGGCAGCTGGGGACACCAGTCGCGCTAAGTTATCGCCATTGGTTTTTGGGAGACATATATGGAATCTTGAGGGAAAAATTTCTATCCTTTTTAGTGGAGTGATATATGGAATATAATCCCTAGAGATGCGGGCCATGCGGCTTCCTACAATGATAACTTAGGGGGTCCTAATAATAATAATAATAATAATAATCACATCTCATCATTCTGCTTTCCATTTTTGACTACTACATCTTTTAATTTCAATATTCTCTCATTTTCTTGTTAGGATATTTGTAATGTCTACGTGACTACTTCATACAAAATTTAAATCTCTACTCTTTAATATAATAAAAATGACATTCTCAAGACATTCGGGATTTAAGGGCGCATTTGGTATCATTTTTCAAATGGTATTTTTGAATTTCTTTTAGGGGATAAGAACAATTATGTCTTGCCGAAAATAAAAATATGTTTGGTAGCTTGTTTTAAGAACAATACTTACAAATAAAAAATGTGAAAAAGTATTTAGTTATTTTTCTAGAAAAATGATGACGGGCAAAAAGAGGGTAGAGAATTATTAAATGAAAGTTTTGCTTGATAGTAAGATAACAATGAATATAAATGCCTATTTTCATATCATTACATAATTCATCTATCCTTCAGCTATTATATTATGATTTATTTTATATTACTATAAATGCATATATATATAGGTACATAGTTATTTTAATAATTTCTTGAAAACTTTTAATTATGTTAATAAATTGTAGTTATAAGATAATATTAGTTGATAAAATCTTAAATTACCTTATGATTATCATATGTTTGTTTGTATTAGTTGTGAAGATGTAACTTTTATTATTGATATATTTTCATCAATTTATAAAAATTTGTAATCATTTTTAAACATCTGCGTATCTGTCGAATATCGTAATAATTGTCTATAATAATATTGTGATATTACTTTTTATTTAAAACAGTTTATATAATATGTTAAGTGATTGGGCCGTAAGGTATAGAATAAATTGTTGTTATTGTTGCCGAATATTTGTTATGATAGTCTATTTATTAAATTATTTCATTATTCACAGAGCCCACCTAATATTATAAACTATGCTATAAAGTCAAGATGGTGGGGCCCTTGGCATGGGGCAAGAAGTGAACCAAAATGAAGAATGCTAAGACAGCGATCTCTTTCTTGGAAAATGAAACCTTTTTTTTTTTTTTTGTTTTGTTTCTAATCACCCTAAAATTTTCCACCAAAATGAGCCCACCGCCCACCACACAAGTTTTCCGCATTTTTCTTCGCACAAAATGAAAAATAACGGTACCAAAACGCACCCCAAATCTCTACTCTGCTTTTGTACGTAGATTATTTGTTAGTCAGTTGCTAGTTAATTGTATCTGTACATCTTTTATACTCGTTACTTGTGATATTTTTGTGTTCAAATCAATTGTTTGTGACTTGTGCGTGATTGTGAATCACTCACAAATCACTCGTATGTCACTTTATGTTAATTAATTGTACGTCATTATAGGCATTGGATCTGATTTAATTTTTACTTACTTATAAACCACTTACGCATCATATATTAAGTCATTTGTACGCCATCAACATCAAGTTGTCAATAATTCAACTTCACAGGGGCTATAAACAAATTAAAAGTCACGATAACTTGGTACTCTTAAGGAAAAACCAAAAAGATCATAACAGCAGCTCAATCTTACGCATGCAAGTCCTTCGTGCAGTGAGCGAGCTTCTGTATTCCTTGACCTTAATCAGACAAAAGACAAACTGCTCGTCTCAAATTCAAATATTAATCAACTCATCCCCACATTTTATATGATTACGAGGTCCTCTCGATCGCAGCACGCTTCCAACAAAAGCTGCCGCCGCTTGATAATGTTAGATTATTAAATTGATGACTTGACGATTATGACACAACTCATGGTGGGTTGCGTAGTTGAAGCTGCTAGCTGGCAGAATCCCCCTTCACTCAACTTTCAAATATTTATAACTAAAACTTATCCTCCCACGCGAGCGGACGTGACCGAACTATAGTAATTTACCGTGACTCGTCAATTGCTTAAATGGTTGGGAAATTTACAAAAATAATGCACGATCGTTGAATATATGTATATGAATGCATGGTGTATACGTTTGACATATTTAGTACAAACAGACCCGGTATCTGAAATGAGTGATCAAGAAATGCCAAAACAATCGGGCCAAAAATCTTGACACTACATTCGTGTTCACATGTGATTCTAAGAAAGAGATCACACACTGCATGGGAGATGGGACATTGATAAGTAATGATACAGCAAAGTGGAGCATGGGAGCGCAAATCCAGAGACACATCTCCAACTCCATTAACACGCAACACGCCATTTCGTCCCTGTTGCCACTCGTTTTTGGCATTCTCAATTCCTCTTACTAAAGTTTTGGGGAGCACTTAAAGTTCATCTTCAAGGCAGCAAGTTCCCAAAGTTTATCCCAGGCACCAAACCCATCATTTTAAAACTAGACATTATGAACAATTTTTTTTTTCATATTTTATCTATTTTAATGGATGTAAGAGCCCTTATTTTAAATCGGCGGAAATGTAGTTATTCATTGACGTAAACTTTGAAGTTTTGGGTGTCCATTTTCGTGCTTTTTTTTTTTTTTTTATCATTTTCAAGAAGTGAATGAGTCAATGTAAAGACTGTGACATTTACTTAACCACTATTTTGACGGCTGGAATTACGGTTTCTGAGATGGAGAGGGCAAGTAATTAGAAACCTTTCTCCTGGAACACGTTAAGCAAGAGGCATAACACGTTTCGAAAGCTAGTCAATTACTCTTCAGCGATAAAAAATCTATTGAGTTCCTTTAGTCAGCTAAATTTTTCTTATTTTTTTAATTTTTATTTTTTAAATTTTACCCCCATAATTCTTGCTTTTCAAGAAATTTATATTATGGGTCCAAATATCTGAGTTCCGCCATGAGGCGTGAACAAAACAAGATGTCACCGCGAGAGAATCTCAAGCAACTTTGAATTGTGTAATACACTAATACTTGCATATCATTTTACTCGTAAACATCACTAGTCAAAGGGCGCTTCAACTATTAGTCTGACCAGCAAATGCAAATCGATTGTGAGCGTGATATATGCGGTACAGGAACTTGATCATTCTACAAGGAAAAAGTAAAAATGTACTTTTAATTACATGGTTTCTAGACTCATAAGTGATAACTACAGATCTAGAATAAGTTACATTGATTAAAAAAAAAAAAAGATACAACTAATTGTCAATAATATAGAATTACAATTAAGTCAATTCTATGATCTGCTCTTGAGCCATCCAATTGGGTATTTGAATTTGCCCAATGATTTAAGACTGACCTGACTGGGTCAACCTGAAGAATGTAAGTCAACCGGTTCGGCCAATCGAGACCTTCGTCTCCTCTTGCCCTCAGGAGTGCATCTTACCCCTCCCAGCTTTCCAAGCTTCAAAGAGAAGTTACAACTTGGTTGTGATGAAACCGCTGAAGATCCATATCCCGAGGATGGATTGACAATTGGAGACCTCTCTCCGTCACCTTTGATAGGTCCTTTTCTTAATGGAGATTTAAGCCTCTTTTTTGGTAATCGGAATTGTGTTTCCCCTCGCTTTCTCTCATGGTTGAGCAGACGAACATAAAAAGGATTCACTGCCGTATAACAAATGGACTCGCTATGCTTCCCTGTCCTATCCAAATCAATATCTCCATTGTTCACCTAAAAAGGAAAAAAACCCATAGCAATTCTTTTATCACACGGAAAACAGCTTGCTTGCCCTTTTGAAATGACGTCACCAGCAAAACTTCTCATTAATGTACAAATTCAAAACACAATTATTCTCTTTTCCCAAAGAAAAAGTTCAGAGAAAAAAAAAAGAACTCAAATACGTTTATGAAGTTTTACACTAGTACTTAAACAACAGTTTAAGCAGAAGCAATCTACTTAAGGTAGAAAACGAGCACACCTAGAATTTCAAATAGAAGAAGGGAATTACCAACTGAAGCAGTGCAGAAAATGTTCGAGCAACATCATACTTATGTCGGCACTTCACAACATCAGCGAAGGATGTGATATTTCCATTGTCTCCTTCAAGTGATAGCTTGTTAATAATACTTTCTCCATATTCATGAATATCAAATGGAGGGTGCGAATCCTATCAAAAACAAGGAATTCAATGACATTATACCGTAAGCCAACTTAAAAGAGAGGCAAACAAAAGTTATAAAATTGAAGGTGCTAGATAGTGAAACATAATTGGATTCAGGATAGAAGGGAGTAAAGCAGTAAATTACTTGCTCATCCAAGTTGTTCTCAATTTTCTGTTTCCAGGATGAAACTCGAGCAGCCAATTCTGTCTGCTTCTCGGTTTCAGCTATATTAGCAAGAAGAGCATCCTGCAAGAGTAAAGATAGTCAAGTGACAATGGAACATTTTAGCAGTAACAAAGCAGACGACTATCTCAGAAAAATTGAACAATCATAAACAAATCGCTTAGACTAGGCCCATATCCCCTGTAGCTTCTTTGCTACAAAACCCCAAACTATGCATTCCAACTGGTTCTTGAATATGGATAGGCCAAACGTCTAAATGCAGTCAAAGGTAAACATGCATGCACACTACAGAAGTGTAGTTTTGGATAAAGAAATAAACAATTAAACATGTTCAATTCCTTTGGTAAACAGCCTAACACAAACTAAAAATCTGCTATTATGACAACCAGTTGCAACTTTAGGAAAATCAAAGCTTACTAGGTGAGAGCGACACAGATCTTCTAGGTTTGCATGAGCATCTTGACTTCCACGTTGAAATGCTTCATTGGGTTCAAAGGGAGCTGGGCCATCATCATGCTGTGTAAAGGTAAAAAAATAAGCAACAACAAAAACTACAAATTTGTTATATAATAAAATTAAATTGAATAAAACAGAGACTTTGTCTACATACCTTGTCATGCTGAAAAGGCACATCTTCGTCCATATACATGCTGTCTGGCATGTCAAAATCAGGATGCTCAATATCTGGGTCCCCACTATCATATCCCTTGTCTTTGTAGTAACCAGGATTAGCAAAAGCATCAAATGTTTCAAGTCCTTCATTAGCAAGTGATTGCCGGAGCTGCAACAAGAACATCAGTGTTTATGCAACAACCATAAGACAAGTCAAGCAAACACAAAATCTGGAGAGCAGAACCTTTTCATATAATGAAGGTGGTTCAGACGCCCTTTGTTCTTCAAAAAATTTATGTTGTGCCTCCCAAATTTCAGTGAGCTCCGGGCTGATAGTACCACACAATTTTGCAAGTGGAAACATAGTGCTTATTGAGATTTGCTTAGCAGACTTTGCCCCATTTCTTCTGAAAGTTTTCACTGCTTGTAAGGCAAGATCAAACAGAGCAAAAATTAGGCATGTACTTAGATCATAAGGATAAATAACTAAATCATATAGTTTAACAACCTTTTCTGAAGGGTTTCACTTTTAAGTTCCCAGGTTCATGCGGATTTAAAGGCTTCCAAGGATCATCCTCATTGTCAGAATTGTCGCAGTTCCTAGGTTCTGAATAATTATCATCCATATCAAATCCACGATAGTTATCTCCAAAACGGTCATTGACAGGAGGATTGGGCCCCACATCAAAACTGCAAGCAATGCTAGGTGAAGCTGGCAGATTGACATCTTTGTTCTTCGCAAGAGAAGACCTATGTGCAGTACCTCCTGACCGTCTTGTGGGCGACTGAAAGCTCTTGCAAGTTGAGCTGCCCCTGTAGACATCACTTGGCCCCTTACAAACTTCATCTCCCCCCAGAAAATCATCAACTGCTACAGAATCATAAGTATCCAACAGAATAAAATCCCGGTAGAGATCACTGGTGGCTAACTGGAAGAACAAAATAAATTAGTAAGAATACATAATTAGTAAATGTTGGGACATATTACAAAATAAGGGCCACAGTAATACCAGATAGGACTCTAATTCTGTGCCATCACCAATAGTGTCCAAGCAATCACCTTCGAGAACAACTAAATTTGCAGGGGCCTTCACAAAGAGATCCAAGGAAGTATCCTTTCCAGTTGGACTGTCCAAGCAATTTTTTGCTTCCACTGCAGTGTAGCCAAAGTTTAGATTGAGCTTTCTCTATAACAAAACCAAAATACCTGGTTAAAGGCTACCTGGGACATCATCAAAGCCCCAGAAGAAATCATTTTCTTCCCCAGAAACAGCATGGGATCCACTTTCTTCAGCCTGGACTGGCGCACCCTCTATTTGATCCGGCTGGCTGTTTCAATAAACATAAATACTAAATACAGTATAAATAATAACCAAGTTCCTGGCATAGTTTCATCACTTTTTCATTCAATTGAAATAGTAAAAGAAAATCCTAAGATGACCCGAGTATTCTATAACACATAAACCTGCTCGAAAATCACCTGATAGATAAACAAAAGAAGTCCCCTCTTATATTAGTAAAAACAATCACACATCACCATGAAAACCATAACTTACTAAGCAGAATGAACAAATCATAATAAAATTTACTGAAACCCTAACCAAATTTTGTTTACATTTCTCCAATAATAATAATAATAATAATAATAATAATAATAATAGTAAATAAATATATAAGTCTACGAACCTCTTCTGAGAAATAAAGTCCAAAGCGTGCAAAACCAAATTGTACAAATATTCAACTTTTCTGCTATACACTTGAACCGAGCCCTGAACTAGCAAAGCCGCTACATTTCCCAACACACACCCACACAAAAAAAAAAGAAAAAGAAACGAAAAGAAAAGAGTCAACACACAGACAGTTTTAATTACAAAAATAGAATCTGGAATTATAAAAAAAATTAAAAAAAAAGGGGAACCTTCGGCGAAATTGACAGAAATGCTATCGAGACTTTCGGAGGCGGTAACTTGACCGGAGCAAATCTTTAAGAGATAGTCTTCCAGCTTCTTGGCCAAGTCAACTTCCCAATTGGCTTGTAGCTCGCGCTCCGGCTGCACCGTGAACCTGACATCGCTGCCTCCCGCCGACGCCTCGGCCTGGCTGTTGTTGGTTCCTTTATTCATGATTTAGCAGATGATTACACGACGCCGCATCGTGATTTGAGTTCATTTGGAAAGTTTTGGGGATAGATGGTGTAAGAGGGGAAAGTCTGGGAATCTGGGCCTTGGGGAATTGATTGTTTCCCGAGAAAATCGGAAAGAAAGTGCGGGAAAATTACCGACGAATTTTGACTGATTTTGGATTTGAAGCTGGTGAGATTTGGGGATTTTTCCTCTTTTTTTTTTTTATCGTATTTCCCGCTCGCTCGCCAAGCGTTTTTTATTTGAATTGAGATGGGCTTTTGGGTGGGTTAACGAGTCCGGCCACTAACCCCTGAGTATAATTTCCATAATAACCTTGATTGATCTCCTTTCTCATTCTAAAGTAATAAAATCATTTATATTTGTTCAGGCTTCAACACCTTCGCAAACTCCTGGTGAAAAGAAACTCAATTTCTTTTGACTTTCGGGCTTAGAAAAATTAATCGCTCTAAAGTACGCAGTGGAAACTCCTATTAAAAATGTTAATACCAATATTTTAAAATTATTTTCGATGCAAGTCATACGAAAGTATTCATTATTTTAAACATATTATTAATTCACAGAGTTTCCTTTTTTTTCCTCATTTTTCATCGCCTTAATAAAAAAGTTCCTAACAGGTGCCAGCCGGTAAAATGAAAATGAATTTGTCTTCTCCAACAATTCAGACAAGGTTAAAATAGTAAAACAACAATAGGGCTTGTATCAGAATTTTAAGGAGGTGCCGATAGCAGCCGGGTTTGCTAAAAGTTGGGACGTAATGGCCCAACAGCCCCGTATCGTCATAAGGACATCTGAAATTCTCAATTTAAATGATTTTTTTTTTTTTTTAATTTTCGCGAAATTAAAAACTCAAGTTGAAATTCGCTAGATTGATTTTACCCTTGCATTGTTATGGGAGCGTCCATGTGACAATAATTAATTTAACGGCAGAAATATCTTTCCACCAAACTTAAAAAGCATTCCTCTCATCTAATGAAATCCCCTTGGGTTAATTACATTACCAGTAAGTAACTAGCTGTGCAAGTATCTGGACAACTGTATTATAATGAATTAGCCAGCTGCTTAAAAATAATTTGCTTCCAATATCTGCTATGATGAGCCCATAAGCGTGTAGGTTTCTAGAGTGAAATTCATCTTTGTAATAGGTTCTTGGGGTGGAATCGGCAGCATTTGTAGAGCGTCAATCTTTCTTGATACCTTTCCAGGAGTTAAACTCTATTTGCTTCGTGGACATCTTTCGCTGGGTGAAGGTACAGTTCTGATGAATGATCCCGGATATGGCTTGATCTTTGGTTCTTCCTTGAGCCGTGACAGTCCAGCTCTGCCCGTCCATTGGTTTTCTTTCAATTAATCTGCAGTTCTGGAAAAATGCCGCCGCGTCGCCAGAGATGAAGCCTATGGTGCCGGTGAGCGTGGATGTAGAGAGTGCCTCCATTCGGCAGTCGTCGACTATTCCCTTGCTCGTACTATGCCTGCAATTAATAGGCAATATAACGACACCAAAAATCAAATTACAGAAAACACGTTATTAACAGTATCCAGATAATTATGAGCCCATTAAGGCTGCAGTCAAAAATGAAAATCTGATTGACCGAAAGTCATGGGATGAATGATTGATCACAAACAGAATAAATTAATTAAGTATGGATATTTACTGTCAATTTTTTCAAATTTCTAGAGGAAAAATCATAAAAATCAACCCTAGCTTTGGTCCCTAGTCCATCCGTAGCTGTTTTACTCCTATTAATACAGTGTAAGAGTTTTCATGGAATTATTCTTGACGTGTTAAGAACACAAAGATCAGTATTCAGGGATAGAGAGCTACGTAAGAGCCTGTACATATGTTAGACTAAGCACCAAAAAATAGATTTATTTATGGTTTAACCCCATAACTTTGTTCACTTTACAATTTACCCCAGACAAAGGTATGTCAATTAATGTTGTTCAATAGTAACTGCTGGCTCAATTTATTCACCATTAGAACCGCATATATAAATGTATGCGGAATGTTATGATCACTTAGCAACTGTAGCTGTATTCATTGTGTTGACTTTGAGTCCATCAACGTAGTTCTTGTTGCCGGCGATCTTGGTCTTGGTAGGTCCGTGGCCGATGAACATAACATTGGTCATGTCTTTAGGGACAGTCACATACTCTTGGTAAATCCCTTCATTGATGTGAATCACATAGGTCTTATTCGTAGAGCAGTTTGCAGGATACTCCTTTAAAGCCTCGTTTATAGTCTTGTACTTGCCGCTTCCATCTGGAGCCACTGTTACATAGGCCTTATTCGTGGCTGCATTTTGATGCAAGAAGCCTGCGCCTCATATTGTTAATGTTATTAAACCCACGAAGGAATTTGATCGTGATCAGGTTGATCAAGAACCCTCCTGTTTGAGCTTTGAAAGTTGAAAGAGGATGTAACCGAAGACAAATCACTGATCATATCAAGTCCATTTGCTGTTAGTTGCCTTGGTGTGTTCAATAGTTTTTTAATCTTTTCATCAGCTTCGGTACGGATGCATTTTCGAACTCATACACACAACGTTCTCGAAATGTAACAGCCCCAGTAAGCCAAACCTTCAGATCTTCAACATAGTCTTTTAGATTTGCAAATTTCTAAAGCATCCATGTGAGTAACAGATTTACTAAGATCATTAACAGCATAGTCCATTAAATGCAAGCAATTCTCAAGAGCTTGGATCTTTAACTGCTGCTTCATTCCAAGTCCTAGACTTCTTCATGGCTAGTTTGATTTCTTTAGGGTCAGTTTCGTTAGCGGCAGCGTGGGTTGTGAGGCTATCTTCACAAGTTTGTTTGTACTCTGTTGGCTGATAAATTAATGTTCTTTACTGCCTTGGTTGACGTGGAAACCCCCCTTGGTTGGCTGGTTTCGCCGGTGTTGCGGTTAACACCAACTACCATAGCCACTAGTATCAATGAGCAAATGCTAACAATGGTAATCTTTTTCTTTTTACTGTCGATATCGGTTGCCATCGTTTCTATATATATAAACAAATTTAATTACACCCCATTTAGCATAGCATTGTTTTTAAGAAGCTCAAAAATAATTTTAAAAAAAGTTAAAAGTTAATTTTGATATTTATTAATTTTTTTATAAATTCCTTTTAACAAAATCATCTTATTATATTGCATATTTTGAAAAATAAGAAAAGAGTAATTTTTTAAAATTTAATTTTGAGAATCTGTTTTATACTTATTACAATTTCATATATATCATTATATATATTACAAAAATCTAAAATTATCCTTGTTAATTAAAAAATAAAATTATTAACTTTAAAGAGATGATTATTATTATTAATTATGTTGCAATAACAACATAAATTATTTACTTTAGCTACTGCATTATATAAACACAATAAAAAAATATTTTATAACTTGTTTATAAATATATAAATAAATTTTATTCATCATTTACCTAATTTAGAAATTTATATCCTTACTGCAGTTTAGCTATACCTAGGGCTTGTGTGGATGTAACATTTTGTTTCTTGTTTAATCCATTACTTTGCATTGATGACTCTGGCCTTTGATTCCATAACTAATTTAACTTTGTACTCAAGTTAAGTGTAAGGGATGATATCATCATTTATGGAAAAATTAACCACTTTCATACAGTAATAATTAAGAAAAAAAGCTTTAAGTTAATAGATTTTTATTTTCAATTACTTATAGTTTGATGGCATCTCAATTCTTTCCCTACTTTTTTATGTAATCGTGAGATTATAATCTCAAACTTCTTATTTTCACTCAAAATATATTACTAATTGAATTAGTTGACACCCATCACTTTAAGCTATAGATTATACACTGGATAAAAAAAAAAGAAAAGGAGAACAAAAATTATAAGTGTTATTTTTTATTCCAAAAAATTAGACAAAATGGAGCGATATAGAAGTTTACATAGGATTTTAATACTTGTGAAGCAATCAAAATTAGACAAGCCTAATTAAATTAACAGTCTAATTAATATGTGACATTGTTGGTCGCTTAAAAAATCAATAATTATTAAGAGACGACACATATTGATCCATAATTGTATTTCGTAATTAAATTCCTCAAATTTGCTCAAAAGGGTAATAGCCATACACCTTTTATATTATACGTTGAACCACTTTATTAATTAAGTGATCTCAATGTTTGTGATTGGGATCAATATTTAACCTGCTGTTGGTTTGTTCGAAACAAAACCTCCGCTAAATTGTCTCCGCAAAACTTGCCCAAACTCGGATAATATCCGCTCATTTTCATCCATAAAATGAATAAAGAAGTTTATTTAACATATACCAACACTATTTAATTTTTTTTTTTGTTATTTTTCAGCGAAGATACAATGAATGAAAAAGTTTATTTAGTTGTCACGTAATTTCTAATATCAAAACAATATACCCATAATATGCTTCATTAACTTAATCGTCGACTTGCTCATAAGTATGTGACATGTTCACTTCGAAATTGAATCGATGATAATAACGAGATGACACACATTGATCCACACCAAACTTTATTAAAAGTATTATCTCACTGATATATTTATTTTCTCGTATTGCTCGAACAGGACGGTATTTGCCGCACGCCCCTTCCATTATTCCAGCATTTTAAAACATCTATATCTTGAGCAACAATGTTAATTAAATAAATGTCCCACCGCTGAAGTGTCAACTAAGATCTCATTAAACGATAAACATCCCAGTATCAACTGCTTCATTCTGATTCTGTCATAACTGAGCTCAACAATATTACCCTTTCACATTCCAAATTATTCGCTCCTTTCATTTTTTTTCGTTTTTCTTTTCCCCCTGTTAAATTGTAATTAAAACCATTAAAAAAAAACAGATTATATCAATATCCAGTGTGAAATTTTCAGAGTTTAGCTCTCTGTAACTCTAACTTGGCAATGGTCCCCAAGTGGACGTCATCAGGTCCATCTGCAACTCTCAAAGTTCTTGCCGTAGCCCAGAGATGTGACAGAACAGTGTCCGTTGAAAAGCCAGCCGCACCGTGCACTTGCATTGCCATGTCCAGAACTTTTAGTGCCATGTTCGGAGCTGCTACCTGCCCCATGCATCAAACAAATTTCACATAATACGGGTGATTGATATAAATAAAACAATAAACCAGGATCTGATTAAATGATAATCAAATTAGAAGACACGTCAGCTACCTTCACCATTGCAATGGTTCCACGAGCCTTTTTGTTTCCAAGGCGATCGAGCTGGTCGGCTGCCTCCAGAACTAACAATCTGGTCCTCTCCAGCTCTATTCGGCACTGCATGACACCACCAGTAACAAAGATCAGTTTGGTTACCAAATTCACTTCCAGATCACATAATTAATTCCCCCCAGAGACCTAGAACAGTAGAATTTTGAAAATTTTTCCCAAATCTGGAGTTAACTGAGATTACCTTGGCCATCTCTGAAAGAAAAGAACCATGCTGAGCAATAAACTTTCCAAACGCTTTTCTACTAAGAGCCCTCTCGGCCATCAGCTGCATGCCACGCTCAGCTGCACCTATCAGTCTCATGCAATGGTGCAGCCTTCCTGGACCTAGTCTACCCTGTAAGTAAGTAAAGTGAAGCAAAAGGAGATGAAACATTCAAATTGTAAGCATGCATGAATAACAATGCAGTCCTTAGCATAAATCCACTCACGAACCCCATCTAATAACTGCATTGCTCAGCTGTTATCAATCTACAGAAGTCAACAATCTACATTCTACCATTTTCTTTTCATCTTCATGCTACTGTGTTCAAGACAAGTATATACACTCATAATAAAGACTTTAATCAGGACAGACTTCCCTGTAACAGTGAAATGCATAGAACAACTGTACCTGCGCAATCTCAAATCCGTGTCCTTCTCCTAGCAGAATATTCTTTGCAGGCACACATACATTCTCAAATGAAATTTCTGCATGCCCATGAGGTGCATCATCAAAGCCAAACACCAGGAGTGGTCTCTTTATGTGTACACCTGGAGTCTTGATATCAACTAAGATCATAGATTGCTGCTTATGCTTAGCAGCAGAGCAATCAGTTTTTCCCTGCAGATTGATTCAGATCACCCACTTCAACTACGAGAAAAACAAATAAAACTATTCATGCCAAACCATGTTACAAGAACTAACCATGACTATAAGAACTCTGCACCTTGGATCCATGGCTCCACTAGTCCACCACTTGTTCCCACTGATGATATAGGAATCCCCTTGTCTGTACAAGAAATCCATTGACAGTCATAAAATTCTGAGAAGAAACTCCAACAAAATTGTATTATTATATACAATGAAGCATGATAACAAAGAAATATAATGCCTACTGATTTTCATCAGATTTTTTGTCATTAAAAGGAAAAATAAATTTCACCCTATTTAGTAGATAAAGAGGTTCATTCCATTTATGTATGATGATGAGAAATCTACCTTTTAATAGAGCACTCAATATTGGTTGCATCAGAAGACGCAACTTGTGGTTCTGTCATTGCAAATGCAGACCGAATCTTCCCCTTGAGCAATGGCATAAGCCATTCTTCTAGTTGTTCTTTATTTCCATATCGCAGTAGTACCTAAAATCAAATGTTTAAGCATAATAATCAGACCCAACAAACTTGAAGACAATATATGCAGCAAAATAAACCATATCATCCTTCCTGGCATTGTGCAGATTACAAGAGCTCTTAAAAACATTTCTCAAAATAATAATTGGATACTGAAAGTGACAACCGCCACTACCAAGAACATTGTTTCTTAGGCAAAGAGAATTGGAACTTTCAAAAATGAAAGAGGAAGGGCAACATGGTGGCAACAGAAAATGATTGCTCCTGAGAGTCCAACAAACCTGGAAATAATATTTACCTCCATATTTCCTGTGTCAGGTGCACAGCAATTAAAGATCTGCGGAGCCCAAAAGGAACGACCCATGATCTCACATAGATACCCATATTCAAGGTTTGAGAGGCCTGCCCCGAGTAAGAGATCATGTCCAGCACCAGACATAGGATTTGGACCTTCCCCAAAGATTAGCTTTCTCGCCCTGGCAGCACTGTCAAACTGCCATTAAAATGAATATTCACAGAAAACAAATTAATTATCACCAGCCACCCTCGTTTTACCTAAGAAGAGTAACAAGGGTAAAGGAAAATACAGAAATCAGAAACAAAGAAATATGACCGGGAGCAGATATGGAAACATACGGGTATCCATAAGTTCCATAACCCCTCTTTCCTTGCCAGCTCCTTTAACCTCTCCTCCTCTGGGTGAACTGTCCAGCGTGCATCAGACTGAGCAAGTTTTTCGAATTCTTTTTCATTGGGGTATAAGTGATCTTCCATGAACTTAATCAATTTGTTTCTCAGTTCCAGAACCCTTTGGCTGGGAACAAACCTTCCTCTTTCGTCTAAAATGTTTTGAATTTTGTTCCCATTTCCAAATTGTTTTGCATCCCCTTGTGCAACTAAAATTGGATTAGTTGAATAAAATTACTTTAGGCCAACAGTTTCGCATGCAGTAAATTAAATACCAGGCAAGGAATGATGATCTTTGAATATACTACAGCCATGATAAAGAAAAGTTATAATCCCTTTGTTCAGCGCAGAAAATAATCAGTGTTCTTTAAACAATCTAAGCTTTTATAACTCTCCCTCCACATGAATGCCAACAAATGTGATGCAGCGGGATAGGAGAAGTGGATTGATAGGATACATAAACACCAGATATTGTTCTAGCAACAGCCTAGCTAATGTGATTAACTTATTGCTCTAGTCGAAGTGATATTAGAATTCATTATAATCTAAACGAGTCAACATTGTGATGAGATTTTGATATTAAACGCTTTACAACGAGAGTAGACGACACTCTAATCCAAACGACTTTATCAAAGAGATTTTGATAGATAATCCAAAGGGAATTATAAAAGAGGGGTTTTTCCCAATCAAAATAGTTTAAGAAAAACAATGACACCTCTCTGTTTTATACTAGGATAAACATACTTCTCCAATTAACTTAAATACAGAAACTAAATCACAACTGAACTAGAAATAAAACACTAAACACATAACTAGTAAAACACGAATTACAATGAAAAATATTAAAATGTTCTAAAACAACTAAAATCCTAAAATCTACTAATAATGTCCTACATCAACATGTTTTATAGAACAATGACAAACACAGTAAATTATGAGGTTAACGAACAGAAACAAACACTGTAGTGCATATCCATCATTTTCATTCCATACAAAGTTCATATACAAAGCAGAAGTATATTGTATAAAAGTTTTGGTATCCCCAGGTCCAAATATATTTTGGAATGATTAAATTACCAGATGGAGGGTACTCTGGAAGCACAGATTTCTGTGCAATAAAATCCATAGCACAATTTATAAGCTCATTGGCATGATTTCCTACATGTCGGGCACGCTCACCTCCTGAAGCATTACCCTGGAAGGTCACAGTAAATAGAATCATCATATGAGTGGCCTGATATTTCAACACAAAAGCTTTTTGTAGTGGTTAATTCTCAAGCATCAAGCTCATTCTATGAGCAGCCTGATATCTCAACACAAAAGCTTATTGTAGTGGTTAATTCTCAAGCATCAAGCTCATTCTATGAGCGGCCTGATATCTCAACACAAAAGCTTTTTGTAGTAGTTAATTCTCAAGCATCAAGCTCTTTCTCATCACTGAATACCAGCAGCCATCTATTATATACGCCTGTGCAGATTGATGCCCCACGGAATAAAGCAAATGCAACATAGAATTTCCACACGTTCGCAGGCCATGGTTTTCGCTGCATTTCAACATTCATAGTATAAGCCAGTCCTCAATAAGGCAGGAGGATAACACCAATAAGAATTCTGGAAAAACCATCACATTTACAAGGGAGTAAAGCTTGTCAGAAAATTAGCTGACCTTAAGAGCAAGTAAAAAATCAAACCTTATCAATCATCCTGATCATATTTAAGATAGATTAATTCATTATTATCAGCCAATATCCCCTGGTTTACATGCTTTAGTAGTGCAATATATTCGATAGACATTATATTCAATAGACATCACTTTCCATAGGATGAACAAGTGGTGCATATTTTCATTATAAGTCATCAGAAAATTAGCAAACCTTAAGAGCATTCAAAATTCAAACCTTACCAATCATCCTGACCATATTTAAGATAGATTAATTCATTATTATCAGCCAGTATCCCCTGGTTTACATGCTTTAGTAGTGCAATATATTCGACAGCCATCACTTTCCATAAGATGAGCAAGTGGTGCATTTTTTCTCAACAAAACATTATGAAATGATGAGTCCCCAGAAAACTGAATTATCACGATCCATAATTATAGCCTTCCTCAACCATCCAGTAGACTCCGTTTGAAAATATTAAACAACATCAAGAAGGAAATCAGAAAAAAAAAAAAAAGATTCTAAATACCACCATAATTTCATCATAAGAGGACAAGATGGGGACAGAGACTGTGTGGAACTGTACACAAATACCACAGTTTAATCAGTGTTAGCCATGGGTCTTACAGATGCAGAACAGTAGTCATCCAGAAACTCAGCCTGTGAGGGAATCCCTTCTGGAATTCCAGTAACTTCAAAACCTGCATCCAGATGTTTGTTCTGCCCCATAATGGCAGTATAAGGCTGCCAAGAAAGGGAATAAGTAATCAGCATAAAGATGTTCCCAAAAAAGCACCTACTACATTAAAAGGAATATTATGTATCAACAGAATGGCCTGTGCCACATAAGGAACAAAGCAAGAGGGTATAGCACTTTCCATGACAGAAACTAAAGTTGAGAATTGAATTAGTACCAGACAGCAGAACGCAACATCAGACATCTGGTTTCCAAGAGTAGACAACTCCCAGTCGAGAATACCAATCACGCGATCCTGCATTAAGATGTTATTATCAAAGGTGCAACTTGGACTATATAAGCTATTCAGAAATATGTGTTAAACTTGAGCTTTCATCCAACGCAAGTATAAACAACCACACATACCATATTTCCTTTTACAAGAAAAGCAAGAGTTGCAAATAATAGAGCTAATGTTCTACAATAATGAGCGACCATAATTAGATTAATCATATATATTTAAACCACACCGATAGCTATGTTAAAACAAAATCTATGAACATAAATTAATAAAGGACTTTAGGAGTTCCAGACCTCAGTAGGATGAAATACAAGATTATCAATTCGAAAATCCCCATGAACTATGCCTGCTGCTACTCCAGATGAATCTTCAGGTGGAATATTCTGCCGTAACCAATCAATCAGCTGAAACATTTTGGGATTACTCGCAGGCTTACCCTCAGCAGTTGAAGCAACATATTGTTTAGCCCACCTTTCTATCTAAACAAAGAGCAAAAATCAAAAGTGGCACTTAGTTGCAAGATATTATGAGTTATCTCTCTTTTTCTAAATTTACAGCTTCTACACTGCAGCTTCATATTCTAAGCTGTACATTCAAATTCTTTGCTTTAAAGCAAATAAACTACAAAGCACAAAATTAGCTAAAACTTCCAAAAAGAATAAAAGAACCTGCCGTCTACAGTAGTTGTCTCGCCTTCCATATTTACCCAGTCCAATCATATCCACATTAGCCGAATGAATAGAAGCCAATGTTTTTGCAGTTGCTCGATATATAGCTCTTCTCCTTTCCGGTGCCACACCCTAATCAGACATATCAACACCAGAATCCAAAATTTCAAGCCAAAGACATTCTTACACTAATTCAATTTGATTATCAACTCATCAAGTAAGAGATTAAAGAGAAAGAGTGCATTACTGGCAACTTTGAGTCAATAAAAATCCGCCCTTCCAAAAATTCCATGATGTAAAATGCAGTTCCAATAACATTCGGATCAGTACACAAACAGAACACTTTAGGAACTGGAACTACCGTATGATCACCTAATGCCCGGAGAACCTGCCACATCAAAAGATTCAAAACTCTACTTGAATTTTATTATATATAATTGTTATATGTATAAATATTCGATAAATGTGACATGTATGATATATTCAAGCCTGCGTATGTATGCATGTGCGTGTGTGAGTATAGAAAATTACGGAAATGCCACCTGAAACTCTCGATCGACAGCGTGAGCAGACTCAAGCAATTTACCAGGAGGCTTCTTCCTCAAAACGTACCGTTTCACTGCCGCTCCGGGACCGACTTCCATAAGAAACGTCGGGTTCGATTGTCCATGTCCAAACTAAAAGCAAAATAAATAAATAAATAAATAAAATTAAGAAACACAGATAACTAAATAAATTAAAAATAAACAAATACCTGAGAAATAGTGAATTTAGAAGGAGAGCGCGGGAAGTCGGGGAGGTTAACGGAGGCGTAACGGAGCAAAGCATCGAGGTCGAGCTGATGACCTGGTTGGACTGGCCTCACTAGATCACCCGTTCGGCTTGCCATGATGAATTGATTTCTCGATCTCGTCGTATACGCACTCAACGCTAAATTAACAAACCATGAGAGCTTCAAATGAATAAATCAAATGACTGAAGTCGAAAGGTTTTGTTCTCACCATTATCTCGAGATATAATGTAATATATATTATTATTATTATAATATTGTTATAATAGTTTATTGGAATTGAATGCGTCGCTCAAGTGGGGAAATGGATGTTACGGGTAGTGCTGACGCACCGTTCTGAGTCGCGTGACGTGATGTTTGTATTGGATAAAATTTTCTTTTTTTAGAAACTTTCGAGGCTTGAGATACTTCCTATATGCGAGATGCCCGGCGTTGCCTTCTTTTGGCCAGCAAATTAGAATTTTGTGGAAAGATGTGCTTGTCGGATCAGGAAATTAGACTTTCTAGGATTTTTTTTTTTTTTTTGGAGCGATTCGAATGATTGCGTTTTTCGAATTCAAAACAATACAGTTAACAGTTTTATAGCAATAATATTGAATTAAAATTATAATAGGATTAGGACCAACTGATTTCTTTTTTTTTTTTTTATTTCTATTCAAAAAATTATTAATTACCACATCAAACCTGAACAAGTTTATTTATAAATACAAGAGTTTGTGATTTTATAATTTTTCCATCATAAAAATTCACGCTGAATGTCAGAATAGCAACTCCTGCCTAAGCTGCTGCTCGTTTGTTGTTGTTGCTTTTAGCTTGGTACTCGTCAACAGGGAGTTTCCACGTTATTTAATACACAATGAAAGTTGAAAAAGGGGAACCTTCGGCGAAATTGACAGAAATGCCATCGAGTCTTTCAGAGGCGGTAATTTGACCGGAGCAAATCTTTAAGAGATAGTCTTCGAGCTTCTTGGCCAAGTCAACTTCCCAATTGGCTTGTAGCTCGCGCTCCGGCTGCACCGTGAACCTGACGTCGCTGCCTCCCGCCGACGCCTCCGCCTGGCTGTTGTTGGTTCCTTTATTCATGATTTAGCAGATGATTACACGACGCCGCATCGTGATTTGAGTTCATTTGGGAAGTTTTGGGGATAGATGGTGTAAGAGGGGAAAGTCTGGGAATCTGGGGCTTGGGGAATTGATTGTTTCCCGCGAAAATTGGAAAGAACGTGCTGGAAAATTACCGACGAATTTTGACTGATTTTGGATTTGAAGCTGGTGAGATTTGGGGATTTTTCCTCTTTTTTTTTTTTTTTTTTCTAAGTTCAAAATGTTATCGTATTTCCCGCCCGCTCGCCAAGCGTTTTTTGTTTGAATTGAGATGGGCTTTTGGGTGGGTTAACGAGTCCGCCGTTAACGAGTCCGGCCACTAACCCCTGCGTATAATTTCCATAATAACTTTTGATCCCATTCTGCAATGATTCTGGCTTCAGCACCTTGCAATTGTCAAACTTTCAGGGTTACAAAACTCCGATAAAAATGTTAATGCAATGAAAGACTTTTTTAAAGATAAAATTCAACCAAACACACTTAATCCAAAATTTGTCTTCTCCAATAATTCAGGCAAGGTTAAAATAGTAAAACAACAATAGGGATTGTATTAGAATTTAAGGAGGTGCCGATAGCAGCTGGGTTGCTAAAAGTTGCGATGTAATGGCCCAACAGCCCCGCGTCGTCTGAAGGATATTTGAAATTCTCAATTTAAATGATTTTTTTTTTTTTTTTGTGAAATTAAAAACTCAAGTTGAAATTCGATAGATGGATTTTACCCTTGCATTGTAAGGGGAGAGTCCATGTGGCAATAATTAATTTAATGGGAAAAGTGCTAGCTATTAGATTATAATAATATTATAAAATATTTGATATTAAACTGTATTGTATTAATTTTTTTGTGATTAATTTAAATTATATATTACATTACATTAATATTTTTATATTATATTAATATATTTAAATTGTATTAATATTTTAAACTATTGTTTATATTATTATTAATTTTAAATTAATATTATTCAAATTTATTCGTATTTAAATATTTATTATTATTTATATTAAATTATAAATTTATTAACTTATATTAATAATAATGATGTAAAAATACAAATTAATATTATATTAAATAAAAAAATTATATGTATTTAATATTATTAAAAAAAAGAGAGAGAAGAGGCTTAATGCAGCAATCTTAGCTGCTATGATGAGCCCAAACGTACATAAATGTAATGCAATGAAAGACTTTAGTAAAAGAACCAAACACACCCAAAAAGCATGACTCTCATATAATCAAATCCCCATGATTTAATTACATTACTGTGGAATTCATCTTTGTAATAAGTTCCTAGGGCTTAAAAATAATATGTGGAATCAGGTTCAGCATTTGTAACAAGTTCCTGGGGTGGAATCAGCAGCATTTGTAGGGAGTCAATCTTTCTTGATACCTTTCCAAAAGTCAACTCTATTTGCTTCACAGACATCTCTCACTGGGTGAATGTACAGTTTTGAAGAATGATTCCGAATATGGCTTGGTCTTTGGTTTTTCCTTGAGCCGTGACAGTCCAATTCTGCCCGCCCATTGGTTTTCTTCCAATTAATCTGCAGTTCTAGAAAAATGCCGCCGCGTCGCCAGAGATGAAGTCTATGGTGCCGGTGAGCGTGGATGGAGAGTGTCTTTATTTGGCAGTTGTTAATTCTTTGAAATCTCTTGCTCCTGCTATGCCTGCAATTAATAGACGATATAACGAAACCAAAATTCAAGTTACAGACAACATGTTATTCACAATATCCAGATAATTATGAGCCCATTAAGGCCGCAGTCAGAAATGAAAACCTGATTGACCGAAAGTTATAGGATAAATGATTGATTACAAAGAGAACAAATTAACTCAGTTTGGGCATTTACCGTCAATTTTTTCAAAGTTCCAGGGGACAAATCATAAGAATCAACCCTAGCTTTTGTCCCTAATCCATCTGTATCTGTTTTACTTCTGTTAATACATTGTGAGAGATTCCAAAGAATTATTCTTGACGTGTTAAGAACAAAAGATCAGGATTCAGGGATAGAGAGAGCTATGTAAGAGCCTATGCATATGTTATACTAAACACCAAAAAAATAGATTATTTATGGTTTTACCCTATAACTTTGTTCACTTTACAATTTACCCCAGACAAGGATATGTCAATTAATGTTGTTCAATAGTAATTGCTGGCTCAATTAATTAACTGTTAGAAACCACATATAAATATGTGCGGAATGTTATGATCACTTACCAATTGTAGCTATATTCATTGTGTTGAATCCATCACCGTAGTTCTTGTTGCCGGTGATCTTGGTCTTGGTATGTCCGCGGCCGATGATCATAACATTGGTCATGTCTTTAGGGACAGTCATACTCTTGGTAAATCCCTTCATTGATGTGAATCAGATAGGTCTTATTCGTAAAGTAGTTTGCAGGATACTCCTTTAAAGCTTCGTTAATAGTCTTGTAATTGCCACTTCCATCTTGAGCCACTGTTACATCGGCCTTAATCGTCGTTGCATTTTGCTGCAAGAAGCCTATTGTCAATATTATTAAACCCACGAAGGAATTCGATCGGGATCAGTTTGATCAAGAAGCCTCCTGTTTGAGCCTTGAAAGTTGAAAGAGGACATAACCAAAGACAAATCACTGATCATATCTAGTCCTTTTGCTGTTACTTGCCTTGCTGTGTTCAACAGTTTTTAAATCTTTTCATCATCTTCGGTACGGATGCATTTTCGAACTCATACACACAACGTTCTCGAAATGTAACAGCCCCAGTGAACCAAACCTTCAGATCTTCAACATAGTCTTTTAGATTTGCAAATTTCTAAAGCATCCATGTGAGTAACAGATTTACTAAGATCATCAACAGCATAGTCCATTAAATGCTGGCAATTCTCAAGAGCTTGGATCTTTAACTGCTGCTTCATTCCGAGTCCTAAACTTCTTCATGGCTTGTTTGATTTCTTTAGGGTCAATTTCGTTAACGGCAGCGTGGGTTGTGAGGCTATCTTCACAAGTTTGTTTGTACTCCATTGGCTGATAAATTAATGTTCTTTATCGCCTTGGTTGACGTGAAAACCCCCCTTGGTTGGCTGGTTTCGCCGGTGTTGCGTTTAACACCATCTACCATAGCCACTAATGTCAATGAACAAATGCTAACAATGGTAATCTTTTTCCTTTTATTGTCGACATCGGTTGCCATCATTTCTATATATAAAAAAAAAATTAATTACACCCCATTTAGAATTGTTTGCTTAAAAATGATTTTAAAAAAATTAAAAGTTAATTTTGGTATTTATTAATTTTTTTTATAAATTCTTTTTAACAAAATCATCCCATCATACTGCATATTTTGAAAAAGTAGAAAAGAGTAGTTTTTTAAAATTTAATTTTGAGAATATGTTTTATACTTATTACAATTTAATATATATTTTTATATACATTAAAAAATTTAAAATTATCCTTATTAATTAGAAAAGAACATTATTAACTTTAAAGAGATGATCATCATTATCAATTATGTTGCGATAAAAAAATAAATTATTTACTTTAGCTACTGTATTATATAAACAAACTAAAAAAATATTTTATAATCTGTTTATAAATATATAAATAAATTTTATTCAACATTTGCCTAATTTAGAAATTTATATTCTTATTGTAGTTTAGCTATACCTAGGGCTTGTGTGCATGTAACATTTTATTTCTTGTTTAATCCATTACTTGCATTGATGACTCCTGGCCTTTGATTCCATAACTGATTTAAGTTTGTACTCAGGTTAGGTGTAAGGGATGATATCATCATTTATGACAAAATTAACAACTTTCATATAGTAATAATTAAGAAAAAAGCTTTAAGTTAATAGATTTTCTTTTTCAATTACTTATAGTTTGATGGCATCTCAATTCTTTCCCTACTTTTTTATGTAATCGTGAGATTATAATCTCAAACTTCTTATTTTCACTCAAAATATATTACTAACTGAATTAGTTGACACACACAACTTTAAGCTATAGATTATTTACTGGATAAGAAAAAGGAAAAGGAGAACAAAAATTATTATGTTAGTTTTTATTTTTTATTCAAAAAAATTAGACAAAATGGAGCGATATCGAAGTTTACATAGGATTTCAATACTTGCGAAGCAATCAAAATTAGATAAGCCTGCTTAAATTAATAGTCTAATTAATATGTGGCATTGCTGGTCGCCTAAAAAATAAATAATTATTATGAGATGACACATATTGATCCATAATTATATTTCGTAATTATATTCCACAAATTTGCTCAAAAGGGTAACAGCCATACACCTTTTGCATTATATGTTGAAGCACTTTATTAATTAAGTGATCTCAATGTTTGTGATTGGGATCAATATTTAACCTGCAGTTGGTCTGTTCGAAATGAAACCCCTGCAAATTGTCTCCGCAAAACTTGCCCAAACTCGGATAATATCCGCTCATTTTCATCCATAAAATGAATAAAGAAGTTTATTTAACATATACCAACACCATTTAATTTTTATTTTTGTTATTTTTCAGAGAAGATACAATGAATGAAAACGTTTATTTAGTTGTCACGTAATTTCTAATATCAAAACAATATACCCATAATATGCTTCAATAACTTAATCGTCGAATTACTCATATGTGACATGTTCACTTCGAAATTGAACCGATGATAATAACGAGATGACACACATTGATCCACACCAAACTTTGAGTATTATCTCACTGATATATTTATTTTATCGTATTGCTCGAACAGGACGGTATTTGCCGTACGCCCTTTCACTTATTCCAGCATTTTAAAACATCTATTTTGAGCAACAATGTTAATTAAATAAATGTCCCACCGCTAAAGTGCCAACCAAGATATAAACAGCTATTTCAATGGAGCGACGTCGTCTTTTCTGGAAACATCCCAAAATCAACTGCGCCATTCTGATTCTGTCATAACTGAGCTCAACAATATTACCCCTTCACATTCCAAATTATTCTCTCTTTTCATTTTTTTCGTTTTTCTTTTCCCCTCTGTTACATTGTAATTAAAACCATTTAAAAAAAACAGATTATTGATATATCCAGTGTGAAATTTTCAGAGTTTAGCTCTCTGTAACTCTAACTTGGCAATGGTCCCCAAGTGGACGTCATCAGGTCCATCTGCAACTCTCAAAGTTCTTGCCGTAGCCCAGAGATGTGACAGAACAGTGTCCGTTGAAAAGCCAGCTGCACCGTGCACTTGCATTGCCATGTCCAGAACTTTTAGTGCCATGTTCGGAGCTGCTACCTGCCTCATGCATCAAAGAAATTTCACATAATACGGGTGATTGATATAAATAAAACAATAAACCAGGATCTGATTAAACGATAATCAAATTAGAAGACACGTCAGCTACCTTCGCCATTGCAATGGTTCCACGAGCCTTTTTGTTTCCAAGGCGATCGAGCTGGTCGGCTGCCTCCAGAACTAACAATCTGGTCCTCTCCAGCTCTATTCGGCACTGCATGACACCACCAGTAACAAAGATCAGTTTGGTTACCAAATTCACTTCCAGATCACATAATTAATTACCCCAAGAGACCTAGAACAGTAGAATTTTGAAAATTTTTCCCAAATCTGGAGTTAACTGAGATTACCTTGGCCATCTCTGAAAGAAAAGAACCATGCTGAGCAATAAACTTTCCAAACGCTTTTCTACTAAGAGCACGCTCAGCCATCAGCTGCATGCCACGCTCAGCTGCACCTATCAGTCTCATGCAATGGTGAAGCCTTCCTGGGCCTAGTCTACCCTGTAAGTAAGTAAAGAGAAGCAAAAGGAGATGAAATATTCAAATTGCACGAATAACAATGCAGTCCTTAGCATAAATCCACTCACAAACCCCATCTAATAACTGCATTGCTCAGCTGTTATCAATCTACAGAAGTCAACAATCTACATTCTACCATTTTCTTTTCATCTTCATGCTACTGTGTTCAAGACAAGTATATATACACTCATAATAAAGACTTTAATCAGGACAGACTTCCCCGTAACAGTGAAATGCATAGAACAACTGTACCTGCGCAATCTCAAATCCGCGTCCTTCTCCTAGCAGAATATTCTTTGCAGGCACACATACATTCTCAAATGAAATTTCTGCATGCCCATGAGGTGCATCATCAAAGCCAAACACCAGGAGTGGTCTCTTTATGTGTACACCTGGAGTCTTGATATCAACTAAGATCATAGATTGCTGCTTATGCTTAGCAGCAGAGAAATCAGTTTTTCCCTGCAGATTGATTCAGATCACCCACTTCAACCAAGGAAAAAACAAATAAAACTATTCACGCCAAACCATGATAGAAGAACTAACCATGACTATGAGAACCCTGCACCTTGGATCCATGGCTCCACTAGTCCACCACTTGTTCCCATTGATGATATAGGAATCCCCTTGTCTGTACAAGAAATCCATTGACAGTCATAAAATTCTGAGAAGAAACTCCAACTAAATTGTATTATTATATACAATGAAGCATGATAACAAAGAAATATAATGCCTACTGATTTTCATCAGATTTTTTGTCATTAAAAGGAAAAATAAATTTCACCTTATTTAGTAGATAAAGAGGTTCATTCCATTTATGTATGATGATGAGAAATCTACCTTTTAATAGAGCACTCAATATTGGTTGCGTCGGAAGACGCAACTTGTGGTTCTGTCATTGCAAATGCAGACCGAATCTTCCCCTCGAGCAATGGAATAAGCCATTCTTCTAGTTGTTCTTTATTTCCATATCGCAATAGTACCTAAAATCAAATGCTTAAGCATAATAATCAGACCCAACAAACTTGAAGACGATATATGCAGCAAAATAAACCATATCATCCTTCCTGGCATTGTGCAGATTACAAGAGCTCTTAAAAATATTTCTCAAAATAATAATTGGACACTGAAAGTGACAACCGCCACTACCAAGTATATTGTTTCTTAGGCAAAGAGAATTGGCAATTTCAAAAATGAAAGAGGAAGGGCAACATGGTGGCAACAGAAAATGATTGCTCCAGAGAGTCCAACAAACCTGGAAATAATATTTACCTCCATATTTCCTGTGTCAGGTGCACTGCAATTAAAGATCTGCGGAGCCCAAAAGGAACGACCCATGATCTCACATAGATACCCATATTCAAGGTTTGAGAGGCCTGCCCCCAGTAAGAGATCATGTCCAGCACCAGACATAGGATTTGGACCCTCCCCAAAGATTAGCTTTCTCGCCCTGGCAGCACTGTCAAACTGCCATTAGAACGAATATTTACAGGAAACAAATTAATTATCACCAGCCACCCTCGTTTTAGCTAAGAAGAGTAACAATGGAAAGGAAAATACAGAAATCAGAAACAAAGAAATATGACCGGGACCAGATATGGAAACATACTGGTATCCATAAGTTCCATAACCCCTCTTTCCTTGCCAGCTCCTTTAACCTCTCCTCCTCTGGGTGAACTGTCCAGCGTGCATCAGACTGAGCAAGTTTTTTGAATTCTTTTTCATTGGGGTATATGTGATCTTCCATGAACTTAATCAATTTGTTTCTCAGTTCCAGAACCCTTTGGCTGGGAACAAACCTTCCTCTTTCGTCTAAAATGTTCTGAATTTTGTTCCCATTTCCAAATTGTTTTGTATCCCCTTGTGCAACTAAAATTGGATTAGTTGAATAAAATTACTTTAGGCTAGTAGTTTCGCATGCAGTAAATTAAATAGCAGGCAAGGAATGATAATCTTTGAATATACTAAAGCCATGATAAAGAAAAGTTATAATGCCTATGTGCAGCTCAGCAAATAATCAGTGTTCTTCAGACAATCTAGGCTTTATAACTCTCCCTCTACATGAATGCCAACAAATGTGATGCAGCTGGATAGCAGAAGCAGATTGATAGGGTAGATAAACACTAGATATTGTTCTAGCAACGGCCTAGCTAATGCAATTAACTTATTACTCTAGTCGAAGTGATATTAGAATTCATTATAATCTAAACCAGTTGAGATTGTGACGAGATTTTGATATTGAATGCTTTACAACGAGAGTAGATGACACTCTAATCCAATCGATTTTATAAGAGAGATTTTGAAAGATAATCCAAAGGGAATTATAAAAGAGGAATCAAAATAGTTTAAGAAAAACAATGACACCTCTCTGTTTTATACTAGGATAAATAGACTTCTCCAATTAACTTATATACGGAAACTAAATCACAACTGAACTAGAAATAAAACACTAAACACATACCTAGTAAGATGCTAATTAAAATGAAAAATATTAAAATGTTCTAAAACAACTAAAATCCTAAAATCTTCTAATAATGTCCTACATCAACATGTTTTATAGAACTATGCAAACACAGTAAATTATGAGGTTAATGAACAGAAACAAACACTGTAGTGCATATCCATCATTTTCATTCCATACAAAGTTCATATACATAGCAGAAGTATATTGTATAAAAGTATTGGTATCCCCAGGTACAAATATTTTTTGGAAGGATTAAATTACCAGATGGAGGGTACTCTGGAAGCACAGATTTCTGTGCAATAAAATCCATAGCACAATTTATAAGCTCACTGGCATGATTTCCTACATGTTGGGCACGCTCACCTCCTGAAGCATTACCCTGTAAGGTCACAGTAAATAGAATCATCATATGACCAGCCTGATATTTCAACACAAAAGCTTTTTTTAGTAGTTAATTCTCAAGCATCAAGCTCTTTCTCATCACTGAATACCAGCAGCCATCTATTATATACGCTTGTGTAGATTGATGCCCCACGGAATAAAGCAAACGTAAAATAGAATTTCCACACCTTCGCAGGCCACGGTTTTCCCTACATTTCAACATTCATAGTATAAGTCAGTCCTCAATATGGCAGGGGGATAACACCAATCAGAATTCTAGAATAACATTTACAAGGGAGTAAAGCTCGTCAGAAAATTAGCCAACCTTGAGAGCAAGTCAAAAATCAAACCTTAACAATCATCCTGATCATATTTAAGATAGATTAATTCATTATTATCAGCCAATATCCCCTGGTTTACATGCTTTAGTGGTGCAATATATTCAATTGTGAATATTTTCATTATAAGTCATCAGAAAATTAGCAAACCTTAAGAGCATTCAAAAATCAAACCTTACCAATCATCCTGACCATATTTAAGATAGATTAATTCATTATTATCAACCAGTATCCCCTGGTTTATGTGCTTTAGTAGTGCAATATATTCGACAGACATCACTTTCCATAAGATGAGCAAGTGGTGCATTTTTTCTCGACAAAACATTATGAACTGATAAGTCCCAGAAAACTGAATTATCATGATCCATAATTATAGCCTTCCTTAACCATCCAGTGGACTCCTTTTGAAAATATTAAAACAAAATCAAGAAGGAAATCAAAATTAAAAAAAAAAAAAAGATTCAAAATATCACCATAATTTCATCATAAGAGGACAAGATGGGGACAGAGACTGTGTGGAACCGTACACAAGTACCACAGTTTAATCAGTGTTAGCCATGGGTCTTACAGATGCAGAACAGTAGTCATCCAGAAACTCAGCCCGTGAGGGAATCCCTTCTGGAATTCCAGTAACTTCAAAACCTGCATCCAGATGTTTGTTCTGCCCACTAATCACTGTATAAGGCTGCCAAGAAAGGGAATAAGTAATCAGCATAAAGATGTTCCCAAAAAAGCACCTACTACACGAAAAGGAATATTATGTATCAACAGAATGGCCTGTGCCACATAAGGAACAAAGCAAGAGGGTATAGCTCTTTCCATGACAGAAACTAAAGTTGAGAATTGACTTAGTACCAGACAGCAGTACGCAACATCAGACATCTGGTTTCCAAGAGTAGACAACTCCCAGTCGAGAATACCAATCACGCGATCCTGCATTAAGATGTTATTATCAAAAGTGCAAGTTGGACTATATAAGCTATTCAGAAATATGTGTTAAAATTGAGCTTTCATCCAACGCAAGTATAAACAACCACACATACCATATTTCCTTTTACAAGAAAAGCAAGAGTTGCAACTAATAGAGCTAATGTTCTACAATAATGAGTGACCATAATTAGATTAATCATATATATTTAAACCACACCGATAGCTATGTTAAAGAAAAATCTATGAACATAAGTTAATAAAGGACTTTAGGAGTTCCAGACCTCAGTAGGATGAAATACAAGATTATCAATTCGAAAATCCCCATGAACTATGCCTGCTGCTACTCCAGATGAATCTTCAGGTGGAATATTCTGCCGTAACCAATCAATCAGCTGAAACATTTTGGGATTACTCGCAGGCTTACCCTCAGCAGTTGAAGCAACGTATTGTTTAGCCCACCTTTCTATCTAAACAAAGAGCAAAAATCAAAAGTGCCACTTAGTTGCAAGATATTATGAGTTATCTCTCTCTTTCTAAATTTACAGCTTCTACACTGCGCAGCTTCGTATTCTAAGCTGTACATTCAAATTCTTTGCTTTAAAGCAAATAAACTACAAAGCACAAAATTAGCTAAAACTTTCAAAAAGAATTAGAGAACCTGCCGTCTACAGTAGTTGTCTCGCCTTCCATATTTACCCAGTCCAATCATATCCACATTGGCCGAATGAATAGAAGCCAATGTTTTTGCAGTTGCTCGATATATAGCTCTTCTCCTCTCCGGTGCCACACCCTAATCAGACATATCAACACCAGAATCCAAAATTTCAAGCCAAAGACATTCTTACACTAATTCAATTTGATTATCAACTCATCAAGTAAGAGATTAAAGAGAAAGAGTGCATTACAGGCAACTTTGAGTCAATAAAAATCCGTCCTTCCAAAAATTCCATGATGTAAAATGCAGTTCCAATAACATTCGGATCAGTACACAAACAGAACACTTTAGGAACTGGAACTACTGTATGATCACCTAACGCCTGGAGAACCTGCCACGTCAAAAGATTCAAAACTCTACTTGAATTTTATTATATATAATTGTTATATACATAAATATTCGATAAATGTGACATGTATGATATATTCAAGCCTGCGTATGTAAGCATGTGCGTGTGTGTGTATAGAAAATTACGGAAATGCCACCTGAAACTCTCGATCGACAGCGTGAGCAGACTCGAGCAATTTACCGGGAGGCTTCTTCCTCAAAACGTACCGTTTCACTGCCGCTCCCGAACCGACTTCCATAAGAAACGTCGGGTTCGATTGTCCATGTCCAAACTAAAAGCAAATTAATTAATTAATTAATTAAAATTCAAAAACACAGATAAATAAATAAGTTAAAAATAAACAAATACCTGAGAAATAGTGAACTTAGAAGGAGAGCGCGGGAAGCCACGGACGTTAACGGAGGCGTAACGGAGCAAAGCATCGAGGTCGAGCTGGTGAGCTGGTTGGACTGGCCTCACTAGATCACCCGTTCGGCTTGCCATGATGAATTGATTTCTCGATCTCGTCGTCTACGCACTCAACGCTAAATTAACAAACAATGAGAGCTTCAAATGAATTAATCAAATGATTGAAGTGGAAAGGTTTTGTTCTCACCATCATCTCGAGATATAATGTAATATATATTATTATTATTATTATTATAATATCGTTATAGTAGTCTATTGGAATTGAATGCGTCGCTCAAGTGGGGAAATGGATGTTACGGGTGGTGCTGACGCGCCGTTGTGAGTCGCGTGACGTGATGTTTGTATTGGATAAAATTTTCTGCTTTTAGGAACTTTCGAGGCTTGAGATACTTCCTATATGCGAGATGCCCGGCGTTGCCTTCTTTTGGCCAGTAAATTAGAATTTTGTCCTCGTGGAAGGACCCCCCGTACGGGGTTTTTTTTTTGTCAAATTTCATGCAGGCCCTTTATACTTTATTTTATTTATAAATATTATAAATTTTTTTAAATTTATTCATAAATATTTAGAATATCAAATTTATCTATATAATTTTTAAATTTTTAAATTTTTTATTTAATTAAAAAATATAATTATTATTAATGGATTATAATTATAATTATAATTTTAAATAGATTATTATTATTATTATTATTAACAACAGTAAAATGTATTATAATTAATTAATATATTAAAAATAATTGATAATAATTTTTTAATTAAATTGTTAACAATAATAATAATAATAATAATAATAATAATAATAATAATAATAATAATCACAATAATTAAATATAAAATAATAATCTAAATATACTTAGCTTCAAATCCAATTTATTTGAATTAGATTTTGATACAACACTTCAAATCCAATCAATAATAGGACAATAATTAATATTAATTTTTTAGTTAAATTATTAACAATAATAATTTAATTATAATTATAATTTAAAACAATAATAAGCCCCTTATACTTTATTTTATTTATAACTATTATAAAATTTTTTAAACTTATTCATAAATATTTAGAATATCAAATTTATCCATATAATTTTTAAATTCTAAAAAATTCTTTATTTAATTAAATTTATTGTCACCACCTCGACTACAAGGAGCCAAGGTACTCTCCTTTTTCACCATCTCCATTGGCCTCATCATCCGTTTTCTTGTCCCTAAATAAATAAATAAAAATAATTATTATTGTTAATAATGTAACTAAAAAATTATTATTAATTATTGTCCTATTATTGATTGGATTTGAAGTGTTGTATCAAAATCTAATTCAATTGGATTGGATTTGAAGATAAGTATATTTAGATTATTATTTTATATTTAATTATTGTGATTATTATTATTATTATTATTATTATTATTATTATTATTATTATTATTATTATTATTATTATTGTTATTGTTGTTGTTGTTATTGTTAACAATTTAACTAAAAAATTATTATCAATTATTTTTAATATATTAATTAATTATAATACATTTTATTGTTGTTAATAATAATAATAATCTATTTAAAATTAAAATTATAATTATAATCCATTAATAATAATTATATTTGTTAATTAAATAAAGAAGTTTTTAGAATTTAAAAATTATATGAATAAATTTGATATTCTAAATATTTATGAATAAATTTAAAAAATTTTATAATATTTATAAATAAAATAAAGTATAAGGGGCCTGCATGAAATTTGCCAAAAAAAACAAAGCTTGGAAAGATGTGCTTGTCAGGATCAGCAAATTAGACTCACAAGGATTTTTTTTTTTTTTTTTTGAGCGATTCGAATGATTGCGCTTGTTCGAATACAAATAATGCACTCGTCATTATAGAAACATAATTTATGAATCAAAATAATACAGTTAACAGTTTTATAGTAATAATATTGAATTAAAATTATGATAGGATCAAATGATTTCTTTTTATTTTTTTATTTTTATTCAAAAAATTATTAATTACCACATCAAACCTGAACAAGTTTATTTATAAATACAAGAGTTTGTGATTTTATAATTTTTCCATCATAAAAATTTACGCTTAATGTCAGAATAGCAACTCCTGTCTATGCTGCCGCTCGTTTATTGTTGTTGCTTTGAGCTTGATACCCGTCAACAGGGAGTTTCCACATTATTTAATACACAATGAAAAACAGTTAAAAACAACAGAAACAACTTCATACATAAGCATATGAAGAGTAACAAGTAGAAAGCTGCTTAGCAGATGAAGCTCAGTGCTGCTCGTCAACAGCTAGCCGGATGGACTTTGCCTGGATCAAAATCATATAGGATAGTTTATAAGATTTCAGTCTTAAACCACCTAGCAGATTTTTAAATTTAATGAACTGAACTTTGTATCTAACACAATTAGAAGCTTCAAATTCATTGTGGATATACTTTTGTCTACAATTAAGAAAATAGTTGTAGCACATATGGTGAACTTAAAGGACAAGAAAGTCCATGATTTGCTTAGATTACTAGAGAAATGAAATTGCATGCAGTGATTGAGATGAGATTACTAACCAGATTCCGGAACTTGAGAATGTAAAACATCTCAAGATAACGACGAGTCTCTCTTCTCTCAAGCTTAGACACATATTTCCAGAAGCCATAAACCCCAGCTAATGTTAGGAGCCTCTCTGAATATATCTTCCATGTGTACCTGCAGAATTGATTTTGAATTAGTTACAACCAAGTAGACCAAGTTTTTAATTATGAAAGTTCATTGACCAGATCTGGACCTTTCATAAATTCGTTTCAGCCCCCCATCAGAAATCTTGTTCCAGTGACTTGGATTGTTGTAGCATTTTTCAAAGAAGTCAATCATAAGTTCAGCCACCTGATTGGGGTGATAGGGATCAATATGGAATCCTGAAACACCATGCTCAATGATCTCTGCAGGGCCACCATGACAAGTAGCAAATGTAGGAAGCCCGCAAGTCATGGCTTCTACAACTGTCAGGCCAAAAGCTTCATAGAAAGCAGGCTACAATGAAGAAAATAATGTTTTCTTTTTAAGAAATTTGATTTTTTATGGACAAAACAAGTCATTTCACTGCACAACAGGAGGATCACATACCTGCACAAAAACTCCTCTTCTATCTGCAATGTAACGATAGAGCTCACCATTACGGACACGGTTCATTTGAGCTGATATCCAGCGAAACTGGCCATGCAAATTGTATTGCTTAATGAGACCATGCATCTTTTCAATCTCAGCCATTTCTTCTCTGTCCCTTGAATTCTTGACATCCATGTAGCCACCAACCACAACAAGATTTACTAGTTCCCTCAGCTTGCTGCTCTTACCATAACACTCAACAAGCCCCGTCAAGTTTTTTACCCTATCAAGTCTTGCCATGGAAAAGATTAAAGGCTTTGATCGATCATTCAGAATACCACTGCAAATGGAAGTAGCAGATCAATGAGACATATTTGTCTATGAAAAAAATTAAGAAATAAAAGGAGAAATAATCATACCAAAGATAAACTGAAAATATATTCAAAAATTCAGGGTGTCTTCATGTCAAATAAGACTCCGTTTAATAAGCATACTTCTGCCTTCTTGTTTGAGGTGCAGAAGATTATGTTTATAAGAGCCCAGTAAATTTCATAGAAGTTTCACTTTCTAGGAAGATACTTACACATGCTCATCATTCTGCTTGGGATCATACAAGAGATCTTCAATTTGACCATGCAGAGCAACAAGCCTTTTTTCCTTATCAGAGTAAGGGAAATAAATGCACATATCAGCACCTGGAGAAACGATATTGAACTTCGGATCAAAAACATCAATGCCATGAACAACTCTATACAGCCCGGGAAGAGTGAAAGCTGTGTGGCTTTCATACTGTCCAACATTATTCTTGCTGAGACAGAATAGAAATGGTAAGCAACTTGATAAGCAAAAGAGATTTTAAAGTGATGAGGAAAGGACACAATACATCCAAAGTAGAAAGGCAAAAAAGAGATGTTTTTCTTCAATACCCAGGATACATTCATTCTCGATGAGCATAACTATATACATATGAAAAGAGACAGTTGCTAGGGGCGATCTTATTCGAGCAAAATGTATGTGAAATAACATCATAAAGGCAAAACAATTAGAATCATGTCTAGTATGCTAGCAAATTGAGATTACATCCAAAGCTCAAATCTTTTAACTTCTAATTCAAAATTTAAACTACTGAAGACAGAACCTACCTTCCTGCAATTTCTTGGTACGTACTAGTGATTATAAAGTCTGCATTATTCATTGCAGTAAGATCAGCAGTAAATTGACTTGAAAAATGGTACTTCTCCTCAAATTTTCTCCAATATAAGTCAGAATCAGGATACTTCGTCTTCTCCAATGCATGTGCAATGTTGCACTACATTTGTAAAGCAGAGAAAAAGATTAAACCAAAACAAGTGGATATAGCATCTGCAGATACTGATCTTTGTATTCTCCATAAAAATCTTGATTGAAAAGTCACTAAAACCTGTGTGATTCCTAGCTTATGGGATAACAGAGTTGCAACAAGATTTCCATCGCTATAGTTGCCAATTATGAGATCGGGAACACCCTGTAACTCAGCAGCAATTTCATTTGATGCATCCTAGCAAAGGCCATAAAATAATGAAGTATAAGTCAACCGTATAATTAGAAATCCTACAGAGATTGTGGATTATTTGTCTACCATAATGCACATTGTATCTTCCTTTCTTCATTGGAGAAGAGGAAATGATCAATATATCACAAAAATTGGAAATTTTACACTACTAAAGCTTGTTGTGCCCACCAGAAAGGATATAAGCTAGCCTGATTGTACATAGAGCCTATATATGAATTTTAGAGATAGAATATCTACTTAAAGCCTTTATGGATTATGCGTGAGCTAACTATACTAGTGTTTACCTCAGCAAAGGTTTCCAAATACGGCCACACATCAAACCTCGAAATCCACTTGCGAAGAATACCATTCTCAGTTCTAAATGGCACCCTCAGGATATGCACGTGCACCGTTCCACTTATTCTTTCTAGTCTTTGGTTGCAGGTTGTCCCCTTTGCATCAGGAATCAGTCGGGTAACCTCAAATGACCATTTGCAGAGTGAAAGTTAATATCAACATTAATATGGCACCATATATCAAATTTAGAGGGAAAATGATAGAATATGAATATCAATAAAATCATAAGTAAAAGAAAAGAATACATACAATGAGAATTTTTGGGATTACATCTAACCCTTGTTTTTGTATCCTAAGAAGCATCTCATCCTCCAAAGCACGAACTTGATCAAGAATATAAACAACCTATGCATTATAATGACAGTGAAATGCATTATTCACAAAATTATTTCTAGCTCACTGAACTTTGTAAGCCATTAACATACAGAGAAAACTCATATGTTAGAATGGACCAAAATGTCTAACATAAGGAGACCCAAAATGATGGTAACAGGGAACAAAAGATATACATATTTATTATAGACAGGAAAGATTGATAAATACAAAAAGCATACATAACAAAATGACCTGTCCACCGGTGTCAGGCAGACCCAACACATTTGCTTGACCAAAGTAACCATGTGGAGATACAATAACAACATTGAACATCATAGGGATTCGCCCAAGAAATGTCTCCAAGGTAGCGGGATCAGGAGCTTGAAGAATATCTAAGAGAAGATGCACCATCTCTGATACCCGCTGAGCTGTGTCACCCCAACCTCTCTCAAATCCCATTCCTTGTATCCTACACGTGCAATATTAGAGAAAATCGAAGTTTAAGGTAATAAATCTTTTGATATCATAAATGAATACAATGACTATTCAGGAAGCAGATTGCTTACTCAAATTCAAACTCTGAATATGGTGTATCCGGAGGGAACTTAGAAAGGTATTCCTCTGCCCTTTGCAAAGCAGACTGAAGTTTGGATATGCTCTGTATCCTGTCATTCAGCATCATCACCTAAAATGGAAAAGTTTTAAATATTGGTATATGATCAGCCTCTGAAACATATTGAAATTTAAGCAATGAAAGTTGAGCACAAGCGAATGGGAAAAAGTTCTAGAAAATTATTAGCTTAGGCTGCATAGCATCATGTCCAGCATAACAGCAATGTGAAATAATGTACTTATTTAGTAAAAGCCCAATCTCAAGTAGACTTACAAATCCATCATGTTTGTGCACACGGAGAAAATTAAGCAAAGGCTCCAAGCTTTCTTTGTTGCGAAACATAATTGAAGATAAGTGACGATTTAGGAACTGAACTCCATTGCCAATAGATGATGACCTTGTCGGTCGAGGAAATGTAGCATTAAAGGGCTCAAGATCAAGTTCGAGCATGTAGTTGTCGCTGGACCTGGCACAAAGAAAAGTTGAAATTTTAACTATATTTTCAACTAGTGAAACAGAAGTTAGTAAATGCAATCAAATCGGAACATCATTGTAAAACTGTTCGTATGTTACAAAAATGAGAATTACAGCAGTTAAAGCATTTCAAAGTAGTTTATTAAAGGAAAATAATGCTCATTCATAAAAAGTAAAGTTGTTTGCATTTTCACAAATACAAGTCCATTCATCTTCAACAATGGTTTTGAACAATGACAATTTCCAAAAATTGAATCTAACTTTCATTTTTATAACCAAGTAGGGTCCTCATAGATATCGAAACAGAAACCAAGATTCATTAAAGAGAGAGTTTCCTTACTGTCCTTCTACAAGTTCTTCTTTGAATTTAAGATATTCTGCCACACTCAGGCGGTCCGCACAAAGTTCATAGACATTAACACGGACATATTCCCAAACACCAGGTCTTGGACGTACTGCTAAAACCACAAATGGAGGAAGAACAATGGCTTCCTATAAGAACAAATCAACAATGAGATTAGAAGAACAGAATGAAAGAAAAGCCATCACAAAGGTATTCAGGAATTCATAAACAATTGAAGCTGAATGGGAACGCAAACACAGCAGACTCAATAAGAGGAATTGAAAAAATAAACACTTCTGTGTCTAATTGCAGATTTGAGCACAAAAAGTGAAAAACAGATTTGGCACAAACGTGCACTAAAAAAGGCTTTTTTGGAGAGCCACTTGCCTTGCATTAAAAAAACATTCAAAGGAAAGTAATGTTAGAGACACCAAAAGCTTACAATAGAGAAGCACACTTAATGCAACAACAACTCAAAAGTGTTCGGGGTTTGGCAGCAAGTCGCAATTATAGTATAGAAGTTAAGGAGGTTTTATCATTACCAAAAATATTATTTAAGTGGAGCCAAAGTTTCACCTGAGCGGATTGCAGAACTTTCATGAAAGGGCTCTCGCTGAGCTTATGCATTCCTTCATCTTCTTTAACAATATCATCCATCTCCTCTGTCAGGTGATGACGCTGCAGTATCCCCTTCCCCTTACCCACATACCTTGCACAACAAACAAACAATTCTTCCCTTAAAATTAAAAGCATAAAAATTTAAAAAATTAAAATAAAAAAAATGATCACTTGTTCGAGATCGGCAAGGGTAATAATTTTTTACATAATTTTTACAGTCTCACAGAAAATATCAAAACAAATTGTAAATTAAAAAAATTAATATGAACACCTATAAGTAATTATAAACAGGATTTTGAAATGAACCTGGAGAGAAGAGAAACAAGCTCGTTCCGGTGAACGGAGAGCGTGTCGTGTACGCGATCCCGCATGCTATCCAACTTACTGTGCGGCATCACTGTTTCTCCTCAAGAATCGAGAGAACTTACCGATCAAATACAGATCGCAGTTAAAAGCGAGAATGTGAGGCGAGTGGTATAAATAGGAAAAGAGAATGATAAAAGGCCGAAGAAGATAAGCACGAATCGGGAAGGTGAAATGGAGCCAAAACGATGACAGAAACGACCATCGTTGCGCGGCACTTGGCACTGCGTTTGAGCAAACCATGCAACTCTAATTTTTTTCCCTCCCTATTTTATTAAAATTGAAACCCATGGTCTCTGTTTAAACTTTTGTAGCGCTCGGTTCATAGAGTGTAACGCCTCTTCGAGTCTTTGCGCGTGTGATGCGCGCAATAACGGCATCGCGAGTGTCGCGTAATGGGAGATTTGTTTCTTGCGGCAGAACCCGCCAAATTGTGAAGTGGCTCTCAATTTCGGTTGGTGTTCGGGGAACTTGGGCCACGTATAGAATACAAAACGGACAGACTTTCAAGATTTTCGTCTGAAGGGTAAGCAGATCGATATTAATATACTAAACACCTTTATTTCCAACTAAATCAACGGAATTTACTAATAAAAGCAAGTTCTGAAATATCAAGGCTACAACTTTCAATTATTTAGACTGTCTTCTTGGTTCGTTGAAGTAAATTTCGGACGTGTAAATGGCCTTTGTTTGAATTTTTTTTGTTGGTGTTGGATAATCGGGCCTAAACATTATTTTAAGTTCAGATTTTTTTTAACGAAGAATGAAGATGAAGGCATTTTACCCAATAATGCCGTAATGTAGTATTTAATATTAGGAAATGATAATTAGATGGATACATATTCTCTACTCATCAGCTTTGATTTTTTTTTAGATGGTTAAGAATTGTCCATTATTAATAATTTGAACTGTTGTTGTATATACTTGTTTTTTAAAAAAAAAATTTAACACCCACAAAAAAGAAAATCATTAAAAAGTTCAAGTAAAAGGCAAGTTGAGTAGAGATCTCGATCCAATAGATATGCCATCTCTCTGGACAACATTTCTTCGTTCAAATTAGTTCGGAACCGAGTGGCTGTACAGAGGCACGAATGTAACAAATTAGCTTAAATCATATTGAAATAGCAAGATGTATCAAGCTGCAGGTGGAATATTCAGTCTAAGCTTTGAAAGACTCTTTCTATCAACGAAAGCAAAGAATAATGAGTCCAACTTTCACGATGAATTAGAGGAATCTGATTCACCTAGAACTAACTCTCATCTTTTACCTAAACGATGATTAATGTGTACAATCTCATCCATCCCTTGGGAAACAAGGTAACCCATAGGAATTTGGAATTTCATTCCGCACAATTAATTTTAAATTTTAAATTTTAAATTTTACATGGTTTGAACTTTGAATCTCGATTATTGGGGGCAAAACAAATGACATGCAAGCTAGGTGCTAACCAGGTTTAAGAACTAAAACATTAATAATTGCTTTGGCATCTTATTATATTCCTTTTACTATTGTTTTTCTTTTCTTTCACTTTTTCTTTGTGTTAGATCTTGTAAATGCCGTATATGCACCTACAAGGCATAAACCATTCGATTGATAAGGACGAACATATATTGAAGAAATCAGAGGCAAACTTATCGCTATGTAGCCATATAGAAATTTAACGGAACGTTGCAGCTGAAAAAATGTGGAAAATAGCAAAGCTCTGTAATACTTTTTACACAATATGCACATTAAAACTGCAAGCTAAAATAGAAAAATATCAAGTTGATCGATCAAGACTGAATGATAAAGGACAACATATATTGTTAATTAGTAGGACTATACTATTGCAGTACAAAGAGAGCATATATATATAGCTCTTAGCAGCAACAGGCATAAATAAATTTTGAGCTGCAAGCTTCATGTTACTACTATTAGTACATGTTCAGTAATTTAGGTACATATAGATTCATACTTAAAATAGAAAATAAGAGTAATTAATAAGCCCTACCAATGGCTTTTCCTATGGTATGATCCACAATCTCCATGCCACCATAGAATTGAGCTGCCTCGTTGCTTTTGATGACTGGCTTCCTGACTGTGACCACTTGGGGTCCCCAATAAACGCAGGACTGTTGATTGTGGTGATTACGTTGATGATGATGATGATGATCATGATCATAAGCTTGAGACTTCATGGGGTCATGGCCGTAGAACTGGTCCAAGAGAGCAAAGCCATCCCTGGCAACTTCAACAAGCTTGTTGTTCTTCTGACGAGCTTGAGGTGGTGCTATTGAAAAGTAATAATATTAAGAGCACAAGAAAATTGATGTTGCTTTAGAAAACACAAGTAGCAGGAAGCTAATTACCTCCAGACTTCTTGGGTCCACGGCCGTAGAACTCGTCCAAGAGGGCAAAGCCCTCCTCGGCGACTTCAGCAAGCTTATTGTTCTTCTGACGAGCTTGAGGTGGTGCCATTGGAAATTAATAATATTAAGAGCACAAGAAAATTAATATTGCCGTAGAAAACACTAGTAGTTTTTGTTCTCTTGTTTGTCTAGCTGCTAATATTTTGAGGCTCCCCCACCATATATAGAAAACGATAAAGCCCTCTATAGCTTCACAATTTATGACATTAAAAAACAAAAAAGGGAATAAGGCAAATGTTGCCCTTTCTCCAAATCTTCACTTTTTGGGATTCTATTCAAATGTATTTCTATTAATGAAGAGGTGAGGGCTTAAGTGATAAGGGCATTATTTTCTTAGGTCTTAGGTTTTGAGTTTGAGCCTTGTTAAGGTGAAATAAAGTGAAATATTTTTATCTTCTTATTAAAAATTTAAAAAAGAGTATTACTATTATAGCTATAGCCAAAGCTTCGATAGGAGTTTATCTAGGTCGGATAAACACCTAGATAATCTTGTGGACACTGCTCGAACCACAAATAGAATGGTAGGCTCGTCGACCATCTCTTGTCCAAATCACAAGTGAGGCCCAAATCCCATTCTCAATTGAAAAATGATTGTCTTCAGCCAATCTGGCATGGACAAGTGGATAGATCGAAATCCTACCAAAACAAAAACTTTAGAAAGAAAATGATACAATTATGATAGTTTGAGAATAATAATAGTATTTATTACATAAATGAAAAAATCAATCGTCTTGTTAATTAATAGAGATTTAGACAATCAATCCCTGTGATTATTTGTCTTCCTTTTCATCTTTATTTTGATTCATTTCATGCCATAAGCTTAGCCTGATTTATCATTTATGCAAAATAAGTTTGTTCTATAGATATTGGTAGGTTTATAATTAAAGCATAAATTTAGATAAACAAGAAATCTGTCATTGGCCTACAAGTGGACACCTTCTTATTGTTCAAAGCATTTGCTTGATTTTCTTTCAAAGGTGATATATGATGGGTTCTAAGTAATTAGATTGAAAGCAAGATGTTTCATTCAACTTGGTAGGAATTTTAGAGGCTTTTTTCCCCACTTTTACCAAGGAAGTTAAATAAATTAAAGGAATCTGATTCGCCCATAAATAATGTTCATCTTTTTCCAAGTGATGGATCGGAGGGAGAAAGAGTACGTTTGATTAAGCGCACTTGGCATTGATAAGCCTATGGTTGCTCAGTCTAGCCAAAATTTATCCATTGGAGTTCAAATTATTTCAAATTATCATTTAGGTAAAGGATATATTTTGGCGAGACCAAGCAAGCGTTGGCGTATCGATGCCAAGTAAGCTTAATCAACGCCCTTTCATTATCCTCCGATCCATCACTTGGACGTTTCGCCTGAGGGAATTTCAAATTTCCTTTCAGAAACTTTATTGCTAGGTGGGTTTTAATTTAAATTTTAAAGGCTTTGGTATCTTATCACTTTTTATATTGTTTGTCGTTCGGTTTTCTTTTGTAAAATAACTAAAAGAACTTGCCACCTCAAGGCCTTACCCAGGACATTGATAAATAATTTTTTTTTGATAAAATCAGAAGCTATTTTGCTGGCTTTTCTTATCGTCATTATTGAACGTCATGGAGCTGATGAAATAAAAGGGCACATGTATATTTACAAAAGAATCGTATAAATGATCGTTATTTTCTGCCACCCAAATAAAAGAGAGAGTTCTAGGAAAATTCATTTTGATTTGATTCATTATTAATTTTTAATTAAAGAAGATCAAGGTGAATCTGTTGGCATTTTTTTTGAGATATCCAACTCGAATAACTAATTTATTGAGTGGATGGTCATATATTATTTATCTTATTTTTCATGTAATCACATAATTTAATAGTATAATGCTATTATACTATTAGATTGTATAATTTAATAATTTTTTCGAACTTTAATAAAGTTCAAGATTCTAAATTAGATTAGCACTATACACACACACACACTCACACACAAAGAGAGAGAGAGGAGCAATTGGAACTTATACAATGCATGATGCTTAATTAGATTTTTTTTCCCCCTTAATTTAAAGAATGTCACATGAGGAAATTTCAAATTTCCTTTAACAAACTTTATTGCTAGGTGGGTTTTAATTTAAATTTTAAAGGATTTGGCATCTCATCCCTTTTTATATTGTTTATCTTTTGGTTTTCTTTTGTAAAAGAACTAAAAGATCTTGCCACCTCAAGGGCTTACCCACCACATTGATAAACAAGAATATTTTGACAAAATCAGAAGCAAATGTTCGGCTTTTTTTATCGTCATTATTAAACGTCAGGAAGCTGATGAAATAAAAGGGCACATATATATTTACAAAAGAATCGTATATGATTGATATTTTCTGCCACCCAAAGAAACGAGAGAGTTCTGGGAGAGAATTCAATTTGATTTGATCCATTATAATTTTTTTAATTAAAGAAAGCAAGGTGAATCTGGCGGCACTTTCCTTTTTAATATGCTGAGATTAAGTTTTGAATTTTTAAGCATCTAATTCAAAAGATCAATTTAAGTGAATGGATATACTTTATTCATTTTATTTTTTATGTAATAGTATAATTTAATAGTGTAATGGTATTATATAATTAAATTGTACAACTAATAACTTTAACTTTTTAAAGTTTTAATAAAATTTAAAATCCTGCACCATATCAGTCCTATATAAAAACAGAGGAGCATCTGAAATTTATACCATGCATGCATGATGCTTGATTAGATTTTTTTTTGGAGTTAATTTAAAGAGCAGTTTATTAGGGATCCACATGCATGCACTAAACTGACAAGATAAATATTGGATCAGGCATGCTGCCTTTTGCCTTTTTCCTATTTTTTTTTTTTTGGGTAACATGATTGAAGTGACATGATATTAATCTTTAATAGATAAAAGAATGTGAAGCAATAAAGGGCACTTCAGATTTTCTATAAAAGGCGCTTGGCCTCAAATGTTAGAAGCAAGACTAACGGAAAAAATTTTAAAAAAGGAAAAAACATCTCTTTCGCTTCCTCATTAATTAAGCTCTTTGTGGTCTTATACATACATCATATCCCTAATGGCGCCTCCCCAGGCTCATCAGAGAGACAAGCTTGCTAGGGTCGGCAAGGAAGACTTCGATCTTTTGGACGAGTTGTACCCCAAGAAACCTGGAGGAAGGCTTCCTTCTGATCAAGCATGCGATGTTCACCGTCAAGCTCGTCATCAATATAGCATGTACTGTCGCCCCCGAGTTATCACAGTCATGGAGCCGGTCATCGATAGCAACCAGGCAGCTCAATTCTTCGGTGGCAGGGCAGTTGTTGATCATACTGTACGAAGAAATATTCGTTGTGCAGATCATTAATAATAATATCAATAAACACTTTGTGCTGGCAGTAGTAAGGGTTGAAGCTTGCAGCTTAATTACTTATGCTTGCTGGTGCTGAAAGTACATATATGCTCTCCTTGTATTACTTTAAGTATGTACTTCGTATAAATAATATGTCTAGGCATGGCCGGCCGAGGAAGCTAGTGAATTAAAAAAAAGAAAGAAAAAAAATCCTACTTCTAGTTGAGCTGAAGAGTGCTAGCTAGTTTGAAATTTCCATATATATTGTTGTTTGTATTTTCTAACCTATAAATAAAAATCTTTTGCTGTTATATAGTTTTCTATTTGAGCTCTCATCTCTCTCTCTCACTCTCTCTCTCTCTCTCTCCGATTGTATCATGAATTATACTGATTTGAATTATTGATGAACTTCACTGTTGGGTTTCGACTCTTCTATATTGCTTGTAATAACTTACAGGGAGAGCATCACTAAAATTGATATACACTATTTATTTCCTTTGCTGATTTCATAATATCCAAAAACCATCACAAAAATTTAAGGAAAAAGAGATGTAAATGGATCGTTTACTTGATATTTTATCTTTGGAATATAAATGGCTATAATTACTATCTAATTTTCCTTTAAAAAGATAACAGCTATTTAACGATTTTTTTTACTCTATTAAATATCATTAAACTCACATACATTTCACAGCAAATTTTTTCTTCAAATTAGTGTACGTTTTCAAGTGATTTTATTAGTAATATTATATGTTTAATTTATCAATTACTAGTTGTTCTTTTTAATTAGCATGCATTAGATTAAAAATGGATATGCATAAAGGGAAAAAAATTATTAAGAGCACATCAACAGAATTATTAAAAGATAAACATGCTTAAATAATAATAATAATAATGACATTTTAAATCAACACAAAATTACTTAGAAATAAAGATTTGATTAAAATAGTTGGAGTGATAAAATGGAGGATAACCAAATTTGTTGATAAAAAAAGGAAGGTAGTTAAATTTCGAGGGAAAGATTTATTAAAATAATATTAATGTGCTCCTATTTAATGTCTCTTGAAGAAGAGAGCATATTTTTCCACACAGGCAGCTAAATAGGCTCTTCAAGGATAAAATTTGGTGGTGCTCTAAAAAAAATTGAGTACTTAATAATATGTAAGTCCCTGAATTTTATCAAAATCACTGGTTAAGAGATATCTCGTAGTTTCTTTGATATATGTCCCTATTGTGACACTGTGAGACTTTATTTTAGTATTGTTTGATTAACTGCAACTCCATCACCTCCTCTACCCACCCCTTATGTCTCATGCAAATGATAATGGAACTTGGGACCGCAAACCTCTTGTCTTTACTGTCAAGTTCCATTAGAACTGCGTAAATGTAATCCATGATCTGTGTATGTGCGCGATACCATTGAAATCAGCTTATCTATAGACTTATTTAATTTCTTTCACGTTTCTAAGGGGACAGATTTTATTAATAAACTCTTAACAGAATCTAATAGCGGGGACCCGAATGAAAAAATATGAACTGTATTTATTTGTGAATTTTTAAGGACTCAGTGGCCCAAATATTATCATCCCATGATAAATTGATAACCACATACAGTGAGAGAGTGTTTCCTGAAAGATAAGATTCTGTGATGATGTGTTTTTACGACGACGCTTGCTGGACCAAGTGAATTTTATATGTACCCATTCATGCAACGTGGAATTTAACCCCCAACAACTTATACATGCTTTAAATTTCAAAAGTGAAATGCTTCGTGTGGATACCCTTCTGATTAAAACTTTCATTCAATCCCCAGCGGGCAGGCATGTTGATCTCAAAATAGAAGCAGATATAGGATCATGATCAAATTCGTTTTGCACTATCTGGATTTATTCTTTGCATGTCAATTACAAGGGCGAGAGATGCCCCGATGGAACACGCTTTGAACGAGACTACAATCTTATCTTTACATTTTTGGACCTCCCAAGAACTTGCCTGATTCACTATTTTCAGAAGAATAATTTTGTCTGAAATATCATGACTGCAACAGTAATGCTAGTTAGCCATTGAACAAATGATTTGTTACCTAACTGATTATATATGATTCGTCACATCCAAGAAACAAATATCAGCCTTAGAAAAGGTTCTAAATCATCCAATCAGGAGCATCTTGATTTAATTGACGCATAATTCTCGAGTTTTTAATTTCTTATCTAAATGGAAGTTATTTGGGATCCACGCAACTAATAATTAATTAAACAGACAATAATACAAAAAGATAAAGTCTCCCACGAGGCTGTTCTTTCAATAATGGGATTGAAGCATTTTTCTGTTAAAAGAATCAATTAGATCCATACGCAATCGCAACCCGAAACTCGGAGTCAGATGAAAAAATTTACTTTCTTAGTTTTAGTTTTTTGGGCTAGTACTATGCCTTCCATTAACTTATGTGAAATTACTACTTTTTCTTTAAAAGTTTTTGGGGTTTTACCACTTACTTATAATTTTTATTATATTCGTGATTCTTTATCATACTCAAAAACTAAATAAAGAATTGATGATTGCCCGAACTAATATGGGAATTTTTTTTCTTTATAGAAAGTGTCAATCGCGCTTAATAAATAGTGCTACCGCACTGTGTAATTTGGGACACTTTGTTCTAGATGATTATAAGGCATGGCAACATTGCTAGTAAACGGAGACGGTTGGCCCTAGCAAAATGAGTAATGATAAAGAATCTACCCCAACCCTACCTCAACCCCACACAAAAGTAATAAAATTTGTAATAATAATGATATTACTCCAAATTTAGAACTAATGATAAACTTGCATGCTCCAAAAATTTGCGCAATATCATTTTTCTAAAAAATAATAATAATAAATAAATAAATAAATTCACTATGATTAGTTTATATTTCCAATTCTACCAAAAGATGGACAATTAGTGCATATGCTTTTGATTGGAATCACAAAAAGTTAAGATTTGGAAAGGCCAACTTTTTCCCTAACCCTTTTGTCCTTTTAACATTGCAATATCATATGAAGGGATAAAGAGTAAACCTTATTGAAGGGTTTAAATTTCTATATAAGGGCGCCTGGCCTTATATGGTACAAGCAAGACACAAACGATTTTTTTTAAAAAAAAAAATCTTATTTTCTTAATTAAGCATTCTGTGCACTTATACATCCCTAATGGCATCTCCTCAAGCTCGTCATGAGTCAGACAAGCTTCAGAGGGTTGGCATGGAAGGCTTTGCTCTCTTAGAAGAACTCTACGGTCGCCCCAAGAAATCTGGAGGAATGCTTTCTAGTACTCAATCATGTGATCATCATCATCATTACGCTGGCCCCAGGGAGCAGGTAATTGATAACAACCAGGCAGTTCGATTTTACGGTGGCACGGAAATTGTGGATTATGGTATGCGTAAAAAAATTTGCAGGGAATACAGGGACTACTGTTACTAATTATAGGCTTCTATATATCTTCCTTAGATACCTAATACTTCAATTTAAACTAGCAGCCGTATTAAGTTGAAGCTGGCATCTTAAATTATGCTTGCTAGCTCCCGCTGAAAATATATATGCGAGTTGTATTTTCTAAATAACTCTTCTCTTTCTAGTATAAATAAAAATCTTATGCATGCTGTTATACAGTTTCCTATTTAAGCTCTGATCTCTTTCTCCATCTGACTAATTATTAGTTATACTAATTTAAAGTTGAATACATACAGAATGAATACAATAATCTACTTATGTACACAAATCAAGGTGATTAGATGTTTTGTCCACTACCGTGATTATTTCCTTAATAATATTGTTGATGTCAAATTAAATTGAGATAATAACATATAGGTCCCTAATTTTTAATAAAATCACAATTCAAAAATTAAGATTTGTCTCGTAGACTTATTTCCTTCCCAGACTGTTGATATTTGTGAATTTTTTAAACCCCGAGGACCCGAATATTTGGATTGTGAGGGTGAGTTCCCTAAAAGATAAGATTCTGTGAATATGTTTATGATTTTGTTTTATGAATCAGTTACAATAACAGAAATACTAATTAGCCATCATGAAACTTATTATCTTAAAAAAAAGTGTCATTCTTATTGATGAATTAATTTAGGGAAACAAAATAAACTTCACTCTTGTTTGTCAATGCCTTTCAAAAGCTGCATTAATTTATATGCAAGAAACCAAACGAAGTAAAATGAAAATAATCAAATAGTATGTACAACGGCGCCATATGAAATATACTATGTATGAGGTGACATGAAAAATCCTTAAGTCAATATTTGAGTTGTTATAATCAAACAGTATAGCAATAAAAAAAGAGTTACGTATAACCATTTATGAATAAGGGGTTTCCGTGGCTTTTTTCTCCTTATTTCTCCTTAAGTATTGCAAGACATTGTTTCTATTTTACTTTTCAAAAGTTAGATCCAATAACTACAACTGAGATGACAAGGATGTTTTATCCGAATAGTACAAGGACTAACAAAACCATTATTTCAAACTAAAGGGATTAAAATAACATTTATCCCTAAAAACAAGGTGGGAATTTTTCCCCTACTATTTGTGCAAACCCTTCCACTCCAAGAAAATATTTACAACAAATTCACATTGTTTCTAATAAATAAAAATTAACAATAAAAGTTTTACAATTAATCAATTAAATCTTTCTCATAACTTTTTCCTTAGATTTCTTTGACAATTTAAGTTGTTTCGACATAAGTTTTATTCGACTATTTAACCCTTATGACATATAGTGAACAAATTGCCCTAATAAATATATGTTTTTGTCTATAATAGTTAATGTATTTAATTTTGAGACATATAATCTAACATTTTTAAATGAAATCTAATAATTCTCAATACTCTACATGTAAATTACATAGATTTGATGATCTTATAATTTACATGAATATTTTACCATAGAGACATTATATTAGTTTAGCTAAAGATTAATAATCATATTAATAAAGTTGTATTGACACATCATTTGGAGATAATGAATTTTGTATGAAAATTAATCAATTTAAACTTAGGTTAAAGCAATATTTGTAGTCAAATATAATAAAAAAAATCAAAGTCAAAAGAATAATTAAGATGTATTTAATTAAATAATTCTCTACAATTCTTCTTTATTTAAGATTTATATAAATTATTTGTAATTATTTTTGAGAAGTGAGGTGGGTTAACTAAATGTGTTGGTGGAAATATCACCATCCTTAGAAATAAGATATTGAGATTTGAATAAATTGAAATTTACTCATTGATAAAATATTTATATGTCTTTAATCCTCTTATTTAAACACAACTATAATTAATTTTTCACATCCAAGAAACAATCAGTGTAAAGAAATGTTCTAAAGCATCCATTTTGAGGCATCTTAATCATAATTATTGTCTATTTAATCCCCTAGAGTTTTTACTTATAAAGAATGTTAGTTACTTTGGGATCCACATGCACGAAACTGATAAGATATTCGAAAGGCATCTTGCAGCCCGGCCCCTTGCTTTTTGATATTTTTAACATGATTAAAAGTGACATGTTATTAATCTTTAATTGATAGATCCAACAGTGAGTGAAGCAATAGAGGTCCTTAAGATTTCCTATAAAAGGCACTAGGCCTCAAACATTAGAAGCAAGACAAACAAAACAAGTTAAAAAGAAACTCTCTTTTGTTTCCGTAATTAATCTTCTTGTGCTCTTATACACATACATCCCTAATGGCACCTCCTCAGGCTCATCAGACAGACAGGCTTGTTAGGATTGGCAGAGAAGGCTTCGATCTCTTGGACGAGTTGTCCGGTCGCCCCAAGAAACACGGAGGAAGGCTTCCTCCTCCTCAAGCATACAGTGATTATCATAAAGTTCATCATCAATATAACGTTTACCGTGGCCCCCAAGCTATCACAATCTGGGAGCCGATCATCGATAGCAACCAGGCAGCTCAAATCTACGGAGGCACGGCAGTTGTTGATCATCGTATGAGAAAACCATTGCGCAGGGAGTATATTATTAATTAGGCTTATAATATCAGTACATACTAATTCGTACTAGTACTAGTACTTGTATTAGGTTGAAGCTTGCAGCTTAATCTATTATGCTTGGCCGCTTGCTGGTGCCAGAGTGCGCGCGCGCTCTCCTTGTACTTATAAAAGTCTCAGAAGTACGTACTTTGTAAATAATATATATGTAGCCATGGCAGGCCGAGGAAGCTAGTGAGTAAAAACAAAAGTCCACTGACTTCCTTGAGCTGAAGAGTGTCTAGTTTGGGGTTTGTGTGTATTTTCTACTTCTACTCTTCCTTCGGTGTTATAAATAAAAATATTTAGCTGTTATAAGCAGTTTGATCTCTTTCTTTGATTAATAAAGAATTACACTGATTTTGTAGTGGTTGAATAATTAGTAATGAATTCGAACATTGCATTTTGATAGACTATTGTAAATATGTTGCTAAATTTAGGGGTTGTTTGTCTTTTGTCTGAATTCTGAATGTTAATTATTTTCATATATTTATAGTTTTTATTTTTTATTTTTTATTACTTATGTCTGATCATAAATCATTTAGGTCTGAATAAAAATGTTAAATATTCTAACTTTTATATGAATGGCAAAACATCTTAATGAAATTTTAATATTCTTTCTCATTAATACCCCTATTAAATAAATTTATTTTCTATTATATAAATCATCCTTCTATTATTTTTTATTTATCCCTTTTTTTTGCACGTGTATTCAACTACTACTATTATTATTATTTTTGAATGAAATTTTAAACATAATAGAACTTTAGGTAATGTATATTATAATAGGTCTATTTCTTTTTATTTATATTTACTATTTTTACAATAGATTTTGAATTTTATTTAATACACTAGTTTTAATTCCAATGATTGAACAATTATTGATTAACTTATGTGATTAATAAGAAAAAATATCAATATAATATATTAAAAATAACATTATAAGTATCATATATCAACTAAAAAATATGTGTGTTTGATATATGTTTTACTTTTCATGCTTTGTTAAGGTAAAAATTATCAATTCTTTTTTACTAATCAAATAATTTATTTATAACTTGTCATGTATTTAACTTATAAATATAAGTATTGTTAATATTTATGAGGTTGTATATGTCAAAATATCATATTTCAGACTTTTTTTTAAAAAAAAAAACTTAACATTTATTTGTAAAAAGAAAAACAAACAAGTTTTTCAGATATATATATATATATATATATATATATATATATTTTAAGCATATCAAATTTCAATCAAATTCAGACCCATACAAATTTTAAATGAAAGAAACAAACACTGCCTTACTTTTAAAATTTTCAGAATAATTATAACACCCCATTCACATTTTTGAATGAAAATTATTGGAAAATTATTAATTGACAAGTACGAACAATAGTATTTTCGAATCGAACGTCATGCAGGTGACAAAAGAGCCAAAGAGAAGCAAAATTTTAAAAAAATTTGATATAATAACAGATAGATCCCTCATTTTTAGCAAAATAAAAAATTAAAATATACCTTGTAATTTCTTGATGCAGTATTATGCTTGAAATCCTATATATGTATACTTACACACACACACAAACATATATATTCAATGATTTTATCATTCCCTAAAATCAGCTTATTGTCTTAACAGAAACTAGTAGCTATGCGGAAGGACCCGATGGCGATCAGCCGATACCCGAATGAAGAAAGATACAAACTCTAATTTTTCTGTATTTATTTTCAATTTATTAAAACAGAAGGACCCAGATATTATTATCCTATTGTAAGTTTCCTGAAAGATTATGCGATTTGCGTTCATTTGCGCTTATACTTGAAAACGTTTTGAAACCCACGAGGATTGTTGGACCAAGTCAATTTAGTATGCATCCATTTTTGCAACTTGAAATTTAACGTTCACCACTTAAAAGATGCTAAGAAGAACTGATTTTTGTGGATACCCTTCTGATTAAAACTTCCATTCAATCCCAGGCAGGCAACATTGCTGGTCACAATATTAGGATCATGAGAAAAAATCATTTTGCTTTATCTTTATTTATTCCGCATCTCAATTATAAGGGGGAAGAGATGCCCCATGAAACACGTTTCTGAAGGAAACTGCCACATTATGCTGCCACTTTCGGACCTCACTTGATCAGCATCAGCTTACCTGCTAGATTATTTACTCGAGGAATAATAAAAATAATTTTGTTGTCTTCTCTCTTTTTCTTTTGTACATGAAAAAGTTCTTGGTGATAAAGGATTTATTCCTAATCGCCCTTAAGCACATTGTCCCACTCCACATTTAGCTAACAACACCAAGTTGTTAATTATATGCTTAGTCACATTCAATAAACTGTATGAGTCTAAAGAAGGATCCTTAGAGCATCCATTTTAGAGCATCTTCATCTTAATTAATGTGTAATCCTCAACTCAACTTAATCATGCAAAAGCATAAAGTACCATCGGAATTAAGGGCTAGTTGTTCTTTTTAAGATGTACAGTAGGATGTAAAGTATTTCCAACATCATCAGTAATTGGATTGAAGCTGAAGCATTTTTCTGAAAAAAAGAATCAGATCCATACGCACTACGATGAAAATATCTTGGGAAATTTATACCTGTGTTACTGTGTAGATTATAAAATCCTCATCAAAGCTAACCATAAAACATTTTTTTTTCCATTATAGTCATTTATACACATTTTTGACTAAATTACCCCTAAAAGAGCTTGGTTGGTTGCAAGTGATGGAAGTCATCATCCGCGTTGGTTGTTTACGGACGATGTGAGCCATTGGCCACATTGAATGTTGGTTATGGGCAATAAAGACCATCACCTATGAGAATGGAGACGATGTAGCCCAACGCCATGTGAATTGAGCTTAATGCCCCGATTGGCATGCTTTCATTTCTTTCTCTTACACTTAAACAACATGATTGAAATAATCTTCTTGGAGACATTTTAACCAACACTTAATCTGTCGTATGGGACACAACCTAATCTTTAACAAAATTAGTTTAAAGGGTCAAAAAAGTGAGCTTGTTTTGCTGAAGTAAGTCATTGTTGAAGCTAGCAAAACCGTGAAAAGAGATGGGGATGGTGTGAGCAATGTCATGCTTGTGGATTTAGATCCGTTTTGTTTATTTTGAGGGTAATTTGATCTAAAATGGGTATATGTGGCTATTATGGTAAGAAATTCTATTACACATAGTCAGTTTTAATTATAATTTTATGAAAATGGATAGATCGGTAAATTTTTCAAATATCTTCTTAATTTCTTTTTAGGGTTTTGGGCGGGTCTAATTAATTTATAGTTATAATTTGGGACACGCTCAATGGAACGCAACAGTGTACATTAAAACGGAATCATCCCGAAAGGCGAAAAGATAAGATTGGAGAGGCCAATTGTCCCATCCTCTTTTTACTTTTTAACATGATGACATGATGTTAATCTTAAATATCAAAGAGTGCTTGTGAAGCTATAGAGGGCTTTAAGATTAATTTCTATCAAAGGCATTGGCCTCAAACACTAGAAGCAATACTACAAGCAAGTAACAAAAACTTCTCTTGTTTTCTAAAGTACATAACTTCTACTCTCATAGATAGCTAATGGCACCTCCAACTTATCAGCAGAAAGACAAGCTTGTTGAAGTTTCCCAGGAGGGCTTTGTTCTGTTGGACGAGCACTATGGCCGCTCCAAGAAGTCTGGAGGTAGGCTTCCTGCCAATCAATGCACATACGTTTATCACCGCCCACAGATAATCACAGTAACGGCACCGGTCATCGATAGCAACCAGGCAGCTCAATTTTATAGTGGCATGGAGGTTGTGGATCATAATATTAGAACAAAAATTTGCAGGGCATATTAATTTAGGCTTTTATGTTTTCGTTTCAGAGTATAAATGTACCTGTATCACTAGACATGTATGCATATATATATTCTCCACTTTGTAGTACTAGTACTAGCACTGGCAATTAACTTGAAACTTGCAGCTGAATTTATATGCTTGCTGCAGCTTATCAAAGCATGCTCTCTCCTTGTTGTACTGTTTATAAATAATATTCTTCTGTAGTTTCTATAATCACGTTGCCGATTTGGAGTTCTGTTCTTTCTCTGTCTCTCCGATTCATAATGAATTATAATGATCTTTAAAGTTGAATTTCTAGTGAATTTCAGTAATGGGCTTGTTCTCTTATATGTTGTTTGCAATTGTAATTCACAATATTAGTAAAAACTACACATTATGCGGCGGCTTCTTTAATCTTTATTTGCATGCAAATTTCATTTATTAATTATCAGAGACAGAAGACAGAAGTTTCTAATAATTTAAACATCAGATCCCCAGTTCTCAGGACTGAATTTCTTTCATTCCTTTTTCTTCCCCTTTCCCTCATAATATGTGGATATGGCAGCAATACAATTTGAAAAAAGGAATCGGCTCTCCAGTAATTGAACGCCACTTTCTAGGAAGAGTTAAAAAGAAAAGAGAATCATGCCACCACTCACCTGAACTTTTTTTTATCTTAAATGGGATAAGAAGTTAAGAACTGGGTGGAAAGATAACTAGATAAGGCTATGTGATTCAGTTTAGAGGAAGGCCACATATTACATTCATCTTAAGTTCCCGTTCATTAAATGGATGCTAAATTTGTCAGACTTTAAAATTATCTATTAGATCATTTCAATATCTAATCGATAAATGTCAAATCAATTTTATTTGGATCCATGAAATTTGAAATTTAAACCCCCCCCCCCCCCCCACTGATGCTGCTGATCATTCAAAATAATCATCTTATCCTGCCACTTTCGAACCTCACACAAGCTTGGCTGCATGCTACTGAAAATAATCACCTTATCCTGCCGCCCTTTGTAACTTCCGACACTTTTTTCTTTCTTGTGGGGCAACATTAATGCTAGTATATAAGCTGACACCACCGGCCCTAATCTAAAAGACACACCGTTATATTCCTCCATAGCCATTGTTTATACCGTCTTTCTATTTCATCAAATGAATCATATTCCACATATACCAGTGTACACGTGAACGGAATCCTCAAAAGTTAAAGATTTGGAGGCAACTAATGAAGTTACTTGATATTAATCTTTAATATCTAAAAGTGCATGTGGAGCTATAGATATATATATATATATATATATATATATATATATATATATATATACGGGGCTTAGCCAAAATTTTTACTAGCAAGGCAAACAAGAAACAAAATTAGAACTAGTTCTGTTTTTTAAACCAATTTCTTGTGCTTCTTTTTGCCAAATGTGGTTTCTCAAACTCAAACTTATCAGAGAGACAAGCTTGTTGAAGTTGCTTTGGAGGGTTTTGCTCTCTTGGACGAGTTCTACGGGGGGGCCAGGAAGTCTGGAGGGATGCTTAATCCTACTACTTCAACATACGATCATACGATCATCATCAACCATATGTTTACCAGGGGCCCCAAGCAATCACAGTAAGGGAGCGGGTCATTAATAGCACCCAGGCGGCTGTATTTTATGATGGCGTGGAGATTGTGGACACGGTATGAGAAAACCAATTCGCAGTAGCAGGGCTTTTTAATTAGGCTTTTATAATATATTTCAATTTCTGAGTATGTTTGTGTACCTAAATCACTAAACACGTATGTATATTTTATATATATATATACACCCTCAAGTTTATTGCACTGGTAACTTGAAGCTTTGCAGCTTAAATCATGTGTTCGCTGCAGCTCAAAGTATTCTCTCCTCGTAGACTTGTAGTACTGCTGATTATAAATAAAAATCCTCTGTAGTTATTAGAATTATGCTGCCTCTTTGGAGCTCTGCTCTGCTCTCTCTCTCTCTCTCTCTCTCTCTGATTTATTACGAGTTATAATGATTTTAAACTGAATTTGTAATGAATTTCAGTATTGGGTTTGTGCTCTTGTATGTTGTTTGTAATTTGTAATATTAGTAAAATACATTATTCTGGCTGCAGCGTCTTTATTTGCATGCAAATTTTACATACTAATTAGAATTATCGTAGACAGAAGTCAGAAGTCGATAACTAAACAGTCACCAGATCCTCCCATTTCCCAGGACTGAATTTCTATTATTATTATTATTATTATTATTATTATTATTACAATAATTTCTGTATAGGAACGGCAGAATCACAATTTTGATGGATGGACTCAGCTCTTCAGTAATTGGGTGCCACTTTCTAGGAAAAGTTAAAAAGAGTAGGAAAGGAAAGATATATTTAATTTGCGATAAAACTCAACAGACTGAGGATTTAGATCCTCTTTTGATCTTGCTGTTTGCTTAGGCTTACGAAATCCGTCGTGTTACTTCTCATCAGCTTCCGTTTTTATCTCAAATGAGATAAGAACTAGTGCAAAGATAAGGTTATAAATGTTACTGTTTAGTTTCATCTCAACTAGTTCCAAGATTTTAGACCCAATTTCCCAGATAATAAAGCCATTTTTACAACTTCGAAAAGAGGGGGATAAAAAAAATCTATACCACATTTACTATCAATTGATGAATGTCATGTAATTTTTTTTCCTTTTTTTAATCCATTCATGCAACTTGAAATTCAGCCTTACCACTGATGCTGCATTTGTTCAAAAGTAAACAGATGCAAAAGAAGAATCCTTTCTTGGGATACCTTTCTGATTTTTTTTTTTTTTAAAAAAAACTTTCATATCAATCCCGGGCAATGTCATATCGTCATGTCCGTCTTATCCTGCTTCTTTTGAACCTCAAATGATCAGCAATGACTACATGGGTTATTTTAATCATTTATTTTTCAGGTATTGCCTCAAATGCTAAACCTCTTGTATCACCTTTATAGATTTGATGGGTTTAATTAATTAGCACCCACAAAAATAGTTATCCTACTTACTTCGTAAACTTGAATGAGGATTTATCACCTAGTACTTCTTTGGAACCTAACATATTTATTTTTAGGATAAGATCTTTATTTATGAATCTTGTTAGTTATGATTGCATTATCCATTAAACGATCAGTCTAAAGAAAGGTTCTAATGCTAAAATAAATTTGAACTTTATGCCCTTGATCTTGTATTTCCAACTAAACACATACATTAGACAAGAGATCGAGATTTACCTTGATTGGTCATGATTCAAAGCTTATTGTTTAGATCGCTTCTTGCCTGTGAATCCAGCGTTTGGTTCTTCCAATTTGCAGCAATTTTAGCTTCAACTTCAGCTACAAAATCAGGCCCTCATGCACTGCACACACACACACTCAATCAGCCAAAAGAGAGAGAGAGAGAGAGAGAGAGAGAGGTGCACTGTACTCATGCCTCAGATTTGTGAACAGTAAATTTTTAATGAGCTGAAGTCACTTCAATATTATGATTGAGTGCAGAGCCCCCTCATGTGTTAGTATAAAATTGTCCATTCCATTATAAGATAAAATAACACAACTAAGGATTATATTTATCCATAATATATTATTATATAAGATGCGACAAAATTAGATTCATTAACACAATATTTGATCACTTAATAAATAAGTTTGTCAAAGTTACTCCTTAATATTGAATATTAGTCACATATTAATTCGGCAAATTATAAAAAAATAATTAGAATGATTTGTGCTGGTCGACAATATGTATCCATTCTGGAGCATCTTAAAATAGTTATTGATTAATTAATAATCCTGCAGTTCCTTTTTCTTTTTTCTTATTCTTTTTCTCCTTATAAAAATTTGTTCTAAAAAGTAGTTTCCTGAAGAGAATTTTCTTTTTTCAGATGTATACCTAACACATCAAAATGGGATTGGAGCTGAAGCTATATCTCATAAAAGAATCGAACAGATCCATAAGCAACCATAGAAACACAGATGGAATAATCTTCTTCTTATTCTGATTTCCCCATTAATTTACAGTGCTGCCGCCCTGCCCCCATACAATTTGGGACATTTTGTTCTTGCTATGGTGCAGCAATGCTAGTAAAATAACAACATTGGCCCTGTAGATATTTCTCAATAGCATCAGTTCCCAATTTAATGGCTTGCCCCTTTTTGCAGTTTTTTAACATTAATGAAGTGACATGATATTAATCTTTAATATCTAAAAGTGAAAAGGGCTTTGAGATTTCTATAAAAGGGGCTTATCCTCAAACATTACTAGCAAGACAAACGAGAAACAAATTAAAATTGGTTCTGCTTCCTAAAGAAAAATCTTGTGCTCTTATTCATAATGGCCCCTCAAACTCAAACTCATCAAGCAGAGAAGCTTGTTAAAGTTGCCAAGGAGGGCTTCGCTCTCCTGGATGAGTTCTACGGCTGCCCCAGGAAGTCTGGAGGGAGGCTTAATCCTACTCCTCCAACGTACAATCATCATCGGTATAACTACAAGAATCAACCGCCATACATTTACCGTGGCCCCCAAGTCATCACTGTCAGGGAGCCAGTCATCAATAGCAAGCAGGCAGCTTAATTCTATGGTGGCACGGGGATTTTGGATCATACTATAAGAAAAGAAATTCGCAGCTGCAGGGCTTTCTAATTAGTCTCATTTTTCCTTCTTGGGTACGAAGGTACCTAAATCACTAAACATGTATATACTCCACTTTGTACCAATAGTAGTACTTGAAGCTTGCAGTTTAGTTTACCGTGCACCAGCTTCCTTGCCCTCATTAGAGTAGAGAGCAAGAGTCTTGTGCTAGGTTGGCTTGCACTACTTTTAATTTGTACCCACTTCTGTTAAGTAGTTTGTATCATCTGCCTCTCCACCTTCTGTCATAATAAAAATCCTCTGCTTTTTATACATACATTGTTTCCTGTTTGAGATCAAATCTCTTTCTCTCTCTGTGATTCTTAATTATGCCTTTTAGAGTTGAATTAGTTATGGATTATTTGTAGATCAACGGTCCAGTACGTTTAAGAGGAAAAAGAGTAGTTGAAGATCAACCCTAAGAAATAGTTCAATACTGGGTTTATGCTCTTTTATTTTATTTGCAGTTCACAATAGTAATTAGTAAAACTTATTATTCTAGCTGCACCTCTCCTTATTTCTTGCACAAAACCACAACACATATAAATTTAATTCCGCGAAGAAAAACTATCATAAAAATATGTGCCTCACACATGAAGGAAGTAAAAATTAAGCAAAAACTCCCTCTTTGTGTTTTTCACAGTAATAGATGCGAGGGAGGGAGTCTGGAGTGAGTGTTTCATTCACTTCTTGCTGCGTGTACATATGCTTCAATCAATCTTGATAAAATTCACAAGCATGCGGCAACGATTGAATGGGTAAAGAGCAATTCTCCAAAAGCACCAAAGACTCTGTTATGAAGATAAATGACATTCTTTAAGGAAGGGAAAGCTAAGGAATAGGGGGTAAAAAGGATTTTCCGACGAAATTTACCACTTAAATACATATTTAACTCATCATACAACTATCTCTCCCTGTCTTATGTTAAATGAGATTAAAAAAAGTGAAAAGATAGTTTATGTTATATATTCTGATTCGGTTTCTTATCTCAAATAATTTAAAGTTTTAATTCACTCCAGAGATATTACTTTCATCCGTCCAATGTGAAAGGACTCGTGTACCTTACAATAGTTTATGTCACATCCTTGGATAGAGAAATTGGGATAATCATTTTGGGATGATGAGCAGCATATAGTATATGCTATACAATATTTGAATCGATAAGGCGTGTTGGACTGGAGTTGGTCCCAGTCAACTTGCAATCCACCCCCACCGGCCACCACGTTCGGATGCCAAGCTGTGCCCATGTTCAATATTCAAAAGTAAAAGGTGCAGAAGAAAGAAAGCTCCCCGCGGATATACCTTCAAAAGCTTTCATTCAATCGCAAGGAAAGCATATTTATTGTTAAAAACATAGAGGATCATCAAAACAGACAGGGACAGCAATTTTACACTTTTTAAGGAAGAAATCTTGTTTGAACAAGATTCTATCTCCTAATCGCCGGTCAAACACGTTGTGCCACTCTCTCACACACACATAAATATTTATATTTAGACCAAATCTTACGAATCTTATTAGTTATAATTGCGACATCCAAAAAAATGTTAGTCTAAAAGAGAGGTTAGTTAAGCATCCATTTTGGAGAGCATCTTAAACTTAATTAACGCTACGAAGAAGTTAATTTATCCACAAGGGCAGTTCTTTTGCAGATGCATGTCTAATCTTACAATTCAATAGTGGGATAGTAGCTGAAGTTTTAATTCTGAGAAAGGAATCTAACAGAGATTAAAACGCAACCACGGAAAACCAAATGAAAGAAATCTTCTTTTTTGACTTTTGAGCAGTTACTATATATGTTCCCCATTAATTTAACGTGCTGCCACCCTTCATAATTTGGGACTCATTGATATGTTCCTCTAGAGCTAACTCACCATTCGAGGTATTGCCATTGTTATATCTTTTTTTGTACCTTATCAAAGGGAACAAAACAGAACATCTGAATGGAATCACAAAGAGTTAAAGATTTGGGGAGGGGCCAATTTGTCCGTACCATTTTTCCCTCTCGTTAATATTGATGAAGTGAAATGAAATGATGCTATTTTCAATAATTCCACAAAGTGTGAAGCTATAGAGGGATTCAATGCTTTTGGTCTCAATATAGGGAGCTCAGCCTCAGACATTAGTAGAAAGATAAACAAGAAATAAAAGCTTCTCTTGTTTAATTTCAAATAAAAGCAACTTTGCTGTGCTCTTTTTGTTAATGGCACCTCCAAAACATCAGAAAGACAAGCTTGTTGATGTTGGCCTGGAGGGCTTGCTCTCTTAGACGAGTTCTATAGCCACCCTAAGAAGTCTGGAGAAGGCTTCCATCTAATCAGGCATATGATCATCAAATTCATCATCTATTTAACAACTAAAATCAATACCGCGACCCCCAAGTCATCACCATCAGGGAGCAAGTAATCAACAGCAACGAAGCAGCTCAATTCTACGGTGGCATGGGAATTGTGGATTATAGTATCAAAAATCCAATTGGCAAGGCTTAGTAGGCTTTCTTGCTTTCCTTCTAGAGTGTGTAAATGTACCTAAATCAGTAAACATATATGTACCCCACTTTGTAGAGTACTAGCAACTTGAAGCTTGCAGACATAAATTATGCTTGCTGCTGCTGAAAGTATGCCGTCCTTGTATTTTAAAAGTACCGAATAATATAAAATATTTATCCTATATCTACTTTGAATTTATGTCTTCTTTATCATCTTCAATTAAATCTAGAAATGTTTGTTTTCTTTTAATTTTGTACATTTCTTTCACGTTTAACAGGGTTCTACCAGTGCTCCTTGTAATCAATTAACACACCTCTAGTGGGTACCAATTGGTTCAATTTAGTTAAATATCTTGAGATGGATGGTATAAGAGGTCTGAGATATGAGCATGGCCTGCTGACATTACCGCTATGTAGGCCAGCAGCTGCAGGGCCGGAACTTTGTGGAGTTAAAATAGGGACAATTAGGCAGTGTCCGTACATCAACTTCGCGCTGCATATATACATCAATTGTTCTGCAACAATTGGTATTACAGTACAGTAAATGGTATCAAAGTATAACAAGTGGTATCGGAGCATAATAAGTGGTATCAAAACACAACAAGACTAATATGCCCAATAATCCAATACACCCAAATGGTTCTCCCTAACACCCAATGAAATGCTCTCCTAGAGAGCTCACTTGCTAATGCTTTTAAGTCGCACAATTTAGGATGACATTGTAATGAAAAACGAGGCTTCTACTTATAGGGAAAATTGGTTGCACGATTGCACCAATTTCAAGCAATTTTGTCAATTAAATTGGGCACCTAACATTAACAATAAGTCTTCAAATTCGGTGCCTAACTTTGAATGGATGGATGTTTTTCAATTTGAACGCATAGTTTTTTTCAATTGCATGCACCGGCCAATTAACTTTTCAACATATAAAAAGAGAGTTCTTAATTAAGCATCTTTTTAGGAGCATCTTTGCCTTGATTAACGTGTAGTCCCTCACTTTCCCTTATGAAAAAATGTTTCAAAGAAGATCATAATCATGCAAGAACGTGAAGTGTCCCAAAGGCCTGTTCTTTTTCATATATATATATAATCTTACAAATCAATGGTGGGATTATAGCTGAAGTTCTTTTTTGAAAAAAGAATCTAACAGATCCAAACGCAACCATAAGAACCCAGATGAATAAAGCTACTTCTATTTCGGTTTTTGGGCGGGCACTGTATTTGCCATTAATTCATACTAGTGTTGCCGCCCTTCATAATTTGGGACACTTTGTTTTGTTGTTGATATGGGGCAACAAACTGCTAGTGAAATGACACTAAGTTCCTCTATCGTTGAAGCTTGCAGCTGCTGAAATATATATATATATGCTCTCCTTGTACTTTAAAAAGTAATATATATATAAAATACAATAAGTGTAAAAAAAAAAAAAAACTGTCTCCTTTGTATATATGAATACATATCTTCTTCACCATCTCTAGTTCTGCAAATGTTTGTTGTCTTACATTGCTCGGATCACTGTATCAGAAAAGCAATTCCCAGTTGCAGAGCTTCTAAGTAGGCTTATTTCACTAAACAAAGTATATACTCCGGTAGTAGTACTTGAAGCATGCAGCTTTATGTTACCACGCACCATCTTCAATTACTGTCAGTATACCTCGCTTTCAGGACTGGATTTTTTTTTTTTTTCATTTATTAATATGTGCATAGGTTTTGTTACTTTAATTCTTAAGGAATGGCAGCAGCACAAATCGATTTAAGCAACCATCTCCCGAGTAATTCAATGGCACTCTCTATGATTTTTTATCTTTTTTTTTTTTTAAGAAGGGGATAAAAATTTCATTTCATGTCCGTTAAATAACTTTACAAAGAAGTCCACAAGCAAATATTTAAATCAATTTAACAGGCATGTGTGCCAAGATATCGTTGAAGGAATGATCCCAATCTTCAAAGAGAAAGCAGCAGTACGTGGAAAAATCTTCTAAAGATAACTTTCAAGCGATCGACTCACGCTTAAAATAATAATATTAATAAAGAAGGCACAAAATTCACTCCACACTGAATCCATCATACACTTTCTTTTCATCTTAAGATGGATAAGAACTAGAGGAAATATAATGCTATTTGATTCTTCTACTATTCCCAGTAATATTACCAATCTCAAAATTTTCTATTTTTTCAACAAATGAGTGCACATTATTTCAGCCTTTTGAGTCTACCTAGCTGCTTTATAATAATTGTTGCAATTGTTTTCAAATTTTGTGTTACACATCTAAATTAAGGCAGGATTCATTATTTTAATGAGAAATTTATTAAAACATACAGCTGGTTTAAATTACTCTCTTTTTTTTTTCACGACTATCAAAATAATTCGTTACTCCATCTCACTTACTAATTCTTTGGTGATGGAAAATTTGGGATAATCAATCACACGGTAAGTAGTAGATATGCTAAAGATTTGAACTCATGAGGTTTGTTGGACCAAGTCAACGAAAAATTATATCCTCATGAACTTGAGATGCAACCCCACCGACCTCGACGGATGCTTTACCCACCAAAAGTGAAAGATGCAAACGAAGAAATGCTCTTCATGCATTGCAGATAATTTCAAATATAATTTTCAGTATTTAATATCTAAAGGAAAAAGAGAAAATAAATCTTATGTACGTATGACTTGTCTTTTATAAATTCGGCACATAGATAGCATGTCGTAAAGATTTATGGAATATCTATGACGAGTCATTTATATGTTCAAAGGATAGATGTAACGCCATTTGATTTTTACACCAAAGTAAAAATTTCATGTCCTGTTGCTTATAAATGCATATTATATATGACATGCCATAAAATTATCAGGGAACGTGCATGATAACATGGACGACATTTTGCATTATTAACTTATTGAATTATTTAAATAAAATTAACTCACGTTTTTTTTTTTTTTTTAAAAGGAAAGGGGGGGTGGGCAAGCCCAAATCAATTTTTACCCCCCTTCCCACCCCTGCCAACCCGAGTCCACACAGTGAGGGCGACAGACAGATCGCCAACCAACTCCTGCCACGAGAGCAAAAATTATTTTTAAATTAATCTCCATAATATCCTTATAGAGACTGAACCCTCGCTTCTCACAAATGAAATTTGTAAGTGCGAGCTTTCCCACCGGTGCAAAGCGCCCATTGGTATAAAATTAACTCACGTTTACTTGTTTTACGTTATTAAGTATAAATAAATTAATATTTATATAATATTCGGGGGCATCTTAATCTTGATTAATGTATACTCCCTTATCACTTTCCTGACAGAAACATGTGGCAAATGAAAGCAAAAGATCATGATCATGCAAAACAGTGAGGCGGCGCCAAGGGCTGTTCTTTTTCTGATGTATATCTAATCTTACAAACTAAATCAATAATGGGATTGTAGCTGAGGTTCTTTTCGCTTTGGGCAGGTATCATATATGCTTCCACATTAATTTATACTAGTACTGCCGGCCCAGTGTAATCTGTTGGGACACTTTGTTCTTGATACTTGATATGGACGGGCAACACTGCTAGCTAGTGAAACGATGCCATTAATTTCCCCTAAACAAACACTAAGTTCCTCAACATATATCAGAATGGAATCGTAAAAAAGTTAAGTTTCGGAGAGAGAGCCTAGTTGCCCCTTGCCCTTTTCCGATTTTTATTATCATAAAGTGAAGCTATACATAGAAGGCTTGATGGCCAATTTCCTATTTAAGGAGGGAGCTAAGTCTCAAATTTTACTTGCAAGACAAACAAGAAACAAAAGCTTCTCTTGCTTAATTTCTAATTAAAGTGAGTTTCTTGTGCTGCTCTTAGAGGCAATGGCACCTCAAAAACATCAGAAAGATAAGCTGGTGGATGTTGGCTTGGAGGGCTTTGCTCTCTTAGACGAATTTTACGAGCGCCCCAAGAAGTCTGGAGGAAGGCTTCCTACTGCTTATCAAGGATATGATCATCAGTATCAAATTCATCGTCAATATCATCAATATAACTGCTACAATCAATACCGTGGCCCCCCAGTCGTCAATATCAGGGAGCCAGTCATCGATAGCAACCAAGCCGCTCTATTTTATGGTGGTATGGGAATTGTGGATTACGGTATCAGAAAACCAATTCGCAGGGCTTATTAGGCTCTTTTGGCCTTCTTTTTCACTTCGTGAATTACACCCCAGTCTGTAATATAATAATAGTAGTGACTGGGAAGCTTTATTGCTTCTGAATGTATGCTCCCCTTGTACTTTAGAAAGTACTTTATATAAATTATGTGAAATATATGTTCTATGTCTGCTTTGTATGTAGTATATGCCTTCTTCATCATCGTCAGTTCTGTAAATGCCTGTTGTCTTATATAAAACGGAGTTCTATGGCTTGCTAATCCTTAATTATCACGATCAATTAACACGCCCCATTTTTACAAGATTATCACGTGCTTAATGAGAAACATATTTTTCTAAGAGTGGGGAAGCATTCAGTCATTGAATTTACGGATTTACCCTTTATTTTCCTCTTCGATTGGGCACTTCTGTTGCAGAGTCTGGGGTCTCTGGGTGTGAATGAGAGAATGAGAATTCTTTTGGCTTTGTTTGGGTTAGTTTTTGCTTTTGCTTCTACTTAAAAGTAAAAAATAAGTAAAAATTCTAACTTATTTTTACTGTTTGGATGACCATGGTAAAAGTTCTTTTTTTAATGAGAAGCTCTTTTTAAAGTGTTTGGATGACCATCTAAAAAAGATATTTTAATCATTATAAAGTCATTAATAACCTTAAATATTTGAGTCTAACAAATACTTATCAAATTTAAAAATCAATGACAAACAAAATAATTATTTACTTCAAAAAAAAATTAAATAAAGCATAACTGAATGGACAAAGAATCAAAGCATGAGATTTCCGTATAATCAAAGCATGAGATTTCTCTGTGTGTGTACATTAAAAAATAAAAAATAAGATGCAAATCAAAGCATGAGATTACAAAAAAAAAAAATCTTACTTAAAAGAAGATTAGTGTGGTGAACAATGAAGAGGCAAAATAAAAAAAATACATAAGAAATAGGGTTTAAGGATTTAGATATGGGTGTAATATTTTTTTGTTCCCTTGTTAACTTAAGGTTAGTTTATGAATTATGAAAAGTGTAATAAATGAAAAAATAGCTTTTTAAAAGGTCTTTTGAAAAAAATTAGAAATCTTGACTTCTCCCAAAATATCTTTTAGATTAAAAAAAGAATTTTTAATTTGACACCTAAATAATTTTAAAAGATTTTTTTTTTAATTTTAAAAGCAAAAAAAGAGTTTAATTAAGCTAATCCAAACAGGCACTCCCCCAATGACGTGGTCGGGTTGGTTGGCAGTGTAGCTGTCGCCCCTTACACTCGTGTGGACTCGAGTTCGATCCTTGGAGGTGATAAGAAAGTAAAAATTAATTTGGGCTTGCCCACCCCCTTACCGTAAAAAAAAAAAAACTAATCCAAACAGGCACTTCTTAAAATGGCTTATTACCTTGGGATTTTGGAGGGAAATAACTGGTTTTCCTTTTAGCTTGAATTTACAGTTGGATTAGCGTCCTCTTGAATCCTAATCCTTATCGCTTTCGTTTTTGCTACTTTCATTTGAGTGGCATTAACAAGGTTAAATTCGGCAACGGGTGTCATAATCATTCTTGGTCACGTGGCAAGGTGGGATTGGCTGGTGCAAATCCAATCACCTACACATATGAACCGAAACAGTTGTCATAATCTTTGTCGTGTGATTGCTTGGTGACTTCGGGTCGGGAAAGTGTCACAGTTCCTGGTTCTTAGGCAAATCAAGCAGCAAGTACATACGTAACAGTCCAAGCTAGTTCGCTGCCTTGTAACAAAACCTTGTTGGATTATTTAGTTCAATGTTTGGTATAATACTGGTGCTTAATTTGGTGGAGAAGATTTAGCCCCTCTTCAAAGAGAAACGGCACCGCTCCTATAGTTCCGAAGCCAATGCACACAAAGCACCACTTTATTTAGGACTAAACAGATTGACAAACATGCCCGGCATAAAATTCTATGGATATATAGCACTAGTGGCTCAAACTTGTTTTTGCCATAAATAAAGTATAAAATGAAAGGTGCAAGAAAAGAAAAGAGCTTTATCATCCCCAATTTACATCATTAGGCTCTTCAAATTTCTTTTTTTTTTATTTTTTTCAATGAAATAAAATTTCATTTGCTACTATGGCCATCACAAGAAGAGCTTGCACCAATATTGCTGCCATATCTCTTCTCTTGTGCTACTCAGCTTTGGTCTCTTGTGAGGTCACCACGGGCGAGGCCACCGGAGAATTCGATGTTTCTGCAGCTAATGCCCACGCGAAAGTTATAAATCGAGGCATTTTAGACCCTAATGGGAAAGTTTTTAACGTGTTACAATTTGGTGCAAAGCTTGGTGACAAGGAAGATCCTCATAACATTGACGGTAACCACAAGGTAAGGCTTAAAATTTCACATGTCGAACAAGATAATACTTTGATAATAATTGATTTTTGGTTTGATACTTGTAGGCATTTGTTAAGGCATTTGAAGCTGCCTGCCATCACGAGGGAAAAGCAAGGCTTGTTATACCAAGAGGGACTTTCGTGCTTGGCCCTGTCACCTTTATGGGGCCATGCGACAACACTCCTCTGATTGTTCAAATCCAAGGAACAATCAAAGCCATTACTGATATTTCCGAATTTCCTGGACAAGGAGAAGAATGGGTCAATTTCCAACACATTAATGGATTAGTAGTTACTGGTGGTGGCACATTTGATGGCCAAGGTGCTTCTTCCTGGAAATACCGTGACACAAAGAATGACAACAACGGCCCCGGCCAGCGCCTCCCAGCAGTAAGCTAGCTAGCTCAATCTGAAAACAAAAATTCTAAGCTAACAAGCTCAATCTGAAAACAAAAATTCATGAAATATTTGTTATAATCATTCGTGGTTTCAATTTCTTTTTTTTTCCCCCTTTGTTGCAGAATATACAATTTGTTGATGTGTCAAATGCAATTGTTAGAGGAATCACTTCAGTCAATAGCAAAGGGTTCCATTATTTCATCACGGGGTGCAAAAACATTAGGTTGTACCACCTCAATATCAGTGCCCCGGACGAAAGCCCCAACACTGATGGCATTCATATCAGTCAATCTGATGTAGTGAAGGTAGCCAAAAGTTATATTGGCACAGGTGATGATTGCGTTGGTATGATCCGAGGATCCAGCAACGTTAGTGTCAAGAAAGTCACTTGTGGCCCTGGACATGGCATAAGGTAATTGTACACTTTCTCGAAATGCTTTGCGATCGTCAAAAATTCAGAAAGATAATATTCCTTTACAGTGTTGGCAGCCTTGGCAAGTATGATAATGAGACTGATGTGAAAGGGATCATTGTGAAAGATTGCACACTTGTGGGCACTCAAAATGGTCTTAGAATCAAAACATACGAAGGCAAAAGTGCAAGTCAAGCCTCAAGCATGATTTTTCAGGACATTGTTATGAAAGATGTTAAGCACCCCATCATTATAGATCAATTTTATGGAGGAAAAGATAAGGTTCATTTCCCTCACCATATTTTGTTTTAGTAAAATTTCCTTTCTGGGTTCTCATAAACTAATTATATTCACTAATTTGGTTGTCAACGAAATGCAGGATTCAATAGTAAAGATCAACGACATTCAATTCATAAACATAACAGGAACCTCGGTATCAAAAGTAGCTGTGGATCTTGCGTGCAGCAAGCATTATCCTTGCCAAAATGTTCACCTCAGCAACATCAATCTCAAGTACAGTGGAAATGACAATGATCAAGTGCCGTTCTCCTCCTCATGCGTTAATGCTCACGTAGGCTATCACGGACTGCAACTCCCACCACCTTGCCGATAGTTGTGTGTGTGTGTGTGTGTGTGTGTGTGTGTGTGTGTGTGTGTATAGTCGAAATATGCAATAGGCGAATAGAAGAAGATTCTAATAGTGCTGCAATTAATTAGCTCACAAAAAGCTTAGTGTGCCAACTATATTACTACTATTATTACTGTTTACTGTTGATCGTGGTATTTTTTACTAGTGAGATTTAAGTGAACAAACTTTAGACTGAGCTAGAAATTTATTAATTTTATTTTAATTCTTAAGAAGATTCCTTGCAAATGGCAATTCAGAGAGGCACAATCTTGAAAATGCGCAAGATTAACCGTTAGTTCACATGCCAAGAGCCTAGTAAATTCTTTCTCGATAAGCCTAATTAGGACATATACATACATATACGCATTCATTTCTCTGCAGTAAGTCTTACCGGCGGTCCTCTGTTCCTAAATGGAACTGCTCTTCACAGAATTTTTCCAAGAACTTTAGCCTAAAATTTGATCAGCAGTCGCCCTTATGAGCAGAATAGTATTGAATTAAAAGACTTGAAGTAATGGAAGAATCAAACACAGGAAAATTAGTAAATGACCTGGAGTTTAGCATAGAGCAAGCATTTATTCATTCACTTTAATGCAAAAAAAGGATGTTACATCTTGAAAGAAACTCCTCCCAAAATATCGCAGGAGAGGTTAATGCAGTTAAATACTTCAGTCTATAAAATGCCGAAGATTCATAAAAAACTTTGAAATTGCCATACAGTCCTGTTTGATAAAAGTAAAATGGTGGCACTCAGCATGGGCAGCAGTGTAGTTTTTTTAACCTTTCTTTGTATAACGTCTGTCATGTCTGCCTCATGGCAACCAACTTCAGCGCCCGAACCCAATTCACCTGTTTCATCTCCAAACCCTGAAAACAATTCCCCAAAACCATCATCTGCAAATCCAGAAGCCAATTCCCCACAACCATCTCCTGCTACATTGGCTGATTCTCCTGAAACACAGTTACCACCTACCGCAGATGGCCTTTTTGATGTCACCGAGCACGGAGCAGAACCTGGCGGGGAAACTGAGGCTAGCTCAGTATGTTTCTTAATTGTTACATAAATCTTGTGACATAACAATGCTCATTTTAACCATAAATCATTGAATCTTTTTTTTTTTTTGCAGGCATTCTTAGAGGCATGGAATGCTGCATGTTCACACAATGGAGACTCAACTTTTTACATACCAGAGGGAACATTCTTGCTTGGTCCAGTCTCAATTACCGGCCCTTGCCATAACAACCAGCCCCCAAAAATAGTGATCAAAGGAACTCTAATGGCTCCACCGAATCTCAGTGCTTTCCCTGATACCAATTGGATTGTCTTTCAAGATTTGCACGGCATCAATATCAGTGGAGGAAATGGTGAAGTGCCAAACATAGATGCCCAGGGTGGAGTGGAAGCCTGGAAACGGAATAGCTGTAGCAAGTCAGAGAAATGCAACAAATTAATCACAGTAAGTTCCAATTTTCTTGCATTAGATCACTGAATTTAGAAATTTTAATCTGCATTGTTAATTCCCTGATGCAGTCACTGAGATTCAACAATGTTTCCCATGGGAATATTAGCAACATCGCTGTATCAAATAGCAAGGGCTTCCATGTTGCTTTCCTTGATTGTGACAACATTAATGTGTACAATGTTAGCATTAGTTCTCCCGGTGACAGTCCAAACACCGATGGAATCCACGTCGGTATGTCAACGAATATCAACATTACATCATCGAATATTGGAGCCGGCGATGATTGCATCTCCATTGGACCGGGCAGCAGCAACATTTCTGTTTCCGATGTTAAATGCGGTCCAGGCCATGGAATCAGGTAACAATTCTGCTCCTTATACCATAATTTGACTATTTGTCTTCGCGTGAATCACTGAGATATTTTGCCACGTGACAGCATCGGAAGCCTTGGCAAGTACACGGATGAGGAAGATGTGGTAGGTGTCAACGTAAGAAACTGCACAATCATTGGCACACAGAACGGCGTTAGAATAAAGACGTGGCCTGGAGCTCCAGCTAGCAGTGCTTCTAACTTCATGTTCACAGATATTGTCATGATCAATGTCTCAAACCCCATAATCATAGATCAAGAATACTGTCCATCAAGTAGCTGCAAGAGCACTTCTGAGGTAAACTATGATTGTTAAACAAAATTACCTGGAGAACACTGATAGATTTTTCTTTTTTCTTGTTTCTTTTTTTCAAATTTTACGTAGCCCTCACGGGTGAAGCTAAGTAACATTCACTTCAAGAACATCAGTGGCACTTACAACACCGAATCTGGCGTCACATTGCTATGCAGTTCCGGCGTCCCTTGCGAGAACATACACCTTATTGACATTAATCTCAGCCCCACAGAACCGGAAACGCCGCGGGAAGGCAGATTCAATGTGAAGGGTGTTATTAATGGATTAGAAATTCTTAATTCTAGTTTTTGACTGGAACAATTTCTGTTAAAAAATATATATATATAATTTGTAGGAGATTGGCCATTAACTGGCTGATCGGATTCTTGGGCAAAATAGCCGCTTTGGTTACATTCTTAGTTGTTTCTTCTTATCACAGAAGATGGCTCAGAAGTATTAGGCTCGCGATTTTTCATTTCCGTCCAGGTAGTTTTCAGATTTTTGCCATTTTATTGTTTGCAAATTCCAATCATATAAAGCATGAAAAGTCTCTAATATTGATATAAATTTTAATCGAGGTTTGTGCGGTTAACTTAAAACGGACTTTCCAATTTGGAAAAAAAAAATCAGCAAGATTTCTTGAAAATAATAAAAATGACTTCCAACATTTGGACAAATTTCAGTGAACGTCACAGCGTAACATTAGCAGTATTATGAGTTACATCTGTGCAACCCTCAATTTATCGGCGTCAGTTCCGTACAGAGTAATTTGTAACATTGGACACTATCGTGCCACCAAGAAAACGTTGGACATTATTGTTATTTAATTAAAAATAATAAAAAAATTATAAAAGATGTTTGGTTAAAACGGTGTCGTTCTAAGGGGTAAAACTCTGACGCTGTAGCTAAAATAACCACCGCCACGTCCAATACCTAACTAGTCGAAAGCCTCGACCGACGGACACAGACACACGCTCTCGAGTCTCCGAGAACCAAACTCAGCAAAAACATGGCGCACCTGGCCACGCGGCGCACAATAGCATCAATCATAAGCCGTAGCCTCACTTCTCCTCGCTCCCGCTTCGCTATACCTGTTCTCAACAAACAACAACCCCAACTCGCCGCGGACCCAATTCGCAACCCGGCCCGTTTCAAAACATCCGGTTCGAGCTACTCGCCCCTCAACGATCCGTCTCCGAATTGGAGCAACCGGCCGCCGAAAGAGACAATAATGCTCGACGGGTGCGATTACCAGCATTGGCTGATTGTTATGGAGTTTCCGAATCCCTCAGAGCTCAGCGAAGAGGAAATGATCAACGCTTATGTCAAAACACTCGCTGCTGTTGTTGGCAGGCACTGAGTTAACTGGCTTCTTTTCTTGTTTGTATAAAATTTTAAATTCTGTTTCGCATTTTTTATGAAAAGTTTGATTTTTTTTTTTTGGTTGGTTGTAGTGAGGAGGAGGCGAAGAAGAAGATATACTCGGTTTGTACGACGACATATACTGGGTTTGGTGCATTGATTGATGAGGAGCTTTCTTACAAAGTTAAAGGTATTTAATTTATTTGTATTGGTGATGCATATGGCTTTTCTAGGGCTTAAGGGATGAGTGTTAAAATTCTATTCTTTTGTTTCATCGGAATTGTGAGTGCTTGATAGAGCAGGATTGACATTTACATTTTATCCTACAAAACTGAAGGTATTCGTTTACTTCACTTGAGGTTTAGGGTTTTAGAGGTGTCCTTTGTTTGATGGATTTAACTGTAGTTTTTACAGATTTTTGGGTGCTGAAAGGTTTAAGGTATGGGTTATTTCCAAGCTATAATTTAATTATATATGGTTGATGATAGGATTTGCTTTGCTCTGTCATTTCATTGAAGTACACAAACCTTTGGGATTTTTGGTTTATTCCCTTTATTGGTATTGATTGTTAACTCCCCTGTTTTATTGAAAAACAGGATGGGGTGTTTGATGGTAGCATGGAATTTAGGGATTTAGGGGTTACTTTGTCATCTTTCTCAGATTTTAAATAAATTGATTGGCTTGATTATTTGTAACAAGGGATCCTATGTTAAGGATTAGAAGTTTAACTCATGTTCAGTCTTGAAATTCAAGCTATGGTGTTAAGTACATTTAGCTTTGAATTTATATTGGATTTTTTTTTTAAAATAATAGGTCAGCCTGGTGTTCTTTGGGTTTTGCCGGATTCGTATATTGATGTCCCCAACAAAGATTATGGCGGTAGGTATTTTCTGAAATTAAATTGAAGAAAATAAGCAATTTGGTCTATTTGTGTTACCTATAAATTGTGACTTATTTTTTATATTCATCTCTTCTAAATTGATGGTTAGGGGATTTGTTTGTTGATGGCAAAGTTATCCATAGACCACAATATAGATTCACTGAGAGGCAGCAAAGGCCACGGACACGGCGTCGAGAAACAACACAGGCTGACAGGAGAAGGCTCTGGGCACAGAATCAGAGTGCTCCATCGCAGCAACCGACCTCAATGAATAACCAGAATCCTGCTCAAGGTGGTGGGACAAATTTCTCAATAAACCAAGGACAGAATAACCAGAAGAGTGCTTGAGAATTCACAGTATAATTATGGGTTTATTGGGTTTGTGCTCTCTGTGTCATTTCTTAATTCTGTGGATAATTTCTGAGTTCACTTGCCTTTTATGTTTCATGGCAATTATATGCATATTTCAAATCATGAACATATGTGAATATAGCTATGGGTCTCTTGTTGAGGAATTATTGAAAAAACAAATACAAGATGATGTTATGGGAGACTTCAGACTTGAAATGTTATTTGTTATGTTTTAATGAAGAACAACACGTCTTGCAACTAAAATGCATTACATTTCTTTATATATGGATGTTTCATTCTCAAATTGTTAAGTTATGCTATGAGACAGAACATTTCTTTTAAAATTTCTTTTTTGCTTGCTCTTACCATCATTTACATATGTGATTACTTTATTCTTCCTTTCTTAGAAGATAAGGCATTCAATGATGTACTAATGACTGGTGCTTCTAATTCTTTAGGACTCGTTTCAGTGACATTTTACGGTCATTCATTTCTGGGAAGTGCATTCTTCATTCCTCTGCTTTGATTCTTGTCCTGATTTGAGCTTATGTTGCTGTTCTGTATAAAAGGGACTAGTTCCATATTTCTACTAGAAGAAAAACGACCAAAGAAACAGTGTGGTTTGATCATAAATTTAGCTTTTTCTTTTCCTAATACCAGATCAAAACTTCATTCAATCAAACATAAACGTGTATTAAGATCGACTTCCAGATGATCTATTATACTATAGGTAATTGGTATAACCATGATCCTCTTGCCGATAATTAAGGAGGAAAATTTCGCACATGATCTATCAAGAGTAAGTAATAATATGCTTGCAAATATGAGATATCATTACTCTTCTACTAATAATGGTATGTATGCAACAAAATAGTTTCAGAGGAGAATGGCCAAATTCGGCAATACATGTTTTGGCAAAAATTGTGGAAATGTCTTGGGTACCTTAATTATATTGTTTTTTTTTTTTTTTATTCACTCCTTGGTATAAATTAATCAGTCAAAGATAATATTTATACATGCATGACAGAAGTGATCTAAGGTAGTGTAAGACGTTCCAAATCTTAACTTTTGGTTTAAGTCTTAGACAGAAACCACAACATAGTCGTAGCACCAGAGAAACAAGAAAAAACAACCACGGCTGTTCATTTTTTAAACGGATCGATCCATAATAAACAGCTAAGGCTGGAATTTGGGAAGCGTAAAGTAAAACGGGCCCTCAAAAAATATAGATTGACAAAAATACCCCTCTTAAACAAACAAACTCACCGCCAAGTCTCTTGAAAAACAAGAGTCCTTAAATTGCAAATCGCATCGCAAGCTGTCCAAATTCCAGAATCACCGCTTCCCCTCTCTCTCCCTCTTAATCTGCGAGATCGCTGAGCTCCTCCTCCGATCTCGAGAATTCCCCAGATCCCATTTCACCAGGTACGGTTTCAAATCAACCCGGTCTCTCAAATTCATCTTTTTAGATCTAATTAATTTTTACTTGGCACATATTTCATTTCTCGTTTTATATTTGTAAAAAGCTTTTTTAGAAAATATTAAAAGAAAGTCATAAAACAACAATGAACTCGAATTACAACAACAAATCGAAAGTGTCCACACCCGGCACGCTGAACAATTTCAACTTCGATTTCGATCTTGGGGTCGGATCGAACAAACCCGCATCACTAATTGATCAAAGGAACCGAACGACGCCGTCGTTTACATCTTCATTTACGTCGTCAACGACAGCAACTCAGCCAAAGCCCGCCTGGCAACCCAACAAGCCGTCATGGACTCACCAACCAGCGCGGACCGGGATTGAAAGCGCTCCCGTCTCTATGGTGGGTGATATTCATGGCAAGACTTGGGCGGCTACGGCCCCGTCCAAGTCCAGTTCTGGGATTGGGATTGTTGATAAGAATCCGAATTTGTTTGGTGATCTTGTGAGCTCTGCTTTAGGCCAGGGTAATAATAAGAGTAATAGTAATGTTCCTTTGAAAAATACAACACCCGCTTCAAACAATAGCTCGTATTCCATGGGGAATTTGACTGATTCATTGCCAAAAACGAGTAATCCGGTGAAAAGTAGTGGGAATTCAGGGGCTGGACAAAGTTTTGGGGGTTATCCCAGTGGATATAGTGGTAGTAATAATAGTAGTTATGTGAAAACAAATGTGAATGCCAATGTGAATGTGAATGTGAATGTTAATAAGAGTTCGAATATTGGGGGTCCTTCAATGAAAGATATTCGTGGAAATGGAATTCGTCCAAATAATGATCCATTTGGTTCCTTGTTTGATATGGGGTCAAAGCAATCAGGTGGTAGTCTTAATTCAACGAGTAAAGGGAGTAAGGCCGGCAGCGGGAGTGATGGTTTTGGGGATTTTCAGAATGCTTCGAAACCTAGTACTATGGCATTCCCTGCAAGTGGTTTTTCTTCGAGTAATAATGATTTTATGGGATCGAATATGGATGATTTTGGGATGCCTGCTATGGACCACAGCACTCAGAATAAGTCCTCAAGTCAAAGTCAAAGTACTGGTGGTGATCCACTTGGCGTGTTATTTTCATCATCGGCCAGCGTTGGTGGTACTGCTTCTGATGGAGGGCAGCCGTTTTCAGAAGTGGATGATTGGGGTTATTCTGATTTTGGTGGAGAAACCGATAATGGGGGTACTACCACTGAGCTTGAAGGGCTGCCTCCTCCTCCTGCTGGGGTTACCGGTGCTGCTGCTAAGAACAAGGGTGTAGATAATCAAAAGGCGGGTCAATATGCTGATGCTATTAAGTGGCTGTCTTGGGCTGTGATTCTTCTGGAGAAATCAGGTGATATGGTTACCATGATGGAGGTTTTATCAACCAGAGCTTCATGTTATAAAGAAGTTGGGGAGTATAAGAAAGCTGTGGCTGACTGTTCAAAGGTATCAACAATTGTGTCATTCCTAATAATTTGTCATGCATTTTAGTCACTGCCTTTAGTCTGATTACTTAGTTTACAAATAAAAATTGGTGAATTTATTATGTTGGTTTCGTTTGTAATGACAGCTTGTTTTGTATTTTCGAATGATGCTATGCAGGTGTTGGAACAAGATGATGCAAATGTATCTGTCCTTGTGCAGCGTGCACTCCTGTATGAAAGCATGGAAAAGTATAAACTTGGAGCTGAGGACCTGAGGACTGTTCTGAAGATTGATCCCAGTAACAGGATTGCGAGAAGTACCATTCACCGGCTGACTAAAATGGTTGACTAGAGAGGTTTTCGGGATCATTTTCTATTTGTATTAGCAGCATCATTTTAGCTTTATACATTTTTCCCACTTTACTCTAAGAAATCATGGGGAATTATCACACTTTTCCTGGAAACATGGAATTCGTTTGATTTTTGTTGCCTTCTGAAGAATTTGACTGGTACAATGTGTTTGAGGTCTTGCTTTGTTTGCCGATTGGAAATTATTTTTCCTTTTTACTATGAAATGTCTTTCAAATTTATTCAGCTGATCGTTGTCTCCTGTTTCTGTATTTTTACAATATAATTAACCGCATTCTCAGACTGATTTCTTTAATGACATGAACGGTATACATTCATGTAACAACATAGGTGGTGGTGAAGTCAAAATGCGGTGTTAGATAGATAGGTAAATTGATAGGAAAATGATAATTTTAATGGGCCTGATTTCTCTGATTTGTTGGTTTGGGTGCGCCTCATGTGGGCGGCCCAAGCCCAAAGTCCAAAATCATGACTTAGGGAAGCAGTATGGTGAGCTGATGAACGAAAAGTGGATGTCTTTTACATTGTCAAAACAGTACGTCCAGAAAATGGCTGTGAGGAGGCGGCAGAATCGGAAGAAAATTGGGCTGTAAAGAAGACCCAACCAACAAATGATAAGCGTTGATGCTTCCTGTGTTAAGTACTTGTCTCGTGCGTAGATGGTACAAAGATCTCTTGCTTGCTGCCCGTGTGCTGTTCTAGTCTGCTTTTTGACCACTTTATACTAAGTAGATCCATAGTCAAAGATGAAAGAAGTCAATATTTTGCGGCATATATCTTTACAACTTGCTTGTTGTGTGTTACTTTACCAATACTTGTAGATGGGGAGGTGATGATACAACCAACAATGCGGCTCATATGATAAGCATTGAAGCTGTTGTGGTACTTACCTTATGTGTAGAAGAAGGTACAAAGTTCTATGGCTTGGGTACTTTTGTTCTGTTCGAGTCTTCATTTTTACCACATTGGAATTAAATAGTTTCAACTTTCAAAGTCAGAGATGAAAGAAGTCTATTTTTGGCAATGATCTTTGTTTCTACCATAAATGCCAAAACTCACTCTCTTTTTTTATTTTATTTATTCTATTTCCTTTATACCAAGCAATATGGGTTAATTACAAAAATGGATGGACGTCACCGCAGAAGCTTTTAGTTTTTAAGCCCAAGGAAGAATTGAAAAGGACAATATGCAGCGGTTATGATTATGATTTCCCATTTCAAAGCCACAACGTCATCAAGAATCATTACAACATTTAGATTTTAGAAGGGCAAGGTCAAATGCAAGAATATATCAGATTTCTATTTTATTTTATTTTGTTTGGAGAGTAGGAATACCATTGTTAGATATTAGCGTAGTGAAACCTGCTTGTCTCATTTTCGAGTTACCATGTGACGATATGTAGTGCTGAAGAAGAGGTTATTTGGTTACATGTGCAAAACCGATCAGAAATTTGTAAGGAGATTAGAATTAGGTCGAGCATCCCATAAATCTCAACCAGCCTCAGATCGTTGAGCTCTTCTCAAAAAATTAGTCATAACGTTTATGCATGAACAAGCGTTGTAATTGTAACTCAATAATTATTTCATAATGGGTACTTCATTAACTTATAATTTAAATGGTGCATTCAATTCAGAAACGGCTGCACATTGAAGGAGATGCGATAATATTGGGTGTTTATAAAAACTCGAAGGAACCTAGGAAAAGGGACTTTTGGCTCTTGAAGAAAGTTAATCCTTAAAAGAGAAGAAAAAGACTTAGCCAAAAAAGATAGAAAATTTAGGTCAAGAAAAGACCAAGTTAAGTTTTTTCCATAATTATGGATTACTGATTTGAGCGTTGGAGGCAAAATAAAATATCCGATGCCCCCTGACAGTTTTTCGTAATTGCAAGAAAAAGAAAAATGGATTAAGCAAAAAAGTCAATAACAATCTCATTCAGGTGTTAACGACTAGTCCCCACCAAAAAATAAATACAAGTGTTCGTAAGATAACCTAATTATATTTAAAGCTCAACCACATTTCTGCATCAATATATTTTATTTTATTTTTTTACATATAACTTGATGGTTCAGAGGAGAGTTATCCTTTAAATAAATGGATCTTACAGGACATTATATCGAGTGACAAAAATGTGGACATGGTGGGCGCCCCTTACAGGCCAAGTTGCCTAAGATCAGTGATCAGCAGTGGACCACAAGATCGAGAGAGAGACAAACAGATGAATGCGTGTGTGAGAGGAGGTCCCGTTTGTTTCCCGGGAAAAGGTTGAAATGAAGGCGTTGGGAGGCAGAAACAGAACTGTTTTCTTAGCGAAACGTCAACCTTAGCTGTTTCTTAAAACACCCTGCAGCAACATTTTGGTCCCTTTCGTGTGTGTGTGACAACATCTTATCTTCTAAATTCATCAATGCATAAATAACCCAAAACGCCCATGCCTAAAAATCTCAGGGAGTGCTTCTGTTACTATAACAACTGACAAGAGTTTTGCTGCTTAAGACCACCTGTAAAAATCTTTGGTGCAGATTCGCATCGCGGAGAAAAGTTGCAGTCAATGCCAGAAATTGCCGTTAATAACAATGAGGTCCCTCATTGTCTGTATTATTTTAAATAAGGTTATCTTTTATCCAATTGTATAACAGAGGTCCCTGACCTCTGTTGAGATGGTCAAAGTACCCTTAGTATTGAACTTAAACCCTACTGTTGGTAATTTAACGACCAGTGGTATTGCTGTCATTTCAGTAGGATTTAGGACCTAAATGATACAAACGAACAAACTATGTTCTTACCTGATAAATTATATAACTCTCTAACCTAGATTTTTTTACACCAACTCGAAACTCCAGGTCAATGTTTTTATTTATTTATTTATTTTTTGAGAGACCGTCATGGTTCTTTAACATATTGACCAACGGTTTTTGTAGCTTATTTTAGGCCATGACACGTGAGTTTATGCGAAGATAATCAATCAGTAAACACTCTAGTAGAATTAATGGCTGAGATCCCATTAATTTAATTATTTATTCAAAAATTTTATTATTATAAATTATTGTCAATAATATATTGATATATTAATTAATTGTAAAATTAATTAATTATAATAATATACTAATTAATTATAATAATTATATTATTAATTATTGTGATTATTTAGTCAAAATAATGTTTTTATTAATAGTTAATAATTATTAATATAATAATTAATAGTAATTTTTATATTAATTAATTATTAATAATAATAAATGAATTAATTATAATAATAGTAATATATTAATTATTGTGATTATTTAATCAAAAACATAATTATTATTTTTATTGTTAATAATATATTTATATATTAATTAATAGTAATAATTATATGAATTAATTGATGATAATATACTTTAATTATATTATAATAATTAATGGTTTTATAATAGTAAATTAATTAATTATAATAATAATATATTAATTATTGTGATTAGTTAGTCAAAAACTATAATTATTAATAGTTATCATTAATAATGTTTTAATATAATAACTAGTAGTCTAATTATATTAATTAATTAACAATTGTGTTTGAATTATTATAATAGTATATTAATTAATTAATTATAATAATAATAATATATTAATTATTGTTATTTATTCCTAAAATTATTAACATATTATTGTAGATAATAATTAATGGTAATTTTTATATTAATAATAAATTTTATAATAATAGTAATATATTAATTATTGTGATTATTTAATCAAAAACTATAAATATTAATATATTATTGTTAATAATAATTTTTAATTAATAGTAATAATTATATCAATTAATTGAATAATATATGAATTATAATAATTATATTAATAATTATTATAACAATAAATAAATTAATTATAATAATAAAAATATATTAATTATTGTGATTATTTATTAAAAAATATAATTATTAATGGTTATTGTTAATAATATATTAATATATTAATTATTATAATAATTATATTAATTAATTAACTATAATAATATTATATTAATTATAATAATAATATATTAATTATTGTGATTATTTATTCAAAAATTATAATTATTGTAATAATGTCTTTGAGTCCTCATGAATATTGTTGGTAATATTTGTCTTTTAATTTGAAAAGACATTTAAATTATAGTAGTCTCGAAACCATAGATTCTTTGAGTATATTAATATGCAATTATCAAAAAAAAAAAAAAGAGAATCAAATCATATGAATCCACATCAATCAACCCTTTCGAGTCTTTGTGTATATGTACAGATCTTACGTGTTTATTCTTATATAATAAATAGTCAATTCATTCAGTTTATGTTTTAAATTTGTCTTTTAATTTGAAAAGACATTTAAATTATAGCTGCCATAATTCTTTGACATTAATATGCAATTATCAAAAAAAAAAAAGGTCAAAAGGTGAATCTTGTTGTGTAATGTACAGATCTTACGGGTCAATTTTCAGTTTATGTTTTAAATCCTTATAAGGCTTGACATTACTTAAGGTGAAAGAAAATGGCACGAAATTATGAAAAGATTTAAACTGTTAGAGGGAACGTATTCAAACAATATGATTCAGAGAGTTCTCGTGGGTATTATTAGTAACTGACATCTTTTAGCATCATAACTTGAATCTTGCTCCTAATTGTTGTGTTTTAACATGAAAGAATCGCATGTGGGCAATAATTCTAAAAAGTAATTGTCAAATAATTTTTATATATTCTACCATTTTTTTAGAAATTAAATATATCATTAGAAGGAATTTTTATTTGTTTGGAACCCCCATTTTATTCATCTAATTTTTTTTTTTAAAAAATTACATTTAGTGTTGTTTATCCTCTTGCCCGTGAGTAAATTAGAGTTAACGATAGATGCCCCGTTCTCCCACCCCCCCCCCCCCCCCCCTCTTTCCCTCTCTTCCAACAAAGCAAAACAACTAAATTAATTGATTAGAACTTAAGATTTAGCCAAGCCGTACATTATTTAAAATCTGTACATGGTAAAACGAAATTGTCGAAGCAGTGGCCCGTTTGTTATTATTACCAAAATGAAGGCCTTATGACAACAGTGCCACTCCAAAATGACCAAGTGCACTCCTTCCGTTTTATTTTGTATCTACTCTAACGTGCGTTACATCAAGCTGTTCATAGGCGAGTTGAAACCAATCACAACTCGCCACGCCCACAATCTTGCCACCCACTTGGCATTACAGTTACCATACTGCACAGAGGTGGACCCCACTCTCGCTTGCCTCAAAATCCTAGCGCAATGATTAATCAGAGGGCTGTAAATAAATGAATTCTCTCACCTCACATATCTCACTTTTCTCCCCTGGCGTGTGCTTCGGAGAATTGGTGTAATATCAAATGGATCCCGATAATTTTATATGTTTTCAAATATATGAATAATTATTTTCATGTGAATCAAATAAGTCGTAATACCTATTAAAATAACTAAAAGACTCTTTAGAATTGAGTAGGATATTATTATACGGATCCTCACTTGTAATCATTCTCTCTTAACAAAAGGGCGTGAATTGAGCTTGTAACAATTATCTTTTAGCACGTGAGAATTGAGAGATAATAATTATGAAAGTAACTTTTTAATATATTGACATCAATCATAAAAACAATTTCAATAGATTTACAACCTTTGTTTTTTTTTTTCAAAAAATTAGATACATAATTAATTTTTTTAATAGAACACATTTTTATTTATTGATTTCAAATAAATCATTATTAAATTAAACATAATTATTGACTAAGATATCCACTAAAATAATTAACTAAAAATTAGATTCAGTAATATCCTTAAAAAAAGAGATTCTATATTGAGTTTGATACCCTTACTATTGCAATTATAAACATTCAATGTTAGGAAAGCATTGTGTCAATTCAATTGTGGTTAAGATAAAGTACTTGAGAGGTTACTTGAGTTAATGATTCAAGCTTCCATGAGAACATCACTTTTAAGTGAAAGTAGATTTTACGTAGTTTAAATATAAATAAAATATGGACCAAATGAACTTAATAGGAGGCCAAATATTGAGGCCATTGATAATAAAATTAACAATAATTCTATGCTAACTAAGTTGGAATACTTAATTTATATCTCAAACGATGTGACAAATGACTTGTCATTGTTTTATTTGCTCAAGTGATAATTAATTGCAAAGCCTTATCATTTATAATTTAAATGGTGAAATTATATTAGTGATACATTAGTTAAGATACAAACTAAATATCTCAATTAAGTAAATATAACATTACTCTAAATTTTATTTTATTTTATTTTGATGAGAGCATCACTCTAAAATTGATTAAAGCTGATATTTAATTAAATATTAGTACATTAATATCTAAAAATATTACCAAAAGATTCTTTTGATTTTATTTTTTAAAAACTTATTTACTTACTTATGTGACAAATAAAAAACTGAAAAATAAATTATCTCCTAAAATACTCTTCAAATAACAATATTAATAGTAGTTAGAAATACAAGGATAGAAACCTATTTGGCATAAATAAATAAACAAACAAACAACGTCTTATTTGTGGAAACATAATAACTTGAGGGATCCGAAGGTTATTATCCTGTTGCTATTAGGACGTCACTCCGCTTTCCTGAATTCCTCTCCACCGTCTGATGAAAATCAGAGCCAAACAAAGGAGGCCCAAGGAAAAAAGCTACGCCCATTTGTCACTTTATAGTCAGATTGAATGGAACCGTCAGGCTATATAAATTGAGAGCCCAGACCAAGGCTAGCTGCTACATATTACTACAACAAACTTTGTTTCTTCCTTCAAACTTTTCCATCCCAACACACAAAGTAAAAGAGAAGAAAAAATAATATGTGTGGCGGTGCACGTATTGCCAATTATGATGAAGTCAGGCCGATCAGGCGTGAGCGGAAATTGACTTCGGAGGATTTCTGGTCCCAGTTTGGTTCCATTTCCGACCTCCTGGGCTTGGACTGCAATGGCAAATCCCACCCTAAGCAACCTCTCAAAGGTAACATTTTTTTCCTCTGGGTCCCTCCCTCCTTAAAGATTCATTTTTTTTGGCGGCTTAAACAATTTGAGGAAAGATTATGGGTTTCATTGAATTTAAATAGTTTCTGTGTTATTTTATGCTTAGGCCCCGTTTACTTGGTAATATTTATTCTGTCATCCCTATAAGTTTGTTATTTCTCCATTATGGTCCCGGTCAACTGGTCAAGCGAAGCAAAAATCAAGGTTGTTATTGCATGATCTGGGCATCGCATATATATTGTTAACCGATTCAAGCTCGGTTTCTTCTTTCAAAAACTGCCTTTGGTGCGATAGCTTAAAAATGTTTCGATGGTTCTGGTGATTACAGTGAAAAATGAGAAGGCTGAAGATTCGAGCAATAAAGCTGCTCGTGATGAGGGGAAGGAGAAGAAGACTCAGCGAGTTCGCAAGAACGTGTACAGAGGAATAAGGCAGAGGCCATGGGGAAAATGGGCAGCGGAAATTAGAGACCCTTACAAGGGCGTCCGCGTTTGGCTCGGCACTTTCAACACGGCCGAAGAAGCCGCAAGAGCTTATGATGAAGCCGCCAAGCGTATCCGCGGCGACAAGGCCAAGCTCAACTTTGCTCAGCCGCCGCCACCAATAGCTCCACCTCCAGCTAAGAAACGCTGCATGCTATCCCCTGAGTGGGCTCAGCCGAGATTTGAAACCATCGCAACCCCACTGGCTCCGGATCCGGCTCCGGCTCCGGCGCCGTCCCCGTTCGTGGGTTTTGGGTATCAGAATGACTTTTATCAACCCAGCGGAGTGGATAACGAGTTTCAGCTGAGCCAGCAAATTTCGAGCCTGGAATCGTTTCTGGGTTTAGACCCATTAACGAGTCGCGCGAGTGGAAACGGTGCTGGTGATTGTGACTCGGTGCAGTTTTGGATGCTTGATGACGCGGCGTCGACTCAGCAGCTGAACAGTAATCAGTTCTTGTATTAGTGAAAATAATAAGCGAATTGAGTTGTGGGAGTGTTGTCTCTGTCCCTGTCTCTGTCTGTGTGTGTTTTGAGTTGGTGTTTAATGTTGTTTGTGTAGTTTGATTTCTGTGTTTATGTTGTTAATGACTTGTTTATTTTAATTTGTGTTATATGTTAATGACTCGGTACTCATTATGCGCGTCGTATAATAAGCAGCTGCTTGCTTCTGCCTGCTTTGCATGCAGCATCTTTTTTCAACTTTCTGTTTAATTTCCAGGCCTCGGAAATTGCAGGTGATGTCGGTGGCGTGGCGGGTATGATTTCTTTCTTTGATTTTTTTATTTTGGTAGTTAGCCTTCTGATTTACGCATTATTGCTTCGAGAGATTGGATTAATACAGTGATTTTTATTATTTTAATTCTAATTAAAGAATCCGTGCAAGCCATTCTGAATCGGGCTTGTGCTGGTTTTTCGGTTATATAATCTGGAGATTTTCTTTCCTTTTTTAATATCACAATTCTTTCGTTACACACACACGCATATTTATTTATATGCATATAGCATGGGTTCAACTATCCTAGTGTTTAAGGATGACAAAAACAAAATCCTCCATGAGTTTGGAGTCTCATTAAGCTCCATTCTAAATGGGATAAATTTTGAATAATTCTTAAAAAATTGGGTTAGGAATGAAAAAAAATAATTTTTAAATTTTTAATGAAGTGGGGTTTGATTTTATACTTTCCACATTATCTCCACTTTAATTCTCATTATATATAAATATTTTTTTTAATATTTTTTATTTTATCAATTATAATATTAGTTAATAATTTTTTTTATTTTTACTTGATATAAATGAGTTATAACTAAAAGAAAATCTTACAATATAATTTTTATTCAATCTTAAAATATTATTATGTTTTCTTTTCTCTTAAAATATTGATCTCTCCAAATATTTTTTAATTTTAATATCATTTCAAGATATTATTTCAAATATTTAGAGATTTTTTTAAAATAATTTAGATATTTTATAATATGGTAATAATTTTATTTAAGTTTTTAATTTTTAATTTATTGAGATTATAAATCTATATCTATTATAAAATAAATAAATAAGAAATAGAATAGAGACGGAGAAATCATTTCTTACGTGAAGATTTTTTATATTCATCTTATTAAATTTATTAAAAAATAAAATAGAGAATGATGATAAAATTTTTAATGAGATAAAAAATGAATAGGCCCTCTCACTTCACCTCCGCTCCATTACCATCCCTGCTAGTGTTATGGTTATGATTAATTGGCGATAAAGATTACATTCCGAATAAAAATAAAAATTTAGATAATCTTATCTCTCTTCTTTAAAGATAAGTTTAAGACTTGTTTTTAGTTAATAAAAAAACAAAAGGGGTTTTTCCTTCTTTAGGAAAAGAAGAGAAGATGAATTGGACGTTGCCTTCATTTGTACGTACACGAGGATTTTACGTGCATTATATCAATGCAGTGACTGCCAGCCATTTATTACGAGTGCATCTGTAATCTGTGCCTTTGAGAACTGTTCAACTTGGCCTTTTCAAAAAAATAAAAAAATAAAAAAGTAATGAAATTCCGAGCGTCCGGGCTTTAATTAGCGGTCGGGGTGGCTTCTAACTTAGACAAATAAAGTGGTGGTTTACAGATTCATACGTTAGAAAAATTTTATTATAATTATTTAATTTTTATATGTTAGATTTTTTTTTATTTTTTTTAATATACTTAAATTGATTTTTTTAATTTATTTATAATAAAAAAAATTAATTTTTTAGATTTTTCTTTATTGATAATTATTTTATTATTAAAATTTTTTATACAAATTTTATATTTGATACTTTTAATGTTAAAGAACTATAATTAATAGTATTAATTATTAATTCATTTTTTTCTAAAAAAATATTTATCCATTTAAAAAAAAACCTTAATTATTTAACATTATAAAATTTCTTACACTCTTCTCTATAAAGAAAACTATTACATTTATTTATTTACTTTTGAAGTAAAAAAAAAAAAAGAAATTCTTCAAATAATAATCTTAAAGTGTTAGAAAAAAATCTACTTGATTATTTTTCTTTTTTAAAATTTCTCATTATCTTATTAATTATTAATATTCAATATATAATTAAAAATTAATTAAATTTTGAGTGCATTTACGTTTCTTTAAGTAGTAAAGTTACTAAATGTAAAATAATTTCATAAAAAAAAAAAATTCATGTAAATCTTCTAATATTTTAGAGCCGACCCTGATAGCGGTGGCCGCCTCGCGGTCGTGGGTGACTGTAACAAAATCGAAGGCCCTTCAACAGTTGAGAAAAGAGCACTGATTTGCATACATAATTGTCGTTGATGGAATATTTGAAAAGTAAAATTACTTGTTTCAATGGTCAAAAATTTAAGGGTCGTCAATGTGAAGTTGTTGGTCTCCCTGATTGTGATGTTGAATAAGATTGAAAAACAACCCCAACTCCATTCATGCACCAGACAATATATATATATATATATAAATACACACACACACACACACATATATATATATGTATAGTCGCAAAGCATGCGGTAAATGTTTCTCTTGGCCCTATCTCCTATGTGATTCACTACTTTCCTAGTTAGTTCTTTTTTTTTAATGATTTATTTCAACTCTTTTTTCTAACTTTGTAGAAAGGTGTCTAAGACTTTTTATTTTTTATTTTTTTTTTTGAATTCTAAGACCTATTAAAAATATGGGGATACAAATTTTTCAAACTTCGTTTAGAGTAAAATCGTTCGTTTTTTGTGTTGAAGAATGCCAATTCTCATATCGCATTGATTATTATTATTATTGTTATTGTAGACTTATATTGGTTACCATCGTATTGATCAAGATTGGTATGACATGTGTTTTTCATATGTGTTCAAATTAAAATAAATTATTACCCATCATTTTACACTTTTTTTTTTATTTATTATTATTTGACAACTAGTGATTTTACGGCTAAAAGTGATTGTGATTTTAAAAAAAAAAAAAAAAAAAGGTCGTCGGCAGAAACTGATCTCTTTCACCGATTTTTATAGCCATATTATTTCTTTGTTGTGCCCTTGAAAATAGATCAATTAGGCTGTCGGATTTTCTGATAAATTTGTGTCACTGCTTGCGACATTCCACGACTCTATAAGTAGTAGATGACACAAACTTTTCCATCTGGGTAAGTAACAGGATCCGACAAGAAATTTATGATCCCTCCTGTCAGCCTAAAATCAAAGGCCAAAGGTTGATACTTTGACTCATCCCGCAAACTCGAGAACTTCTCCTTCCATTAACGCCAGTGTTTTCAAACATTTACTTTTACTTGCGGATTTTTCATACTTGAATAGTAACGAGAAAAAGGCAAATAAATGCAAGGCTCTCGAAGTGAACTAATTTTGATGCTAAAGAGGAATTTTAGTGATCGATCGCGAACGATTATTAGACATGTGCAGATAATAAAAAGAATCTCAAATTGCGAAGAATCGGCGTCAATGAAACAGTAGCACCGGTAATCGATAGTCAATCACAATTGGCAGGATGGTTAGAAACCATTGACAAACACGTCAGTCAGTGGAAGATGCATGAACCGAACCCAGAGGTGCGTCACCACTAGAATCTTAGTGGGGCCTTTGATTACAACACACACTTCTGCACATTCATGTTTACGGGGAAAAAAATAAAAAAAAAATATATATTCAATAACTTCTTAATCATGGTTACGGAGATAATTAGGGACCGGCGGTTCTTGTCATCTTTCTCGAACTTCGAGGATTTCTCAACATTTTATTTCAAAATTTATCCTAAATAATGTGACATGCTATGATGTATCGTTCGTTGAGCAATTAATAATTTTTTTATAATTTTAAATTAAATTAATTATATTATTTCATTATTCAATAAATAAATGTAATATTATTTGAAATTAAATTTTGAGATGTACAATAATATTCTTCTCATTTAGTTCTAAAATAACGTTGGGCATTAGGTGCAGACTCAAAATCTTTAATCATTACATAATTATTAGATAGTAATTTCAATTAAAGATGAGTTTCTTAGGATTGGGTTTGACCTTCTTTTTTATTGGATTAGACTGTGTTGAACTCTTGATGTGGGTTTTTCATATCGTGCCTTTCATATTTTAAGTTCGATTATACTCTTCTAAATTTTCTCTTAAAATATGTCTACTTCTTTAGATGACAGAATATGATATTTATCATATAAATCTCTACAAACATAAGAAAAACAATCAAAGGGCCGGCTTTGGCAGCATAAACCCTTTCAAAATCACCAAATTTTTAGAAAAATAAAGTTTAGAGTGAGAAAAGCTATAGAGATAAAGCATTAAGAGAGAAAGTCGGTATTTTTTTTTTTGGAACGATTTTTGGCGTATTTTTAAATAAGAATAGAGGATTTATATTTATAACTCACTTCAATTTAACTTGAGTCCTTGTTATGTTGAAGACAAGTGTCATTGTTTTTATAACATTCGGCGACATTTGTCCTTTTGTTCCCAAGTAGAGTGACACTTGGATAGAGGGGCTGCACAAATTAATTTGGCTAGAAGGGCCAAAGAATTTATTTAAAAAAATATAAACTTCTAATTTAGATAAGACATTATTAATTTAATGAACAATAAAATATTTTGAAAAGCAAGTAAAAAATTAAGAAAAAGTACTTTCTTCTGTTTTTACTTTTTAAAGCTAAAAAGTTTTGATTTATAGAGGTCAAATTCCAATTAGTTTCACTAAAAAAAAAAAAGGAAAAAAAGTATAGGAAGCATTCATCACAATCAATCACATAAATCTGAGAATAATTTAGACTATCGATCGAAAATTAAATAAAGAAGCTTAGAAAATAAAAGAAATATTTTCTAAGAATAAAGTTGAAAGAAGTCAGAATTGGGCTGAGGGAAACCAAGAGTGCAGGTCAGTGGACAGGAATTGGTTACGACGCAATAACAATAAAATATTGGCGTAGATAACGATAAAGTAGCTGGCTAGAGCAATTATACGTAGAAGCAAGTGGTTAGTGAGGAACAATTTCATTTACTTTATAAACAAGTATTTTGTTGGAAGAGGCATATAAGTGTGGTTATTGTAGCATGGAAAAATGGAATGGGATCAATTGATATTAGTTAAAAGGAAAAATGAAGCAAGAACGAAAGGATATGAAGTGGAACGGAGTTGATTAAGGTGTTGAGAACACATACAGAGCCATAAAACCCAGCAGGTCCACAGTAATTGGAGCAAAAAATAATCCAGTATGTGGAGGGATGAAGTGGATGGATTGGTGAATTAGTAGGAAGCATTAGAAAAATTGAAAGCCGCAGTAGATGGACTATTCGCGACATTAGTTCTGCAAATGGGCAAATAGGGAGAAGATTATTAATAATGGAATAGTATAGAAGGAAGAAAGCTTGTGTAAGTGGCACTATTTGTAGTGTATGGAAATAATGGGAAAAACGGGGAAAAAATAGCAGTACAATACTTAATATTGAAACAAATAGGAAGGAGAAAAAGGGATGGAATGGAAATAAAGTATACTTGTGTAGGTAGTGATTTGAAAGGGAAAGAAAAAAAGAGAACAAATTGTGGAGTGGAGAGGAGGAGGAATGTATAATTAGAACAATAATGAATTAAAGTGTGTGAAATTTGCATCGAGTCTAAAGACATATAGATTGGATTTGAATATAACATTTTGTAACATTGACGATAACTAAAAAACCCATGCATGTGTTGTTATATAACTATCATCATAACCGTGGTTCAAAATAATAAATATCTCAAAAAATGGGTGGTTGCTTAAGACATGAACGACCAAATGCCCATCATCTTTATTTATTATCATGAAATTACACTTTATAGCACCATATAAATGCATTCCTAATGCACCAAACAAATACATATCCGTTACCCCCATGTCAAAATCTTCAAAATCTTAATGCTTTCGATTCATTTCTTTCCATTACTTGGTTGCAATTTCACCTTACTTGTTCTTGATTTGCCACACAGGTTCATTGTAAAACTTAATAACACCAAAGTTACTATATAAATTTTGGTCATACATTCAATAATCATTACATGTACTTACAAAGACACAAAACAAATAGATTAATTAATCTGTTGATCATTATACAAGTGCAAAAAATTGGGTATAAAATTAATTGAATTGACAATTGACATTTAAGACGCTAGGTGCTTCTAAGAAATTGAAGTTGAATGCATAGTTAGCATGAAGATAAAGAAATGGACACCAAACACAACCAACACAGTGAAATTATAGAGCAAAACAACTACTTTTTCATCAATCCTACTGCATTAAATGGGTCTAATTGAATTGTTGGTAAATAATCCTTAAATTAATTTGAAAATTAATGCCCTCTACTCCACAATTTTGCCATTCTTTGTGCTAAATCTCACTTCATTAAGTTTATTAAGAAAAATTCATTAGTCAACTCAAAAATTCCAATTCCACTAACTTGATATTTTGTTGCCACGATCTCTCCCTCCATTCCGTTTGATGCTACCATATGTAAATTAAACTCACCACGATCCACTTCATAAATTTGAGCTAGCACATAGCCACTACACACCCTAAGACCAATTACGAAGGTGCAACGAGTTGGGATGGTAACCCAACTTTAACTCAGTATTCATTCTCAGGCTTCAACCATTAGGTTTTACTCATTATAATGTAACGACTTCCCAAAATACTGACAAATAAAGGGGGCAGGGTGCCCAAGGGTACGCTAAGGATATGTATATGTTGGTATTTTGATAAATACAAGTAACTTGAAGGATTTTTGTTTTTTTAACTATTTTATTATTTAACTTGAAATATTATATATTATTTTTAAAAAAAATTTCTTATAAGGAACACAGTCCATATCCATTTGTTCATGGAACTGCCCCTACATTGGACATGCAAGTACACAACCTTGTCCTCAAATCAAAAGAGGAAGTGTCTTGATCCTCTTTGTTGGGAGGAGGATGTGGCGTTAAGGTGCTTAGTTCAAATGAGGAAATCTTTTTATCCTACGTTTTCAACCTGCGAAGTTTGTGCGAAGGGGTTTATCTTTGGAAGATTTTCCTAAGAGGTTTTTCCTAAGTGACTTGTCCTGCGATATTAAGAACCCAAAAAATTTATCCTAAGTGGTTTATTTTAAAATTTTAGTATCTTAAGAACCTATGGGGTTTATCTTAGTTAATTTATCTTCTAAGAACCTAAGAGGATTATCTTAAGAGATTCTGTCTTAGTTTGCTCAAAGGTCCTCTTATAAGGTTTATCTTAAATGGTTTATCATAAGATCCTAAATATATCGTAAGAACCTAAGAAGTTTATCTTAAGTTTTGTATTAATCTTTTTTTGGGCTTTGTTGGAACAATATTTATTCAAGTTGGACTTAGGTTTAATTTTGGTCCAACAAAAGTGTATATAAAAGAGTAAAGGAAACACATTATCAAGTAATGAGACATCAAGAATCATTATAAACAAAATACATATATTTAATATTAATTTTTTAAAGGTCCCAATGTAATAATAACTTAACTGTAGAAAGTACTTTAGTAATTTTATGGTGCGTTTGGAATTGAGGTGCTGTAACTTTTAAGTTATAGTTGTTGTGAAAAAAAAAACTATAATTATGAAATAAAAGTAAGTAATATGTAGTAAATATAAATTTTGACAAAATTATTAAAGATATAATAAATTTTTCATCATACAAATGAAAAATAATATTAACATAGCTTTCAAGTTAAAGCATTTAGTATTTATTAAACACTTTAGTGCTGTAGCTTTTGCCGAACTTTAATCCCAAACACAATTTTAGAAACATTATTGTCATTTTCGTTCATTATATTAAGTATTATTTTTTTAGAATGAAAAGTTGTATTAAAATTGGATCATATCCTCTCCTAGACATTTTCTCTCCTAGCACTTTTAGATTTTTAAGGATGTACTAGCAAATGTAATTAATGAAATTAAATCTTATATTGTAATCTTATTTTTTAAGTAATGGTAACTCAAAAATTTTCTTCAATTATTGCGATTTGGAAAAATTCAAAACAAATGTATTGGATGCATCTCTAGCTCTAAAGTCCAAACGACAAAAATTTCCATTCATAACTAGTAGAGTAGTTTCTTCTTGTTACTGTGGGCTCGAAATAGAGATCGCAATGCCTCTTCGGAATTTCTATTTTTTTTTTGGCCGCCAATTTTTGCATTATCTATTGGGTAAGTTTATGACGCGGATTTAGATTGGAAAAAAGGCATTTGCCCATGTCGCTCAAGAGATAAAAAGGAACACTATCAAAAATTTTTAAAAAAAAAAAAGGAACAAGTTTTATCAAAATTCATCACGCACTTGAGATTTGGCTGCGATTTCAACTCCCGGCTGACTTATTCCGAAATCCCCACTTGGAAACTTCTAATCCGCAACTTTCAACAATGGGATTGAAATCAAGTTTGCAATCATATCAAACGGATAAATTCGCTTAACGCAGGCTATTTTGCCGTACTCCATAAAATGAGCAAAACCCACATTCCAATATCAATATATCATAAATTCATCAACATTCTCTTGTTTAGAAATTAGAACCAGGCGTTGCTTAAACCCTGAACATGCTTGAACCATTTTAACTCACAATTTCATTTCTACAGATCTATCAACGATCGTATGAACAAGCAATCACTAAGAAGTTAAACTTTAACCTATTTCAGTTTCATGGTAGAGGTGGAAACCGGCAAAATCAAAGATGGGAACCTAAATTGCTATTTAGCTTTTTACCGACCAAATACATCAGTCATGATCGAACACGATTCGCAGATGCTATAATTGCACTGAAAAGAGATATGGAAATCAAAACACTACTGAAATAATTGGAATTTTTCTTTTTTTACCTGTGGCATTGCTTATGTACCAAAGCAGCCAATTGGCGAGACATGTACAAGCTTTCACGTCACCCAAGTTGCATAAAGGTCTCTAGTGTTGCAAGCAGTCAATTATTAAGTACACCAGCCGTCAAGGTACAAGGAAGGCAAGATGCATGCATCTCTAAAATCCATCAAAGACATGTATGATTCTAGGAATATCAACATGATCTTGATCTAGTCCACTTTTGTCTTCAGTTGCACATATTTAAAGTTGGAAGGAAAGTTTCTAACATATCTTCTCAAATAAAGCCACCAAACTTCATGTCGTCAATGCAAAATATTGTATGATCAAAAAGAGAAAATAATACTTAGTAAATGCTCAAATCTGGCTTCCTTATTTGCTTCTAGAAAAATTAACAATAGTGAAATTTTCAATCAACTCAAGACAGGTTTAAGAGAATATGGTGCTTTGATGAACTGTAACTCATCTGAAGCCATCATATTGAACTTTAACTACTTTAATACAAATTCATGATTATGAATCTACCAATAACATACAGTAATATGCAGTTGAGGGCAGAGAAGAACAGACATGAAAAAAAATATTCTTTCGGCATTGCATTGGACCCAAAAAGAAAAATTTCTTTCAGTGCTGCATTTGTCACTGATTGGGCTATTCAATGTCAAGGTAGCTTATTCACCATTCTCAACTTAAGCACATAATAGAGTATTCGACAACCTAATCATGACTATTTGAACTTTCCAGTATAGTTTAAGAAGAGAAAAAGAGAGGAAAAACAAAAAGCAAAAAAAAAAAAGAAGTGCTTCGGATCAGTCATCAGTACCAAAAGAAGGAAGCACAGTTGCTGCTTTAGGTCACGGTGCACCAATTTGGCAGGCAATGAGTTCCACAGCCTCTATTAAGAGACTATTCACAGCTTTTAAAATCATGAAGTGACCACTATAATTCATGAGCTATCATGAGGGAGCAATTGATTAAAATTTTCACCAATGAGTAACTCTAGTCAAATTCACACTAAATCTCCCATATTTTATAAATTATTTTGCATTCTCCTTCAGTAACAAAAAAGTTATTGAAAGAGAAAAGAAGTGCAAGAATGAAGACATATAATCAATAAGAATACCAACAGCAGAGTTCTAAAGATTTTTCTTCAAAGAAGGAAAAGATTATTAAGCAAAGAAAACAGAGAAAAATAAAGAGCAAACAAAAACAAATTAGCCGTCATCAAGTTTTGTCAACTCTTGTGCATGTAGTGTACGGGCAGGCACGCACCTGCATGCGCTATACCAATTGGAGCAAACTATTAGAGAGACCAGAAGAATGGGAGGCCAGCATTTCCTAATTGTGAACACCAAGAAAGACAAGGCAACTAACATCTCATGCAACTATTAAACTTTCCAAGAAAAGAAAATAAAGGAGTTTCTTTATTCAACAAAATGGTATTTAGTTAATGTTGGTTTCAGAACCAGCATAGAAGATTAAAACTCGGAATGGATCATAAACTCAGCATAGAATATCAATGCCCACCATGATAATTCAAACCAATTTATTAGGAAAACCTGCACCATTGCAGGAAGAAAATTTCAACCTAAACAATTAATCCAACTTCATAATTTTTCTGTAATAAACTTAATAGAAAAATTTCCAATTACATATTTTCACAGACAAAGTACAGAAGTATCTCCTACTCTGATTAAAAGCAAATAAAATAAAATAAACACAAAAGAATTAACAAAGCAAACCAAATTTTAGTGACCGCATGCTTAAAACTCAAAACTTAATTAAAAACCTGTAAATAAGAAACTAAACATATCCATGCACAAACAGTAATCTATCAGCAAGCAAGGAATTATTCAACTCAATTAACTAAAAGTTAATAATAAATCTTTAGAAGCAATGACATTGTATATGTACACTATATATACAACTATCCAAATGAATATAAACAGACAATTCAGATATACTAAATTTGAAACAAACACCTAAACGACAGCAATTAACAAACTGGAGTCAATCTCATAGGAACCTTGTCTCTATCAGAGTCGGCCACGATCCTCGCCACCTTCTTGAAGGCAAAATGCACGCAATTCGATAACGCGATCCAATAAATCACCTCATAAACAAAATCAAACGCGAACTCATTCGACGACGATGACTCCTCATCGTCGCCCCAATTTTTCCCTCCGAATCCGTCGAAATTCCACCCCCTTCCACCGTAACCGGCGCCTCCGCCGAAAGGTCCATCGTCGTTCCCGCCATCGAAGAACCCGTCGCCTTCGCCGCTATCCTCGGAATCATCGCCGCCGCTGTACGATCTTCGTTTCGTACGCCGCTTCTTACGGAGGAGAGTACGAGGAGCCATCCTGCGGGAGGTTGATTTGACAGGTGGCGGCGCAAGGGCGTCTCTGGGGAGGACCGGGACGGATAGGATGTAGCGGCGACGGAGAATGAATTTTGCGATGCCTAGGGTTTGTGACGTGGACGATGACACGGCTTCGCCAATTAGAGCGATGTCCATTTTGGGAGTCAGGGCTTGTTTGTTTGGAGGAAGGGTTTGGGGTATTGGGGACTTTTATTATTATTATTATTATTCTTATTATTTTTCCCGAGAAAGCGGGGGAAAATATGTGGAGTTTGGAAGATGAAAGGCAAAGAAAAGGGCAAAATTGGAATGTGACTTTGACGCTCCGGTGAGACAAGGACAAAAATCTGTTATTGGTAGATACGGAACGTGCGTGTTGTGAATTGTGATACAGGCGGGCTGTATGTGCGCTTGTCTTGTGAGTGTTTTGCGGGGCTTCACTTGGGCTTTTCTTAAACCTTTGATGGTTTAAGCACCTCTGAAGCCCAGTCTTACATCTAGCGAAAGTTAGTTTTGTTTTTGTCTTTTTTAAGAGCCAAATGGTAATTTAATTTCTTTCCCACCATGTGAGGAATGTTGGAATCCCAAATTCCTTATTTCCACTCAAAAAATTTTATAATTAAACTAATTGGCACCACAATGGTCTATTAAGAGTCTAAATTAATATACTTATGGTATAGTGAGAGGTCCACTTAACTATCCATATAAAGTTACACTAACTAATGACAAAACCTAAAGAGACACATTTGTTACCATTAATAATAGAGCTTCTCTAAAAATATCTATTAGTTTTACTTTTCAAATATCTATTTGCTTACATATGTGGTAAAAAAGAGAGTGAAAAAATATATTATTCTTCAAAAAGCTTTTCAAATATAAATAATTCAATATTATTTTAATCAAATAAATATTTTTTTAAAAGAAAAGTAAATGGTAATTAAAACACTTATCTCTCTCTCTCTCTCTCTCTCCAATAAAAGTAATAAATTATAAATTAAAAAGAGAGAATCATTTCTTATCTAAAGAATCTTAATTGGAGTATTTTTTTAGAGTTTTTAAACACTGATGTGACTTTTGAAATGAGCATAAAATTTTATTTCAAAAGTTTTTTTGGAGATACTCTTATTTAGAAAGATATGTCTATCCCACCCTTATTTGGGAGAGTGAGTTATTTTGAGTCTCTTGGTTGTCATTTCAATGGACAGTGTTGGGTAAAGGCGTTAGTGACTCAAATTCAATTAATTAGAATTAGCTATATTTACATAATGATAATAGCCAAAACCCATATATTATATAACTTGTCAGTTTGAACAATTCCTAATTGATACCTAAAACCTTATTATCCCAAATAAGATTATATTAATTAAGTAATCTATAAATTATGAAATTGATTCAAATAATAAGTTTCCAATCATCATTTAAGATGATAATCTTGAAAAAATAGACATACATACATACAAGTGTGTGTGTTCTTAATAAGACTTTCATCTTAATTTCCTTGCCTATATTATTTGTAACGATAAATAGTTTTTTGTATTAGATGCAACCAAAAAAAAGAAAAGAAAAGAAAAACAAACTTAGGATGGGAATATTTCCACTCCACTTCTAGAAAATAATTATAATAAGTTCATAATATTCTTTAAAAATATAAATTAATAAAAGTTTTGTACAGTTAATCAATTAAATCCTTCTATTAATTTCTTTCTTAGGTTCTTTGACCACCATTGATAATAAATTTTAATATAAGTTTTATTTTACTATTTTATTATTATGATATAAAAAGACAAAATTACCCTCATAAAACATGACATATTGTATCTAATAATTTATTTAATTTGGCGACTTATAATCTAATATTTTTAAATGAAACCTAATTATTATTTCACTACCGTTACATGTAAATGACATAAATTTAATAGCTTAATAATTTATATGAGAATTGTGCAATAAGACACCATGTTAGTCTAATTAAAAAATAATAATCATACTAATAAAATAGTATTCAAAACAATGAGTTTGGTACAAATTTATAAAGGTAAAATAGTTAATTTAAACTTATGTCAAAACAATCTTTGTAATCAAATATACTAAAAAAATCTAAGTCACAAAAAAATGATTTAAGATAGATTTAATTAATTAATTTTCAAAGTTCTTATTGATGTGAAAATTTTAAAAATAATGTGCAAGTTCTATAATTATTTTTTGAAAATGGGGTGGATTTACAAAAAACATAGGGTGGAGATATCATCAATCAAAGACTTATGCAGATTTATACATTCAAATTTTAGTAATAATAATTATAAATAATAATTATTAATGACATTCAATAAGTTAAAAGGTTGAAGGGTAATTTGAAAAGTTTTAGTTTCCAACATAAGAGGAATTTGAATTCTTCACTCCTTGGGGTGGAATTCAAATTCCACATTATGATGGATATTAAATTCTAATGGAAATTAGATTTTTATACATTTTATCTAACCAAACAATGAAAATAAAAATAGAATTTAAATCACTTTCCTCTCCTCCATTCTCTCCTCCCAACCAAACATCACCTAAATGAAAAACAAACGCTCATAGGTGTTCTCATATTTATCAATTTAAGTAAAGTACTCAACACAAATTCATTAACCTTGGAAGTCCCTTGTTTTTCCATTCAAACACAAATCTATTTGCTCTTGGAAGTCCTTCACCATAGGGATAGCATTAGATCGGATCTGATCCAAGATCCTTTTGATCTAAATCCAATAAAATCATATTTGGGTCGGTTTAAAATGAATTTGGATTATATTTGGATATAGATGTATGGATCTAAAGCTGCTTTGGAGCAAGTCTGGACTTATCTTAATATCTAAATCTAAATCTAAATCCATTTATCTTTTTATTTTATTTTAAAAACTTCTTAACAACTATGTAATTATAAATGATAATAAATTTCATTTATAACATATTAGTGGTATTTACTATGTATTTAAAAATTTTAAAACTTAAATGTTAGTTTAGTAAATTTAAATGATAATAGGACAAAAATAATTTAGGTTAGCCAGTCCTAAAGTATGAACATGCAATATTCAAATTGCAAGTAAAGTAATAACGTCTGGCAATTTATTTTATTATATTGGCCACATAATTTTAAAAGAATATAGTTATTTCTTCTATAAACCAGCACAAATGGTATAAATTGTCTTAAAATTAACTTTTGAATGATATTTTATTATCTTTCTTATTTGCTTGTTTTATTGTAAAAGTATAAGCTGTAATATTTATTAGATTTTTGTGACAAATTATAAAATTTAGTTTTTATCAATACATTTTAATCTTTAATTTTCATTCTAAAAAAATATTGCTCTTTAATTTTTGAGTTTTATAATTTATGATAGATGTGGGAAAGATTTAGATTTTAAGTTTTTGTTTTGGATTTGCAATATATATAAATATTTATTTCTTTATCGGATTTAGATATAGAACGAAAAACATAAATCCATAACGAATCTAGAGCATATATAGATTTTATATTTTTTATAAATTTAGATTTCGAGCAGAGTATATCTAACCTATATTTAGCCCATTGCCATCCCTCCTTCAGTGTATATATAAATTAAAATCTGCCAGCTTGTGATATCAGAAGAAAATTTCGGAGAGTAATGGTGATCGGTTGCAGCGAAGAAGCAAGAGCCTCAAGTACAAGAGTGTTCAGATGGAAGGAAATGCTGCTAAAGAGGAGAAAACACATGAATATCGCCTCGGACTTTTTACTTTAACAACGGAGAATCCAAGTCACCAAAAAAATTCCCGGCAAACCCGATTTTGTTGAGGAAATGAACCACAGTGGATTCATATACTTTTCCGTTTCATCTTCATCACTTAAATAGATTCTCGAGATCCGTTTCAGCCAATGCTCGACGATTTGCTTTGATCGACTCGTCAGTTTCTTCGTGAGTCCAGTCATTCTTTGTCGTCTCAAATATGTAGCTACCTCTGTTATCGCTATCGGTTTCGTTAACTAATAAGATCCCGGAATATTACAAGGGCAACGAAGCCCCCCTGATGGTAATAGCCGTACCTGCTGAGAGAACAAGGCTTGTGGGGTTTACGGATTCAACAGAAGATCTTGATAATTAAGATTTGAATTATTATTAACAATAATCGCTATCCTGAAGAATATATATTTATCGTCATCAGATGAATGCCACAGTGATTCGGCACCTGATATTTGGAGAGGAAAAGATGGTCCTTACGTTGAAATTTAGTCATGATCTGATAATTCTGACAGGTCCGATGTAATGAAATGATACCTAAGGTCTTCGGATCAAATTTCCAACACAACCCGCTTTAGATAATGAGCCTGTCGGCTTCGTTGAAGTGAAACCTCAACTGTCCTCAAGCAGGACTCGGGATTTGTTCCAAGCAATTTTCGGTTGGGATGGAGATCGGTTAAGCCAGCTTGCTCGCATATCAAAAGAGGATTTTTGCCCCGTATGTGGAGTTGGACTTGCTTGTGCCGTCATCTCGTTTGGAACTCAATTAAGTTGTGATCTCATTATTGATTTTCAATTAATTTGTTCAATTTGAAACTTGAGTTCTCTCGCTCTTCTGTTTTTTGTTTTTTTAATCTTTCTTCTCCCGTTTCCATCAAAATTCGGCTAATTTTCTTTTTTTTTTTGGGTAGGGTAATTTTATCCAACAAATTAATTATATTATCTCATTAGTTAATTGATAAATGTCACATCATTTAAGATATGTAGTAGTACTATTACTAGTAGAGCTTTTACATTTATATCTTTTACCAAAACAAACTTTAATTGTTTAATAGTCAATAACAAATTTTATTAAAAATCGTAAAATTATTTTAATAAACAAGTATTTTAAATTATACTATTATAAAAATGAAATAAAATTATAAAATAAATGAACAATGTTTTAAATAATTTAACGTATTAAAATAGCTTTCCAACCACTAATAGCAAAAGTTTGAATTAAAATAATTTTATTTAATAGTTAAAAGTACTACTCAAAATATAACCAAACAACATAAAAAAAAATTATGGGAAAAAATTTTAGAACTAAATAGGCACTTTTCACCATTGGCCTACCAAACATGCAAAAACATGGGTGGGTAGAAGATCATTTCAAAACGGCAAATCATTTAACTGTTGCTGCATGTCAATAGCATTCTGGATACTAAGCAATTTGTTCAGTTTATAAATAATTTGGGCAACTAACATTGTTTCGTGGGAAAAGTAGCTTTCGCTGTCCAACAGAAAATTTGTATATTATATAGTATATACACACAATCAGATGTAGTCATATTCCGGAAATACTGGTGACTCGCAGAGAAGAAGCACAGGTTACAAATCTAAATGTTTTCAGGTGGAATGGAAATTAACAAAGAGAGCATTCTTAGACTGCATGGGTCTATTAATTCCGTCATTTCGAAACCACTCCTGTGAACATATCACTGGAAAATCTGATCGGATCTAATTGAAAGGCCCTGGTGGCCACTCAAGCTCAATCCCTTTTCATCTCTATAACTTAAAATCTCGAGATTCTTTTCAGTCAATGCTTCAGGATTTACTGTTACATACAAATTATTTTCCACTCAATTTCGGTTGATCTTACCTTAGAAGATGATATTATGGATGATGAAGCTGAAGATGACGATTGTGATGTTTTTGTGACGCGGTAAAAGGGGAGAAACTTCCTACTGGCCCTACGAAGAATGCGCTGACGGCAATTATGAGAAGATTTCTAGGAGTGCGGGAGAGGATTTCGGCCTACCCAGTTAATATGTGGAAACTTGCGGGGCTCATTGAAGTGATCCCAAAGCGGGCGTTAAAGTTGTTTCAAGCCTTTCAAGCATTTGGCTGCGGGAATTATAGTTCTTGTTCAATGTGTTTAGAGGGCACCTCTAATGGAATCGAACTTGCTCAGGCTTCTTCCTACTCCAATATCTTTCCTGAAAAATGCGCTTATGAGTTCCTCTTAATTAAACGAGATTTATTGTCCCACATGCGGTGTCAATAACTGATTTTTGTTTAATGAAGGCTTCCTATCAAAATATAGTAAAATTTTGAAATCTGGTCATGATTTGGGTTAGTGTACTAAATTAATAATTTTACTAAATGTATAAGATAATAATTTTTTTTTTTAGTCCTTTAGGGCCGTTGAAGATATAAATTAATAATTGATCAAATACAAAAATTAATCATGAATAAAATACAAAATTCATAACATTAAGGAGTTTATTGAACTTATACCTCGTCCTCAATATCAAAGTCTTACGTAATAGTGATATATATATGTACTTCATTTCACAAAATGAATAAAGAAATATTGTATAATTATTAGTTTCCTATCTAAGCTATACTATTATCGATAGTAGCAATTGAAGGAGATACTGACACTGTTGAGTTGAGAAAGCACAATTTGTGCTATTTTATAGATAATTATGTACATGTACTAACAAAACTTAAAAAAAAAAACACTATTTATAGATTGATAAATATTCATTCATTAATAAATTAATAAATTATTTATTTTTTGATAGACAAACAAATAACTTTGCCAAAATAAATTTCATTCTTAGTCTTAAGAATATTATGTTATAGATATTTTACTATAATAAAACACCGAATCATAATGGAACAATGTAAAGAATGACTATTGTCAATAAAAACTAATAACTATTGAGGAGTTAGTTCTTAAGTTAATTTCGAACTTATATATAAATTTATGGTTTTTAGGACAAGCTTAACATGTACACCTTAAAAGTGAATATTTCTCTAACAACTCTTTTAAGTATTTAAATAATTCTCACTCACAGATCCGGTTAAATTAGAGCAACTCCAACATAGAGCAAACAAATATAGTCATGCAATCAAAGCTCATAGGGGCTGGTGGCTAGGCTTGGCAATTTAAGGGCTTGGGCTGAGCTTTGTCAAGCCCAGGCCTAGGCCCATATTTTTTTTAAAAAAGCCCAGGCCCTCTCAAAGCACGTCCAATCTAAACGGGACCGAGGCAGGCCTGGGCTTTTTACAAAATTTTAAATTATTTTTTAAATAAAGTTATAAATTAAAAAAAAATTATCCAATACATAATACTACAAAAAATTAAAAACCTTAAAAATAAATATCCAATATATAATTATCCAACACACAAAATACTAACATAAGTACACAACATAATAAACCACCATTATTGATATAAAAAATAAATTAATCTAATATTTGTGGGTCATCTTCTTCCTCATCCTTCAATTCTTCTCTCGTAAAAAGTTCTTCTTCAAGAACTCCACCTAACAAAAAAAATGTGCTAAAATAAATAGTAAAGCAAAAATAATTAGTAATTGATTTTGTAAAGAATAATTTTATACCTCGACCACTAGTAGCCCATAACCAATGCTGAGAGCACATGATCGCTTCCAACATGTCTAGATGTAGTCTACTTCGATGCGGACTCAATGTTCTACCCCCCGTACTAAAAGCTGACTCTAAGGCAACAGTTGTCACTGGTATAGCTAACAAATCCTTGGCCATTTCAGCCAAAATATGATATTTGCCTTTGTTCATCTTCCACCATTGTAAAACATCAAAGTTCGAAGTTCTTTTGACTAAAGGATCCTCCAAATACTTATATAAGTCGGACTTCGAACTAATAGATTAACAATTTTGGGTTGCATATGCATCAAAATCACCCATATCATCTATATCATCAAAATCAATATGAGATTAGTCGAAAGGAACTACAATGAAGATAGAAGACTCACCAACAACACCATATCTCGCAGTCGCGGATTTGGCTTCATAATAATTCATCATTTCATCAGAAAGCTCTCTCATTCTCTTAAGCTGATTTTCATGACCAACTGCATAAATCTTTAGATAATAATAATTAATCAACATCATTTTGTACCTCGGATCAAGAATAACATCCATGACCAATATTCCACTAATCTTATCTTAATACTTCAAAAAATTTTCAATCATGTTATCCGCCATGTTCTTAACTGCAGGAACATCCGATGTTTGCCAACCCTTCAATAAAATCCTCATTTTACAAACCAATGGAAAAAATATAGATTTGCAATGGGGTATGTTGTATCTGAAAACAACTCAGTCAACCTTAAAAAAAGACTCAAATAATCCAACATTTGCTTAGCTAACTCCCACTCCTCACTACTAAGCAAACACTTGTATTGCAACTTAAGTGTCTGCAATCGAGAAAAAATATTTTTGTACTTCACAACAAGTTCAAGCATAGCAAAAGTAGAATTCCATCTAATTGGATAATCAAGTCCAAACTTTTTCACATCCATCTGCATTTGATGGCATGCCAACTCAAACTTTTCAACCCATTTTGGTGATGAACTCCAATAAGACACACTGTCTCTAACACGTGCAATAGTACTTTCTATCATCGACAACCCATCCTTTACAATTAAATTCAAAATATGAGCCGCACACCTCATATGAAAAAAATTACCATCCATTATCATCGACTCAGTTGACAACAATCCATTCAATTTTTCAACCATTGCATCATTATTAGAACAATTATCTAAAGTAACAGTGGATAACTTTCTATCCAAATTCTAATCCAGCAAACACTTCACCAAAATTTACAAAAGGCAATTAGCTGTATGCGGGGCTTGCACATATATAAACTTATTTATTAAACAAAATAATAAAAATTATGCGAAGTTATACAAATATTAAATAAAAAATTTTAAAATTTAATAAAGTACCTATAAAAATTGAAATAAAAAATTTTAATATTTAATAAAGTAAAAATACCTTAAGATTAGACTTTGCAAACTCTAAGAGTTGTTAATAAAATGTCTCGTAACAACCGTATAACCTTTCTTTTGATTACAAGTAGCGCACATATTTGTAGTAATTGCCATTCGACTATTATTGATCTCCAACAAATTCATTGCCTTCGCCTTTTCAAAATTATATATTTTAAAGATCTCACTCTTTAAAGTGTTTCTGGACATAGACTTCACCAATGGGTTTCAATAATTAATAAAATCTGTAAACGTCTCATATTCCACAAACCTAAGAGGAAGCTTATGCTTTACAACCACCGTTGTAAGTTTTTTATGGGTAACCAATGGATCATATTTCTGAATTCCAAGCTCACCACTTTCTTTTCTCAGCAAGTGTTGCTTATTCTCAAGAACTTCTTCAATTGTTGGTTGATTAAAACTGTGAATTTTTCTAGCGTGTCTATTCAAGTGACTGGTTCCCGATCCACAAGAAAGAATTGTTCCACAATGATTGCATTTTGCCTTCCCTACCCCACCGACATTTATGTTGGTGAAATGATTCCAACAATTCGAGACAACCCTCTGTTTTCTTTTTTATCACTTCGTATTTCTTCTTGAATATTTTCTGACTCCGCAGATGGATTTGACGGCAAATTAGAAGATTTGGAAGCATTTTTCATTATAAACCTATACAAAATTAAAGAAGATAAGATATTAAATTAATTAATTTCATATAAAATTGCATATAATTAAGTTCTAATAATTTCATATAAAAAGTTCTAATAAAATTTCATATAAGTTCTAATAATTTCATATAAAGTTATAATAATTAATCTAATATCATATAAAATTTCTGAAATTTTTCTAAGAATGAAGAAAATTTCTAACAACACAAGACAGTAAAAACCAACCAACAAATAATCAACAACAAAATCAAAGACACAGCTCAAAATTAAACAAACGAATTAATTAATTACACATGCCTTAGATGATTAATTATGTTATACAACACGAATTAACTAATTACTATGTCTAATGAATTCAGCACATGATAATACAGTTAATCTTGATAAGAAATTCAGAATCTTGCAAGTTCATTGAGAATTGACAACTCTTTTTACAAGCAAATTATGATAAGTACCAAAGTTGGTGGTGGGGCTGCTAGAGTCGCGTGAGGGGTGGTGGGGCTGTTGGCGTCACATGAGAGCCGCTAGAGCTGCTGGTGTTGAGAGATGGGGTGTTGTGGTTGCTGGCGTCGTGTGACTGAGGGCCTATGGTTGCTAGTGACTCACGACCGAGGGGCTGTGGCTATTGGTGACGCGCGACCGGGGTGCTGTGGCTGCTGGTGTTGCCTGCCCGAAGTGCTTGGTGGTTGCAGTCGCGTGTAAGCCGAGAGCTGCTGACTATTGTGGCTGTTCAACGTTGGTTGTCGGTGGCTACTTTTAGCTGCCGACGACAAGATCGATATGAAGGGAAATTAAGGATTTTGGAAATTAGGGATAAGGTTAATTGGTTAAATTCAGCTGTTTTAATAGTTAAATGTTTTTTTTTATTTTTCAGTTTTTTTATTTTAATTTTATAATATATTATAAACTTTTTTCTTAAATATATATATATATATACACACACACACACAAAGCTTAGGCTTTTAAGTGAAGCCTATGACTAAATCCAACATATATGGGCTTTATGAATTTTAAGCTCTTATCCACAATTGTAATGAACGGGTTAGACTTAAGGTCCGTGGGCCCAGATCAGGCCGGACTTTTTTGCTAACCCTATTAATAGTTACCATCGCACAACTATATTTGTTGGCTCATCGTTAGAGTTGCTCCAATGTAGTCGTTGCCCTCACTAAACAGTCTTCATTCAAAAGCATTTTTTCCTATGTTTAATTATAAAGAAATTATGTGTGAGTGATTTTACTTAATGTCTTTGTCCTCCGTAATCCATTGAGGCTAAAATTATGAACATAACAGAGGGGTTTTCTATTAGCCAAAAAGACAAAAAAGTGGTTTTAATGAGGACTTATGTGAGGGGTGTCAAAAGCTCAACTCTAACCGATAACTGCTATGAAATAAAAGCCCATAATATATAAGCCCAAAAATGGCCCAAGTCTCTGGCTGCCCATGTTGATCGATTCCCATCTGCATAATTTTAACCCGCTTTCAAAACCCTAACACACACATATCCCAGCACGCTATAATATAAAAGCCGCCTCTGATCTATGGTGTAAAAACCCTTGTTGGTTGGCCACTGATCGCCAGAGAGAGAGAGAGAGGGAGAGAGAAGAGAAGAGAAGAGAAAATGGTGTCGTTGAAGTTACAGAAGCGGCTTGCTGCTAGCGTTCTCAAGTGTGGCCGTGGCAAGGTCTGGCTTGACCCGAACGAGGTCAACGAAATCTCCATGGCCAACTCCAGTACGTCTTGCTTTTAATTTCTCTTTTCAATTTCATCATTCTATTTATCTTTTTTGGTAGTTTACATGTTCTTTCATAGACTTGGTTATGTGAATCTAAGTTATCATGAACCCTAGATCTGGTAGCTGAAAGGTTTCGTGAGGGCTATGTTACAAATTAATTTATCGATAATAGAGAAAAGTTATTGTTACCTTAGTGTTTTTTTTGATCAATTGTGATGGCTTATATGAGTGTTTAATCTTTTTTTTTAACCTTAGGGTTTAATTATGTGTGATGGATTTGATATATCAAAGTTTAGGTAGCAGTTTAATTGTTATACAAGTTTAAGAAATGAGCATCTAGTTAGATTTTTTATTATTGATTATTTCAGCATAGGAATTTACCTTGGAGCATATTTTTGGAGAGCAAAGCAATGATTATTTTTGGAAATAACGAAAGTAGAAAAAATTATTGTGACTGGCTTATGCTTCTGCTTAATTTTGAAGCATAGGATCTTCTCATTTGTGTGAGAAAGCCACTCACTTCAAAATCTGAAATGCCCTCTTTGCTGTTCCTGAGTACAGGGCAGAACATTAGGAAATTGGTGAAGGATGGTTTCATCATCAGGAAGCCAACAAAGATCCACTCCCGTTCTCGTGCTCGCAGAATGAAGGAAGCCAAGAGGAAGGGTCGTCACTCTGGATATGGTAAGGATCAGTCTGAAAATTAGTTATGCCCCTTTTTTCATAATTTTTTTTTGATGATGTATGTTTCAAATAGCAAACAAATCATGGATTGGGTTTCTTTATTCTGACTGCATTGCTGAAAAAAGTGTTATCTTTATGCTTTCAGGTAAGAGAAAGGGTACTAGGGAGGCAAGGCTTCCCACGAAAGTCCTCTGGATGAGAAGGATGCGTGTGCTCAGGCGTTTGCTCCGCAAATACCGTGAGTCGAAGAAAATTGACAAGCACATGTACCATGACATGTACATGAAGGTCAAGGGTAATGTATTTAAGAACAAGCGTGTCCTCATGGAGAGTATCCACAAGTCTAAGGCTGAAAAGGCGAGAGAGAAGACTCTTTCTGACCAGTTTGAGGCTAAGCGTGCCAAGAACAAGGCCAGCAGGGAGAGAAAATTGGCCAGGAGAGAGGAGCGTCTAGCACAGGTTAGTTAATGGAAATACTATACATGAATGGCTAAATAGGTTCACAAGTTTTTACTTGCATTTATATAATATGTTCTATGCTTCTAGTTGCAAGAAGCTTCTAGTAGCATCTTGCATAAGTTTTTTTTTGTGTTTGCATATAATGTTCTCTGCTTCTAGTTGCCTTGACCTAATCTTGGTGTTGGACATGGCAGGGACCTGGAGAGAAGGCAGTACCAGCAGCTCAAACGGCTGAGTAAGAAACTTGAATTTTTACTTAATTTGTGTCATCGTGCAGCTGAAATCTGGCTTATTATACATTTATTGACTTTTGCAGGGGGGCTAAGAAAGCTAAGAAGTGATCATTGATACATAGGTGATGGAGACTGAAGATTGATAACCTATATACGATTATGTTGCTTCCAGTTTCTATGTGGGAGTTTGTTTCCCAAGTTACTTTGTTTTCTGTTTAATGGCAAATTATTTACTTATAAAGCCTTGAATTTTGGAACCATATGAAGTGTTAGTAGTTTCCTGTTATGTTGAATGATGAGTGTTATGTTCATTATGTCTGTTGTTAAGTTTTCAGTGCATGGTATTGTTGAAATTTCCAGATTTGATTGCTTAGCGCAATGCCCTTTTTGCATAAAATCAGAGCTTACTTAACTTGAGATGCTAAACTTGTGTAGGTATTGGTATCTCCTTACGCTGCTGGATTATTCACTCTTGCACGGCACTTTTTTTTTTTTTATTTTAATTCAAGTTTTCTTGTTATTGAAAACTTGAAACAGACTGGTCAGCCCATGTAGCGGAGCTTTCGATCATGCCTTGGATGTGGCGCTAATTTTTGTTATTAAATTGTCAAATGTTGTCAACTATGGTTAATAATCTATATATAATTATTGGATTATCAGATAAAATTGTTATAACAAAAGTTGTCATATCATTCATATTATTAAGCAAACCGCGAAAAGATAATGATACATTTGAGGGGGTCCTCGCTTTGAAGATGATGCGTGTAGTTTACCAAGGACGTGCAGACACTGCCGTTCGTCGTTGATTATTAGCTGGATTTGGACCAAGCTCAAAGCGTCTGATTGAAGCAGAAGTTGGTAATTCCCCCTAAAAGTACAATTAAATAAAAAAGAAAGCTGAGTAAGCTTATCATGAAGCCAACCACGAGAACTAGGAGCAAAATTATATGTATAAGCTCTTTTTGCGGACTTCTCATGCGAGAAAGGGAACGGTAGGTGAATAGGTTTACGTGTAACAGAAGTTTATTGTGATATTTTATACTCATTTTATTCAAATAAATTGATATGATACATCATTTATTGATGTTCCAAGTCGTAATGTTATTATAAGATCTCTAATTGAAAAAAAATGGAGTTGCTAAAATATCCCAAATTAATTTATGCGAATGGAGTTTGTATCACATTATTATTGTTTGTTTAAATTTTGATCCAAAGTCCATTGGTTTTAATTCTTTAAAGGCAATAAAATAAATGATTTAGCATTATTTAATGTATTACAACTACCTGATCGTTTTCTAATCACAACCCGCAATATCCAAATTCCAATATGCCCCGTTGAATTAAGTGGCAGCTAATTCCAAATTTGACACTTCCTTCTGGTAGTTACTACAGTCTTTTGAATTCATAAGCAAACCAATTTCCCGACTCTCTCTCTCTCTCTCTCACTGTTTCTTTCACTTTTCAAAATCCCAAAACGACCCCCAGCAATTCATAACCACTCCGTCGTTTTATTTTCTCTTTTAACTTTGAATTTAAATCAAAATTCTTTTACCATAACAATTCTTTGATTCAGGAAAACTTTTTTCATTTCTTTTTGTTTTGGGATCAAAATCACAGATTGATTGATTGACTGTTAAATTAAATCAAAGATATTAAGAAAAAGGAATGGCATCGGAGGATTTGATGCCCGGGGTTGGACCCCGGTACGTACAAATGCAACAGGAAACGTCATCGTTCTTCACGTCGGTCGGGTCGGGTCCCGAACCCGAGCCGGCTCGGATATTCGACGAGTTGCCTAAGGCTTCCATCGTCTCCGTTTCGAGACCCGACGCTGGCGATATTAGCCCCATGCTTTTATCTTACACCATCGAAGTTCAATACAAACAGGCACGAACCAAAGCACGATCTCTTTTTCTTATCATTGATATTCTTTTTTTAATTGTTCTCTAACAAATCGTTGAAATATAATCGAATTGTGACTATTTATAGTTTGAATTTAAATTTGAATTAAATTCAAATTATGATTTAAATTCAAATTATGATTATTTCAATGCTTGAGTTTAATAAGAACTGATTTTGTAGAAAGCAATTTTGATAGCTAGAAAGTGCTCTAATTACTTATATCAAGTCCCTGATAGTGTGTCTTTTATCTTTTACTCATTGCATACTGTTTTCGCCAGTTCAAATGGAAACTTGTAAAGAAAGCTTCACAAGTGTTTTATTTACATTTTGCGTTGAAGAAACGTGCGTTTTTTGAGGAAATTCAAGAGAAGCAAGAGCAGGTGTGTGTTGCTGTAACTTTTAATGTATGTGCGCCATCTTGTCAGTTTGTTTATGATTTGGGAATGTTTAGGAGTTTGATGTAAATTTTTCATTGGAAAATTATATTAAAGGTTAAAGAATGGCTTCAAAATCTAGGAATAGGAGATCACATGGCAGTTGTGCAAGATGATGATGAAGGTGACGAGATCGCTGTTAATCATGATGAGAGTTCCAAGAAAAGGTCTGTTACAACCTGTTATGATGGTCATGAATGAAAAATATGACCTATTCTTCAATGTTTGTTATAGTTACAAAGTGAGGCTTTTGTGTTCAGAGATGTTCCGGCAAATGCTGCTCTGCCAGTTATCCGGCCAGCTTTAGGAAGGCAGCACTCGATGTCAGACAGAGCAAAAGTTGCAATGCAACAGTATTTGAATCATTTTCTGGGAAACATGGATATCGTAAACTCTCGAGAGGTATGCTTGGCATTTTCTTGTAATCTATGTTAGTGATATTTGAATTTTTTGTTAAACATAATTTTTGCATTTCTGTTAATAAATTGATTTGAACAACATTGAAGAGTTAACTTTCGTTCACAGTGAGCAATTTCATGTTGTAGGTTTGCAAATTTTTGGAGGTTTCAAAGTTGTCGTTTTCACCAGAGTATGGCCCTAAGTTGAAAGAAGATTATGTAATGGCAAAGCATCTACCAAAGATTCCTAGGAATGATGATTCAAGAAAATGCTGTGGCTGTCCCTTATTTACTTGTTGTAATGACAATTGGCAAAAGGTAGTGTAATCATCCTTGAAGTTATTGAGATACCTTGAAGTTATTGAGATACCATTTGAAGATTATATTAATTAAGAAAGTTTTTATTCTATTTTATCAACCTTATTTATAATTTTGTTAGTTAATCCCTGTTGTTATTCTTTCCTTTTCCTTTCCCTTCCTGCGCAGGTGTGGGCTGTTCTGAAACCTGGATTCTTGGCCTTGCTGGCAGATCCTTTCGATACCAAACTAATGGATATAATTGTTTTTGACGTACTACCTGCCTCAGATGGAATTGGTGAAGGTCGAGTATCATTAGCAACAGAAGTAAAGGAACGTAACCCTCTACGCCATGCATTTAAGGTAATTAGCAGTTAGGCTGGGGAAAACACTGAATGAAAAAATTGAGGGGAAATTTTCATCGTTATTTCAGGATAATATCAGTCCACTAACTTCTAAGAAATTGCCAGGGAAAACGCTGAATGGAGCTGTTGAGGGGAAACTTTCACAGCTATAAATCTTTATATATCCTAACTTTTAGTCTGAGCTGAGTTCAGTAGAATTCTTTAGGTCTTCTTGGTCTCTCATTTCTATTTGTATGAATTTTTACATATCTCAATGCTGAGGTTGACACCCACTTAAATCCATGGATTTATAGTCTACACGCTTGTTCAGTAGCCCTAGTTGGGGAATTGTGTGATTTAGAGTTGGAAAAAATTGTTGATGCCAAAGTAAGCTAGTGCAATTGATTATTTTTCTTGTAGTAATCAGATTATCTTGTAGTTTGTTTAAGTGGAGGCATGTATATGTGATGCAAAGTGTGATGAACTTATAATCTATTTATTGAACTTATGGTGTAATTGATTGGCTGGTAAAATTGTATATCTCATGAATGGTTCCAGAAAAATTCACTCTCTAACGAGTAATTGGAAACTTCCAAAGGTGACTTGTGGGGTTCGGAGCATAAGGTTAAGGACCAAGACTGGTGCTAAAGTTAGAGATTGGGTTGCAGCAATTAATGATGCTGGACTTAGGCCTCCTGAGGGCTGGTGTCATCCTCATCGCTTCGGTTCTTTTGCCCCTCCGAGAGGTATGACAGATGATGGAAGTCAGGCTCAGTGGTTTGTAGATGGTAAGGCAGCCTTTGAAGCTATTGCTTCATCAATTGAGGATGCTAAATCAGAGGTCAGTCCCTTCCCCATTAGAGGCACTGAAATACTGTAGTTAAGATTAATTATCCTATCTTTTTGGCTTCAAGTATCCATCAGATGATTGGAAGTTCTTTGCAGATATTTATTTGTGGCTGGTGGCTGTGCCCAGAATTGTATCTGCGACGTCCGTTTCATGTTCATGCATCCTCAAGGCTTGATGCATTGCTGGAAGCCAAAGCTAAGCAAGGAGTTCAGGTTTATGTTTGGGATTTTCTGTTTCCTTTTCCTGTTAATGTTATTATTTTGACATCTGGGTTGATGCTGCTATTATTTGCACTCCTTTTAGTGTTCTACAATTGGTCTGATACACACATGGTGTCATGATGAGTTGTGAATCATTTCTATTGAAACTAATTCCTTTCTCCTTCAGATGCAATATTCTATTTGAGATACCAAGAGGATAAACCTTTTGGAGAAATTTATGTGCCCTTTTCATTGCCAATAGTTTCTATTGTTGTTGCCTAGAACTTTGTGTGGAAAGTGAACTTTAGCGTGCTGAGTCTTGTTAACATTTGCTAAACTACCTCTGGGTACTTGCCTACTAATCAGCTTAGCATCCTTCGGTCAGTTACATTAGCGAATATGATTATATATCATCTCATGCTTTAATTGGACACGAACTGCCATCAATGGTACAAAGTACAACTACCATTAAAGCAATATTTAACTCATCAAAACATAAGAGATATCTTGTTGCAGAGTATTTTAGCTCAAAAATTACAATCATCTAAATTCTGCATATGTTGGTTGCTATATTATAACTTTTATCTTTTTCTAATGTCTAATTTCTGTGTTTTTTAATAATTCAGGCTATGTCGATGCAAAATTTTGGTGTTTCAACTTGATTTCAGATTTTTGCTTCAGCAGGATGCCACTGCTGGCATTTCATTTGACCGAATGATAGTATTAATGTATTCTTATGATTGCAGATATATATCCTTCTATACAAAGAGGTTGCACTTGCTTTGAAAATCAATAGTGTGTATAGCAAGAGAAAGCTCCTTAGCATTCATGAGAACGTGAGGGTTCTGCGTTATCCCGATCACTTCACTACTGGTGTTTATCTATGGTATGCGTCAGTGGAAAAACATAATAAAATATTTGAAGTTGTTAAAAGTTATCTCTTCTCTCTCCTGGCATTATGTTGGATTTTTTTTCATTTTCTGATATCTATGTTTGATAACATATAGGTCCCACCATGAAAAACTTGTCATTGTTGATTACCAGATTTGCTTTATTGGAGGACTGGACTTATGCTTTGGCCGCTATGACACATTTGAACACAAAGTTGGCGATAATCCTCCTTTGATATGGCCTGGAAAGGACTATTATAACCCAAGGTATGTTTATCCTTTATGAAATAGTTCTTTATTTAAAATGTTTCATGCATTTGTTGGAAGATTATGGAATATAAATTCTCTGGTCTATGTCATTACTCTTGAACTAGTGTTTGTTGTCATCAGTTTGTATTTGTATCCTGGAAGTTGTACCATATAGGTTGTTTAAGAAGAATATTACTAGGTGTGGAATGTAGCTTATTATGCTGTGTAGTCAGAGTAAAATAAATAACTAGCAGTTTGAAGGTTTTGATGTAATACTTGGGTTAAACTTACCCAAGATTTTGCAAATAACCTTTGATGGGCAGTGCGATGATGAAAAGATAAAGATTTTTGTTTGGAGATGTCATAGTTTGAAATTTGGTGCCAATAATACTAATTAGTTTTGCTTGCAATCTATTTAGCACGGTCGGAGTTCTATTATTGTTAGAAGAAATTTAGTCCTATAATAAGCTTATGGTTGGTTGGAAGCTTGCAAGTTTTTTAGTTGATTTATGTAATATATTTCCTTGCATTTTTCCAGGGAATCTGAACCAAATTCTTGGGAAGATACGATGAGAGATGAATTGGATCGTGGAAAATACCCTCGAATGCCTTGGCATGACGTACACTGTGCCCTATGGGGACCACCTTGTCGCGATGTAGCAAGGCACTTTGTTCAGCGCTGGAATTATGCTAAGGTTCATGTTTTGTTTCAATAATGTGATTCTGTAGGAGAATTAATTGTGATTGTGTAATTTTAATATGGGCGTGCATTTTTTCAGAGAAATAAAGCTCCATACGAGGAAACGATTCCGCTACTTATGCCTCAACACCAGATGGTTATTCCACATTATATGGGCAGAAGCCTGGAAGTGGAGGTTGAAAGTAAAAATGTGGAAGACAATTCTAAAAGCATCAAAAGACAAGATTCTTTTACTTCTAGGTCATCTTTACAAGACATTCCTCTGCTCCTGCCTCAAGAGCCGGAGGTGCTGGATGATTCTAGTAGAGGTCCGATATCTAATGGGTTGGACTATACCACGACCAAAAGTGCCTCTTTCCTTCGCCAGAAAGCTAAAATTGAACCAGTAGTTACAGATATGCCTATGAAGGGCTTTGTAGATGACCATGATTCTCCTCATCATCATCTCAAAACGTCAGCAGATGTGATGACAGTGCCTGGAGCTAAAAGTTCAGATATAGAGTGGTGGGAGACACAGGAACGTGGTGATCAAGTGGGCTCACCTGATGAAAGTGGGCAAGTTGGTCCACGTGCTTCATGCCGTTGTCAGGTTTGTTGTTCCTCATGTAGACATCTGAAACATTTTTCATTGTAGACCAAACATGAGCAGCTTATCGTAAGATTTCTGATAATGTCATTAAGCTCCTCTGATCTCATGGGTACCATTTACTTTGAGGTTTTAATTTGGTGTATTTTCTCTCCAATTGCAACAATAAGATTCTCTATTTATTTTTTGGCATGTATGCTATATATAAATTTACAAGTTTTACAAGGGATACATTTAATCCCATTGGTTTTTCAATTTGTCAATATATTGTTATCTTGTTTGTCTGTTATTGTCTGTTACCAATTTTACTGTTTCTCCTCCTGAATTACTTTTGTACTGTTACCTAAGACTTTATATCCTCTGCCATTCATTAATTGCCTCATTTTTTTCAGATTATCAGGAGTGTCAGTCAATGGTCTGCTGGAACTAGCCAAATTGAAGAAAGCATTCATTGTGCTTATTGTTCCCTTGTTGAGAAAGCAGAGCACTTTATTTATATAGAGGTATATATTTAGAGCTTTTATTTTATAATTGCAGCTTCTTTTTCTACAGTAGATGTAGCTTGTACAGCACCTCAGTACTAAACAGGGCCGTAGGCCTGCCCGAAGCTCACCCTAAACTTTAGTGATCTATGCTGCTATCTCACCCTAAACTTTACATCAGTTTTTCTCATGGCCTGCCCTAAGCTCTCCTAGGTATATCTGTTTCAAATCAAGTCATGATCAATCTCCTAGGAACATCTGTTTCAAATCAAGCCAGGATCGATCTCAACATTCTAATCTTATTTTGGAGACAAGACTCAATTCAATCTAAGCCAATTCGTTTGTTTATCTAGGATGCTTCCTTGATAAAATGCAGTGATTTATGGTAAAACTGATGAAGTGATGAAAGGAAGAAACAACTTTTTTGGAATGACTTGTAAAATTGGACGGTTCTTATAATAAAGGGGAAGGTCATGAGGCTGTAATTTTAGTAGTATGAATCAATCAACACACAAAGCACATTGATAGCTGGAGTAGTTGGGAAGTCTTGCCTTCTTCTGAAATGATTATACTCTTTATCTGTGGAAATTTTTCATGACAGATATTTTTTTACTTTTCAATCTATTGTTCTTTATGTAATGTTTTCTCTGTCTCCTTACCTGAACTGGAGGACGTTTGCGGACTTGTTTTATATTGTTTATCATCCTAACTGTTGTTTAAACCTTGGGCAACATGTTCCCAGAATCAATTTTTCATTTCAGGTCTTTCCGGAGATGAAATTATACGGAATCGTGTTTTGGAAGCATTATACCGACGTATATTACGAGCCTACAATGAAAAGAAGTGTTTTAGGGTTATTATTGTCATACCTCTGCTGCCAGGTTTCCAGGTTCTAATCCTTGCATGATAATATTGTGAAATTGGAATTTTAGCTGGTTATTTTTATACTGAAACTGAATCCTAAGCTTTACAGGGTGGTGTTGATGATGGTGGCGCGGCATCTGTTAGAGCCATAATGCACTGGCAGTACCGAACCATTTGCAGAGGACTGAATTCGATATTGCATAACCTTTATGCCCTTCTTGGTCCGAAGACTCATGATTACATTTCTTTCTACGGTCTTAGGGCTTATGGTAGACTTTTTGATGATGGTCCAGTAGCCACCAGTCAGGTATTGTCTTTAACCAATGCAAATGCTATATGCATCTGTTGTCAAATTAATTTCCTGAGATATTGGCAAATGTTGGTCATATTTTTTCACAACGATCTACAATTTGTTGGTAACATAATTTTCAAAAGGTTGAGTGCAGATCATGATCCATGAATATTTGAGTTCATTCATTGTGTTATTATTCTTTTGCAGGTCTATGTACATAGTAAAGTTATGATAATTGATGACTCAGTTGCTTTGATTGGATCAGCTAATATCAATGACAGGAGTTTACTTGGTTCAAGAGATTCTGAGGTATCAGTTGTTTTATATTTATTTATTCTTAGGCGGGAACTCACTGACCTTAAAGTTAATTAGCTAAAACCGCTAAGGAAATGCATGGACATCTTTTGACCATTCCAAAATCTGATGCTCAGAAATATTAAATTCTTCCATCACTTCAAAACTTTCCATTGATGACATGAGAGTTATTTCAGATTGGAGTACTAATTGAAGACAAAGAGTCAGTAGATTCATTTATGGGAGGAAAACCATGGAAGGCTGGAAAGTTTTGTTCGAGTCTTCGGCTGTCGCTTTGGTCTGAACATCTTGGTCTTCGTTCAAGGGAGGTTAGTAACTCGACCATTTACTTTCCCGTAAACACGTATATGCATTGTAGAAGCATTACTTGCCGAGAACTAAAAGCATCTAATGTTACTCAGCTGATTCTGGATTCTTTGACCATTATTTCCTCCCTTAGGTCAATCAAATAATTGACCCGGTCATTGATTCAACTTACAAAGATATATGGGTTGCAACAGCAAGGGTGAGCTGAAGTACTGTTCATTTGTGCTTCTGAGTTATTTGTGCTTCCAAGAGTACTGACACATACATTTTATTCATTGGGCAGATGAATACCACCATTTACCAGGATGTCTTTTCTTGTGTTCCCAACGATCTTATTCACACTAGGTATGATTTGCTTGTGACTTATTTCCTTCATCTATTTCCATCGTGCTAATTTATCATCTTGTTTAAATACGATTTACATGCAGAGCTGCAATTAGACAAAACATTGCTTTTTGGAAGGAGAAACTCGGCCATACTACCATAGACTTAGGAATAGCTCCTCCGAATCTGGAATCTTATCAAAATGGAGATATCAAAAAGACCGATCCCTTGGAGAGATTACAGGCAGTGCGTGGACATCTTGTTTCTTTTCCTTTGGATTTTATGTGCAAAGAAGATTTAAGACCTGTTTTTAATGAGAGCGAGTATTACGCAGCTCAAGTTTTTTATTGAGCTTAGAGAGAGCGCAGATTTGATTTCCAATTTGCGGAAAACCCCCTTTTTTGAAAAAACAAAATATACAGAAACCACACGTACAGAGAAATAGATGCAGAGAGGGGCGTATTTGTTTTTATCACTTGCCCATGAGAAACCAATTTGGAACCGGCCATTGTATAAAAGTCTTCAAGAATACTAATTTATAATACAATGTTGTCCTTTTCTTATCAATAACTTTTATCATTGTCTAGTGTTTCTCGTTTTTTAAAGAATTGTGTAGCTGTGTTTTGCCATAAACTCCACAGATCACCAAACAATTTGAATGCCCTCGTATAGTTTAAGAACCACAGCACCCTAAGGATAGTTCTATTGGAATATTAAACAAGAAAAAGATACATCTACGATCCAGTTCTTATTCTTCACTGTGTCGAAAGCCCCTAGTTCTTCATTGTAGTTAAGTAGCGACAATATTTGGTTTCTCAATGTAGGGTTGGAGATAGGAGTGTCATACCGAACGGCGTTGTATTGTAATCATTCTGGAAAAAAAAGCAAAAAAAAGAAAGCAATGACAATAAAGCAAAGCAAGAATCTAGGTAGATTGCCTGAAACCAGACAATAGCTCATGAACTCATGACCCACCCATTTTCTTTCCTTTTTGTCTCCTTGTCCAGTTGTCCAATTATTATAAGTGTCGAACATACTGGTAACGATAATAATAAATGGCAACACAAAATGATTTCATCATCCCCTCTTCAACAAACACGACAGCCACGGCCACTTTACAAAACAAAATTGTGGCTATATTGTCCACGTGCTCCAAAGCCTTCAACCTTATTTTTGCTCTAAAAAAGCTGTGAATTTAATCAAAAGCGCTTGCAATCATATGCTTCCATAGACCTTCAGAATCCATGGTCCCCCGCAATCTGGTGGCTTTCTTTTAGCCGCGTGTCTTGTACCTTTAGTGAAGCAAAAAAATGATATCTTATCTTCCCAAAATAAAATAAAATCTATTGTTAAATTTGGTTTTAGGAAATTAAATCATCATTAGACACTAATCTAACCATCTTATTTTTAATTCAACAAACCTTCACAATCATCATTTCAATAATCGTTTAGTTAACAACTCCGTTAGATATATTTCTTTACTCACGTCCAATTTCACCCACAGAAATATCTTAATTAATTACCGTTAACTTATAAATTAATATGTTTTTGACCGACTTTACTTGTATATTCCAATTTGATTTGTCATAATGTTATATTAAACCACGTCCTATGTTAATGGGCGTGACGTTTGGTCTGAAGGGCTCCCCTCCGGAATGTCTACAATACCCATCATAATTGCCTTATTTGCTAGTCAAAGTTAGGGCATTGCAGTAATTTCATTCGTCAAGGCCATACAACATTACGTCGATGCACTTAAAAAGCTCTTGCAATTTGAAGGCGACATACAATGGAGTATAAGCGACACGAAGCTCATTCCTCTTCAACTATTTGCAGCGGGGACGTAATATTCCGGCCGTTGACACCAAGCTGCCAAGGTGTCCGCTTTCAGACATATAACTGATCATTTTCCCAACCATAACAAAGGGTTTGTGTTCTTATGGAATTTGACCTCTTTTCTTTTTCATCCTTTGTTCGTATAGAATACATGGTGATGTTATTGCGATGCAGAGACAATATATAAATATCAATATGATTTTTCCGTCTCTTATCGATGGGTTGGCGAGGACTGTGTCGATCAAGAGAGGGAAGAATTGTCGTAATGATACCGGAAGAGAAGCTGCAGAAGCTTTGGCAAAAGCTGCAAAAAAGAACGACTTGATGTTGAGTTCTTCTGGCATTGTTAAGTCCAATAAGTCTAGTAACTTTGCCTCTGTTTGCTCCAAACGAGGCCAAAAAGGCATCAATCAAGATTGCGCCATCGTCTGGGAGGTAAGAACGATACAACTAAACTAATAAAATGTGTGGTAAACATCCACTTCATGCATAATTTGCTAATTTTTATATATTTGCCTATTATTATAGGAATTTGGATGCCAGGAGGACATGGTGTTTTGTGGGATATTTGATGGGCACGGACCATGGGGTCATGTTGTGGCCAAAACGGTCAGAGAATCAGTGCCTTATTCATTGCTATGCAATTGGCAAGAAACATTGCTATCTTCAACGTCACCTGCCATGAATCTTGATCTCGATGGGAATCGAAACGTTCCTCAGTATGATATATGGAAGCAATCTTGCTTGAAAACTTATGCTGCTGTTGACCAAGAGCTCAAACAGCATACTGGGATTGATTCTTTTAGTAGCGGTACCACAGCCTTGACCATTGTCAAACAGGTTCGATATCTAAAAAGCCCTCCTGCGTAGTGATGAAAAATTGCCAGTAGTTGAATCAAATTTGTCCTTAATGTTGATTTCTCTTCAGGCCGAAAGTCTTGTGGTAGCAAATGTTGGGGATTCTCGGGCTGTGTTAGCAACTCTTTCCGATGACGGCGATTTGGTACCATTTCAGCTTACCGTGGACTTTAAGCCAAATATACCAGGTCAGTTCTCAATTGTATCATTTTATTTTTGATGTTTCTCCCTAGTGTGTATATGTGCGCGTGTTTTAAGGTTTCCGTATTCACTGGCTTATACAGAGGAAGCGGAGCGAATAACGCAGTCCAAAGGGCTTGTGTTTTGCTTAAATGATGAGCCGGGTGTATACAGAGTCTGGATGCCGAATGGTGAGACTCCGGGACTTGCCATATCAAGAGCCTTGGGTGATTACTGTGTCAAAGACTATGGCCTAATTTCTGTGCCCCATGTAACGCAAAGAAACGTAACAACCCGAGATCAATTTGTCATTCTGGCATCAGACGGTGTAAGTATTCACAAATTAGAATTGCCTCTTGATCTGAACTTATGTTAATGTTTGACAGATCAATTACGGATTTTTCTTCAGGTTTGGGATGTGATTTCGAACCAAGAGGCGGTGGAGATTGTTTCTTCGATAGCGGATAGGGAAAGGGCAGCAAAAAGACTGGTGGAGTGTGCTGTTCGGGCATGGAAATATAAGAAACGAGGCATTGCAATGGATGATATTTCTGCCATTTGTCTCTTCTTTCACTCTTCGTCGTCGCCTCAAAAGGTGGAGTACAATTCGAAGGATTCAAAACTGCAGGCTGGCATTTGAATGAATTTGAAAACAAGAGCTCCTCCTTGGCTATTGTCTCTGTTGCCAAAGTACCACTTGTACATAAAAATATATATATATGTCTGCGTTTTGTATGTGACTGTCTAATGTAAACCACACATGAGAGAGCACAGAAGTTCAAGTGACCCAGGATTAACGTAACATTGTTTCCAATGCTTTGGTTGCATCTTGTTCATCTTGTTTGCAACATGATGGTTTCATTTTCATATAATGGCATTTACTATCACCAAATCGTATATCTATGTTGTGGCTATTATTAAATCATAATATAAATTACCTGTTTTCTATTCGATGTGCATTTATTTATAACATTTACATCAGAAAATTTTAAGATTTAATGTGATGGATCTGAAACATTAACAAAGAAAGAAAGCAACGAAATTATATGTTTACATAGAATCTTTATATATCGTAAATGCCGTTTGTTTTAAAGGGTGAATTTGATACACGATTAAATTGGAACTAAATAATAAATCTAATATAATTCCACAAGTAAATTTTAAAATGCATGAACTTACTTTCCACGTAAAATTCTTAGTAGATAACTAGTCATGATTAAATTTTTTTTTTTCAAGTGCAACTGGGAAACTCAAAGATGAATGTATAATTTTATAGAAGAATGCTCTATATACGTAACTTGTACATAGTGATGGTTTTGCAAGAAAGGCAGAACTGAGAACAAAACGAAATTATTCATAATTAAGGGGATGGAAAATGCTACTTGCCCCGGGTCAAACCCCGGGTCAAGCCCCGAAACGGCAAAGCATTTGTCGTTTCATCTGTTATTTTTTTTGTTTTCTTTTCTAATGAAACGACGTCGTTTCATGTGCGAGGTGTTTCCGTTTGGATAGGCTGAATTTCAAGGTTAGCATTCGTAGAATCGGGCTGCAGGTTAGCATTTCAAAGCTGAATTTCACCATCGTTATCATCCTCATTCAACCCCAACATCTTTCTCACTTCCATCATTTTTCTCTTGTTTCATGTGTTGTTATTGCACAAAAAACAACCAGGCTACAGCTTGATTTCAGCTGCTGTTAGTGGCATGAGATCGACTGCAGCTTGATTTCGACTAAGGAAGCTTGGCATGAAACGATCTCTTCCTCTTTTCGTTCTCTTGATTTGAGCAAAAACCCAACCGTCGGCACCCTCTTGATCCTCAACATCATGAAATTTCCCAAAAAAAACAAAAGAAACAAAGAACAAGAACAACGAAGGCTTTTTTTTTTCTTTTTTTTTTCTCTTGAGATCTAATTAATGCTTGAAGCAGCTTAATTCTAAAATACTTGTTTTAAACTTATGTATATAGAATTTGCGGAGCTAGGCTAGTAATACAGAGAAAAAGAAGAAGAAGCGAATCGCCGCCGGCAAGAAGGAGGAGATCAGAAGAGCTGTCAAACAAGCAAACAAACCAACCAAACCCACTTTCAAAACTTAAAATCTTTCAATGGAAGTCGAAGGGCAGCGAGAATTAATTCTTCATGGGCAAGTTGGAGATAAGGCGGAAGCTTGGGGTTTAATTATTAAATAGCAGGAGGGATAAGGGGCGAGTGAAGGAGAGGCCAAGGAGAGGGGACGCCAAAAACTTTACAACGGAAAGCCACGCACATGAAAGAATCTACGAATGCTAACCAAGAGGACAAGTCACGCACATGAAATGGCGTCGTTTTCTTATAAAAGAAAACAAAAAAAATAATAGACGAAACAACGCAAACGCTTTGCCGTTTCGGGGTTTGACCCGGGGCAAACATCAGGGGATAGATTATAAATATGACACTTTCACAGGGCACGTGCATTGCATGTGATCAATCATGATAGACGAATTTACTAAAACACCCCACGTTGTAACCAAAATGTCAACTACGTCCTCCGGCGACAAGCTTTTGATACGACGACACAACCACCACCAGCGGCTCCTCTTCTCTTATGAGCACTTCCGCTTCTATACCCCACGCTCCTCGACTCGCGTCGCTCGCGTGCACACCACGCTCCAAAGCCTTCTCATTCCAACTCCGGGTCTTGACACACTTTCCACTTAACTCCTCTCACTGTAAACCCCACCGCCGCCGGCCTCCCCCAATGTCCTCCCACCACGCCGGAAGGAATTTCCCGGCTAACAGGCTGGAGCCGAATCAGCTTAACGATGAGTCCGATTTTTATCAAGTTCTCTCCCCCGATGGTCTTATTTCCATTTCTGGCTTCGGTTCACTCCTCTCCGGTACGTATAATTGGCAAATTGCCATCTCAATCATAATTTATGATCTTTTTTTTTTTTTTTCAAAGTATGCAATACGGTGCGTTTTGCGAGCAGAGAATAGTGCGAGAAGTACGTTCCCAAATCTGATCAACTTCAGAGTAGCGAAGCTGCACGGATTCCGCCGCGTGTTCGCTCACGTGGCCCCGATCTTTTTCGAGCGTGGCATTGCCAAACCTGAAACTAAGGTCACTTTAAATCTGACACATGTTACTTTTTTTTTTTTTTCTATTTGTTACAATCTGTTTGTTTGCTGAGGAAATTATAAAAGATTGAAAGTTTGAAATGAATTCAGGAGATTTCGAGCTTGAGTGTGGAACCATGTGAAGGAGAGACACTGATTGTTACTGTTTTTGAAATTCAAAAATCAGAGGTATAAAATTGGAAGAAATATGTACTATGAGTTGCATATTTTTGGTTTCAGATTCTGAATGTTTAAAGAGAGTGATACTGAATTTGTTAATCTCTACAAAGTCAGATTCCGGCATTCATCAAACGAGAGCATGAGTTTCGTTTTCTAGCTGTAAGTCGAGTTTACTATCTTTTTGTTAGTTTCAATTTCTGGTATTAAGTTTCATCCATTCATGCATAGTTTCCTCTGTACAGGTTTTACCGGAAACACTTGATGGGAAGCCTTTTCTCAATCGCGTGGTGTGTAAATTTGACTATAAATATGGCAGTTTTATCTCATTCTGTCTCTTTTGATTGGGTCTAGCATGCAGGTGCTGTGTGCTCGATATAGTGATGAGGAGTTTTTCCAAATTAGATGCAAAGGTATCTTCAGCACTCTTTTTGTTAGAAGAGTTTGAGAAACTTCATATGGGATCTATAATCAGCATTTTTAGAACAGATGATATTGCTGTGGCAATTGTATATCTCAGTTTGGTTTCCCATTGTATCAACCAACTGGCTGGTTTAGTGGCTCTTTCTTGTTTGTTGTTTCTGAAAACTTGGCATAGACTTCGAATTACATCACATATGTTTCATGATTGGAATTAAGGCTCTCTGTATAAGCATATCAAATACCATGTATGAGGACTGTTGAGATTACCTTATGTTGTTCTTGTTGGGTAGCGTGTATTTTTCAAATTTCTGCATTTATGTTGGCAGGAAGCAAGGAGATATATTTTCATCATTTTGGGCGACACAACATTGATAAGATTTGGCAGGATGATATCTTGCCTTGCCGTGTTTATCTTCGGCATTGGTAAGTGCTGCTTTTTATGTTTGCTTATTTATTATATGAACTTATCACGAGTAGACTGCAGTGTGTACTCATAACCAAGCTTATTCATGAAGCTAACGACTGATGTCTTGGAGCACTCTAATAGTCAATTGCATGAATGTTTTTATAAAAAATCTCCTGAGAAGCCGAAGCCTTCATATGCATGCATACCCACAGGAAGATTTAAAGAAAAATTATAGCTTTGGTGCCTCTCGTTGATCTGGGCTTAACACTTTTAGCGGCATCTCGTGGCAAATAATTATCTTGTGCTTTGCTTTCTTTTTTTACTTTTTTCTTTACCTTTCCAGTCATTGCTGTTTTATATCTCCCTGCCCAGTATTCTTTAGTAGCTTCCACAAATTTGGCCATTCCTTACATTGAGAGCTGTAAACTATATTTGCCGTGCTAGTATCCCTATTCTAAGACTGAACTTGTTGAAATACCTCTGTAGTGTGTTGGCAGCCAAGAATCTTGGAGATGAAGCTTACAACAACTTTCTGGATCACACCTTTCTTGGAGACCGCAAAACAACCATCTGTGAATACTTGGCAACGACTGGAGCAGGCATCATGGAAGAGGAGCCTCCAGAATCCCTCAAGACTCGCTACGGTGGGTAATGCAATAGAAAGGACTGATAATTCCGCAGAGAAGTTTTTATTGTATTTGGACCTGAAAACGAGCAATGTTACTTCAATTGTGGCCAATGATGTGCTTAAAGTTCTACAATAAACCTGAGGGGACTTCGCTCTGTTATATTCTATTATTGTTGTTGAATTTGCAAAACGCGAACTGGAGAATAAAGCAAGTCTCCCTGTGATTGTTAGTTGTTACAAGAATATTAGATTATTAGTCCCCTATATGTGGGGTAACCATGTTTTGAGACTCCAGTGAATCCAACACTAAATATTGGGTTTTAATTGTTCAAGATTGACACGATAATTGGACAGGTTGGGTTCGTTTATTACAATTGCAGATGATAAATAACTACCATAAATCTTAAGCTCTTACACAGAAAAGGGGGAACAGTAAAGTTAATCCTAAAAGAAACCTTGTGTCCTTGTAGGGGCGAATTGCTAGAAGAAGATGGACATTTATCACATGAAATTTAGGAAGACGAAAGTTATATTCAGACTATAAATTCAGCGACAGCAATAGCAGCAAGGTATTGTGTCCTCCTTGTTGGTCAAAATATAAGTGCTCTCAAAAGTCTATTCCCGTGGATTTTGAAATTAAGCATTATTCTGGATTGAATGGAAGAAAAAGAACAGTACTAAAATAAACTTCTAAATCACAGTGAAATATCATTTTTCTGATAAAGATACTGGAAGAAGAATGATCTTGCATTGGTGTCACTGTGACTGGTGAGTAACAAATCACATTTTAAGAGAACTAAACAAGATCAATGTTAAATAATATTTGAACATTGTCCGCAGATGTCCTGCTTTGGTTTCGTAGCCTTTTTCATTCAGCAATTGTTTCATGAGAGATGATAAGAGCTAAAAATCCCACATCGCTTTCGAAGTGAGACCACGGGGTGGAAGCACGTATTTAAAATCCACGAGACACCGGTGATTTCTTATTAACCCAGTCCTGTCAGGGGTGAAGGGTGACTCGTCAATGATCGTTTAGAGACGGCGGGTCGTGCCAACACCTTGTGAAACGAACACACTTTCTTTAGACGAGTGAGTTCCCACCCTACTTTGGTGGAGCTTGCCCGTCAATTTTTGGAAGCCCTTGCCTTAGGGCTGGGGCTTACAAATCCCTATTACTCAACACTACAAATCCCTATTACTCAACGCTACTTAGTTGTTTAGGGCTGGGGCTTACAAATCCCTATTACTCAACACTACAAATACCTATTACTCAACACTACAAATCCCTATTACTCAACGCTACTTAGTTGTTTTCCGATAAGTGATGCTACGGTAAATATTTGATGAATGTTGCTAGAGGAGTATTTAGTATGACGTATTTGGTGTGACTTTTAACAATACGTTGTACACTCGTGCTTAAAGCTGATCATACACATCACCCGAATTGGAAACGCGTTACATTATCTGACCTTTTCTATTCTTGTAATATTACACAATTACAGGCGGCTTCTCTTTCAAGTTCACTGATTAGGAGTTCAATCATCTTCTTATACATGGGCATATAATGATCATTAATCATTGTTCTTGAAAGCCGGATTTTATTGTACAGTTTTCTCGGCGCCTCGTATATGCCAACTCGTTCCTCAACCGGACTGTCACCATCCAAGTTAGAAGTATCGGATGAAGGTACAGAGACAATATGCATGATTCTGCCAGGGGGATAGAAGTGATGGCTTTCTGTAACATCTGATGAAGAAATGGAAGTTATGCTTTCAGATGCTTCGGCCAGAACATTTGCTTCTTCTGTAATTTCTTTTACTGCAGCAGCTTCTTCTTCCTGAGCTTGAACATCGACTTTGTTTTCCTGCCTCTTGAGTTCCTTCTCTAACCGATACCATAACTCACCTTCAGTGATGTTTTCCACATTGGATCTAGAAATACGTCCATCCACTGAAATGAGCTCTTCATCTTCATCTATATCATCATTTCCAGATCCACTACTTGAAGAATGATATTCTATTTCAGAGTGCACAGAATCATTTGTTACAACAGCAGTCATGCTACCAGCTTCAGAGCAAGATTCAGTTATTAGAGGAGCTTCAGGAATATCCTCAACTTTGGAGGTTGACAATGGACCCACAGTTCGTCTACGTGGACCTATGCAAGACCATGATGAAAGAGATGAGCGGGTTTTGACAACAGCTTCAGCAACATTCTTTGCACGCTTCATTACAACCTAAAATTTTCCAACCATAAATTAAATGTAATAGTCTTAACATAGAAGCGACAACTCAAAGGGAGGGGAGAAGCTACAGGAAGAACTTTGGATGGAAGTTTAACATTCTACCATAAGTAATTCAGAAGACTCAAATTAATGCGTCAGGATACCCTTATGTCATGCTCAATTCATGGCAAACAAAGGAAAACATTATGAAAGTTGTATTACTAGATGAGTGGCCTAAACATTACCTGAGTACTGTTGGAGACAGGTCGTAGAAGAGCACCTGCACCAACAACCCTAGCTCTTGCACTAGCAATAGAGGGTAAGCGAGAACCCAAAGCAGATGCTGAGCGATAAACAACATTCAGGACCCTTGTACGTTCAACCTGGTCCCTCAAATCATTTAACCAAGATGATGCTGTGACCTGATGAGAATTTGAAAAAGGATTGTGACATTAAATAAAACAAGACAGAGCTTAAACCATGATTGTTAAGGATCAATGTTATAGAGAACATAGATTCTTTTCCAGTAAAGAGGAACAGAGACATAACCTCGAAACGAAGATCATCAATAGAAGCAGTGGAGAATGTAGGCACTAGATCAGATCCATTAATAAGAGTAGTAATAAAGTGCTTGCCTGATTCTGCCAAATCCCACGTCATACAGGCAGCTGCAAAACAGTACTTCAAGCAGTTAGATATAGCAAATCACGCTAAAGCAGAGTTATTATCATTTACATATGGAACAAAAAGAGACAGAAGAACAAAGTAGCCAATAATTACCTGGTGCAAATGCGAAACAACTACAAAAGGAGAACTCTTTCTGCTCCCTCAGAATATAAGTTAATAGTGCAGCAGTACCGCCGCCCAGTGAATGCCCAACAATCTGGATATGAAAATGAAGCATTAGATAAGGTCCGCATACCAAGGATAAGAAAACTTGTAGAAACAAATATGATCAGTTCCTATATTAAGTAATTATAACAGAATAATAATATGATTCAAAAAAATGGAGGAAAAAATGCTTTCTCCAAAACCAGAGATCTAGTGATGCAGAGGGATGATATTAATAGTGTTTGAACATCCAATAACACCTTCTAATGGCTGGAAGCAGACATCAACATCCATGAATTATTAGATACTATGAATCTGCACTTGCTGACAATGATCAAATTGATTAACAGGTAGAAAATAGAAAGAGGTTCCAGCTAATGCAAAATATTTTTGGAGGACCGAAATCTATTTATATGAATGTCGACAGAAAAATTAAAATACAGCTCATTCGTGCTGTAAATGAATTTCCAAAATGAAATTGACGTGAATGCAACCATTGGGTGTAGACACCAGTAAACCATCTTATGTGCCCCAGGGCATCTGCTTTGACCCAAAGCAAGAGAAATACTAGGATTAACAAGATTGTCAAGAAGATACGCATCAATTACCTTAACTTTATAGTCGGGATATTCACTAAGAGCCTTAAGCAAGCAAGGTGTGCTAAGCTTTGCAATCCAACGAGCTGCAGCAACCATTCCATAATGCGCATATCCTAAAACCAAATTGCTTATCCCACCATCATGTAAAACAGAATGGTGGAAAGGGACCACCGCACCAGTTACTGCTGTCAGTGTATCTTTGATGCTATGAGTACCACGAATCAATAGAAGGAAACATTTTGAATTTTTATCCCGTATAATTGTGAAAGCGGGCTTCAGAAGCTGCAATCGTTATGGTGAACATTAAAAAAGCATCATTCTAGTAATCTTCAAAATCAAATAAAACAAAATTTGCCAATTCAGACTCATTAGATAATCCAAGGTAAATAGAATAAAAAGGAATTACTAAGGAACTGGAAGCCATACGAACATGCAGCTTCTCTTAGTGCAATCATATCAAGGGAACAGTTGACAACAGTATTTAAACACAACATTGAAGTAAATAAAATATCAAGATTCCTTTATCACTTGCCCATGCTTAGTACAGAACATTCCTAGTACTAAGTTTGGTAACATAGAATCATAAATTCCGAATTGAAATTAACGGGTATTATTCACACCAATCCCTAGTATTTCTAACAATACAGTCAACTCTCTGTCCAAAATTTCAGTTGAAATTAACTGGTATTAGTGTCACCAATCCCTAGTATTTCTAAAAATACATTCAACTCTATGTCCAAAATTTCCAACCACCGCACACACCTACGAGAAAAAGCTATTCTACTTCAAGAAGGTATTTCAAAACAAAATGCATTCAGACTGTGACCTACTAAAAACAAAGGCAGTGCAGAAAGTGACCTACCCCTGCCTTCGGTTTTTGAAGTAGGACTTCTTCTTCAGAGTAACCAGCAGACTCTAAAAAGACTGGAAATGTCTTCTTCGAGAAGAGCATGCATAGAGTCAGTAACCTCAATAAGTTATTCAATTCAACAATAATTTCAGGGCCATTTAGTTGTATGCTGTCATTGCCAGCATATACACTAGCAACATGTAAATTACCCTGCAGTAAAAAAACACTAGATAACATCAAAAATCAAGAAAACAAAACAGAAAATATTCGTCAGTTCGCAATACAGAAGAAAATCTAAGAATTACAGCAGGAAGACGAATAAGACAAGCAAGATCACCGATAATCCAATTTTCTAATAGCATTTCATGAACTCAAAAGATATCAAACCAATAGTTGAAATTTAAAACCCTGAAAGTTTATACTCTCTTTTCAATCAAAACGACTAAAAAACAAACAACTTTTTTAGCTGTAAAATACCTCAAATAACAATACACAAAATCTTAATAACACGCATAATTCAAGTTTATTAATTAAAAAGAGTTTCTTTTTCACCATAAATTAAATCAGCTGAGAACAAGACATACATAAGAATAAAAAAAAAAATGAAAGAAGCTAAATTTCTTACATTTTGTTGATAAAACAAAGTAACAGAGCCGAAAGAAATGAACTTACCTGTTTTCGCAAAAGATAATTGATGCCGAAAGCCAGGTCGGCAATGGGCCATTTACCCAAAGTCTCGGAGTAAGTAAAACGCAGCGTTTCAGACAAGGTAGTGATGGTCTCAATCCACGTGGCAGGCGCTTGTGCTGGCCTTCTAACAATCCGTCTCCTCACCGATCTGTTCGCTTTCGATAAATCTCCGCAGTCCTCCGCTTCTCTCGAAGCCGTTCTACGGCTCAGCACATAGTACAGCAGCACCGCCGCGGCCGCCGCCGTCGCCATTGTTCCCGCAGCCATCAGTTTCGAGAACCAGATCAGAACATCTGAATGTCTTTCCGAGATCGCAATGAAAGGACAGCTAACGCGAGTCGCAAAATTGCATTTTAAGAGAAAGATAATGGGCTTATAACGAGAGAGGAGCGTCGATTTCGAAACGTCGACGAAGCTTTGCTTTGGGCTTAGTTGGTTTAGCTTTTAGTTTTTAGTTTTTAGTTGAGTTGCGTCAGAAGCAGGAGTATTTAATTACTAGGATATGCTAACCTCTTTAGTAAATTTAGGCAGCTTTGACACGAATGGGAAGGGTGTTTTGGTAAGTACAGAAATTGCACGTTGCTGAAGAGAAGAAACAGATAGAAGAGCGCGCACGTCAGGGATCTCGTTGATGGTGGTGGATGAGACGAAAGGCAAATCCGGTGCGTTTCCTCTCTTTTACGGGTAACGTGTTTATTATTATTATTTTTTATTATTATGGAGCGGAGAATGACCTATGACGAATGAAGATGAGGACAAATGTGTGGTGCTGGAAGGTGGGGCCGGAAGACTAGCTAGGCTGGATCCAACTCCACACATTAATCTTCGCGTGGGCCCCACAGAGATGGTTTTGGAGTTTGGACCTTGGACTATGATGTGAGAGGATGATGAGATGGAGGAGGTCAATAGAGCCCAACGTTGCTGGGTTTGCAATGCCGAATTTATTCCGATTGGTCCTACTTTCTAATGGCTAAAAAATTGACGTTTCAGCTTAGAAAAATTCTCTATTTCTTGTATATATATATATATACGTTAGATATTACTCGTATGTTATTTGTTTATTGCTTACGATCACTTGTACGACAGGCGTACAATCTCATAAGTCATTTGCAAATCATTTATGCATTATTTTTGGTCATTTTTAATCTTTTGTACTTGTATAGGTTAGTTCAATTCTTATAGAGTAATAATAATAATAATAATAATTGTTCTTTCTGGGGTCATTCTCGAAATGGGATCTAAAACTAAGTGAGTAGCATTATTAATGGTGACAGAAAGAAGAATCTGCATTGGACAAATTAAAGCGTGGAATTTACAAATGAAGCCAAATATAAAGATATTAACCATACTATGCATTATTGTTATTATTATTACTACTATTATTTAATAAAGAAAACAACAATATTATGCGTTGGTTGTAGAATTCTAACTCGAGGACCCATACCGTAAATTTTGCAGCTGCTCTAATCGGCCTACGTATTAGACCTCGGTGACCTGAGCCGAGTCAGTCCTTGTGCAATGTGCAAACTCCTGTTGATTCCAGCTTAGCAGACAAATCCAAACACCGTAAAAACAATCAAAGCCCAAGTCTCTAGATTCCAAGTTGACCCACAATGCTTTGACAAAATTGTAAAAGGATCATTTTTATGCCGTGTCTCCAAATTTGGCGGTAAATCACTCTCTAGAAGAGAGATTTAAATTTTCTCCCCGAGGTTGATTTTTATTTTATCAGTTAATTTTGAAGATCGAGACAAAAAAACTTAGGTGGAACAAGCATAACATATCATCTACTTTAAGATTTATCATTTATTATAACAATAAAAAATAAAAATATAAAAAATTTGATGTCATATGCATGGGTGTTTGTAGATTAGATTTTGCGGATTAGACATTAATACATATTTTATCCATGATTTTGCATATTATAAATTTTTAATTTAACCCAATTCATGAATCGATGAAACTCAATCCAAATCTAATTTATACATATGCAGATTAGATGTGGATTTGACCCAATCCATATCGAATCTACTATTTTACAGATTAAAAATTTTTAATTATTTTTAATCTATGAACTAACTAAATAAAAAAATTTAATATAAAAATAACTTTACTACTGAGTAAATTTAAAATTAAATAAGATTTAAATAAATTAAATGTTCAAATAAAAGTAAAAAACACATTCAAAATTTTTAAGTATAACACACCAAAAAGAAAAAATCCCATTTGTTTAGATTAATATGTGAAAATTAACTATTTAAGAAGTTATATTTGTTTAATTAATTATTTTTTATTTTATATTATTATCGGATAAGATATAATATTGTGTTAATGTAATTATATTTTAACTTATTTATTTATTAGTAAGTACTAAAGCCATATTTACAAATTTAATGTTTTAATTAAATAAATATATTTTTATTTTTTTATGGATCCGTGAATTTTTACAAATTTACAGAAGTAAATCCATATCTAATCCATCGATTGCAGATTTTCAAATTTTCAATTCAATCCAATCCACCAATTTACGTATTGAATTTTTATAAATTAGATTTCTACGTATCAAACGGATTGAATAGATCATATTGAATTTTGAACACCCCTAGTCATCCGATTGAATTTTCTTATCAAGAGCATTTCATATAAGCATCTCTTAAAATCCAACTTTTACAAACAATTTTTCTTAATTTTTATTTATTTAAAAGGAAAAAGAAGAGGCATACATGGTAGGGGCCGCCAAAAAGGGAATATGTATTTCACCTCCTCATGATCATCTTTAGACGCAGTTGTTGTATTTTCAACTTTCAACATTCAACTAGGCATAATATGTGTGGGTCACACATATTGGACGCTCCAGGTTCGAGTTCAGGGTCACAAGGATTCTGTATTAGAATTCAAATTTTCTGTTCAATTACACTTGTTGAATTTAGTGTCACCTGTCAATTAAAAATACATAAATTCTTGCTTTAACTTTATTTTCCTCTTGCCCTCTCCTAAATCCCCGACCACTCCATCAGCTTCTTTTCTTGGCTCATTAGCATCACATTGATCACTGGTTTGCAGCAAAAACCTATCATTTGAAAGCCTTGTTGTTATTCTAATCACCAAAACTTGCCTTGTGATGAAATAACTGGTGTTTATTAAATTAGTAAATATATAAAAGAAAACAAATCTCAAGCATATCACAATATGCTCAAAAAATCTGAAAAGCACATAAATGGCATAATTAAAAACTCATAATTCAAGTTTTTATGACAGTTATATTCCACTACCATATAGGGCTGCAAATTTGATTGGCCAATTAAGGCTTAAGAATACAGATACATTTCAAAATTTGGAAACATTGTCAACAGCTAGTTACCCAAAAAATTAAAACAAAACCGGCTATTAGTGAAATCACTTCCTGTGAAAGCTGAAAAATAACCACGTGACAAAATCAACGTGAGCCTCTCTCACTATTTCTCTTCCCACCAACTGATCCACTTTCAAAAAACCTCTCCCGCAAACTTTGCTCTTTTTTCTTAACCGCTCCACTCTCATTTGCAAAAAAAAAGCAAATATGTTTTTTTTAAAAAAAAAAAACCATTTTCACATTCTTTGATTCTCATTCAAGTTTTCTTTAAGTTTTGTCAAATGGGGAGAGTTGATAAAGAGGATTCAGATATCAAATCCAAGTTGGTTTTAGAAATTTGCACCATTTCAACAACCGCCATTGGCTGTGCTCACAGGCACATTAGTCCTCCTAGCCCTACTAAGTCACATTTCATCGACTGGTACCGCCTTCTCGGTGTAAGCTTTTCGATCTTTCTTGATCTTTATGTTGATCAATCTACATCTGGGTGTCTTTCTTTCATTCGAGATTTTAAGTTTTTGCATTGATTTCAACAGGTTGAAGAAGAAGCAACAATAGAGACTATACGAAAGCGGTACCATAAACTTGGTAAGTTTCTTCTGTGAATGCGGCAATGTTGTACTCACATTATATTACATGTATGTGAATTGATGATAGGGGATTGTGTTTTTTGCGTTCAGCTCTGCAACTTCATCCAGACAAGAACAAGCACCCCAAAGCTGAGATTGCATTCAAGCTTATTTCAGAGGTTAGATTTGTAGATTCTCATGTTTTGTTAAATCTTGGCGTATAAATTATGCAAATTTGATTCTTACTTGAGATGGGTCATTTTTTTTTTTAATTTCATCACAATGCAAGAATAACACTTGAGTCCCTTTCTCACCTTTTACCATTATTCAAATCTCTATTGATTTTAATGCCTTATTTCTTTACTGATATTGTAAATGATGTTCAAAAACCAAACTTTACTTTTGAAAGATAAATGTATTTCACTTGATATACAACTTTTATATTATTATATTAGATTGACAATAGAGGATTGTCGTTTTTTACTTTTTTTGTTACGGTCTTAAATCTTAATATTAGGAATGTAATGAGATAATTCTCTTTAAAAAAAAAAGGACCCCAATGTATTCTCCTTTTCAGTTTTCACAATTTACAAGACTTCTAAAGGTTGAATTGGTTCACAAGTTCAGCACAAACACAACCACCTAAAAGACTGCCAAAAAGAAAAAGAATACAAATAAGAGAAAGAGGCCAGGAAAGTGTTAAATGTTGGTACTATAATGGTTGCATTATTAGAGTCTCGGGGGAATGGATGAGATAGTTAGTAGGTGTTGTCCCACTAGACAATATCATAGAGAGAGAGTAAAATCATTCAATTTGACAACAGAATTCGGTTCATGTGATCTTTAACTTTACCAACAGCATCCCCTAGTTTGGTGGGAGCACATTCATTTGCCAATATTGCACTCATAATGGGACCAGCCTCGAGATTTAAAAGAAAAACCCTACAATTTCATCTTATAGTTTTTAATGTTTTGTTTTGGAAATATGAGGTTTGAGTTCTTCTCATATAAATACGTAGGATATTTGAAGTAATTCGACTTGTTTTGAGTTCAGATATTTAAGCATACAACAAAGCGTAACATTTATAAAATCAGGCTATGTTTAAGATTGATGTAGGAGATATTTAAAGCAAATCCGACCCTTTTAGGTCAAAACATTCGAGTTGTAACAATATATCTAGGTAGAGTTCGAATATATTTTTATTATAATATCACAGCAGGGTCGTCCAATAGATATGACTTTGATAAATTTTCAGTCATTGATACTTGAGAACCGTTGATCTCATTCCACAATAACAGTAAATTAAAGTCACAGCGCCTTAGATCTACACACCCTTAAAATCTCTTGTTTGTTCTAATGCTGGTTAAATTTCTGGCTGCAGGCATATACATGTCTCTCGGACACTGCCAAGAGAAGAGCATTCAATTTGGAGAGATGGAAAAAGTTTTGCATTGAATGCAACAGAATCCCCTACACAAGCTGCAAGTCTCCCGTGAATTCACGTGCATCGAAATACAAGGCTTGGAATCCAGCTAACTGGTCAAGATCTTATAGAATTCTGAGGAACCTGAGAGACATAAAGGAAAGATTCAAAGAAGAGGCAAAAGTTATAGAGAACTGTTTGAGTGCAGCTGATTCAAGGAAAGAATCTCTACTTGTCAATCCGTCAAGCAATTTGTTCCAAAGTCGCCACGGGACCCAGAAAGAGACTCCTATCTTTGATCCATCTGACTATCTCTTTCAAGGATACCCGCATCTCCGAAATAGAATGTATATCAAACCACAGAATTTCTGGGACTTTCAGAGGGAAAATATGCAAAAGTGTGATGAGGCAAGAGGGATATATTATGATTCACCAATCTTTGAGAGCAGGCCAGGGAGGAGACTGTTTAAGAGCAAATCTACTTGTGTCCGTTCATAAATTGGCCTTCAGATTTAACGTTTGATTGATAAAATACAACGCGAATTGCATAATGTCTTCTTTTATCAAGAGTACATCTGCATGCCTCTTGTAGAATCAAAATGCTTCAAAATAAATAATTGTATACGTCAGAACTGAAATACAACATCAACCACGAAAGTGAAAACAGAAAATATGTAAGTAATACATCAAAATTTTGTAGCCACCTTCTTTCATGTTGTACAGAATTGTAGCTAAAATCCAAAATATATTAGACCTATCTTTCACTCAGTAATTCCATGGATCCATCAGGGAAAAACAGGATCATGCCAGATGCCTTGAGTCCCACTCATAGGAGACCAGTAATTGCTTATTCGATCACTTTATGTCCCGAGAGATTCATGGATTGCTTTCAGTGAGGTTGAGTACAGATGCAAATTAGCCCACAATTCAATTATACCACGTCTATTCCATTGTGAAAGGAATCTTGCTCTTCCACCACAAGAGATGAAGCAACTAAACTTCTTGTGGCAGTTGCTTGGCTTTAGGGATTTTGAGGGAGCCGCTATCTATCAAGGGCTGCAACTCTGTTTTTGCCAATTCACGGACCCTAAAATCCGAAGATTCCAAGAATGCAGTTACTACTTTGCAACTGCAATCACAGCAATGGAAATTAGTACATACATCAAAATTCACATGAACTTATCTTATAATTGGTTGAACTTGCAAATTGAAAGCAAATTTAGCCTCACCTGTGACCTTGGGCCCACAGGTCAGACTTCCCTTTTAAAGCATTCTTCCACAAAGTGGAAGCAAATATTGGGCAGTCCATGACTAGTTTCCTAATAGTGCGGCTGGAGTGGAAATTTTCAAGGATATGCTCCTCTTCTGATGCTTCAGATTTAGACTCTGAAGCAAGAGATGCTATAGTCTCATGCAAGGTGTTCAACTTGTCATCCAAGGTTGGGCGGAGAATGTCATCAGAACCCCCTTTTGCAACCTACATGTGTCACATTTGATTAGTTGAGACATTATGGGGCAAACACATAGAAAAAGGGCCAACTCAGATGTTTAAGCACGTCACATGAGCATGTCTCTGCACATAAATAGGAATTTTTGGAAAAAAACCTATTGCTTCCTTTTGGAAAAAATGACATTTCGAATGTCCAACAGAACTTCAGCCAAAAAACCTTTGGCAATTTAGGCAGTACCATCATATGCATATCAATCAGCAATGAACAATTTGACTACCTCGTATAAGACTTCTTTGCCAAAATTTGATCTAAGCAATTCTCCTGCATTCTCGATACATACATCAATCATACTCTGCAACACAGAATCAGCATTTCTGTAATCCAGTCAAACAAGCAATTCAAGCTAGACACTAGACATCACGGATGTAAACCACCCAAATAATACTAGAAATCCTTTAAATACAATTGCCAAATTAGAAGTCTAAACAAAGCCACAAACCTCAGCAAGTCCACTGCTGACCAACAACTCTTGCCTTCTTACACAAGGGTCTTTCTTCCCACCCTCAGCTAAGGAAAGATTCTCAGCTGAACTTGTACTTTCTTCGGCCTGAACTGCTACTACTTGGTCAGCCATCTCTTTGCTAGATTCATCGTTCTTTGCTTCAGAATTTACTTCCGACCCTTCCTGAGTTGAGAGAGGGAAGAAGGATAAATGGAGAGCGAAGATCAGAGTAAGTTGCAGCAGATCCACATCACTAGTATAAGATAGTCTAGAAAATATCTCTCTTCATTTTACCTTGGCACAAAGAGAAGGAATAGATAAATTTAGCGAGGCCAGATCATCAGGGCTGAGATAACGCGAACAGTTAGGATGTAGTAGCTGCAGTAGCACTCGTCTTCCATTCTGAAATTTGCAAAAACCATTTGGAATGTAGAATTATCAAAAAAGTAAAATTAAACTTGGAGAACTGTATGGTGGTCTCCAGTAGTATAGCTGTGTACAAACAGACTAAAACATCCCATGGTAAAAATGTAATAAATATTAAACTAAAAGGAAATACCAAGTGCTGTATCACATAAAATTAAATGCTTAATAGAACACCCCACTTCCCAATCAAGGCCATTCCAAACTTTCCTTAAAATTTAGTCATCAACATAATGTAAAAGTTTACAAAGAGTGCAAACCTTATCCATAACAAGCTCCTTTATCATTGATTGAAGCTCACGAATGATAATCTGTAAACAGGAGAGACTTATTTAGTAACTCTATCAAGAAACAGCACTTGCTAAATGTAGACTATGTCAAGCAATTATTTTGCTAAAAGCCTCAAAACCAACCTTTGTGATAAGTATTGTGTCATCAACTGTTGAAACAATGCAGAGAAGTACCTGCAAGCACATCATAAGATAGCATGGAATTAAGTAATTTTTTCTAAACCAAGTCAAGGACCTGTAAATCAGAAAGCTAACAGGAACGGATAAATGCATCTTTTGGAATAACAATATTCAAGTCATTACAAGTGGTCTTACCATACTCCCACATTGGTCATGAGCTACCTTGCCAATGTGCCCTTTCATTCCTTTGATAATCTTCTTTCTTTCCTAAAATAAATCACAACAGTGAAGAACAACTCAAAAGTCAATGAAAGAAGTCCACATGCTTTTTTTTTTTGGCGTGTTGGTGGGGTTGGGGGGGGGGGGGGTGGAGGGAAAGGAAGAGAGATTCATAAAATCTAATATCAATTGCAACAAACCTTTGCACTCCCATGCTTGACACAAAGCATACCAATCTTACAACCATCCCTGGTATGGATCATACGAACAAGGAGTGGGCCAGACAACTGTTGAATTATGTCTGCAGCAGAGGACTGTCAACAGACAAGATTTAGAAGAGAAAAAAAAATTTAAGTGAAGAAAATACCACAGAATTTCTCATAATTTACGAAATGCATATAAAAATCTCAAACACACCTTATCAGCCATGCTGAGATACTCCATCAAGACTCTGTGTATGATAGAATGATCAACAATTCCTTTCTCCAGAATTGGTTGAATTACAGAAGCCATATGTCTCAGCACTGATGCTTTCTGCAGTCCTAGCTTTGAAATTACATCTACCAACCTAGCGTAGATTAAAAAACATTAAACGGTTGGCTACAGAAGCAAGACCTTGCTTGAGAATTTCCAATTCCAAATGAAATGGCCCGATGAAAAAGCTGTGAGCAGATTTTAACTTTTAAGAAAACCCATACATGCCTATGGCAATACATTATAATTAATTTTCACAAGGATTTACAAGCGAGAACCGTGAATCCCTTTAATCATCCATTAAGGAATTTTCTTCAAGAACAGAGGTTCAATAATGCAGTCTTCCTTGCCAAACGCCAAAGAAACAAACCTCCCCGGTACAACACAACAATCTCTTTTTTCAATAGAACAAATGCCCATGACTATTCAATGAAACTTAATTTTAACCAAAAAGGAAAAATGGAAAATTGAAAAAGGAAAGGAAAGTAATAGAATCCTCAGAGTTGCACAAGATATTGCTGCAACTATCCTGCTAAAACAGATCATCAGTTAATAGATTCATTGATAAATGAATGTTAATTCTTTGGTTCACCTGCTCTCTTTGACTGACACCAGGTCCTTAAACAACTGAAGCTCTGTAGAGTACAATTCTATCAGAAGCTCTTGTTTTTGAGTTGCATTTCCCAGTTGGTATGCATGCTCGACAACTGCAAAGAAAAGAAAAAGAGCGAGAAACTTTATAAAACAGAAAGGGTCAATGATAGATAGACCAGATTCCTACCAGGACGTCATCAAAATTTCTTGCAGATGAATCAATTAGTTAAATCACATTATAGTGAGACAGGTTTCACTCGCTTTATGAGTCCCAGGAAACTGCAAGTCTATCTTCATTAAGTTATACAAAATCACTCCGGGAAACTGAAATAAGGATTTTCTTTTTCTTTAACACTTAATAACATATTTTAAACCAAAGACTCTTAGCTACCAAACTCCCAACACTCCAAAACTTGCGTTAAAACCCAGATGTAATGTGTGTATAAGATTACTACCATAATTGGGCCATTCTACTCTTCATTGAAAATAAAAAAGCAAAGACCAAGACAGTAATAACGTACCAACAGATCCAACCATGTGTCGAAGAAGGGAAGCAACATGCCCATGGAGTGCTGAGATAAACCCTGCCAGCTGCTTCTTTGAAGCTACAAATAGAACATAAGAGCGTCATCAAATAATCACAAAGTAGAGGGTTACACGACCAAGAACACCATATACAAATTAGTCATTCAAGCAAAATCCTAAAGTTTCTCTTTTAATTCTTAGAGGCTAAATCATACCATTATCTAACATTTTCTTCACGAGATGAACTGCATAAGTGTTATCAGCTAGGGAAAGAAAATGTGGCTGAAGCTCCTCAAAAACAGCATCTCTTTCAGCTTGTGAACAATACTTGACGCAAGTCTGAGGTTAAAGAAACATGAAAAGAACACACTTAAGGGGAAAAAATCACAGATGTAAATACAAAAATTCCCGCACAAAGTTTCCAACAATTACCTGAAGAACACGAGAGGAAACATGGGAGCCAGCAATTTCTGGGATCTTTCCCTTCATCTTCTGCAGACCTTCACTTATCAATCTAATCAAAAGAAAGAAAAACATTCAAAATAACACAATTAATAACTGTGAATATTACAGTTGCACCAAAATACATACTTTGATCTAGTTTCTTTGGCAATATTCCGCTGCCTCATCTTCTCCCACAGAGACGCAAGCTCCTATCAAGACAAAAACAAAATTTGTTTAGTCAACATGAGCTCAGAGTCTCAGCTATTTTACATGTTTTAATCAACCCTAGCGCAAAAAAATTAAAATTATTTGGCTTTATTGCTTCTATCACAAATGCACAACACATAGCTTCAATCCTAATTATGAATGAAGTGAACAAAAAATCAGAAAATGCATACTAGCTCCAAATCGTAATGCCTCTTCCTCTTCTTCTTCCTAGCCTCCGAAAGTTCCTGCAATTAAACCAAAAACACCAGTGTATGTGAAAAATGTAAAACTAAACTTAAAAAAAGAAAAATTTGCAAAAATACGAAAAATAAAAACCTTGGCACGAAGCCGACGCTCGCGCTTCATTAAGTGTTGATTCTTTTCTTTGTTACCATCCGGTTTCTGGAGCTTGGGTTTAAATGGCTTTTGTTTTCGTTTATCTGGATTGAAAGGCTTCTTAAAGTCCTTGCTTTGAGATACTTCTGAGGGTTTTGAGCTGGCCAGCTTCGGCTTCTTTGAAGCGGGGTTATTGGGTTCAGGTTTTGCGAATTTTCTTTTAATGGGTTTGTTGGTTTCTGATCTGTTCTTCGCCGCCATTGAAGCTTCGGCTCAAGTGCTCAAATCTTTGTCTCCTCTTCTCTGCGAATTGTAACCACTTGTGCTTTTTGGGGTTTTTGCGAGGGTTTTGGGTTTCTAACTCTTTCGGGAGGAGATGTTAATGTTTATGGGCTTTAAGTTCCTACCCGACCCACAATGTGAAGCCACTAAATCTGCTAATAAGATACGACAAACTAATTCACAAATATTGGTCCACAGGCCAAAACGTTGCTGTAAACTTTTTCCCATAATCCCATACGAGTTTGATGATAAAAATAGTTAACATTTATCTAATGGTTCGTAAAAAAATTAATAAGAGTACAATAAGTTATTAAAAATTATCTGAAAGTATTCACAAAGTATTGTTCTGATATTATATTATATTTTATTATATGATTTTATATGGCTAGAGGCATTTCCCAGCACATGCAATCTCATTGCTTGAGTAACGAAAACATTTTATTTAGTTTTTTTCATTTAAAAACAAAAAAAAAAACTATAATTGCCCTTACTAATTGCATGTTAACATCAACAAATGCGAGTGCACCGTTAGCCGACCATTGAGCGCTCCTCATTCGGCCCACGTGTGATCCGGTACTCGCGGGAATAAATCCGTATTATTGGTTAACATGGTGGGTCAAAAATACCGATCAGATAAGATCATCGTTGGTCCCACAAAACGAACTTTTGACACGTGTCAATTTCAACATCAAGGAGGGGGAAAAAAAAAAAATGAAAGTCTGCTTTTGTCTAAATGTCTAATGGCATACATTAAAAGCAAAGATTTGACTTCCTTTGTGGGAGTAAAGATGGCAAAAAAATACGATCCGGTCTTCGGTCTAACTGTCCCTATCGTAATTTTTAGGACTTTAGTCCAGATTTTAAGGGTTAAGAGTTAGACCGGGGCTCAATAAGTCAGGACCCAATAACATTCGAATCAGGGTTAAATTAACTTTTTTAAAAAAATAAAACTTAGAAGTTATTAAAACCCCTCACCACATACCGTCATAACTACACCTTAAGTATATTTATCTTTATTTTGTACTAATTTAATTATTTTCCATTTGATTTATTTATTTGTTGTTAGTTTGGCTAATCTACTAATTTAGTTAGATTGTTACATGTTATATTCTTGTTAAAGCTAAATAAAAATAATTGATTAAATTCCTCACATCCAATTTCAACATAAAAAGAAGAACAATAACGATAGAATATTACCAATGAAGAATGAAGAATATGAGTCATACTCTGTCATACTCTAAAAAATAAAAAATAAAAAAATTATGGCCGAACTTAGATGAAACTCGAGCCCAATAATAACTCAATAAGATTCACTTTTTAAGTATCAGAGCTCTTCATTTTAATCATAGAATCATGTTAGGACTTGACATTACCTAAACCTGACCCAATCCGTTGCCAAACTTACATGAGATGAGCCCTATTCGGTCCAAGTTTGAAGTTGACTTCCATCCTGGAGTTTCAAAATGAATTGTGCTGGTCATATTTGGCACACTGTTTTTTAAAAATACTAATTTATTTGCTTGTATTCAAAAGTTAATGATAATAGAAATTGGCTCCAACATTGCTGTCTTCTCGACATTCGATTAAAAATTTATTGACAATGTTACCATTAAATTTTGGATTAGCTTGGATCAACACAAAGCTAACGAACACAGACCACAAACTAGAGGACTCAATTAATGCCAAAAAATAAATTTTGTGGGGATATAATTTTTGATAAAATGTTTTCGTAATTTTACCCAAAAAAAAGAAGATAGACTCTTTTTGATAATTCAATTTTTCTTCTCTACGCTTACATATAAAGCACTTGATTATGTACTTTTTTACCATGGAATTTCCTAAATATATATCATTAATGAGTTAAAAAAAGAAATCAAGTATGAGCTTAGTTGGCATTTTTATTGCTTTTCAACAACCCAACAACTAATGGTATAACGCTAGGGTAATATTTTATTTCTTTATTGCCTTCTTCTAGACGAAAATATTATAAATGAGAAAGCAATATTATAAATGAACATTATTATTATATTTTTCTAAAAGTCTCAATGTTTGGCATCACGGAAAACAAATGTAGCTGGGACGTGGGTAAGATTGGTTGGAAGACAAAGTGCATTAGCAATCGAAATTGAATGTGATTTAATTGTGAGCGTCCTTTATTATAATCTGGTTGTTTGGTCAAGTGAGGGCCGAGGCCATCACTAGAAAATGACTACAATCAAATCCTTTTGGTCAAGACGTTTATAGAATTTGTCATTTAATTCAACCGTCAAGAATAGTGACCTTGAAATTTGGAAATATCGCATAGGACAACTTTGATCGATAATAAAAGTAATAATACAATTACAAAACAATCAATACAATTATTTACGGAGTATATTAGGAATGGTCAAAAAGGATGGTAACAATTTACTTTCGACAATAAGAGTTTTAATATTTGAGTCTCCAAATACATTCTTATATTTAAATAATTCATAGTATACTTAAAAGTTATTGTTATTATTATTTTTGTGGCCATCATTAGATTTTTGTTATGCAATATTAAAAATAAATACTTTTAGGTAAACTTACTTCAGGAATTGAAGCAAATAATTTTTAAACAAATTTATATTACCTGGCCACAAACTTGAATATTGGAAAAATATTGATTTAAGTTTTTGCCCATCATTTTACCTTTTAAAAAATAATATTTAAACCAAAAAAATTTAATGAACTTATTGATATTTTAAAAATACTTTAAAGTTGAAAAATAAAATTTTAGAAGATTTAACAATTGGATTATGATTAAAAAAAATTGCGCTATTAACGAAAACTCCGCAAGGAAGATGCGCCACGTAATCTTCCGACAAGGCGACATGACGTGGTGGACGTTAGTACTTGTATTCAAAATAGACTTGAGTTCCCAGCTTCGATTCCGCGACCACTTTCTGGTTTCCCCGCCACGTTTCTCTACTTCGCCTCTCACACCCAACATCCTCCGTCGGCCACTAAAACTCACCACGTAAGCACCACAAAAAGTATCATGCTGCTCGGAGTAATAATATCGAAGTCCCTGTTTTTTATGAAAACCATATATAATGGCATAGTTTGGAATTAATTGACACAGCCGCTATATTTTAATATTTTATTATTAAGGTAAATGGAAAGAATTACTTGCATTATACAATTCAACTCATTTAGATGAACTTTTCCAGTTTTTTATCTTTTTCATTTTAATTGGGAATACTTTTACTTTACTAATTTAAGAAGTCATCTATTTTTCAATCATCTATTATTGTTGAGATAACTTTTTCATGCACTTGGTTTTTTTTAGAACAATCACAATAATTATCTTTCCATCTTCTTCAATTAAATCTTTTAAAGTTAGAATATCCAACCATAATTGATTGCTTAGATGAAAATTTTGTCAATAGTATCTTTTGAAGAATTTATTTAAAAAAATTTCACCAAATTACTTATAATATGAAAATAGTTGTCATGGCAAAACTATATGGATAGTGATATGAACACATATTTAGCATGAGAAAAAATAAATGTCTATACCTAAACATGTGTACCTCATCTTCTAAGATTTAAAATTACAAAATTTTTCTTTCATTTTTCTTAAATATTTAAAACAACAAAGACATATAATAGGATAATGAAATCACACATGATCCTTTTCATATTCTTAAATTTAATCAATTGATAATAATAATCAATCACTTAAACTCAATAGTTAATAAAATTTGATAAATAAAAAAAATTAAATGTTTAAAGCTCATTATGTGATAGATCATTAGTGATGTATCAACATACAATTCTATTAGTAAGCTTTGAAGTTCATCGCGTGACTTGAGCCAACATTTTATTCTTTAATTCTTTGAAGTCTCGTTATTGATGCATCATTGTAAGAAGATTTGTGAAATAATATTCAAACTATATTCTTGTTTTATTATTATACAAAAACTAGGGAGTCAGATGTTATTATCTTATTCTTCCGCCTCCATTTTCGTGTTAACATATACTCACCACACAGGAGCACAGCCCCACAGGCAGCATGCACTTGCCTGATCAGGACGTCATAAAGATCTAATAACTTATCATTCCAATGATACGTCCGTGTGCTTATCACTGATAGGTCGGTAAGAAACAAAGGCACTGCAAAACGCATCGAAGAAAGTGAGAACAAGTCCTCTCTCTCTCTTCTTTATCTTTTTCTTTTGGCAGCTTTTTCCTCCTTTTCTTTCTTTCTTCTCATGACTGTTCTCGTTGAAAGCGAAGCATGGAAATGCAAACCCTAGAAATCAACCACCTAAGAGAAAAGACGCCGTCGTTTTCAATCCTCAACCTCTCTTCTCTTCATAAGCCTTAAATTCTGAACTAAAACTCACCGTTTAATGATTTAATCCATTCTTTTCCTGCATACGTTTTATTTTCGAGCTAAAAATGTCGTCTTTAAGCAGAGAATTGGTGTTTCTTATTCTTCAATTTCTTGACGAAGAGAAATTCAAGGAGTCTGTACACAGGTAATAAGCTCTTTTTTTTTTTTAATATATCTAGTTTATGTAACCGTTTGATTGAGCTTTGAAGGTCGTTATGTCACTGATTTGAAATATTTGATTAAGTTTGGAGCAAGAGTCAGGCTTTTTCTTCAACATGAAATATTTTGAAGAAAAAGCTTTAGCTGGAGAATGGGATGAAATTGAAAAGTACCTCTCTGGATTCACTAAAGTTGACGATAATCGTTACTCCATGAAGATTTTTTTCGAGATCAGAAAACAGAAGTATCTAGAAGCTCTTGACAGGTACTTTATTTTCTTAGTTGTTTTGTATTTGAAAAAACTTTTTTAAAAAAAAAAATCTGCAGCGGCAGTTACGGTGGTTTCTCACGTTATGGTTTGCATTCGTAAAGTTGCTTAAAAAATTAAAATATAATGCATAAGTTGAGAAATCTGATGGGAAAACTTGTTACGTGTTTATGAAAAAATCTTATGTTTTTGGATTTTGTGGTTTGTTTGTAATTTTTGTTTTTTTGAAATTTTGGTCAGGCATGATAGAGCGAAGGCTGTGGAGATTTTAGTGAAGGATTTGAAGGTTTTCTCTACATTTAATGAAGAATTGTTCAAGGAAATTACACAGCTTTTGACTCTAGAGAACTTCAGGTAATTTGATTTTGTTTTTTTAGCTTTTTGGTATTTGAAGAGGAAAAGAATATGGAATTAAGAAGTTGGGGGTTAATGCAGGGAGAATGAGCAGTTATCGAAATACGGTGATACTAGATCAGCTCGGACCATTATGTTGGTGGAGCTGAAAAAACTGATAGAAGCAAATCCCCTGTTCCGGGACAAGCTTGTTTTCCCAGCTTTGAAGACGTCACGTCTCCGAACTTTGATAAATCAAAGGTAGAACTTGAATGCTTTTAAATTTTCATTATTGGGTTTCCATCTTGGTATTTATGTATTTGTGTTCGTGACATGGACAATGTGACTGGAACCAATTTAAGTATGTTTGCTCACGTGGTGATATATGGTGTTTGCAGTCTGAACTGGCAGCATCAGCTATGTAAAAACCCAAGGCCCAATCCTGACATCAAAACCTTATTCATAGACCACAGTTGTTCACCTCCGAATGGGGCTCGTGCACCAACTCCTGTCACTCTTCCAGTTGCAGCTGTTGCTAAGCCTACAACTTATGCTCCAGTTGGGGCTCATGCAGTAGTATGATCAAAATCTTCCCATTTTTTCAAGTTATCAATGTAAGAACATTTATTATCTTTTTCTGAGCTTGAGATATTTCCTTTTGGGGTTATTATACAGCCATTTCCACCAGCTGCAGCTGCTGCTAATGCTAATGCGTTAGCAGGATGGATGATGAATGTCAATCCTCCCTCATCAATTCAATCATCTCTTGTTGCTGCTTCATCGTTCTCTGTTCAACCAAATCAAGGTATTCTAGTTGTTTCAGAACCCCACAATTGTTGAGACAATGTCATGAGAACAAAAGAGTTGATGTCGAACAGTTATTACCTATGATTCTTTCTTTTAAATGAAATATTCTGTCAGATAATCAACTCTACCATATAAGCTTTTAACTTGATATTACTGACATCATGTACTATCCATGACAACAGTTTCTGTTTTGAAACATCCAAGAGCACCTTCAAATACGCTTGGAATGATTGATTATCCAAGCTCTGATCATGAGCAACTAAAGAAACGTTTGCGGGCTTCACAGTCTGTTGACGAGGTATTCTTGCAAAATCTATGTACTTAGCGTGAAGTTATGAGTTATTGTACTTTGTTTTTGTTTTCTAGGTTAAGCCACTGATTTTGAGTTTAATTTTAATTTTTCAGGCTACATATCCTGTTCCTTCTCAACAAGCCACATGGTCAATTGACGACCTACCGAGAACTGTAGCTTGTACCATGCATCAGGGTTCCTCTGTTGTAAGCATGGATTTCCATCCTTCTCATGACACATTACTTGTCGGTAAGTTCGATGCCAACCTTCTATGCCAGTCAAATGGTTGATTCTACCAGTTTTAATTTAGGCCCTCTGCAGCTTGACTTTTTTGACTGAGTTCAAATTTTCATGGGCAGTCGGTTGTGGAGATGGTGAAATTACACTATGGGATGTGGGGCTGCGTGAGAGGCTGGTCTCCAAGCCATTCAAGATATGGGATATGTCAAACTGTTCTATGCTGTTACAGGTTGTTATCTGATCAGTGAACTAAAATATTTCATATCATGCTTCTCATATTCAAAATTTTTAAATAAACTGATTTGTATTTGGCCTAAATTTATGTCATGTCATTCTTTTTCGAGTATTAATCTCTAGATTAAATTAGTGGAAAAGGATAAATTATGGCAGTCACTAGTTACTGTCATTTGTCTATCCTAGTCTGCTTCTCGTTAAGAAAATTTTTCTTGAAAACTAAAGCTTAGTGTTGAATTATTGAAGTGGTAATTTCCTTCTGATTGGATAATTGAAGTTGGTATGCCTTCCGATGCTGTAGGCCTGCTCGAATTCTGATAAAGTACATTAGTACTGGCTATATGTAATCGAGTTTCATTTACAGGCTGCTATTGTGAAAGATTCATCCATATCTGTTAGCTGTGTGGCATGGAGTCCAGATGGGAATTTTATTGGTATGTGCGGCAACATATATATAGCATGAAATTTGCTATATTATTTTTACTCTTTTACACCTTTTTTTCCCCATTTTGGGGTGCAGGTGTTGCATTTACAAAGCATCTGATCCATTTGTACACTTATCAAGGATCTACTGATCTATGCCAAAATTTGGAGGCATGTTTCGTTTACTTTCAGCTACCTTTTCTAAAGACATTTTTTACAACTGTAAAATGATTTTAGCTTCCACTTTTTGGCAGATTGACGCTCATGTAGCTGGGGTGAATGACATAGCATTCTCTTATCCAAACAAGCAACTCTGTATAGTAACCTGTGGAGATGATAAGTTGATAAAGGTGGGGTCAAATAAAACACTCTGTGCCTATCAAAAAATAGAATAATAAAACACTGAATTCATTTTTCATTTACACCTTGTATTAGCTTTTCCTTTTCAGCTGAATTATTGAATAATTATTACAGGTTTGGGATTTGTCTGGAAGAAAACTCTTTCACTTTGAAGGCCACGAGGCACCTGTTTATTCTGTTTGTCCCCACCAGAAGGAAAATATTCATGTAAGACATTTTTTGGAGAAAAAAAATAATAACAATTTTTATTACAACATTCGAAAATTGGTGGACAAATTTTTTGGTATGGATGAGGTAATTTTTAGAATAGATAGATATTATAAGTTTTACTACAGTTGAGGCTACTAGTTGAGGAATCATGCAGTTTAAATTCAGACATGTTGAAACTGGCAGAAGTAACATCCCTGATCTTTTTGTTTTACTTTATTCTCTAAATTCTTCTTCTACAAGATTAGAATAGATAGATAATGTTGGAATAGAGATTCCACTATTAATTTGTTACCATGTGTCCTGTTCTATGCTCACTAGCTATTATGAGGATAGAAATGCGGAGGGAAATAAAAGAGGTAATGGTCATGAGCCATGTTATATTGGTCCTTGTTTCATGCTCTTTCGATTGTGTTCCATACCTTGTTTTATAAATAGGGTTTTATATTAACACCATGATTAGAAGCAGTTGATTTTAAGCATGGTATAGTTACTGTAGAATGAGACTGATGATGTTCTTCATATGCTGAACGTTTTGCTACTATGAAGTTGTAACATTCTTTAAATCCTTGCAGTTTATATTTTCAACTGCCGTTGATGGGAAAATTAAGGCTTGGCTGTATGATAATGTGGGCTCCAGGGTTGACTATGATGCTCCTGGGTTGTGGTGCACCACAATGCTCTATACCGCTGATGGTAGTAGGTAAGTGAAAGATCAGCTACTTATTTATGCAACAGGAAGCGTTTCGGTAGGCTTGTGTTTCTAGTGGGTCATGTATGAGATTTAACCATCCTCTTTCCAAACTCAGGTTGTTCTCCTGTGGAACAAGTAAAGAAGGGGATTCTTACTTGGTTGAATGGAATGAAAGTGAAGGAGCACTAAAGAGGAATTATATCGGCTTCAGAAAGAAATCTGCTGGTGTAGTGCAATTTGATACAACAAGAAATCGCTTTCTGGCTGCTGGTGAAGATAACCAGATAAAGTTTTGGGATATGGACAATGTAAATATGCTCACAAGTACAGAAGCTGAGGGTGGACTGCCGGTTGGCAACTTGACTATCTGTCTACAATTTCCTTTGTGTTTTTCATAGTTTTGATTGGCAGATGGCTCCAATTTTGCTTTTGTTGTCTGATATCATTATTTCTATTACTTCAGAGTCTTCCTCGCTTGAGATTCAACAAGGAAGGAAATCTGCTTGCTGTTAGTACGGCAGACCACGGACTCAAGATCCTTGCAAATGCTGATGGTCTGAGAGTCTTAAGAGCAATTGAGACTCGATCTTATGAGACATCCAGAGCAAGCACTGAGATGAAGGTTTTTATCTTTGCCCTTCATGCTACCTGGATTACTCTGATTTACTTTGCATTTGTGTTTATATTGGTTTGTTGCTTGTTTGCGAATCAGGTCCCTGGTTCGGCTGTGGTTACAACTATCACTCCAGTCTTAAGTAAAGTGGAACGTGTGGACAGAAGCTCTCCTGCCAGGCCTAGTACTATCCTTGTATGCAAAATAAATTACCAAGTTTATTTTTTTTTTCTTTTGGAAGTTTATAGTAAAATTGCTTGAAACTTTTCAATGGAAATTGATTGACACATGAACTTGAAGTATTGAAGTATTGTTTTTCATTTAAGAGAATTGACTAGCATTGCTGCCTTGGCATCTTTTTCTATGGTGTATGGGACTATGTTTTGTACTGTTGTATGACTTGAAAAGTATCCATGTTAGAATGGAGCTGATTCTGCGGCTAGAGGCATAGAAAAGCCCAGAAATCTGGAGGATATTTCTGATAAAACCAAACCTTGGGAACTTACTGAGATTGTTGATCCTCTTCAATGTCGCATTGTCGCTATGCCAGAGAGCACTGATTCTGCTAGCAAGGTTTTATTTCAGAAACTCTTTATTTCCCTTTTTTTTGCCCTCCTCAAGTTTATTCTTGTAGTTGTGAAATATCTGTTTCAAGCCATTAATCTTATTGTAATTTAAACTCATCATCCTTATGAAGGTTGCTCGACTGCTTTACACAAATTCTGGTATTGGAATTCTTGCCCTTTGGTCAAATGGGGTTCAGAAGCTATGGAAATGGAGCCGCACCGAACAGAATCCTAGTGGAAAGGTAATGGTACTATACTTGCAGATAAGGATGTGTGCATACATGCATTTGATTATTTTTATACTTTGTAATGTGTATGTCTATGTATTTTGGTTAATATTCAATGTATGAAGCAAAGTTTTGTTGCTAAGAATTTTAACTTTTTTGTGGGTTTAAAGGCAACTGCCATTGTTGCCCCACAACACTGGCAACCAAGCAATGGTCTTCTTATGACCAATGATGTCCCAGAGAATGCTGAAGATGTGGTTCCGTGTGTAGCGCTCTCAAAAAATGACTCATATGTCATGTCTGCCTGTGGAGGAAAAGTTTCGTTGTTTAATATGATGAACTTCAAGGTAAAATTTGCCAATCCCTTGCAAATGTTTGCTTACACATGGGCATGTGTACTATTCTTTCCATCATGACCAGCAACTTTGTTATGAAAGTGAACATATTGTGGATTTTGATGTCATTGATTATGTAATTTAGAGAATTGTATTGCTTTGTAGGTGATGACTACTTTCATGCCACCTCCACCAGCTTCAACTTTCCTAGCATTTCATCCTCAAGATAATAACATAATAGCAATTGGGATGGAAGATTCAACCATCCAAATTTACAATGTTAGGGTGGATGAGGTGATTATTTTAAGCATTTTCTTTTTGTTGTTGAATCAATTTTTCAACTGCTCTGATGTATGTGAGCTGCTCTGTTACTGTTAGGTTAAAACAAAACTAAAAGGTCATCAGAAGCACATTACTGGTTTAGCATTTTCCACCAACCTTAACATCCTGGTCTCATCAGGTGCTGATGCTCAGGTGCGCAGAACTGCTTATACTTTTTACCGCTTTTTATGTGTGACATCAACTTCATGCCTGCCACTGAAGTTCTTGGTCTTGTTCTAATGGATGCTTTTTGCAGCTTATCTTCTGGAACACTGATACATGGGAAAAGAGGAAATCTATTGCAATTCAACTGCCTGCCGGAAAGGTGCCTGTTGGTGAAACTCGACTGCAGTTTCACTCTGATCAAGTCCGCTTGTTGGTGAACCACGAAACACAGCTAGCAATTTATGATGCTTCCAAGATGGAATGCATTCGGCAGGTGGAAATCAACTTCTTAGATATGTGAATTATGTTTGTTGGCAACAAGTTGGTAACCTTTTTTTTTTTTTTTTTAACCTTTGCAGTGGGTGCCACAAGATGTACTCTCGTCACCCATTTCGTCTGTGGCATATTCCTGTAACAGCCAACTAATTTATGCTACTTTCACCGATGGGAACATTGGAGTATTTGATGCTGATAGTTTGAGGCTAAGATGTCGTATTGCCCCATCAGCATACATGTCCCAGGCATCGCCAAACAGGTATTCCAAGCATTACTTGCCAACCACCACCCTGTATACCATCTTAGGACAACATCTGTTACTAATTTCTATGTTCTATAATGCAGCAGCCAAACTGTGTTCCCGCTAGTTGTTACATCCCACCCCCAGGAGCCAAATCAATTGGCTCTTGGGCTGACGGATGGATCTGTTAAAGTTATAGAGCCTTCAGAGACTGAGAGGAAGTGGGGAGTCGCTGTGCCTGTTGATAATGGAACGGACAATGGCAGAACTGTAACATCGTCTGCCACTAACAATCCTACACCTGAGCAGTTCCAAAGATGAAGCTTCATCTTTGAAAGATTTGTATATAATCATCCATGTACACTAGTAGGTTGGCCTTTCATAGTTTTCTAATCAAAAGTGTGAACTTAGGAAAATTAGTTTAGAGTGAGATAGTTTTCATGTATATTATTCTTTGATTTCTCTGATAAATGTGATGTCTAATTGTTTCTCGAGTAATTTGTTCTGTAATCTGTATGCAACTGCGTTTCATATACTTTAAACCACAAGGGACGATGCTGATCAAACAAACAGACTATATGCTTATATTAATTAATTAATAAACTTTAAATTTGATGTGGGACACCCGGATTTGCTCAGGTGTGAAATTAATTTTTTTGTCTGGTTTCCTTCAAAATATTTTTTACAAAAAATCTTGTTTCTAACTACTCATCAAGCAATGAAAATGGTGGAAGGACGCTATTTTCCTTGCTGGGTGAATCAGCTATTGCAATTACATAGATTTATAATTATTTGTTTTTAGTCGCTATCTGTCCATTAATTGCTATTTGGTAGCCATTGGACTTTAAGCAGAAGTAATTGGAGGTTTCTTCGCTTCTCTTGGAGCTTCTTGTGTTAAAGAATCCCAGAGTTTGATTCTCTCTCTGTCGTTTTTCTCTGCCCTTGCCGGTGCCTCAGGTTGGATGGGTAGATTTTAGATGTGTTATTATGATGCCAAGATGATATTAATTTTTGTTTTTTTGGAATTTTGTCGTATCACACAAGGATTAATAGAATGTACAGGGCCAGCAACAAGCCCATCAAGTGAAACTGTGAAAGTTATTTAGAACGTACACCAAGCTGTAAAAAGTTATGCCAGACAAGTCATTTTACGGTGCCAGGCATGAGACATGATGACATATATTCCAACTCAACCGTCAGCAGCTCTCTGTTCTGATTTTGTTGCCGAGGTGATTAGTGAAAGGGGTTCTCAGATAAACCCTAGGGTTGATCTGTGCTTATTACGCTTCCAATTAAAACCAATGCCACTACTGCTGCTAGTTCGGCTAATTGGTTGAGTGCTAAAATCATCTGCGCAGCAAAGCTCATCTGTCATTTACAGGAACTGCTGGGCTCTCTCTTTCTGGTTAAAAAGTCCGAAAAAGTTGGAAATATAAAACAGGAACATGAACAGCCTTGTCTACCCAAAATCAAAATCAACCAAAAATGTGAAAGATTATTAAACAATTGAGTTACTAAATAAGAAAATTGCCACAGAAATAAAGTGTCCATTTGTTAAAAATTCTTTGTTAACTCTTTCCTTTTATCATTTTCCGCTTCTGTGCATTGTCTCACTTGAGTAAAACTGCCATTGAAATGTTCGCAGCTTACTCCTATTTCAATTCCCAGTACATTGTATTCGTTGAACAAACCAAGATCCGAAGAAGACAGCCACATGGTGGGGGATTAGAGGCTGCACGTACTTGGCCAGAAGTTGCTTTAGCCATGTCGGGTCCTTAATCCTTAAGCTAAGACTGCTGCTGATTTGATTCCATCATGGTATACATGCGGTCTCGCTCTTGCTTTGCATGCTAATAAAATAAAATAAATTAATACAGAGACAAAACCGCAATTCCAGTGGGTGTTCTCTAGTGTTCTTTTCAATACAGCCAGCACAAATCACTGAACTGCACCTACGTGGCACATCTGGTTTAATAGTCTAGCTGCTTTGGATGCCTCTAGTTATTATTAGATTGGCTTGGAATATTTGTCTATTTGATAATGAGTCTGCGCTCAATATAATATAATATCTATCCCCTTCGATTCCAGCCGTGGCACCTTAACATTCCCAGTATATATAAATGTGTATATTATATGTATATATTCTGTGAATTGCATCTCTCAAATAGATGAATACATGGCCTGCAATTTTTCAAGCATCACAAACCGGCTCGACTTAGTTTGTGGTGCACGCATACCACTCACTCTCTCGTTGTACAAACATAGTGACTTGAGAGTCTTCATGGATGGTCCATGACCTAATAAGAATACCATCATTGTTTATGCTTGCCATGTCCATGCTTGCGTAAATAAGACTTTGGTCCCAAATAATTTAACCATCATTTCATTTTTCCAATGCCAACATTCTTAAGTCGTGCGTCTATGCTAGAATCGCGAGTGTACCAAAAGTCCAAACTTTTACAATCCTACCCAATGGGCTAATTGAGCATATATAGCTAAATATTTCACTCTACCTCACAACTAAACGTACATACGATAGAGAAAGAATCTCTTAAAAGAATCCCAGCTTGAGTTAAGATCTTCATAGGATCTAAATTTTTCCAAACTTTTAAAATGTTTGCGTTTAAGAAAAAGTCCGATCATGAAAGAATTCCAATTTCTCAAACTTTTGCCCTCTTGATGGGGGAGATGGCGTGGGTGGCAAATTACGGGGAATCTACACTCAATCCAGTTAAATACTTAAATCATTATTTTCAATTTGATATATACTGAAGTTATGTCGCCAAGTTACAACTTTTATCTCCATGACAATCTTATATCAAAGTCAGACATAGAGGTTAAGGAGATACAACTGGCAAAGATTTCTTGGTCACCTACGAAAGAGAAGGATCATTATCTAATAAGGAAAGCCTAATCAATCCTAATCACCAAAACAGCAGCGATGACTTTTGCCTTTGTGTTCTGACTGCCATTCTTTCTTGTTCTCTTGTTTCTCATCTCGGATGAAAGCGGATGAAAATTGCTTCTGCTGCTGTCACTTGTGCATTATTCAAACGTCAAGATCACTTTAACCATTCACCCTGCGTGCTGCTGCATACCTTTTTGCTTAATTTGCCCCCACCTTGCCGTTGTAACCTAAGCTCTTCCTTTATGTTGGATCTTAACTAAAAGCATCATCTCTTCGTGATGATTACATGCTAGGCTTCAGGACATATTATATATAAGTATGTTGTATAAAATTCGGAGTCCTAATTGAAAGGTCAGAAAAAGTTCGCATCTACAATACTATTTTTATCAGTTGGGGGATTAAATTTTTAGATACCAAATTCAAAAAGTACAGTAAAAAACTCAGGTGTCTAAAAGTTGTCCCAATTCGTGGCTGCTTTAGCGGTACAATTCTGAAAGTTGGCATAGAAGCATCCAAAGCAACAACCCAGATCAAAATTCAAGACTATAGCTACCTCGCTATTTTATAAAATCTCAAACTGTTTTAGAAATAGACACATGAACTACCTTTTGTCGATGAATTTTTGTTCGTGTGAACGGATATGAAGACATTATAATACATTAATCTTAATTGTCACGATAATAAATAATCTTAGAGGGAATAGATGAAACCCACTAACAGAATGGAGTCTAAACATCTATTATATTTCTAAAAAGAATGAAACTCCTTTTTAAAAAAAAAAAAAAAAAATTGTAAGGACCTAGCTGTCTATCTTTTTTTTCGCTTACCAATATCGCGCATTACTTACGGCCAAAAAGGAACAATCCAATCGACCAAATTTCGTATTCAAATTATAAAATCAGAGTCGTGGGTTTGTTTTTGAAAATCTGCGGGGCTCTATACAAAAAGGGTAAGTATATTTTTGGCCTAGACCAGCTGTAGTTTCCACTACGGACCAAAATATGCTATAGATTTTCCAAGAGAACGTACGAAGTTGATTCCAATCACGAGAGAGCATTTCGCTGCTTTGATTCCGTGAACCATGCACGGCATTCGCACGTTGGTCATGCCCATTCCAGCGCTGCAAATCGAAATTGAAATAAAACTTCATTTATATTATAAGATCCTATAGACCCACTTTGAAAAAACTTCACTGGTCAATAGCCTGGTCTAAATTTGGTAAGTGAGCCCAATCATAAACAAGAGTAGCCATTTTTTTACATTATAGCTTGCGACGAGGTCTATTGTTTAATTAATCTAAAACTTCAACAATAGCGGCTATTTTACAGGGCATTTTAATTAGTTTGCAACTTCAAGAATAAGGATAAGCTGTGGAAAGGGCCTATATTTTCAACTTTAGGCTCCTCCCCGTATTCAGTTGTCACAAAATCGCATTATTTGTGCATACTTAATTCACATATAATAAACGAGTTGCTCGTATAATAATGGCGTGCAAAAATTGCCGCGTGGTGTTGTTTTCCTGTTAGTACCATTCACATGACACTGCATAATTGAATTGAGCGGCTACATAATTGAATCTGCCATATTCCGGCTGAGTTGCCCCTGTTGTAATATCAACGATTTGTCCCCATTTGAAGGTGAGATTACTTACTAAATCATGTTTTTTTTTTTTTTTTAATTTTTAGGTTCCTTTAACAAAACAAGCATTAAGCATATATATGATAAAATAAATGGTGCCCGAATAAATTGAACTACCCTCTCTCTCTTTCCCGTTTTATAATTCCCTTTTCTTTTGAGTCTTTGTTGTGTAATGCTCTGTCAAGTGATTGATGCCAGGCTAGCAATTTGGCCATGATTGAGGTGGGCCCCACGGTAAGCCCCTCCTCCCTGTCAGCCCACATGCGGTCTCAATACCCCATGCACTATCTTCACTTATTTTATTCTCATTCACCCCTCGGTCACCCCAGGTTCCACCAAATCTCCATACCACCACCCCGCGAGTCCCCCTACGTGTCCAAATGGGCCGTCGTCGTTTCACCAGACTTTGATACACCCTCGTGCCAAGTTATCACTGCCCAGCTTATTTGGTGTCCGGACGCTTATGAGATCTTAACAAATGTAAACAGAGAAACTACTGCACAACATAACTGCTCAATGTTTTAGTAATGTTATTAACAGTACAAAGACAGCCCACAGACACACTGATGAAGGGCCGTTTCGAACAATTTTGTCGGCGAGAGACGTTAACAATCATAGTGAAATAAAAGGGTAAGCTGTTTTAATTTGCCAATTAGTGTTATTTAGTGGCAATTAATTTTCTTAATTATTAATTCCCTTATTCTCTCTTTGCACTTACCATGTCTGATTTGCATGGAAAGCTGTCATTTCCAACAGTATTAGTGCATTAGTGTGTGTTTATTTTACTTACCATATAATTACTTTTAGGAGTCAAATAAAAATTAGCTTATGGGTTTAGTTATATTTTTTGTGTCATTCATATATAATTAATGCTTCATAGTACACATTCTTACACGAAAGCTGTTCAGTTTTTGTGGTGCTTCTCTTCTCCTCCTCCTCCTCTTTCTTTCTTTTTCTCTTGTGCAGTTTGGTATTTTTGGCTTCTCAGTGTTCACTTCTTGTCTCTTTCGTCCACTGTTTGCTGAAGCTTGCGACTCATGAAGATGCCAGTAAGTACGTTTTCCATTTTCAGTTCTGTTTTTTCGCTTTTGATTGCCAAATCAGGTTACTTTGGTGGAAACTTGATTGTTTTGATTTCATTGTTCTTAGTTGTTTCCAGAGCTTGAATCTGTTTTTTTTTTTCTTTTTTTTTCCCATGTGGGATTCTTAGATTTTGCTAATATGGAGTGAAATTCAATCTTGAGTTTCACATGAAAGTGATGCTTGATGGGGATGTTGTGTGTTTTTTCTTCTTGGCTTTTGTGATTTTGAATGGTTTTACTATTCTTGCGTTCTGGAAATTTTTTGTTGCTCTTTGTTCGATGTGCTTTTGAAAACAGTTCTGTTTTGCTTTGCTTTCATTGGAATCCATCCTTTTAACTTTTCACGAAGTAGTTTCCAGCTTTCCTTTGGAGTTACCAAATTATAGTTTTGGTGCCTTATTGGTTCTGGCAACCGATGATTCGCTCACCATTTGTTTTCTTCTTGTTTTACGAGAAGTGGAATTTTCGGCTTTCACCCTATAGTCAAACTCATGTCTTATGCAATTATGTGATTTAGTACACAATGATATGCTAATTCCTCTTGATCTTGGTAATGGAGTTTGTGTGTGTTTGAAATTATTCTGAGACTGGACTGCCCTTGTTAATTTTTTTTCTTTTGGGTTGCAGGTGGCATTGCTTCTGCTGCTGGCATTGTGCAATGCTATCTTAATCAATGGAGAAGTAAGTGATGGACAATGTGATGATCAACCTACATTAGACCCAAGACCGCATAGTGTGTCAATTACTGAGTTTGGTGCTGTTGGTGATGGGAAAACGTTGAACACACTTGCCTTTCAGAATGCCATTTTTTATCTCAAGTCCTTTGCTGACAAAGGAGGGGCACAGCTCTATGTTCCTCCAGGAAATTGGCTCACCGGAAGTTTCAATCTTACCAGCCACCTCACCCTCTTCTTGGAAAAGGGTGCTGTCATTCTTGGATCTCAGGTACTTTCCTTTTTTTTTTTGATGTTGCATCATCATGAACTTTGTGTAGTAAAATGCTTCTGTTGTTACAAAATAAGCTTGAGTTATTTGGTTGGCCTTTAATTTTCATACACTTTTCCCTCCCTGATTAGAATCTGTCTCACTGGGACGTTGTGGATCCCTTACCCTCATATGGTCGAGGGATTGAACTTCCCGGAGGAAGATATAGAAGTTTGATAAATGGGTATATGTTACGCGATGTGGTAGTAACAGGTATGTTTACCTCTAATTTTGCTTGGTGATTTATTCAATGCAGTCCTAGTTGAATTCCTCTTATGAATTATCCTATGTTCTGCCAGGTGACAATGGAACAATTGATGGTCAGGGCTCTGTTTGGTGGGATTGGTTCAGTTCTCAGTCCTTAAATTACAGCCGTCCTCATCTGGTTGAATTTATATCATCAGAAAATGTAGTGGTTTCCAATCTTACATTCTTGAATGCGCCAGCATATAACATCCATCCAGTCTACTGCAGGTATGTTAGCTAGAACGATGGGGTTTCCAATTCCTATGCTTTGAACTTCAAACTGATTTCTTAATAATCAGAGATATGTGATGCAGTAATGTACACATTCAAAATATATCAGTCCACGCTCCACCAGAATCGCCATATACTGTTGGCATAGTTCCAGGTTTGTGAAAACTTTTAGCTTCCTTAAGCTGTTATCCATCTATAATATATTCTGCTAATCATTTTGTGCCTTTCTGTTAACTTTGAAATTATAACCTCTATACCTTTTGTGGTGGTTAAGTGTAATACAGTAGAAATTTGGCAAGAAAGTGGGTTACTGTTGCTAGTGTATATTTCATAACTATATACAGGCAGGCTTCACTCACGTATGTTGAATTGAGTGGATGTTGATATTAACATTTATGCTAAGGATCAAATTAGATTACGGTTTGCATTTATTATAGCCAATCTGGATAGCCATGTCTTTCAACTTGTTTATGCCTTCCAGGTGTATCAAACTTGTTAGGAAATAATTACCTGGCAAGATTTTGCTGTCTCATGTTTTCTCATTGTGTTTTCAGATTCTTCAGATAATGTCTGCATCGAGGACTGCATCATCGCCATGGGGCATGATGCTATTTCTCTAAAGAGTGGTTGGGACGAATACGGCATTGCTTATGGCAGACCAACCACTGATGTGCACATCAGACAGGTCCTTCTTCAATCATCTTCAGGTTCTTCAGTTGCCTTTGGTAGCGAAATGTCTGGTGGCATATCTAATGTGCTAGTTGAGAAGATGCATCTATACAACTCATTAAATGGTATTGAGTTTAGAACAACTAAGGGCAGAGGTGGTTATATCAAACAAATAGTCATATCAGATGCTGAGTTATATAACATCAATGTGGCATTTGGTGCCTGTGGCAATTGCGGGTCTCACCCGGATGACAACTTTGACCCAGATGCACTCCCAGTTATAGATCAAATCACTTTCAAAGACATCATTGGCTCCAACATTACTCTAGCTGGAAACTTCACAGGAATTCAAGAATCTCCCTTCACCAATATTTGCCTATCAAATATTTCCCTATCAATCAATCCTGGCTCATACAATTCTTGGGTGTGTTCATATGTTCATGGATCCTCAGAGTCTGTGTTCCCGGAACCATGCCCGGAACTTGAAAACTCATCCTCAAATTCTTCTTCAACTTGCTTTTCCCTCACCGAGTATTATGGTAGAGCCTCATTCTTATGATAACATTATTACCATCCCTTCGAACCAAAAAAAATCCCACTCGGAAAAGTCAAATTCTTCTACCATTTACCATCCCAAAAACTAGATCAGATTCTTTCCAATAAGACAGCATGTCTAGAATACTTGTTTCTTCATCACTGTCCAGTGTTGCATTTTCATATGTTCCAATCTCTGCAGATTATATTCATATGTACAGCTTCATTTCTTCATTCATGTGTAAGGAAATTTTTGTTAGCGGTGGCACAATCCAGAAAGGGGGACCTGGGATTTTATTTTTCACTTTTTCCTTTTAGTTGTGACATGTCTAAACTGAAGATCTTTCTTTGTTCATAGGGTGGTCTGGTGCAGTGTAATTTCATTGTAAAATCTTTTATTTGATGTGGATTGATGCAAATTGGGGTGAAATGGTAGATATGAAAATCGAAACTTCATTTCATTTGAATAAGAGATTCTAGAGGTGCTTCATTTTTTGTATCACATCTTTGCTCCCAAAATCTTTGCATTATGCGTCGTGGTTTTGATTGTCAGATATATACCTGCTTGTTGGAGCATAAAAGATAAAACGTTCATAAGGTGATATGGAGTAACGACATGGTGAGCTCTGAGCTGATTAGCTCTCCCAATCAGCGCCCGTCGCCCGGGCCGCTCAAGGATATGTACTAAAAACTTTCTGTTCGGTTAATACGAACCGCCAACTCTAATATAATATTGTCACTGAACACATCATTAAACGACTTTAACAAAATGCAATCATAATGTTTATAAAGGAATTTGGTTATCCTCAAGTCATTTTTTGAAAAAGAAAAAAAAGAAAATTAGTGCATGAATCTGTTATAAGAAAAGCTTACAATAAAATCAAGTTATATGGTTGAAATTTTCTCGAAGTAAATGCGGCCAAAGTTAAAAATATAATAATACGATATTATATCTTAATTATAAACTAAAATTAAGACCAAATCAAGAGAAGATACAAATTCGTGAACGATTATGTACACTGCCCCACAAAATAATTCTATTCCTCTCTGAAATAAGGAGGAGAAATAGGATGATCGTAATTCGTACCTCGTTAAAAGAAAGAAAAAGAGGGGGCTTCGTAATATCATTTTATTTTGTTTTAAGGGTATTTTGGTCAACACATTTAATAAAAAAGTGCTAATTATTTGAAAACGAGTGCTCAGTATGCCATATACGCAGGAGTAGCTTAACTTTTCTCTTCTTCAGTTCTTCTGCAGGCGGTTTCAAGTTTCAATTGGTTTAGGGTTTTACAAATAATTGACACATTGTTGTGCAGCTGCAAAGCAATTGGGCGCCACAAGCGGGAAAAGAGAAAATGCACAAAAATAAGCAAAGAAGAGATATGGAGACGAAGGATGAAGAAATGGACTTCGGGAAGATTATGCAAGACATCGAATTTCTTGGTAATTTAATCGTTAGTAAACTTGTATGCTGAGACTGTAAAAATTGATTCTTTAAGAGTTTGAATTGTCTAATAGACAACCGTATGAAGTAACGCAGCACCTTAGTTTTTTATTTTTAAAAAAAATTGTAATTGAATTTGGGATTTGGGAGACTCAGTGATTGGGATTATAGTGATTATGTCTCCAAGGCCGAAAATTTTTTGTCTAGGAAATTGAGGTATACTTCTGCTAGATGGCTTTGTTCGTACAATTTTTCCTGATTTTCGGCACCAAACTTTTCTCCATTACCTGTACTTGTAGCTGTACTGTTTCCCACATATGCTATATAAGGGTTGGTGTGTGTGTGTAGACATATAAACAATGTGTTCGTGCCATGTATAGACTGATCGGTTAAGCATACCAAAACCCAGATGATTAACGTTGAAGTTGTTTAATTAAACTCAACACCTATACATTTCTGTTGAATCCAACCTCATTGTCTAGACATTTTGTGACCTTCTATTGTTGCTTTAGTCTATATTGCTGTTATTTGCTTGTGGTCTAACAGGATTTTCCTCAAATGTTGTAATTTTTGGTTCACTTAGATGTTCTGCCATTTCAGGTTCCTCGCATATGACATGGAAAGAGAGGAAGGAGCTAGAGAACAAAAGGGTTGTTTCTTTAGGTGGAAAGGTATGAACTCAAAATGCATGCCTCCAAGAAGGCACTTAAATATTTTATGTTCCTAAGGCTACAAAAATATCTTTGTTTAATATTCATTCATGCTTTTCCTGTTAACAGGCTCCTAAGAACCAGAGACTACCACTAAGTGTAGCTCGAGTGCCCATGAAGAGACAAAAGGAAAGAGAACAGAAAATGCAAGAAGAGGTGAATGATTTCTTCACTTTTGTAATCATTTGTTGCAGAACAGGTGGCACTTGACTGATAACTTTTATCTTATAGAGGGCAATCCTTGGACGATTTGGAGCGAAGTTTGCTGGCCCTAAAAGAGCAATGGAGAGACGCAAGCCTGAAGATAGGGTGCTGAAGTCAAGCGAAGGTCGTTTTAGAAATGGTGTGCTTGATGTGAAGCATCTGTTACGTCCGGGGCCATCAAGAGATACTGAATCTAGTAAACATATGGGTGGTAAGGGTGGTAATAAAGGGGGAAAGAAAGGAAAGCGAAAGAACCATGGCAAGAAGAAAGGTGGTAAAAAGAAGCGCCATTAAGCACATCTAACTCACAGGGCATTCACCATAGGAAATCTGGCCCCTTAATCAGATTTGGTTATAGTTTCACTGAGTTTGAAATTTTGATATATGGTTTCAATTTTGTTAATTGTATTGATTAATGTTTCGATTTTTATTGCTCTGACGTCTAATTAAGCTGATAAAGTATATACCGTATTTCCTCAGTTTTTTGGATTTACTATAGATGAACCATAAATCTCCTTCTGTTATGTAAGTCCAATTGGAAGTTTAAAAAGATACTTCATTTGATTTCAATTGTGAAGAGATTCATTTGCTTTGGTGTAGGAATGAATAATCTATTTGTGTGTGAAAAATACAAATACGAAGATGATGTACTTCCTGTTCGCTACAACGGACGGGATTATGCCTCCAAGGGGTCCCAATGGTTTAGACTTGAGTAGGTTGAAAAAGGACATACAATCTTGGCAAGGACGATGTTCAACAGAATATTCGACTTCTGCTCCTTTAGGTCTTTTCAAATTTTGTTGGGTAGTGTAACCACCCAGATCAATGTAGTTAATTGTCTCTCTGATAAGTAGGTTTGCTACACGAAATTCTTCATTCCTAACTCAGACAGATAGTGGATTCATGGCTCCAGTTCTGTTTTATTCATTATATGTATACAACCTAGTGTACAGATAATGAATACATCAAGCAAGAATGAAATCATCATTTCCCTTGCTTGGAACTCTTATGGGAAACATACGTATATTTGCCACCAGCATATTATATCTTGGAGGCATCGGCTGCTGTTATCCGGTTCAATGCAATGGCAGTCTTCGAACCAGATGGACGACCCAAATGTTTGCTGATGAAATCCCCAGCCAACATTAGCTTCCTCAGATCCACATTGGTTTTCACACCAAGTCCGTTCAGCATATACACAACATCTTCAGTAGCAACATTCCCAGAAGCACCTTTAGCATAAGGACACCCACCTAGCCCGGCAACAGAGCAATCCACTGTGCTTATCCCCATCTGCAGGAACAAATTAGAAATTAACATTTTGTAAACATGATGAATTCTTAAGTCTGAAACTGATATATTATGTTCAGTAAGTGCTGATTATTAAAAGATAAGCAAATGTAAAACAAGGTTTGGCATGCATTGGGCTTACTTGGAGGGATATTAAAATGTTTGGAAGAGATTGCCCGTAAGTGTCATGAAAGTGAACGGCAAGCTTCTCAACAGGAACAACCGCCATTACAGCTTCAAGCATGGGTACAACAGTACCTGAGATAGAAAAGAAGAAAAATAAACTTCGGAAAAAAGCATGAAATTTGGGAATCCATTCAACATGAAAAAAAATATTTATGATATATAGGCTGGTAAATATGCACTCCCCAGTGCATAAGAAAAAGAGTTAAAACCAAAAGAGTTTTTTCAGCATATTTTTACCAACTCCAAATTGGCCGCACTTCTTATTCAATTCAAACATATTTGAGCCAAGGACAACAAACGGCAGTTAGAAGATTACCTGGTGTACCAACTCCAATTGTATCCGCTAGAGAAATTTCAAAGCAACCCATATCATGAAGTTCTTTTGCCACATATGCCACTTTGGATGGAGGAATTGCTCCTTGCACTGGACAGCCAACAACACATGATACATATCTAAAAATAACAACATTCATTCTCTTAGTCCCAGTAAAACTTACAAGGAATATGCACTCTATATAATAGAAAAGCATTCATACAAGAATGAGAGCAGAAGAAATTGGAAATGATGAAAAGTGGTTCATATAAGTATAAAGAATAACCCAGAAAGGGGAAAATAGAGGGGGCGAGGATATACCCACGAACAGGGATTGATAGAACTTTAGCAGCATGAGCAACAGCGCGATAACGAACAAGACTCTCCTCAATGCTACAATTGATGTTTGACTTCGAAAAAGCCTCGGAAGCTGATGCAAAGATGGCAACTTCCTTAGCACCAGCTGCAATGGCAGCTTCAAACCCCTATAGGGAGACCCGCAAGTTAGAACTGATCACACTGGCATGACACTGTTGAAATAATATGGATTTCTAACGGATATTACTGACCTTCAAATTAGGTGTGAGAACAGGCAATCTAGCTCCCTCCAAATCATGGACCGCCTCCATTACATCCCTTGCATCTGCTAGCTACAGAAAGGGAAACTTGATCCATGTAAGTTATGTGGACTGTAATTGGAACTCTTACTTTCATCAAACAAGAAAAATGTTTTATACAGTAATAAGTTTCATATTTTCATGCAATAAACTACGACAAAAATACTAATACACACACACACACACACACATCAGCACATGTGGAAGAGTGTCTAAGCAAATGCAACTCCAAAAGATAGTTTTTAAGAAGATATCAAAGTTAATTTGTTAACTGGTAAACATAATCTTTATCAACATGTAAAATATGTAAAATATGACTTCTTTGTACCGATTAATGGAGAAGAAAAGAAAATAAAAAAGTGGAAGTTACAATATCAACCCAAGATTGTGAAGCAAGAATGTACCTGAGGAACCCATTTTGGAGAGACAAAACTTGTAGCCTCAACAACAGGTAACCCAGAAGATACTAATCTGCGAATCAGTTCCACCTTTACACCTGTGGGTACAGTATTCTTCTCATTTTGCAATCCATCCCTTGGACCAACTTCTACTATCTTCACAAACCTTGGTATACCTTTCAAAAACTACATTATCCAAAATATATATATGTACATATATCAGTATTTAGCTCAGAGAGAACCTTGCTAGACGAACATTTTCACAACCCTCCCAAAACTCCAAAGATAAAAATAACAAATATAATTTTATGACAATTACTGAATCACCTTAGTTGTTATATCTCGTATGTCTTTGTCATTGCAATTGGAACTATATATGTCACAAGCACTTCCAAACATCATGTGATTTCTTCCTAAGCTTACAGTTCTACGACTGAAGGAGTCACCTTGAGACAGGTCCCTTGTATGTCTCTTCCATGGGAATGCCTCGCTTGTACATTCATCATACTCTTCACTGCACGTCAACAGAAGAGTCAATTTATCACAGACAAATACTGTTGATAAAATGATGACAATAGGCAAGAAATATATCAATCCCTGGTGATATTAGAGCCACAGGAAGTAAATAAGAGCTTGAGCAAGTAGAAAAAGTTAGCCAATAATTTAAAAAGTCTTCAAGATCTTCAAATAAATTTCAAGAGAAATCAATGAATGTACCAAAAGAATCATCCAGTAATGGCTGTCAAATTACTCTACTACATTTACCCTTGACTAGAGAACTAGAGAACTAGAAAACTATAGACGAAAAAGGGGCAAATACTGACTAAGAATATTAAAAAACTGCTGCATTCTGGTGTGTGCATAGCATTTCTTAAGATGCCCACCTACGTTGACACAAAATGAGCCAATCTCCTAACTGCAAAGAATACAGGGAGTATCACACTTACTCATAACTGTTGGAGGTGCTGCAACTCCTCCCCTCAATCCAGCAGATGCCCATTCCCATACCTTCGCCACTAGGCCTGCAAGCACTGGAGGAGAACCTCTGAACCCTATCAATGGTGCTCATGCTTGGCAGCTTGTCAAGACCAAGTGGCTCCTCCAAGCTAGACATGATGGTAAAAGATACACTGCAGTTTCAAACAAAACTCAAGTATCAGCAGAGACAGTGTAGCCAATGCCTAAAAGCTAATATTATAGAAGTTGACATCATCTTGATTCACACCGGCATCAATTCAAATAAGCAAAGTATCCAATAAAATAATATGAAAGAAATTGAATTAAACAACATGCCAGAAGAGCAATTCTTCCCAATGCATTTGCATAATTCAACAGAACATTTTAACAAAATTACAAAAAGAGAGCATCTGATTAATGGCTAAGAATATGTTGCTATGACGTGAAATTATAATGAACTAAAGATTTCAAAAAAAAAAAAGAAGCTTAAAACAAAAAAAAACCACCTTCAAAACCCCGGTTTGGTTGATGAGAAAATCAATCAAAAGAGAAATACTGTCTCCTTTTGTAAATTTATTAAAAAATATAATATATAGTTGAGCTAATTGAGCGAGTCTAACTTCATTTCAATTTCAATTAGTTTCAGTTTCGCGGTAACCGAAAAGGGCGAGTCAATAAAAGATGAGAATTAAAAAATAATGATAAATTAAAAAAGAGGAAAAAGAGAACAGACCTGAAGTCAAAATTAGGGTTTCTGTGAACAGAAAAAGAAAGAAACTTTAGAATTTGAAAAAACAAAAAATTGGACGGTTAGATCGATGGAAGGAGAAGAAGAAGAAACGTGAAGGAGTAGGATTTGTTGGTGTGGCCTCTTCTTGCAGGTTACAGCTACAAAGAGGCGTTTTTGTATTATTTACTTATTTATTTATTTTTGTGTTAATTTTTGAAACAGACAGACATGAATTGAATCGCCAGACAGCATTCAAGAGACGCAGGAAGGAACGTGGTGGTGGTAGGTAGTTTTCAGTTAGAAGTTAGGTCACTTTCTTCCTTTTTTTTTTTAAAAAAAAAAAATTAAAACTATTTCCCTCATTTTGGGAAATCAGGAATATGCAAAAAATCGAAACATTAAAAATGTGTGATGCAAATTGCGAGGGTATCAATTCGAATCTAATTGTAGGAATTAATTTTTTTTTAATTATAATAAATAATTTTTTGTATGAAATATAAGTCCAATTATAAGTTCGGATGATTGTAATATCAGCGTAAAAAAAAATTTTTTTTTTCAGTTTACGAAAATATGAGAAGGCTATTATATTTTATTATATAATAATATAATACTAATTACATTGTTGTAATAAGTCAAAAAATATGTGTATAGAATGAGTTTGATATATTACTAAATATTTGGGAAAAAAAAATCTCTACATATACACAAGGTAATTCAAATTACTTTTCACATAAATAAAAATAAATGGTTTACCAATGTATTAATAGTTTTTCTATTCTCTAACCCCTATTGAAGTAACAAAAATTTCCTTAGTGTTAGAATAATATGATGAAAAACTAAATCATAAATTGGCCATTTCAGTAAGGATAGTACTATTTAAAACAAATTAACAATCTAGATTTGAGAATATATAAAAACTTATTGAAGACTCAAATGTTAATAAACTGCACCTCTTTTTTATTTTTAAAACAAGCCTAAAAAATTATTTTATTTATAATAAAATATGTAACAGTTAAAAAGATAATATTTTTTTAAAAGGCCGGTACAGCTGTACGGTCTCCATTAAAACATTTGTCCCGCGTTTAAATGAATACGATTTAAAGGGTGGTCGCGTTAAATTTGTCGATTTCGGGCGTCATTTAGACTGTTGACTGGCTACTGGCTGGCGTCCATGAATTTTCTAAGAAAGGTGCTGCGTAGATTTCGCGTTTGGTCAGGTGGTTGGTGCCTGGCAACAGTTGTTCTTGCAACAATAACAAATGGGTCCCTGACTTTTGAGTTTTTTCAAATAGGATCTAGTTTGTCATAATAATAATAGAGATCTTACTATTTGAGTCCTAATTTAAATTTGAATACTATATGTCACTCATCCGTTCGTTGGTGGATTTCAAACCTAGTAAAATTATTTAAACACCGTCTAATAGATGAATTTCATATTAATTGAGATTTAAATTAAGACTTAAATATTGGGATGCCTAATATTATTCAGCTTGTCGTTAGTTTCATTAAATAAATCTTTCACCAAAATTATCAAATTACATATTTTTTTTGTCAAGTAATACATGAAACTATAGCATAATCTAAGGATTAAGAGGTTGGTTTCGAGTCTAACTTCAAAATTTATATCAAATAAAAGTAAAATTTGCCGTATGCTAATAACTATATGCAAGGTTAAAAGTTTGAATTCTTAATAACTCGAACTCATTTTCATATGTTAGAGGGAGGAGTACTATATTATTTATCCAAATGACTTGGGGGTAAGGTTGGCAATGGGATGGGATGAGACGAGATTTACTAATCACAGTCTTGTCCCATATATGCAACTAGGATAAAAAAAAGTCTCATTCTCGTCCTTTTATATTTTTGGGACAAAAATTTATCTCGTTCCTGTCTCATTAAATATCTCATCTCATCCTATTATTCCGAATAGTTTTGAATGGAAATAAATAAATTTTAATTTTTTTTCTTTAAGAATCATCATAATTTAATATAGCAAAAAAAATCAAAAATTCAAAGTTCAGCACTAAACCAAATCAATCTAAATCCCAAAGTTTAAGTAAAAATTAAAAATTAACAAAAGCTTCCAAAAGTTGACTTCAATTCTAGTTCTCACTTCATTTGACAAGAAAACTTCATTTTCTAACTACACTTTTAAGACCGCACTTTCAAATTTCTGTATAAACCTATAGGGATTAATAAGGAAATGTAAGAGTAAGACTAATAATTTTGATAATTACATAATAACTAATCACTAATGTTCAAAAACATTAATAAAATCAGTTACCTCTTCAATCTCTGCATCAACTTCTTCTTCCTCTGCAAATGTAAGAGTTTTCACTAGAAGTTGTACGCCCAGCATCTTAGAAAAAAAAAAGATTAAAAAACTAGAAAAGAAAATAAAAAAAAAGTTTAAAGATTTAAAATACGCATAAATTACAATAAAATAACTTACCTCTTGTGTAAGCATGCAACTAACTTTGTGTGCACATCAATGCCTCCACTGTTTGTGGGTGTAGTCTATTGCAATGTGAGATAATTATCCTATCATCGGTGCTAAAAGTCGACTCGGAAGCAACTGTTGACACTAGGATTGCTAGTATATCTCTAGCAATAATAGATAACAAAGGATATGGTATTGCATTTATTTTCCGCCACTCTAAAATATCAAATTTTTTGTCTTTGGTAATCAAGACATATTCACCTAAATATGACTCAAGCTCAATTTTACAGGTCTCAACCATCTTAGCTTTCACAAAATCATCATACCTACTTAAAATTTGTTCCTTAACATGAGACATAACAACTGAAGACTCTCCCATATTAGAACTAAAAGCACTCATGCTAGAATTGCTTACAAATAATTTGGCCTTAAATTCATACTCCTTTATTAAGTCCTTAAAAAGCATATGAACTCTCTCAATATGAACATTTGATTCATCACCATATAACAATGGAAAGTAAAATTCAATTAATTTCATTTTATATCTAAGATCCAATATTGTTGCCATTGTTAAAATCTCATTAACATCCTTCCAATATTTTTCAAAATTGTCAATCATGTTAAATGCTATTTGTCTAACTTCATCATGCTCACATATAAGCCAACTACTCAATGATAATCTAATATCACAAATGTGAATGAAAAACAAATTGGATGTAGGGTACTTAGTTATAGAAAATACCTCAGTTACATTAGAACATGATTTCAAATTGTTTGACAATATACGAGCTAACTCCCACTCACTTTCACTTAGCAAACACTTATATTGTGCCTCCAATTGATACAATCTATAAAAGACATTTTTATACTCCAGGGCAATAGAAATCATGAGATAAGTAGAGTTCTATCTAGTGATACAATCAAGAATTAACTCCTTACTACATGAAACATCCAACTTACGAGAAATTTCTTTAAATGTTTCCTTTCTTTGAGGGGTAACTGTCCAAAATGCAACACTGCACGAATTTTAGCCACACCCCCACTAATGACACTTAACCCCTCTTTGGCAATCAAGTTTAAAATGTTAGCTGACATATGAAACAACTTGCCACCTATAAGTAAATCATTTTTATCAAGTTTATCTAGTAGAAGTTGAATCATTCGATCATTAGTATTGCAATTGTCAACAGTTAATGCAGATAACTTATGCTTAAGATTAAGATCCATTACACATCTCAATACTACATCACAAAGTACTTGAGAAGTATGTCGAGCTTGCACGTGAATAAAGCTACATAGAACATATACAATTAATTACAAATATATTCAATAAACAAATATAATGCACTAAATATTTCAATGTTAACTAGAAATGAATATAGTACCTCAAAATTTGACTCAAGAAGATCCAAGAATCATTAACAAAGTGTGCTGTAATAGTCATGTACCCTTTTGTTTGGGAGTTACAAGTCCACAAGTCGGTTGTGATTGTAACTTTACTATTATTACTCTCTATAAAACTCACAACCTTAGATTTCTCTGTCTCATATAGTTTCATAATATCACTTTTTATAGTTTTGCGAGACAAGTTTTTCCACATTGAATTTAAAGAAGACAATACTTTTCTAAACCATTCATGCTCAATGCAACTTAATAGGTACTCATTCATAATGATCATATGTGAAATCAATTCCTTAGTAACATCAGGATCAAAAGAATAAGTCTCTACCCTTCACATTTCCTTGATCATCCTCAATTGTTTTTAACTTCTTTGAATAATGTGTTATCTCAATTTGTTTTCACCAAGGGCATGTTTTCATGTGATCGTTCAAGTGTCTTGTTCCATCTCTAGGGCCTCCAACATAGTCTTTATTGCAATACTTACAAAAGGCTCTTATTTTTTTATTTTTTGTCTTTCTCTCAAAATGTTTCCAGACCACTGATCTTAATCTTGATGTTAAATCCTTGTCTTTGGCGTTTTCTTCAACAACATGCACATCATCATTATCTAAACTTTCATTGTCTACTACTGGAGTTGCCATCTTTTAAAACAAAAGTCAAACAACAAACCACAACTCAAATAAATCAATTAAATATAAATTAACATTTAACAAATATCAAACTATATAAAACAAAAGTAATAAAAACATGAGACCACAAGAACCTTTATAAATTTATCTCATTAATTAAATATACATATCACAAATTTAAAAACCAAATAATATTGAAACAAGTATAATAATCATTATAATATAACAACTTCAATGAGATCACCATATATAATATAATAATGTTTAACAAATATGAATTACATGGAAATAGCGAAAATTGTGAACACAAAAACAATAAAGCCAAATTATGAATGTGAACTTACAGTGTGGAGGCTGAAAAGTGAGAATTTTGTGGATGAACTACTAGTAGAGGCGTAGTGAGAGGCTCCTTGGGAACTTTTGTGGTAGCGTGAAATTTTTTATGGTGAGGGCAAGGGGTGTTGGGCGGTCGATAGTAATGGTGCAATGTTAATTTGAGAAATTAGTTGAGTTTTAAAGGATAACTATTACTATAAATTATTAATTTTAATTGTGACTTTTCACTTTCTTTCTATTTTAAGTTATAATATTAATGGGATATACAGGATGGGATGGGGTTTTATAATTGGTCCTCCTCCCATCTCATAAATAAAAACAAGATTTTTTTTGTTTTTATCCCATCCCACTTTAATTTGGGATATAAAAATATGTCTCAATCCCATCCTAAACGGGATGAGGTCCCGCAAGATCTCATCCCAACAGAAAAAATTGTCATCTCTACTTGGGGGTCAACCAAATTGACCCTTATGACATGTTTAGTTTTAAAAAATAAAATGAGTGGAGAGAATAGAAAAAGAGAAAAAATAAAATAAAAGAATAAGAGATGATTACATGTCAAACTAAATAAATAAAATTAAAATCGACCATATTTTTCTCTTGTTTTCTATATCCCTCTTTTATTTACATTTCTCTTATCTCATCTCATTTCTTCCAACCAAATGTACATTTCAGTATATTAAATTTTAATGCCTAATACAAGGATACATAGCTCAATTATAATAGGTATTTCAATCATTTCAATTTGTGTCGGTGCCTATTGGACATGAATGGACAAACTATGTCGTTATTCGAAAAAAGTCAGAAACTCTGGATTCAAATGCTATTTATATAGATCCACTAAAGTCTTGCCAGGAAATAAAACCTTCAAGTCAGTTAATGCGACAGTTTTTCTTCTGGTCTTTGTAGGTACAAGTGTCCTGTAATTGCTTGTACTGTAGCCTCGGCGGCCCAACTCCTGAGTCCATACAAGCTTAGGCAAAGTGGGAACACGAAAATTAATGCAATGTTGCCCACAATTATCATCACTCCTGATAGAATGTGGACCGAAATCTTCTTGCCTCCGAACAAATATTAAACTAGCGGTGGATATATGAGATCTACGTAATCAACATAGAGAGATTATTTTATTTACAAAAGTTTCTTATGCATGCTACCATAATATGAAACAGATCTTTTCATGATACTGTTAGTTTGACTTTTTTTTTAATAATTTATTGGTAAAAAAAATGCTAATCTTTATAATTTATTGGTCAAGATCTTTTAGTTAGACTTTTTTAATATCCACCATCACTCAAGCAACCCATTTAATCAAATGGCATATAGATGCAAATGAGATAAAAGAGATGAATGGTTAAGAATTTGTGTTCTGTTCTTAATGATTGTGTTGAATCATTCTGGAACGCCCATTAAAAATAGAGTTATAATATAGCTATAAATTATTATACAAATTGATTTGGTATTAATTTATTGATAGAATAAAAATATAAAATAATAAAAATAAATCATGTGGGTTAAAAGATGTTTAATCCAATCAATTTAACCATGCCACATCAATTTGTAAAAAAAAATTATATAAGAATTTGTACCTATATTATTACTTTTAAAAATAATACTATTTTTTTTAAGGCACAAATCCCAAATTCCAAAGAATATATTCGAGAGTGGCGCTTTTAACACTCCTCTAAAATCTTTATAATACTCTAAAAATATTAGATTATTTTTTGCTTATTTTAGAGTTTCTATTTCCATAAAATACAAAACTCTTATAAATTTCTCCAAAAGAAAAAGTTCCAATTAGAATTTTAATCTAATTTATGAAATGAATGAGTTTAAAAAAAATTTAAAACAAAATTTCATTTAGAAAAAGTTCCAATTAGAATTTTAAATATAAATCTAATTTATGAAATGAATGAGTTTAAAAAAAATTTAAAACAAAATTTCATTTAAGTGAGTAATTGAATTTCTATTTAAAATAAGAAATGAATTAATTTACCCTTCATTATTTTAGTAACTATGAAAGGGGTTTTATGAGGAGTTTCGACGGGTGCAAAAGGCGTACTCTGTTTTGAGCATCTAAATCTAAACACACCCGGTACGTTACTAAATGCATCCCTTTTACGCTTCGCGCGAATTACAATATTATCCTGATCCCTAATTGTTGGTCATATAACAACTTAAGTTTAGTTTCATTTTACTTTCTCCTCTTGTCAGATTCGGTTAAAAACCTGTCTATGAAATTAATGATTTCAAAAAACTTTAAAAATAACGTCCTTAATTGTAATAATTCTGTTGAAATACAGGGACCGAATATTATTAACCAAATCAGAAAAACACATCAAAACGCCCTAAAGCAGAGCGCGGCGCGCCACCTCTGTCACCACACCTTGCCAACGCCGTTTCCATTCGCCTCTTCTCAGGCAACTCTTCAGACTCTCATACTACTTTAATGGTCAATTTTTTGGAAACACTTTTTAAATATCTTAATAAATTAACACGTGCGTGAAAGTTTGTTGCTTTTGCCGGTACTGAATGCTCAAGCTAACAACTTCACATTGTTTATTTTTTGTTTTTTATGTTTTATTCTTTGGGCGTGTTGCTTGAACTACAAGAAGGGTTTTATTCATTTTTGACACTCATTATAGTTCATTCTTGAATGATTCAGGATTATGGGGTCGTCAAATATTAGAGGTATTTTAACATCCTTCAGTCCTGCTTTGGACTATTTTGCTATCTGTTCTGGAGATGCTAGAATCAAGGTGCCTTTTTTGTTTTTTTATGCCATATATTTGTTTGGTTGTATTTTAAAAAATGAATGGTTTTGTTTGTTTTGGGTAAATGTTGACTGTGTTTTCGGTTTTTTTAGATATGGGACACTTTGAAGGGCCAGATTCAGACTGAATTTGCAGACATTGCATCAACTGAAACTACGAGTTTGTATGGCAACAGACCAGAAAGAGAGCATCTTTCGGTTGATTACACGTGCATGAAGTGGTTGTCACTAGACAGAAAGGTTGAGGAATTGCTTCATGTTTTTTATTTTTGATTCAGCTTGTATGTTAATGCTTTGAAGTAATTTCTTGTACTTAAAACTTTGATGATTACAGAAAAAACGGAAGCTTGGGAGTTCACAGTTAGTGTTAGGGACAGGTAGTGGTGATGTTTTAGCACTTGATGTATCTGCTGGTCAGTTGAAGTGGAGACTAAGTGACTGCCATCCTGGGTGAGTTTTAGTTCGATATTGTTGATTAATATCAGTTTCAAGTAATGCGGACTATGTTCCTAACAACCGCAGTTTTTATCAGACAATGTTATTTGAGAGTTTATGTTAATTAATGTCAGGTCATTTTCTTGTTCTTTCTCAATCATGTTGCAGGGGTGTTAGTGCCATTTCATTTGCTGCACATGGTTCCTGCATTTACACTGCGGGTGCTGATGGAGTGGTTTGTGAAATTGATCCACTGACAGGAAGCCTATTAAGGAAGTTCAGAGCTTCTACAAAGGGAATATCCTGTATGGCTGTTTCATCGGGTAAGTGAAATTTATGATGGACATGCAGAGAAAAAGGATTATCTTAATAAACAATGTTCAATTAGCTCACTGGCATCTGCTCCTTATCTTCATGATTTTAAGTTACCTCTCGATAGGATTTGTTGTTTACCTGATCCCATAATATGGATGGGTGCTGTTGCTTATCAGATGGCAAGATGTTGGCAACTGCTGCTGGACAACTGAAGACTTTTAACTGTTATGATCACAAGAAGATGCAGAAGTTTTCTGGCCATCCTGTGAGTGTTATCCAGTTTTCAGATTTTTTTTTTTCCTGGTGTGCATTTCACCTCTTCCATGTCATGATGTGATTAAATCTGGTAATTCTTATTGGGTTAATAGTTTTGAACTATAATTTATAGGGAGCTGTCCGCTTTATGACGTTTTCTGACGATGGGAAATATGTCCTCTCTTCTGCTGTTGGTGAAAGATACATTGCACTATGGAGAACAGATGGTGTCAAGAAGCAGTCAGTTAGTTGTGTTCTTGCTATGGAGCACCCAGCTGTCTTCATGGACTGCAGGTGCTTTGACAATGGTGGAGTTGATGATGCAGGACTATATGTTTTGGCCATCTCAGAAACTGGTGTTTGTTATTTTTGGTATGGACAGAATATTGAGGAATTACGCAATACCAAGGCCACAAAAATTTTATCATCTTCAGAAGATGTGAACTCTAGAAGTCAGAAGAGTGCATCACCTGCTATTTTTGCTGCAAAATTACAAGGCATTTCCAAGCCTGCTTCTGTGCATACGTTTGTTGCCTATGGTTTGTTAGTAAAGCCATCATTTCAGAAAATTTTAGTTAATTCTGGAGCGGACATAAATTTGAATTGCTCTCAGGATGCGGTCCTTCTACCCATGAGTCAGTCTCTTCTCAAATCAAAGAGAGGACGAGATGTGCAAAATAGGGGTAAGGACTGAACGTGTTTTTTCTTGCCAACTCGTTCACTTGTTAGATTATGTGCTATGAGATGCAGTGTATTGCTTCCTTTTTTCATCAATCTTGGAACATTTTACTTGTTTGGTACATAATCTAACTTAAGACATGCAAGATCTGTTGAATGGTCATGTCATGCTTAGTTGGGTTGGAAATCAGCCAACTATGCTTGCGTTACAGTTTAAGGTTACTTAAAATTTTTGTGCATGTTGAAGCCTGTTTTATTGCCATTCTTCCAATTTTCAAATTCATGTCTGTCTGGATTTCTGCATAGGTATTATCTTTGGAAAATGATTGCTTTCTTGGGAGCTGTGTTAGATTTAATTCCCTCCTAATTTGCCTTTCCTCTTTATTTTGATTAATTGGAAGCAGCTATGGACCTATGGTGTAAGGTCACTAGTTAGAATTTTTTTCTTATAGGATTTACCATTCTTGGGCTTGGGGATATTTGACTTTTGTCTTTAAGGACTTCTTTTCCCTCCTTTATGTAAATTTCCTCTTTATTTTGGATTTCTGACCCCCCCCCCCCCCCCCCCCACAAAAAAAAAAAAAACAAAATCCTAAGTTGCATTCTTGGTTTTCATGGGTTGTTGATTTCCTGTTTCATTATTCTACAGTTGCCGCGTTGGATCGTGCAAATGCAGAGGATGCTGTATTGCCACTGCCAAAGATTTTAGATATTTATGATAAGAAAAATAGACATCAAAATTTGAGTAGTGACCTTGATGAAGTGATGACTGATGTGGTTGACAGCGAAAGTCAAGCAAAGTTTATGGAGATCAAAGGTATACTTATGTTTGCTTAGCAGTTTTGCCTAATTTTACCTATGACATTTACAAGTCCCGGGTGTGGGCTGGTTTAAGAATTCGATGTTTTAGAATTTAGATGTGTGAAGGGTGGTCTGAGGTTTAGTTAGGGTTTCAAGGAAATTTCTTGCAGGTGAAAGTTGAAATTGGTTTGGTCATGCTCTCGGTCCTATTCATTGATTATTATTTTGCGCAGATGACAAGGTAGAAGTAGAAGCTGACTCTCAAACGGTTTGCATGGAGGACCGGTTGAGATCATTAGGGATAATTAGTAATAAAGATGATCTTAGGTCAAATTCGGCACTTGAATCTACACTGTTTAATGGTATTGATTTTGAAGCCAATATACCGGTAAAGAAGGTTAGTATCAGTTGCATTTTCTGGTCATCATTTCTGTTTTAACTGCGGTCCAGCTAGTATCAGTGACTCCATTATCTTATCAATCAGATGAGAGCTGCTATTTTGTCTCTGTCACCTACCAATGCATGCAAGTTGCTGGAAGTCTTGGTGGACATGTGGCAATCAAGGTTTGATGCACCCACTTTCATGTTAATACTCATTAAGGGTTGGGAACTCAAAACTTGTAGATAGGTTGTGTTATAAATTATGTTATATGTCACAGGCTAATAAATGAAATGAAATCTAATCTGAGTTTTCAAAATCAAGCATGAAGCCCGCATTGCGAGTATTTACTTCATTTTAAAAGACTGAAATTCGAGATATTATTTGTGTTCAACAGATCACATAAGGGAAAAAATATTCTTCAATGGATATACTTCATATTGGTGAATCATGGTCATCATCTCCTGTCTCAGGAATCCTTAACCCCTATGCTTAGCTCCCTATACAAGGTAAGGAAGAAGAAACTTTTTGCGTCTGCATTTACATGTTTTATTTAATTGTATTTATTTTTAGTCTGACCATGGAAATCACTGTTCAGCTCCAATGGCTATGTCATACTTATCCTCTCTTCCCTTTAAGCATTTGCATGCATTTAAATGAAAAAGCTTATGTACATCACTACTGAGATTCTGTGTCAAATATGTAAAGGATTTGTGTAAATTACTATGTAAAAGTTAGTGTTTAGGGGATAAATGCACCCTTGTTGATGTGATTCTGGAACCACCTACTTTATTGAGGGACATCTGCAGAGATATTTTCTACTGGACCTTACCCAAGGTTTTCCGGTCAGCCTCATGTAAGAAGACCAGGTCTTTGGGTCATAGTTGTTTCATTGCAGATACAAATCATCTTTTGCTTCTTCCAGATTACCATATCCAGAGAAGCGGCTTTTCAATCTTTACTGCAATTGTCAGGACGATTGCAACTTACAATGGGACAGGTTAATAAACTTTTGATTCTTGTTTCCATTTGTTATTGTTGTTTTAGTTTGCCGATGATTAATTGGTTATTTTTCAACATTTTCTAACAGATTGACAGAGCAGCTCAAGACAAAACCCAAATCTTGTCACATGATCTCAAAGTCAGTGAAAGTGAAGATGAGGACGATGATGTGGAAGAGCTTCTTTACGGGGAAGTAGATGATGAATCCCAAATAAGTAGCGATGAAGATAACTGAAAGCATGTTTCCATGAAGAGGTAATCAAACTTTGTTAGCTCAATCTTCTGCTTTTCTATTGCCTGTTATACAGTTTGAAATTAAAAAAAAAAATTGTCTGATTAGGATGGATCAAATCTTTTGATGCTAAGCTGATCAATTCCATTGGTCTTACGAGCCATTAATTATTTTAAAAAAAATTAACTCCTTTATGCAAAGATTATGGACTGAAATGTGCAATTATGTAGTTTTCCACTGTTATTATTACTGGTGCAAATTGATTGGACATGCAAATTGTTTAAATTGTAATTTATGACGAACCTATTAGATGTTTACAACCGAACAAGCTCTATTGGCATGAATTCAGCAGATGGCTATTCTGAAATTGGAAATATTTTGGATTCCAAGTTGTATTATTCACAATTGTTTAGGCTGATTTTTCTCTGTCCCTTTCCCCCTTAATTAAATAAATTCCAAATTGCAATGTCTCTAACAGGTGTCAACAACAACAAGAGCTGTATTCCATTTAACACTTAATGACGAAGAGCTTTCTTGTAAGCATTTACACTTCTGTGGCTTGAGCTATTTTTCTGTTTGGCAGTTCAGAATCTGCATATGATTGGGTCCCTTCTCTGGGTTTAAGGCTCTTGATCTGACATGGACTGTTCATAGTATGCACGAGGTTGTTGACTTATTCTTTGCTGCTGTAACTCTGGTAACATTATTTGTTCTAACGTCCAGCCATGCAAAAGGTCTCATCCTGTCCAGGCGGATAGTCCAAAATTTTGTATTGCTTCAATTTTTGTGTTCTTTTAATGGATCTTTCTTATGGGAAGAAATTCAGATTTTGTTTAGGGTTATTAATGGAAAGCTTAGATGTAACTGGCAGCAATATTTTTTATTTTTCTTCTTTCCCCATAATTCTTTTCTTAATTTTTGTCTATAATTTCTTTTGCCCTAATGGAAGTACTAGTGTATGAGTACATGTTATATACACACACACACATTTATATATATAAGATTTTTCAATAAAATTCTATAATTTCTGCATATTTCTTTATTCTGCTGCTGATTGCTCTAGGATCTTGTGCTTGCAATTGAGTACTCAACATCCTGTTAGATTTGGGTTGCAGTGAGTACTAACTTAAAAATACTTAATAGAACTGGTTGGACATTTGAATTTGTTATCAAATTAAAATTATAGAGCTCAGAAAGCATTTCACTTTCATTCATAGTACACTTGTTATCTATTCAGTAGAAAGTTAGGGTTAGGCTGTTAGCTAAGGATCTGATCAGTATAGGGAATTTATATGGTAGAACATACTCTAGAACTTTTCTCATCTTGAATCAGATAATCATCTACTTGGAATTTTTATTTGAGCATTTTAGTTGATTGATATTGGTTTCTGGCTTCTACTCAGTTCAAGAACTTAGATGGCATGCTGAATTTGCTTCGTTTTGGTGTTCTGGAATCTGGATTTAGTGCTTGTACCAATATGAATCCAAAAATGGAAGAGCATGCTACTTCTACATCAGGAAACATTGATTCAGTTCTTTTTTTGTTTCTTAGTGAGAATCTGTTCCATGCAGTATGTATGCATTATACTGTAGTCACTAGCAGCCATTTATGAAGCTTCTTTCATTTGAAATAGACAATCTATTCTTTAGAATCCTGATTTTTTTTATCCTATTTGTTATTCTACATGTTGTTGGCATCATTCCTGTGCTAGGTTTAAACGGAATTATGGAATTTGCCTTAGTGTTATGAAGCCAAGGATTCTATCATTAAGCATCATTATTCATACGCATGTAAAATGTAATAACCCTTTTTCTATTGCCTGTTTTGGGTTGAATTTTAGAAATTTATGGAAATTGATATGCTTAAGATTTGAATCATTACTGTCTCTTCTCATGCAGAGGTCATAGTATAATTAGAGTAATCAGTTACCTGAAACAACTAGCACTAGGGATAGAGATTTATTCTTGTTCTGACTTCTGAATATTGAATACCTGCAACAGGAGATTTTTTTTTTTTTTTAACCACTTCTATCTTGTTGAGAGATGGCAGAAGAACTTTAATCTGGAAAGGTAAGGACGGAAAAAGTTATTGCTAGAATTGATGACTTGAGGTAAAAAGAAAAGAAAGTATAGCAGATTTCCTCCTTCCAGAAACACGAACTTTAGTTTCAGAAGGCATCTTGAGAAAACACATTAATCTTTGCAGAATCTTTTTTTTGGGGCAGTTGTTCTGAGGATTTGACATAATCTAGGGATGATTACTTTTAAAAAAATAGAGGCTGAGAAGTATGTTTAAGAATATAATAATCTCTTTTATGAGTATTCTTCTACAAGAAACTACTACCAAAGGAGGGTGTATTAGCCCTATCAGAAGTGGAAGGCAGTATTGATTCTTCCAGCACGACAAGCTTAGAATCTGATTCTTCTCTGAAATTTTTCACATGCTCATTATCGGTTTATTAATCATTGTTTTTTGAGCTTCTCCTTCGTGAAGCAAAGGAATCTGTGAAACCACTGCCTTTTCATATTGATCACCTCTCAATACCCTCTACATTACTGTGCATGCATTTGGATTTTCGTCGCTAAATATTGATGTGATGTTCCCATTTCCATTGCCATTGCTGGTGTTGTAGTAGGCATTATTGTTGTGATAGTTGTTATGATAGTCGTCGCTGTAATGATCCACCCTGCTATAATGTGTGTACCTTGGTGGTGACCTCACGTACTCATATTCCGTGACATAAGGCGATGGCTTGTATGTATTGTAACTGTGAGTCACATAAACTGGTTGTGGACCTTGAGGTGCTCCATGTTGATTATAAACTGGTTGTGGACCTTGAGTTGCTCCATGTTGATTATAAACTGGTTGTGGACCTTGTGGTGCTTCATGTTGATTTCTCGGGACACTAGGGTACCTGTTCCAGTGCCCAATGTAGTTATTCCCATACCCATAGCTGTATCTGTAGCCATAGTCAGGTGGGTGGTGGTGTATAACATGAACTTCTCCTATGTCTTTTGGTCCAGAAGGACCTGCTTGCTGGTTTGCATTGGCATCGGTAGCAATGGGTGAAGGTTTCACCTCCGGTTGCGGGTTCTCTGGGGGTGGTGGATTCTCAGGTGGTGCCAGATTTTCTGTTGGTGGTTGGTCTTTTGGCGGCTCCACTGGTTGTGGTTGCTCGGCAGGTGGACCTTCAGATGGGGGAGGGTTAGCTGCTGCATCATTGGATGGTGCAGGAGCACCACCTTCTGGCGGTGCTTGTTCTGTTGGCTGATTGCTAGGCTCTGGTTGTTCTGTATGAGAACATATGGTAGCAATCTTTCTAGTCTTCCTAATGGCTTTAACTATTCTTTCCGGGTCTGCCCACCCAATTATCGTTAATTTTTGCTGTGGGAAATCAATATAGAGATCATATATGCCTGTATATGAAAATGAGAATCAAGTCAAATCCAGAAATTAGAAGTAGCTGATGAAAGAAATTTTAAGGCTGGCTGTTATTTGCTCACCGTTGATGCCGTGTAGTGCCTTCTTGATCTTCTGCACGCACCCGTTGCAGTCCATTCGGACCTGTATTTCTGTTACTCGAGGTTTCTGCATTTGAGAAGGGCAGTAAATCGTTAGATAAAGAGATATATGCAATGTAAGAAACAAAAGAAGAAATGTTGAAGCTTTATGTTACCTCTAATTCTGGAGCCATGAGGCGATGGGAGAGAATAGAAGAAACCAAGAGATATGTTTTGCATGAGATGGAGATGGAGATGGAAGATGGTGAGAATGAAGAATATAATGGGTGGCATTTATTTGTGCACGGAGAGGGAATATTTCAAAGGCAAAATGGTGTGGGACATGTAAGGAATCTCCTTTTTTTCTTCTTTAGGTGACAAGAGATAATATTGCTGCTTGCTTGATTAACTTGATGGGGTCATCATTATCAAATCTTAAAGGGGAAAGAAAGAAGGCAGGCAGGCTAGCAATCGGTGTATTTTGTATGGACCTTGAAATGTTGAGCCGAAGGGAATTTGCTTTAATATTGATGGACGCCCATCCATATAATCGAATGAAATAATGTGTGCAGCAGTTTCAGGATATCCAAAACCGACCCTATAGAGGAGATTAAAAGTGAGAGCAGATCATTTTTTTCATTTCCGTCGGCTCTCAAGGTTTGTTCTTACGTATGGATAGATCCTCAACATTTTTGGATGTTGATATGTAGGCTCCTTTTTAGTCTTAATTGTCAAAGAGCAGTTTGGGGTTGCGGTTAAAACTAAATAAGTTACTTATTTCATAATTTTTAATAAAAATGGTGTTTCGTAAATTTTATAAAATTAATTTATTTCATAATTTTCTACATTTTGTTAGCAGTTTTTAAAATTTATTTTATAAATTTACAGCAATTACAATAACACAGTTTACTAAACACTAAATTATTTTTTTAATTAATAACTTATTTCATTTGCACAATACAAGTAATTTATTTCATTAAGCACTGCAATCCCAAATCAGCCCATAATTAATGTGGTGCACATGGTTCCATCGATTCTCGTTTTGTGAGATTGACCTCACCATTCCAAAGCAAATATTTCGAAAAATAGTGTTCGACAGTATGTTTGATATCCCCAATAACTAGAAAACAATGACAAAAGCCAAAAATGGGGTATGTGTGTCCATTTCTTAATCCTTAGGGGTCAATTTGTATTTTAAGGTAAATCTAGGAGGTTTGGATTTTAGTTTCCATTTCATCAAAGAAAAAAAGTCAAGAAAACTTTTGCTTTTTACTTTGGCAAGGGATATCCACTCTTGAGGAATCCTTTTGTCACAAGTAACACTGTGGCATCTTAAAAAAAATGACAAAAATTAGTTGTTTATTTGTGCTGGAGGGCATAAACCAATTTTTCATTTTTGTCATAAAGATTGATGGAGGCTTTAAGGGAAGATTCTTTCTCATTTGGTTTTCCGAATGGCGTATGAGCTTTAAGCTTGTAACGCATAAATTGGGTGTTGGTTAAGTCATGACTGAGACATCAACCACACTTTGATGACTTTTTGGTGATCGAAATTCACATTAGCTTTTTCTTTAAATTGAAACCCTTCCTTTTAACTTTGGTGTGAACAAGATTTTTTCTGCTATTAATTAAGCTAAATTAGTGAAATTTTTTATTGTCTGAGCTCTCTAAAGTTTTCTTTAAACAAGCATCTCCAATTTATGTGAGTACTACTATTGCCGGAGTCGAAGAATCCAAGCGTCCAATTATTTTGATGCCATGGGTTTCCATCCTCGCCAGTCTTTATAAACTTTTGAACATTGTGCAAAGCTTTTGTATAAACTACCCCTTTATGCAGGACCAGCTTGACTGAGTCTTGACTATTGAGCATCCAAAAACTGCCAATTGTCCAAATGACTAATTTTATAATGCACTTATTATATTCATTAATTAAAATCATTGATGAACTTCGTGAGGATGCCACTGAGTGGCAAGGGAGTTAGCTTTAGTTAAGCTTTTGAGGATTGGCTGACAGAAATCAAAGTTGAAAATTGTTTTGATGTTTCTCAAGATCATGCTAAATTTTTAATCTCGAAGGTCCGGTGAGTTCCTGCATTACTAGCAGCATGATGTCTCACCAGAGATGATCCGGGCCCTTTAAATTTTCAAGAGTTAAAGTGTCTTTGCCATTTGCATAAGGTTTGAACATGACGTGAGACCAAGTGTACTATTGAAATGAGCTTCAGTTTCGCGTAATGGAGCTTTCATCTCGTGTGATTGGTGATTGCTGACTTCCAGTAGCGGGATCATATAAACTTAGACTAAAATGAAAAATTCTCCTGTGATTGAAGGATGTAATTTTCTGGCACGACGTTTGTGGGAATCTACAGGCTGGCTTGCCAATGTCAACAGTTGCTTTAGTTCCTTTCGATGGCTATGCCCCACGAAGGTGTGAGGGAGAAAAAAAATCTGGAAACGATTGGAATCAGTACACATTAAACCCATTGTAAAATCTAGTTCACATTTTTAACTAGTCAAAATTGTATGTATGCATGTTATTTTAAGACTTTGACCTTAAGTTATGAAGAGTTGCATGCACCCATGGCCTCAGCTGTAGTTCTCTTTAGTTTTTTATTTAAATTTGATACGCATATCAGTCTCTCATCATCACCCTAATAGTCCCATTGCCCTGAGTCTCTGTAGCAGAGATGGTTTTGGGAACCATTGTTGACGAGTACAAGTCTCCAATCGCCGTTGAGAGGCTATGGAAGGCATTAATCTGTGATGCGCATAACTTAATGCCCAAGGTTCTGCCTCAGGTCATTTCCAGCGTTGACTTGCTTGAAGGAGACGGTGGAGTGGGCACCATCAAGAAGTTTAATTTCACTGAAGGTTTTGTCATATAATAACACTCTTGATTAGCTATTTAATCTGGTTTTTTCTTGACAGTTATATAATCTTTTTGCAGCTGTGAAGGAATTCCGCTATGTTAAGGATCGCGTAGAAGTAATGGACAATGAGAATTATGTATTCAAGTACTCCATTGTTGAAGGTGGGATTCTTGGTTTCAAAGTGAACTCTTATGTGGCCGAGGTCACTTTTACATCAAGTAGTGATGGAGATTGCTTTGCCAAGCTAAAAATCGAGTACGAATCATTAGGGGATAGCTTACTTTCTGAAGAAGATGTCAGAAACATTAAACAAGGGATCCTGACAATGGTGAAGGCGGCTGAAAGATTCCTATTAGCAAACCCTAATGCTTATGCATAAGGGCTTGAAGAAGTCAGAACCAAATGAGCATAGAAGGCTCTCAACTCATTGAATGTGTTAGACGAGTGACAATAAGTCACGTTTATGCAGGGGGACTCAAAACCCTTTTGACTGATTACATTAGCATATTTAAAAGTGGCATAAAAACTTTAGATTCTCTTTGTTCATCCCACTTTAAAAAAAATGACAATTGCAAAGGCATACAAGATGTTTTAAAGTTCAAACACAAACGACGTGTAGACTTGAGGGTTATTGAGGAACTACTTTTCGACAACCTTGCATATCCTCACAACCGCATCCTTGCCAGCTTCAATTTCCTCTTCCTTGATCTCAAAGTTGCCGATATTTATGGTAATTGATTGTCATCTTACAAATGCAACCTCCATCACCAGTAGCCTCAAATTTGACCTCATAAGTGATGTATTCAAGCTTTCTATTAATTCATGTCCCTCAATCATGGCATACTAGCACACGAGATTTCTTTTACCAACTTCATCAATCAGGTGCTTCTGCTTCACATACTTATATTCACTACCTGCACGTAAAAACAGAGAATGAATGCCTTAAGGTTTTAAGTTACTCTACACAAAATAGTCTCTCATTCAAGATTAGTTTTAAGTTGACTTGTTCAACACTCCCACCTCCGCCGGCACCTTTAATTATATCTAATACTATTTATGAATTGCTTATATTAATGGATTGTAATAAGAACAGAGAAGATAATGATGGGGCTATCAAATAAGAACTTTCAAGTAATTACAAGTGAGGCTTTTCTGAAAAAAAATTCTCGGTAATCATGATCTATCTTTATGAGACTACAGACGCAAAAGGCATTACATTCACTAATTACATATCCATCAGAGATGATGTCCAACATAATTTTACATGCTCGACAAACTTAAACAGCATACGTCCACTCATACTTAGATGGCACGTCCTTTATTTATTTATATAAAAAGGACATGCCATTCGTGCTATAAATGCATCAACAACATGACTTATTTATAAAATCTTATCGTTAGTATGTCTGTCTAAGATTGCATCCGTAGATAAGATTATGGCAGTAATGTACTTATTGGCGAACAAAATTGGTTGGATGAGAAAGGAGTATTCTTCCTAGAGCTGCAGTAATTAATTCAATTTATGTTATTGAAAGGGTTATTAAGAGGAACATTAACAGGGAAAAACAGTCTATCATTCAATATTAATTTTAACCTTCAGTAGAGTTGATTTGTTCAACGCTTCCAGCACCACCGGCATCTAGAACTCTATCAAGACTTTTTATGAACTGGGGTAAGAGTTTTGGAAGAAAATTGTTGGCGTCTAGGATCAAGGCCTTGAACATGCGTGGAGGTGCAATAGCAGACTTTAATTCCCGTGCAGAACTTGAAACACCCATGATTGCTTATATTAACGGATTGTAATAGGAACAGAGAAGATGATCAGGCTATCAAACAACAACTTTAAGTTTTTGTAAGTGAGGCTTTTCCCATAAAAAAATTCTCGGGAAACTTGATCTTTATGACTACAGGTGCAATGCAACTATAGATCAGAGCATGATTTGTTTGAATTACTGTTTCTGGCTGCTGGATTTTTCTTGTTTAACTTTGAAAGTTTCTATTCAAGAAAAAATGAAGACGAATTATGCCAATTTTGAAAAAGGTGCATTAAAATAGAAGATTAATTTTCTGTTTGACATGAAAAAAAAAAAAACCGTGTTCTTAATTAAGCTTCATTGGAAATCTTGTTCTTAAAATACAGACGCCAAGTGCCTGCAAAATGGTGAATGGTATAAAGCTTGATCTTTCTGCAATTTTGCTATAATGTGAATCAATAAACTAAACGGAACACATAATGAAAGCAAACAAGAAACAAGATCTAGAGATGTGAATTTAACAACATTGCCAGGATGGTGATATGATTATTCATATTCATCAAGAGTCAAGGGTTACAAAACCAGCTTAATTAACAAAGTTCTGCAAATACATAAATTACTTTAAATTAAGGGGAATGGAAACCAGAGAGTTACAAAAATTAGTTTAAGCATAGAGTTGAGGGTATGCTTTAAGGTGAGCCTCCACAACTTCATACATCCCAAGAGGCTTGTACTTGCCCAACTCAATATCAATTTCCTTAATTTCAACGCCGTCTTTGGCCTTGAAGTCACTTGTGATCTTGCACACACATCCACCTTGACCATAGCCTTCAAACTTCACCTCATGAGTAAGAAACTCAAGCATGCTATCAATGAAGCCGTCGCCTTCGATAAAATTATATTGACACATGAATTTCTCCTTGTCAAGCGCATCAACCCTATGCTTTGAGTATCTAATTTCACCTCCTGGATAACAAACAAAGCACTACATCACAATGACACAAGATATATAGCACCATGTGATGATTACTTATATGATATGCTAAGTACTAACCTTCTATGTAATTGACTTGTTTGATGGTGCCAACATCTCCATCACCTTCAAAAAATTCAATACTTTTGATTGATGAAAACAAAAGCTTGGGGCAAATGTTGTGGGAGTCCAGGATTAAGGCCTTGAACATTCTCGAGGGGGAGACTTGTGTCACAAATGATTGAGTGACCCGTTTGGTTTTTTCATCCCCTGTGATGATCATGATCAAGTTCTTGAAGCTTGGTATCAAAAGGGTTGCTTTTAATGAAGCTATATTTTATGAGAAGTGAAGATTGAAATCATCTATTAGGTGTTTTCTTGTTGATATGGAGGTGAGTTTTAGCATTAAAGTTTTATTAGCCATTAGTCCAAATTCAAAGTCTTGAGTTTAGAATGCGACCTGTTCAACACGTGATAGGTGAGTTCTTTATGAATGGATCTCTATACGGACTAGAAATGGCGTAAAAATTGGAAAAAGGATTTGTTTTAATCACATGAATTTTATTATTGTCATTTTTATTACTTTGGCTTCGAAGGTATTTAGGAAGTGGAGAGAAACAAATATATTTAAGATGGAGGGAATAGATAAAGAAAAATAAAACAGAGGAATTAGATAATTTTAACATAAATATTATAGTAATCAATTTTATAAATTTAAATGGAGAGAAGGAGGCTCAAGAAGTCTCATAAAACGACAAACCTACATTATCAGAGACGCATGACAAGGCTTGTTTGGATAATTTAGAAATATGTCGCTTTATTTTGTGGGAAAATTTTGTTTCTTAAGAAGTTTCGGCGAGAAATTTTTGCTGCCTAAAAAAAATGCAATAAATTTTTGCCGTTCTCTAGAAGAGGAATAAATAATTTGCCACGTGTTAGCGTGTTACACGTTAGTTGTTAGTTGGCTACGGGTCAACGACCTTGGAACTTTAAATAAATAGTGAAAAAGGTTCCCATCGTGTGGGGATAAGATCAGAGATAGTAATGGTAACCGTGAATCGATAAATTCGTCTAAATCTATTCGTAAAAATTTATTCGTTGTGGGGTAATTTTGTGGGTTTCAGGTAGATTTGGTATTATAAATTGAAATTCGCACTAGATTATAGATGAGTTTGGTATTAGTAAAAAATTTGATAGATACTCGCATGGATATCCATAAAAAACACAATTTTTTTAAAATTATTTTTTAATTTAATTTTAATTAAAAAAATATTTAAATCTAAAATATAGTTATATACTTATTATAATTTTGATTGAATTTTCTTTAACTTAATGCATAGATTATTTTATTATTATAATTTTATTCTTCGGGTTAGTATATGAAAATAACAATTCTTTAGATTAAGTATAAAGTATACAAATTCATAAAAAAAAAACCACAAGTTATATTTAAAAATCATAATTATGTTGGATTGATGTTAAAATTTTAATTTTTCATTTATATTGGTTAAAATTATAATTGAGTATGTTATGTAGAATTTTATGTTATTATTATAAATTTACATATTGAACATTTGGAATTTCAAATGTGGAAACCCACAAAAATCCCCCAGATACCCATTGCGGGTTTGGTAATTATAAAAACCTGTAGCGGGTGAATTTTCTTAAAAAAATTAAAACCCACAGCGGGTTGCGGGTGGGTTTAGTAATTTAAAATTTATGCGGATATGAGTTTGGTAGTAGTAAACTCTCTGCGGGTGGTGTCCATTACCATCTCTAGATAAGATCCTCTTAATTAGAACTCTATTAAATTTTTAAAAATCTCTTGTCATGTATCTTCTAATTGTAGTATATCGGTATTTTTTTTTTTTTACTCGGAGCTCTATTAAAGTTGTTTGTTTAATATATAATTAGATAAAAAAGAATCTTGATCTTATGGTAGAAATGACCAATGGGCTGGATGGTACGAGGCACAGTACGTGCCTCGTACAGCACAGTATGGCACAAACACTTTTTGGTAGAGCACGTGGCACGCTTATGGGCAGGGCCGAGTTTAGAATTTTAAATACTCAGGCCTTAAAAGTACAGCACAATTAGAGATTAGTTAAAACATGGCACACGAAAAAATATACAATAAGTATGTTTCATTTTTAATGAAAAAAACTTGAAATTGAATATTTTAATATATTTTATTAGCTCAAGTTTTTTAAATTTATTTAATTTTTAGTTTCAAAAAATTATAATTGATTTATGTTTATAATTAATTAAATAATTCATTAATATCATGATTTTAATAAATGAGATTATAAATATCATTATTTTATAAATATGTATTAATATTATTATGAACTATGATATATAACTTTACGTAATTTCAAGTTAACAATTAAGTTAACAATTAAGTTAACTCTTAAGAAAATTTATTATTGTTGTTGTTGTTGTTAAGTATTATAAAAGAATTATAATACCATAAAGTCAAAATTAGTAATTAATATTGCATTCTCTTATTATTATTAATTTATTATTATTGAATATGGAGTTGAGTTTTGAATTTTTTATTTTATTAAATTTGAATAAAGACAAGTGGATCTAAAAAGACATATAAACTTAAAAAAATACACTAACAACTTAGTATGCACTCTTTAAAAAAAAAAAAAAAGCTTAGTGGGCTTTTTTCTTAGACATAGCTCGACATGGCCCACGATACAGCACTTGTGGGCACAGGACGTGTACCGGACCAAACCTAAGAAAAAAAAATTAGGCAAAGCACGAAACACATAGTAGGCACGTCACGACACGAGTAAGCATGAGCTTTCTTTTGATGCCAGCCTGACTCGTTGGCCACTTCTATCCCATGGTGTGTGGTTCCATAGTCTGTGGTTTTGATTTTGGGAATAACAACAAAATCTATCATAAAATTTCTTTTTAATTGAATAAAAGTTTATTTAATCTCTATATTTTGAGGTTAGTATCTATTTAGTCATTGTATTTTTAAAAATACATCAAAATATCCTTGTTGTTAAATTAGTGATACCTTTGTCATTATTTTTTGTTCCATTTGGCTTGTTTTTATAATATTACTCTCTTATAATAATGTTTATTTTCTTTGGACACCAATAAAAAGAAAAAAAATAAATTATCAATTTAGTCCCAAAAATAAAATAGAAATAAAAACAATAAATAAAAATAAAAATACTGGGACCAGACGGGTACTAATCTCAAAATACAGGGATAAATGAGCTTTTGCCCTTTTTAAAATAACCTAATACAAATTATTTTACTTCTTATTTCGAATAAAAATTTATTAAAAATTTAGATAAATTATTCTTTTAAAAAATATTTTATGCACACCCCATTTCATTATTTATATTTATATTTTAAATTTTAATTTAAAATATTTTTTAAAATTATAATTATTTAAAATTATGAAAATATAAATTAAATAATAATAAGAAAAAATATAAGATAGAAATTATAATATTTTTTTAAAATATAATTATTTAAAATTATGAAAATAGAAATTATATGATAATAAGAAACAATCTAAGATAATTTAATATTTTAAGATTTGTACATAATTTAAAAATAATTATTTTTGGAATAAAATTTTATGGAAAGATAATTAATTTTAATTTATAAATTTGTATGCTGTCAACTAAATCGAGAGTATTTTAGAAAATAAAATTTAAAATGGGTGTTGGAAGGATTGTAAAAGGCTCTTGGAGAAGCAGCTATGCCACAGTTGTTGGGTCTACGAAGCCCAATAAATTTGAGGCTTGTCCACTTTCTACAGTCGATTATTTAAATGGCAAATTTGGTCCAATTGAACAAAACACGTCTTTACGTAATTTCGTAACTCTTCAATGGTAAATGGCACGGGGAATTGACAAAAATAACCTAAAATTTTTTTTCATTTTTCCATTTAGCCAACTAAAATATTTTCTATCAAAATTAGTCAAAAAGGAAAATTTTGGCCCAAATTACCCTCTCCTTCCACAAGCCAAATCGTATCTAGCCACCTTCAATAGTTCTACACGGGGAACTACGATCGGCGACCGGTGAACGGCGACAGCAACGGCGAGATAAGGACCTAACGTAACCTAAAGAAATCCATACGAACCGGAAACAAATCCAACAATTACAAAGAATCCACAACCTAGGTAAGAAAACTTCACAATTTTCTAATAATTTGAGTGAGTTTGATTAGTGTTGTAGAAGAATGTATGTTGTTGGAGTGATGAAATGGAAAAATATTGTTGGAGTGATGAAATGGAAAAATATTGTTGGAGTGATAAGTTTTAAAATATCGCATATCAAATTTTTGATAAAATTACTCTAAGAATTAAGTTGTATAATGAAAGTGGAATAAGGTGATTATTTAAGTTGTGTTAGTTGTTATATGTGAGATGGCATGAAAAAATTTGATGTGTGGGTTTTGTTGGATAGAGGGGGTACCATTGTGCATGGGACGCACGAGAATGGCGCGAGCCTCCCGCGCGCGCGCGAATGGCGTGCGACAGGTGAAGCCCGTCTCACCAAGAGGCAGCGCCCCTCTTGGTGCCCGTCGCACAAAGAGGGGCTGTCTCCTGGTGAGACGGGCGCCCGTCTCACCAAGAGGTAGCGCCCATCTTGGTGCCACGGGCACCAAGAGGCAGCGGCCCTCTTGGTGCCCGTCCCACCAAGAGGTGGTGTCTCCTAGTGAGACGGGCGCCCATCTCACCAAGAGGTAGCGCCCCTCTTGGTGACCGTCCTACCAAGAGGTGGTGTCTCTTAGTGAGACGGGCGCCCGTCTCACCAAGAGGTAGCGCATCTCTTGGTGCCACGGGCACCAAGAGGTGGTGTCTCCTAGTGAGATGGGCGCCCATCTCACTAAGAGGCAGCGCCCCTCTTGATGCCCGTCGCACCAAGAGGTGCTGTCCCCTGGTGAGACGGGTGCCCGTCTCACCAAGAGGCAGCGCCTCTCTTTGTGCCCGTCGCACAAAGTATTTTTTTTTTGTTGTTGGAAAATGTTTGACATGTAATTTATTTTTTAATTTATATCAGATAAATGGCGAAATCAAAAGTAGCAATGTATAATCCGCCCAGACCTCCGAAAGAACCGGGAATGATGAAGATACCTTATGGCGATCACTTTCCCAGCCGTATCACAAGTATATGTAAATTGGATACGGTTGTAAATGCCATCCGAGAAAAATTAACAAAGCGGCAGTTGAAGTTATTTAAGGATGACATATTTGGGCATTTTCTAGAGTGCCGAACCTTTCCATTCAGTAACGTTATTGTTCATAACTTTTTGCTGAGGCAAGTGTCCCATGGTGAAAGTAAACAAAATAATCAGTTATGGTTTCAAATTGGTGAGAACTTGATACGCTTGTCTATTGGAGAGTGGTGCCTAGTAACGGGTCTTTGCTATGGTAAAGATGTGGTGCTGAGAAATCATAAAACAACGCACCGGTTACTGAAGAAGTATTTTGGTGGATTGTTCTGCAAGATTAGTCTTGCCCAGTTTGATGAAAGATTTATGGACTTAGAATTCGAGGCAATGGATGATGATGATGCGCTAAAGATCGCCTTGTTTTACTTTGCGGACAGAGTACTCAATGGAAGAAAGGATCATTATAAAATCAATTTCAACTTGCTTAATGAGGTAGATGACATATATCACTTTCAAAATCGTCTGTGGGGTCGTTTGTCGTGGGAAACAATATATGAAAGTCTTAATAATGCATTGAACAGCAAAGGCCACAAAGTTAAGAAAGAATGCTTAGTAAACCCTGAGCATAAAATTGAAAAATACAATGTTTATGGCTTTACGTCTGGAGTGCAGGTGTGTTATTCCTTTATTTTTTATAACTTAGTTTTGTTATAATGACTAGGCCCATGACACATTTAATGACCTTATTTCTCTCATTGTTGAAGGCATGGATTTTTGAAGCGATTGGAGAAGTACCATCAGAGTGGGTCGTGAAAATTAAAAGGAAGATTCCTCGGATTGTGCAGTGGAAGCCCATGTCTTCTTCCAAGATAAACTATGGTGAAGTGTATTCATATCTCAATGACGATTCTAAAATTGTAAGTAATATATATCTATGTGTGTATATAGTTATCAAATACTAGATGATTATATTAATTGAATATTTGGTATTTTTTACGGCAGGAAAACATTTTACAAACCATCGAACCGAATGCAAAGGAGAAAGGCAAAAAATTTTGGAAGAGTGTCGAGGAGTACGTGCCATATATCCCTACTTGGGTCCGTAATGTGAGTATCCTTTATTGCATCATTTAAAAGATAATGAAAAAGCAAAAATGTTTTCCGTGGTATTTACTAATTCTCTGTTTAACTTTGTGTAGCACCAACCTTCAATCAACGCACCATCTGTTAGAGGGACAAAACAGGCGGATGATGACACTACGAGCCTACCAAAAGATCATGACAATCCCGTTGAGGATGACTTTGCTGCCGACGAGCAGTACGAATCTGCACAAGATGATGCTGAGACACATGATTCAAAGGTTATTTTCTGATTTGAGACATCATCCTGTCCCAGCATTTATAAATGAGTTGTGCGCTTTCTTAATACTTTCATGTTTCATGATAACAGTTAAGGACAAAGTTCCGCAATGATGATTTCATTCAACAGATGGATAGGATCGAATGTTCCATTAATGAATTGAAGTCAGAATTTCAGGCAGAACGCAGAGAACAACAACAATATCGAGACGCTGTCATGAAATTTATGGCTTCGTTTACTGATGGTTCTTCCAAGCGCACGTACAGTGAATCTCCGATGGGACGCTCGTACAGGGTAAGAAAGTTTCACATGATCCAGTAATGTTCTATTACTTTTAAATTCTATGTGAGTTTTAAAATCTAAAATAGATGATTCGACGGGCCCCCGATGACTATAGTCCGTACACTAATGGTGAGAACCGTGATGATCACACGCCTAGGTCATTGTATAGTCTTTATGAGGATGTAAGTGGCGACAGTTTGCAAATCCTCACGGAGGCACCTGCGGGCGTTAGCAAATTTGGACATCCGTACATACCGTCCTATGTCTTTAACAGTCCTTTCTGCGTTCCTTCTTCCAAGAAAGTTAGGAACGTTAGGCCTCTACCTACACTCCAAATAACGAACTGTGAGATTGATGAAAATAAGAGTGTGGACATAAATCCACTAAGGGCCCTTGAAGATCCAAGGTTATTTCAGCAGTTTGATCAGTGGTTTGCTGGCAAGATAAGTATTACTTATCTTGTCCAACGATCCAAACAATTTTTTGAAATACTCTTGGGCAATGCTTCAATGGGGTGGCTTGTTGATGAGGTATGTGTTCTTAGTGGTGAAAATGGCGAAATCATGTTCATATTACTTTCTGTACGTAAAGCAATGCAAATTCACATGTTTCTATTCATACACAGCATATCCACGCATATTTCCGCTTGATTAGTATGAAGTAACGACAATATCCAAATGCTTTACCTCAGTGGATCACACATACAGACACGTATTTCTAGGTAATTACTGATTATAATTTCTTATATTTTGTAATGTTGAAATCTTTTTAATTTGTTAATCGTTGTGTAATATTTTATACTAGGTGTTCGTAAAGCAGTTATGGAACAATGGAGACTCTGATGTCTATTCATTACACTATAGCAACAACTTTAACAGCTATATTGACGGGCGAGAAGAGATCATGTCTAAACGGTTCACGGACATCGATGTGGTTCGTTTTACTACTCATTCCTGTGCATTGTATTTTGGTAACAATTTGAGGACGTACCATTAGATTAATTTATGACTTTTTATTTGTAGATACTCATCCCCGTGATTTTGGGCGGTGATCATTGGGTACTAGCTCGAGCAGACCTTTGCACGAAAAAGGTACGGATTTACGACTCGTTACTGACATGTCGCAACGAAAAAACGTACTTGGGTTAATTCAAGCCACTTAAAGTCGTCTTCCCTCAATGGCTTGAAGATGTTGGATTCTACAACATCCGACCGGAGCTACGAAGCGACAACCCTTGGAAAGTAAGAGTTGTTAAGGATGTGCCACAACAAGAGCTTGGAACTGGTGATTGTGGAGTTTTTATGTTGATGTTTACATTGTATTTGATGTTTGGCCGCAAACTTAATTTTGATAGTAGCTACGACCAATACTTTAGAAAGAAAATTGCGGTAGATATATTTAACGACGATATTGGATTGTAAACATATGTATGAATACAATATATTTTTTTTTATTAATATGCCATTGTACACAAAAAAGCTTTCTCCTACATATAATTGTTAAACACACCAAAAATTAAAGTTAAAAAAACATAAATACTTCAAACAAAACGATACAATTAGTTTCGATTTGACGCAATGTGATTCTTGCATCTATTGCGATTATGGCCTTGTTCGTTGCACCTGCCGCATCTCACAGTCTTCTGATCAACGTCCTCACTGATAGAAGGTATTCTGATCTCTCGACGACGGCCAGGTGGTGGTGTTTCGATCGGTGGGTGAACCTTCATTCCCTGAATTTGGGCTGGAATGTCCCAATCAGTCATGTCACCAACCGGCTCCACTGGTTGTGTATATGCCATGACCAATGATTCTTTAAAGTAATAATTAGAACAAAGACTTATGTAATCCACTCGGACTGTCAAACAAGCAGCAATTGCATGTGCACATACAAGCTGATCGAGTTGGAAAACTTTACAGGAGCAAATCTTATTCTGTATGTTAACTATCTCTTCCTTTAGACCACCACCCAAAACATGGAATCGATACTGAGACACAGGACGAATAATCATTCTTTCGGCCATATTTCTCCTCTCACTGACTATCTCGTCTGCCCATGTTGTTAGTCGAGTAGCCATTGATTTGGCCACAATTTTCCTATCATAAAACCATTGCTGCAATGTTTTCCAAAAGTGATCGACAAGATGAGTAACAAGAAATTTTCGGGGGTTCCCTTATAAAAGAATTCACACTCTCTGCGATATTCGTAGTAAGTATACTGTATCTCCCACCTTCAAACTCAGACCTTGCCCAATTACACGTACCCACATTATTCTCCAAGTAATCAGCTGCCCCCGAGTGGAGCATCCACAACCCTTCAAGTTGTTGTTTAAATTCTTCATGTCCATATACTTTTGCTGCATTAATAAAAACAGGCTCAAATTCATCCCAAAGAGCTTTGGACATCCTGAATTTTCCTTAATGTTACCTTTGACATGGTAGAAACAAACACCATGAGCAGCAGTGTGAAATACTCTAAGAACGGCTCTTTTGATGGCAGTGCATCGATTAGAGATAATTACTAACTCTGACCTATTGCCAATCACTTCACGCAACTTTGTCATAAACCATTCCCAAGCATCATTATTTTCCGAATCCATAACCCCAATTGCTAACGGATACAGTTGATTATTACCGTCTAAACATGTTGCGACGAACATGCTTCCACGATATAGCCCCTTTAGATGAGTACCGTCTACAGCAATCACAGGCCTGATGTACTGCATAAAACCCTTGATGGAAGATCCAAGCGATACAAAGTAGTATAAGAAATTGTCATCTCCATCCCTCTCAAGATGAGTAACAGTACCTTCATTCGCTTTGGTCAGAACATGAGAGTACGACGGAAGTAGGTTATATGATTCTGCAGGGTTCTCTCGAACTATTTCAAGGTCAACTTCTTTTGCCCGATATGCCTGCTGATACGTTAACTGGACACCGTATTCCTACTGTATGTCTGCTCTAATGTCATTTGGAGTATATATTCGTTTATCCTGGATAAATTTATCAGCGATCAGATGACCAACAACTCGACTCCTGACTTGACGGAGACCACCAGGCACTATCTTATTAGAGTAAGTGTGTTCATTGTCAACTCTTTTCACAACCCAAGGAACATTCTGCTCATTTGAACTTTTCGTTGCTCGAATACGCCATTTACATGATTCCGAAGAACAATGGGCCTCAAAGCGGGTCGTTGTGGACCGTGCAATCTTGATGTCAAATTTATCCCTCAAGGCAACTTTGCGGAGTTCCAGTATTAACTCTTTTTTCTTAATGAACAATTTACCAACACCAATATCAGCAGAATTATAGCTTCGAACTAAATCTGGGGCAACCAAGTTTGAAGGCAGAACTGGAGCAAGACTGACAAGATGATCAACTGTTGTCCTCCTTCTCAAACGGGGCATTGGAGGAACATGTTGGTTCTCTCTGTTATTAATAGGAATATCATACTGCTGCTCAGCCTCATCATTGATAGGAATATCGGACGGACCGATGCCGCCATCATCAACAAGACTATCATTGCTGAGGAATTCATTGTTAAGGAATGTAGAGTATTGTGGCCCCAACGATGCCGTTAATGGTAACATTTCTTTTTCAACATCTGTTAACGTTATGCCGTTCCCATCAACAGTGTCATTATTGTCATGGAATGGAGAGCAACGTTGCTGTAACGACATCGGCTGAGGTACCACCTCTTCTTCAATTTCTGGAACAGAGTCATTTACTCTAAATGAACTTTCAGTTTCTATAAATGGTTCAGGATCTTCGGCTGGAACTCGATGGGCTGTGGTGACAAATATAAGGATGCATCCATAGTTAACCATATCAGCGGCCATGTGCAACACAACCTTCACCATTTCATCATTATAAATGTCCATAGGTTGTGAACATGCACGATAGCTTGTGTTACTGGACCTCAAAGTTGTTTTCATCGTCATACTATATTCATTAGGATTTATCTGCAAAACTTCATATACTCTTGCCAGGAATTGCTCAAATGTACAATCTTTTCGAACTAAAAAAACAGTATTCTTGCCATTCATGTACTCCACACGGCCATTTATGAATGTCTCCCACCAACCGTCGTAACACAATTGAAGCACAACTGAATCCATTAAACCTAAAAATCATAAAAAAATAAAAGAAATTATATTACATGCTACATAATAACTAATAAGTTCAGTAAAAATTTTAGTTCGACCAAGTGAAAGAATGAAGTACACAATTTAGGATTTCATTCTTCTTGTCACAAGCTTCGAAACGGTATATTGTATGTTCAAAACGGACACATATAGCCCAAGATATAACTTTCGGAAAATTTCTGAAGTTTAGTGAGACGAAATGGCGATGGGGCGGTGCTGTCCCACTAATCAATTCTGATTTTTGTGAGACAGACACCTGTCCCACTGCCTGTCTCACTAAATTTGGTGAGACAGGAGTCTTCAACAAGTGAGACACTTAGCCTGTCTCACCAAATTTAGTGAGACAGGCAGTGGGACAGGTACCCGTCTCACATAATCAGTTCTGATTTTTTGTGAGACAGGCACCTGTCCCACTGTCTGTCTCACTAAATTTCTGGACTTTATTTTTTGCTCGAATTTTATTTGTTTCCAATTTTTCTTTCATTTCTCAACTCAAATTGGAACTTTAACAAATCACATTCTTTTATAAATGAAAAATAATAACATTTCTAACAAAATATACTTTAATTTCGAACTTATTTGTTGAACTCTCAATATATTGAAATTAAATATTAGTGAGAACATATACTAACCTTAATAAGCTTTTCAAGTATGTATATCTTCAGTTGTACAATGCTTGTTTGATGAAATTTGTTGATTTATAAAGAGTGGTTGAGTTCGTTGAGAGTGATGAAAGTTTTGGTTAATTGTTGAGGGTTGGGAGCTTTTAATTTTGCTGGAATTTTTCAAATGGCATGTGTTTGAAAATTTGTTGAAAGTGATGAGGGTACTTTAGTCTAATAACATGGTAGTTGGCTATTTATGATAGAAAAAATTTCAATGGGCTAAATCTGAAAATTGTAAAAAAATTTTGGTTATTTTTGTCAATTTCCCAAATGGGACAGAGGGCGGCAAGAAATTTACTATTTGATGGCTGTGGCCCGTAGGCAATGAAAAATCCAATGAGGCCAATGCATGAACTAACCCACAAACATGCGACACAATCGTACATAGCCATGCCAGAGCAAAGCAAAAGTAAGCCAACACACATGCGAGAGCTGCTAGCAAAGGGCATCCTTATAAACATACTTGGTTTTAGTCAGGGAAGAAAATTCAAGCTAAGCATATTCTTCAGGGTTTTGCATAAGGTAATTCTCCACAACTTTGTACATAGCCAAGGACTTTTCCTTGCCTTCCTTGATTTCTTCTTCAGTAAGCACGATATTGCCTTTGGTGTAGTATGTGCTTGTCATGGTATTTTTGCTTCCACCATCAGCTGTAGGCTCAAACTTGACATCATAAGAAATCTTTTCAAGCTTGTCCACCAATACATCACCTTCAACCAAACTGTATTTGTATGAAAAATTCTCCAAATCTAGGGAATCAACGCTGTTCTTACTGCACTTTACTTGGTTACCTGCATGAACAACACAACATGTTAGTCTATTTTTAAAGATTGCATCAGTTATGTAATAACATTTAAAACCGAAAAAAAAAAAATCATCAGGTATTGGTGTTCACATTTTACTAAAAATTTAAACCATCAGCTCTTGACATCAAGAGTCACTAAAAACTAAAAAGTAATAAATTTCAATGTATTAAATATGCAACTGTTTGTAAACGACCTTTGTTTTTTTTTTTTTTTGGAAGGTTGTAAATGACCTTTTTGAATAAAGAATTTAGCAACTTTTGACGTCTAAGGGCTGTTGGCACAGATATGATTAAAATGCGGATATCTAAAAAGAGATACGAACTATAAAATATAAAAATTATGAGATGCATACGTCTTCATATTTCAAAATAAATGTTTATGACTAGACACAACTATTGAGTTTTAACTAAACATTGTATTGTAGTTAGACAATAATGTTTAGCTTTAATGCAAACATCCACACGGGATGAATATTATCATGTATAAAATTTATTTTATTGGACAGAATACATTGCCTTCGACAACGACGTTGATCTGCCTGATGCTTCCAGCACCTCCATCACCTTCAACGATTTCAATGCTTTTCACGGCTTGTAGCATGAGCTTTGGAATAAGGTTGTGAGAGTCAACAATCAAGGCCTTGAATAGCCTAGCAGGCGAGATTGGAGACGACAGTAAAGACACCCATGATATCTGAAAAATGGGAATAGCTTTTACTAGCAATGAGAGGAATCTTAATTAATATGGCGAGGGGGTCTGGTATTTATAGAGTTTTAAAGTGGAGGAGTTGTTTTTGTTCTTAATTTTTTTTGTTCGATGGCGCGCATGTATATATAATGTACAATTATCATAAGACGAAAATTTAATCTTGTCCTTGCATTCCTGCTTTACATCAAGACATTATGTGGGTTGATTTTCCAAAGACTAGAGAACCTTCTTGAGGATTATAATAGCACAAATGCAAAGAAACGAAACTGAGGATTTCAACTGGGTTTAAAAGAACCTTTTAGATCTGGAAAGGATCTCTGTCATCATGTTAAGACAAGACAAATACAGAATGCGTCCAAAAAGCTTAAAACAAACATTAATTAAGACAACTGGCTGAACTGAAACATGAAAATAATGACCAAGAAAATGATTTACCCAGTAGTAAAAAATGTCCTTGAATATATATATTGCCAGCGGACAGGGACAGCAATACTTGAGGAAATACATTTGGTATTTTATGTTGAGACCATATTTATAATCATGCGATCGTATTTTAAAATTTAAGGAGGTTTAGATAATTAATATATAACATACGCAAGGGGTAGCTTTCTATTCGAATTTCACGAGGAACCGAATTGGACTTTTTTGTTCTTTCCTAGAGTATATGCGGATCGTAATTTGAAGGTTAATTAAGGCATCTTTGTATTATATATTCAGCAATATTTTGGCTACATCAAAGCTTCCACAATTTTATAATCAATCAATCACTTCATTCATCAATAAATTATACCCAAAAAGAAAACTCTGCGGTTTGGTATTATGGTATGTTGCAAATCAATCGATTAATTTATATATCTGTAAATGGACCCTAGCCTGTGAAAAAAATAATTTAAGTAATTAATGATATCGACATATGGCTGTTTGATTGATCTATGGAAATGAACTTTCAGCGCAAACGAGTACATTCAAGCTTCGAACAAATTGACAGTTCAACCAAAGCCGAGCAAAGACAACAAATTAGTTACTCACAACAACGACACAAACCTAAATCAATTAGCAACATATTTCGAAAATTCGAAATAATTGGTTAATTATTTAGACACAGAGATGAGGGCTAGCCAAGAGATGGGCTTCCACAACCTTGTACAATTCCATTGCTTTTTCTTCGTTGTGCTTGATGAACTCTTCATTCACCTCTTGATGATGATCCTTTATATGGCACTCTGCAACAATCTTGTAAATGCATCCTCGATTGCCAGAGGGCTCCAATAGTAAACCGTTTTCTCGAACATTTCCCAAATCCCATCTCCTTTTTGCAATGTGTACTTGCACCTAAAATTATGCTTATCCAGTTCGTCAATTCTTTGTTTCGACTGCTTGAAATCAACAGCTGTGTCAATCACATTCAATCTTCATTAGACAAGATATATACGTTCAGTTTATAGAAACAATTCATTGAGACATATTTTATTACTTATCATCTTCCAATTATATATTCGTTTCTCAAAATGAATGATAACCACGTTAGTTAGCTTTAAGAGGGTTAAAAAAATGTAAAGAAAATGAAGATGATAAATGAATTTGCTGGACTACTAAAGATAGATTTTGTGTTTGTGGTGAGGATGAAGGGTAATAATATATAATTGGAAGTGAGAGGACGTACTAAACTTTAAATTTAATATTTAAGGCATCCATTAAGGATTTGCCCACTAGTCAAACACTTAGTATCTTTAAAAACATTGGGTTTAAGTGCAGGTCTAGTAATATTATAACTTTTACAATAATTACTTTTAGTTATATTGTAAAAAGAATCGGCTGCGAAGAGAATCAATTAAATATTTAGTAAAATTTATTTTTAAAAGTGTTGTGAGTTTTAAAAGTAGTTATATATATTTAATAAATCTTACTATTAAACTGATGCAAGAATATAAATAATTGAATTGGATATAATGTTTAATAAAATTTATTTAAACATTTATAGACATGTATATAAAATATTTTTATTGTGTACATATAATAATTGATAACTAAAATAAATATTTTATATTATTAATTTTATTTTTTTATTTTTTTATCTCAATATAATTTATAATAGTAATAATCTTTTTAAAGTTAATGATTTTTATTTTCTAATTAATAAATAAAATTTTGAATTTTTATAATATATCGGAGGATATATATAGAACTATATTAAATATAAAAGTAATTCTTAAAATCAAATTAAAAAAAGGTACTTATTTGCTTTTTTAAATCTACTATAAAATAGGGTAAGTTTTACCAAAAAGTGATTTCTAAAAAATTTTACCAAACACTACAATTAATATTTAGCTTTTCAAAATCACTTTTTAATCTTCTAAAAGCAATCCCAAATGAGCCCTAAGATATGCTCTTGATATGAAATTCTTCTAAGGAAAAATTCAACTGTTGCATGTTAGTTAATTAAAAAAATGTTAAATCATATCTATATACTATTATTACATGACACATAATACAAGATATTTAGAAGTTTAGGAGAGATTAGATTATGAGAGAATTCTAATCTTAAACATTGATGATTGTAATTTAGTTAAGACATGTTTTAAATTCTATTGGTAAAAGTGAGCCATGATTTTTAGATTTGTAATCAAATTTGTTGGTGTCACAATTCCTTACAATTTTTTTATTATAAAATGATGATGAATTGATGAATTTTGAGAACAATCTAGAAAAGATATACTCTTATTCATACATAAGAACTAAGCTTAATTTAAATGGAGATTAAAAAAATAAAAGGAAATATTACAAAATTATTTTGAAATTTTGATTAATTGATGATCACTATTTGAAAGTGATTGCCAAATATATAGAAATCCGCCTGTAATTTTGTTTTTTTTTTTTCACATTACATTATTTCCTTTAACGTTCAACATCAATTAAAAAAAATGGTTAGTTGGCTGATTACTTGTGAAAGCATTGATCAAAGATTTAACTTCAAAAGGATTACTTTGTAAAGTGAGATGTGATAGGAAAATATTCCACATCTGAGAATAGTAATCGAGTAAATAATACATGAGTCTAATGCAATCTAGAGTTAATAAATGAGCATAAATAAAACATATGAAACTGTCTATAAAATGGATTATTTGAAAAAAATAAAAAAAGAAAAAGGTTTGTGATGCCATTCGACCGATGAGCTACCGACAATTGATTCGGACCGGCACTTGAAGTCAAGGGTGGGTATGAATATTATCAGTTAATTGGTTGGCTACAAATTTAATTTATTTTATGTCAATATATGCATACGCAATATATTGAGTGTTAAAAATTAAATTTACTATTGCCTTCCTTGAGTAGTTAATTCAAAGTTGGCGTGCTTCGTCACAAGGAAAAAAATCAAAAAATCATAACTCCCATTGAAAATTAAACAACAAACTTGAAAGCTCACAATGATTAATTTATTTTAGGCATAGAGATGAGGGTTTGCCAGGAGGTGGGATTCGACTGCCCTGTACAATTAATGCAGTTCCCTTTTCTTGTAAGTTCTTGACGAACTCTTCTTTGATCTCTTCACCTGCCTTTAAATAGCACTCAGCCGCAACCTTGTAAATGCATCCACCGTCGCTGGATGCCTCGAACTTAATATCGCACACAACCTTCTCAAAGATTCCCCATCCATCTCGTTCATAGATTGTGTATTTGACCGAAAATTATCCTAGTCAAGTGCATCGATTTTTTGCTTCATGTGCTTCCCGTCGCTAGCTGACATTCACATTGAATCGATTCTTCATTAGGCAAGAAATCAATGCTAAGTTAATTTACAAGTGCAACATTTTACATGAGCATCTGTCTTAGAATTTAGCAGTACCTCTTTGATGTTACTATATTAAATATTTCACACACTTTAATGATAAAGAAGGACAATTTATTATTTTAATAATAGATAAATGTTGCTTCAAGTCCCACCATTTGTTGGGACTTTATTCTCCTCCCAATTTTAGGGTAGTTATTCCCTTCACTTGTGTGGGTGGAGTACATTTCCCTCTAATATTAGTAAGAATAAAAATTTAGAGTATGTCTCAATAAAGTTCATCTAAGTTTTTCTAATAGATTTCTGATTGTAATATACTTAAGGTCAATTTGGGAATACTGCAATATTTAAAATAATTGCTGTTAATTGTACTATAGAAATAATCAGCTGTAAAGAGAATCAGTTAATTGTTTGCTAAATTTTATTTTTAGAAGTACTGTGAGTTTTTAAAGTAGTTATGAATGTTTGGTAAATTTTATTGTTAAACTACTGAGAGAAATAAATGATTAAAATGTACATAATGTAGAATAAAATTTACCTATACATACAAAAATATGTACACTCAATATATTTTAATTGTGTATTATAATAATTTTAAGTAAAAATAAAAATTTATAATATATTGATTTTATTTTTTTATTTTAAAACAATTGATAATTAAATTTATAATATACTGAAACAAATTTAATAATAATTCAACCAACAAATTGATATTAATAAATTTATATTAATGAATTATAATAGAAATTTATTAAAATATTAATTTTTTCCTAATTTGAATAAAGATAATTTTTGGGTTTAGGTAATAATTTTAAGGATGCTTATAGAAGTATATTAAAGGATAAAATTAATTCTCAAAAGTAGAATTTAAAAATTATTCCTTCCCTATTTTTCAAAATCAGCTATAAGAAGAATTGATTTTGATTTTTTTACCAGACATTAAAACTAACTTTTAAAGTTTCAAAATCACTTTTAATCCTCCCAAAATCAATCCCAAACGGGTCCTTATTGGTGTTTAACAAAAAGTAATAAACAAATTTAACAGTTGAAAAAGGAATGGTCCTAAAAGATGAGGACTTACCATCGCCGAAGCCACGTAGTTTCAAGATGCCGACGCTTCCATCTCCTTCAACAATGTTGATGCTCTTAAACGCTTGTGGAGCCAGCTTTGGGAAAAGATTGTGACGGTCAAGAATGATAGCCTTGAACATTCTTGATGGAGCCACGCCCGCCGGGACATCTTTTTCAAAGCGAATAGCACCCATTCCAATTAGCTTAAAGATAAATAAGAAGAAGAAGAAGAAATGAAAATGATCAATGAATTTGCTGTACTGGAGATAGTTATTGAGTATGTGATGAGGTTGAAAAACAACTTAAGGTTTTAGTTGTTTAGATAAATCAGAAGTTATGAACTTGCTAATTAAATTCCTTACACAATTCTTAAGGCACCCATAATGTTTGATGTTGATCTGTTTCAAAGTTGGGGCCTTAACTGCTAAAGCTGCAGCTTTCTTTTAAGTTTTTAGTATTACTAAAGCCTGTTATGAAAAGTCTTTGATACTCTGAAGTATTACTGCTTATCTTTATTTATTATTTGTCACTTGTATATGCATATTATTATAATTAATTAAAAATACACATAACAAAGTGTAAATGAGAAAAGAACAGTAGTCTAAAATACCATGAATTTTTCCTTTGTAATCTGTTACCCCATTATAACTTCAAAATTTTAACAAAAGCTATGACAAGTGGCTGTTTTTAATTTGATTTGTAATAAAAACAAACGGCAGTTGGCAATAAATATGATGACCATATGAGAAAAATTTGTATGGGCTCTACAGGATGGGGAAAGTTAATTATTGAACTGGTAATCAATGGAGCCACGGGCATGAAGTGTTCCCTTCATTTAAAATGTCTAGAATATATCTAAACTTGCCAGCAAGGGCAGAGTCGATGGTTAAGAGTTCAGCATTAAATCACAGTTGTGTACTTTGTGCTGAGACCATATCGAGAATAATTTACTCTTATTTTTTATAATTATAAACATACCCTATAAATCAATAGTGATCGGTGACAATCAAAATTTATTTGCAACTGATATGGGAATGAGATTATTTTAACACTTCTGTCACATATGGACTAGTCTTATCGTTTAACCATAGCCAAAAGATAGTATTGGCTTGTACATCAGTTTGTTTGAATATTATATATAAATATATGGATTTAACTCATATATACTTAATAAAAGATAACTCGTGTTGCTGGTCATCCCAAATATATCAGGATTTCCTTTCAACTAATTAATGTGAGATTATTTGAACATTAATGAATTACTATTGGGAACAACAAATATATGTACAATGAGATCAAACGAGCTTTTAATAGAAAAGACAAATGGACACACTATGAAACACCATAAATTTAGTATATTCCGTACGGTTATTTTTTATCCATAATGTTTTCTTTATCTGAAATAGCAAAAATATTGGAAATTATGGCCCGTAATTTCAGCAATATTCGAAATATTAAAAAGAGTGATACTAAGCGTATAAAGTTATACTCAATTTATGTTCTAAATGACGTGTCTAATTTAATTTTAAATTTATATTGTCATTAATGTGATAATTATTTAGACAATGGATGAATCATCCGTCATTCATCAAGCACTACATAACCGAGGATACAAACTTTATCCAAACTTAATTTGTAATTAAGTCTAGCATTTCCTCTGCAGGTTGATTTTATGATCGTGATTCTTTGCCACCACATTAATTTATCATGATGAAGTTCAATAAGATAAAGGGAAAAGGAAACTCTTTTATATATATATGTAGCCAATTATATATATTGGCATATTTGAAAACAAAGAGACATGACATATAGAAGCCATAAACATGATTATTCATAATGTTGCAACAAAGACGACGCGAGTACGGTAAAGCGTTGATATAAGAGCTTATACTGCATTAGGGTTTGCCGAGGCATAGGCCTCCAGAGCCTTAAAAATTCCCTTCTCCTTTTCCAAGCCTAGCTTAACCTGCTCTTCCTTGATCTCGGCACCCGGTTTGGGATAGAACTTGATAACAACGATGCTCTTGCTTCCTCCATCAGGGGTGGCCTCAACCTTAGTCTCATAAGAAACATGATCAATAGTAGGGATGTTAGCATCACCCTCACTTTCAAATGCTGTGTAATTGTATATCTTTTTCTCTTTGTCCAGTGCATCAACCCTATACTTAAAGTACTTCCAGTCAGCACCTGCGTTAAAAAAAATGTTAGTTTTACAACTTATAACTGTAAATATGAAATTAGGCTCTATTTGGTATTTCCATTTAGCAGTTGCAGGTTTAAGCTATGGCTATAAAGTACTTTAATTTGCAGTCGTTGTGGCTCAAAAATTATAGTAAATCTAACCTTCAACAAAGTTATACTTCTTGATGCTTCCAGGGCCTCCATCCCCTGAAATCAATTCAACGTTCTTTATAACCTGAGGCAGGACTTTGGGCACAAGGGCGTCGAACTGAAGGACAAAAAGTTTGAACAACTTTTCAGGGGAGAGAGCGCTTGTTTCCTCTACATTGATAGTGAGAACTCCCATGGTTGCCTAAGAATTCAACAAAAAAAGAACATGAAAGCTATGGATCAACCGAAATTGGGAAATTTTCTGAGTGAATTGTGATGGTGAACGCCAAAGATGCAATGGTATTTATAGACTCAGAAGACAAGCTCTACAACTATGCATCGCTTTCAACTGCTTGGATTAAATAAATATTAATGCCGCTCTACTCACTAATTATTGTTATCTACCTACCATAAATTAAATCTAAGCACCTATTAATCTATTTTAACCAAAATGATCTGTTGAAAGGCGCGCAATAGGGGGAGAAAACTTTTTTGGTTTGCATTAGAAAAATGCACAAAGACTTTGACGATTTGCAAGCACTGATTTCGAAAACCAAGAGCTGGAGCGGAAGAATTCTTTAATTAATCGCATAACTTGACTTCAAGTATTCAATTTAGCAATATTCTATCTTGCCCTTTTGTCGTTTTAATATCTTACATCATGATGATATTACTTTGATAATGAGAGAAATCAAATAATATTCACTAAAACAACAAATTCTTCATACCAACCGAATCAAACACATAAAATACGCTAATTTTCTTTTCCAAGTTGGCTTTACTTCTTGTTAATAGCCGTGACTGTGTCCCACAATTTTGTCATCTCCTGCTTGTTAAATTATCAAATCTATCTCAAGAGTTAAAAAATATTAAAAGCCGGGGAGAATATGAATACAAAATACTTTCGCTTTACCATTTCCTCTCATTAGATTCTCACCATATGTGCGTTCATCGATACAATAATTATTTTAGAAGGACAGATGTCACACTGCAATTTTCAATCTTTTCTTCAAAATACTTGTTTGCATACCCCGAGGATAAAGTCAATATCTAAATTTTCTGGAAACTTCAATTACAAAAACAAAAGCAAACCAAAGGTATGAAGTATATGTTCAGTAAAAATGATCAAGCATCCTGGGGAAGGTGGCTTTGCCCACCCTTCATGTCTTCGAAGAAATAAAAATTGAAAGATGATACATCATCAACTTCTCAATTCTACAAACGTTACAAACTATTTTTATGTATAGGTTCTATGGTTCACATATGGAAAAAGAAATAAAAATAGACAAATTATTCACATTTATTTTTTGGGATATATTATGGTTTCAAATCAGATTAAAAAAAATGATACCAATATTTTAAAGAAAAAAATTTCAGATGATATTTTAAACAAATGTGTCAAAACACTTATTTTCAGATGATTTTGGTGTGTAAAAATGGATGACTTGATGCTTATAATTATATGGTCAAAATAAAAATAAATATTCAAAGCTATTTAGAGTCATGAAAATAAACGAAACTGTCTAAACGTAGATAAAAATTAACAAGAAAGAAAATATTTTACAAGTGAAAATGAATTTGAATCCCATGGTGAGTTGTGGTGAGTGGTGAAAAATCTTGTCTCACAGTACACACACATACATAAGTAGGTATTAATTAATTATACATTCTTATTCATCGAGCACCAATTACAGTATTTGTATTACATTTACAAATAAATAAACAATAAATTTAAAATCCATAGTAAAAAAATTTGGTAATCACATATAAGTCAAGGATATGGCAATCTAGTCTAGCCGGCCTAGCATGATAGCCAGTATATTTGTTAGCAGAAAACTTCAAAATTGTTTAGTCAAGTAAACCGATAATTGTCTATCATGACTTCTTGACTTATCATACGCCGGCCCTTATCTGGTGGGAGTTTAATTTAAATACCCACACAGAAGAATGCCCATAGAGACCGATGTTTTCCCCACACAGCGGGCCTAGCTTTGAAGAAATGATGCCGCAAATGCGCAAGCCAGACTTTATAGCTCAACCACTCGTCGTTCAACAATGGTGGCTACCGTCAACGTTCATTGATGTTGAATGTTTACTCTATTAACTGGTATGACCGAATTTAAGGGATTGTGAAATCAGCAAATTACATTTTTTTCATGGTATCACAAGACGATGAGCAGATATGCCGGGCAAAAGCTTACGTTACATTGAACGTTGACCCAAAGTCTCGACCCCATCTAAGCTTTGTCACGTTACATTCGACCTTGACTAAGGGTCGGTTTGGGATTGCTTTTGGAGGACTTAAAAGTAATTTTTAAAATTTAAAAGTTAATTTTAGTGTTTGGTAAAAAAATATCAAAATCACTTTTGTCAAAATCAACCCCTCTTACAGCTGATTTTGAAAAGCAGAAAATGAGTAACTTTTAGATTCTGATTTTGAGAATCAATTTTATCAATTAATATAATTCCATAAATATCCTTACAATTATTAACTAAACCCAAAATTATCCTTATTTAAATTGAAAACAAAATCAACATTTTAATAATTTTTTATTATAATTCACACATTCCTTTCATTTACCCTATTCTTTTTTTATATTTTACATTACATCAAAAGTTTTCAATGGTAATATAGTCTAAATTTTAATTTTAGTTAAAAATATTATAATACACAATTAATATCAATATAGTATAAATTTTATTTTTAGTTTAAATTATTATAATACATAATTAAAAACATTGTATATATATATTTTTATATGTGTAAGTAAATTTTATCATGCATTATGTATATTTTAGTCATTTATTTTTCTACAGCAGTTTAACAACAAAATTTACCAAACACTAATAATTACTTTTAAAACTAATAGTACTTTTGAAAACAAATTTTATCAAACACTTAACTTATTCTCTTTACAGCTGATTATTTCTATAATACAGCTAACAATAATTATTTTAAAAGTTACAGCATTCCCAAACTGGCCCTAAGACTCTCGAAGCTGTGGTCGGCACGCAAGTAGAACTATAAATTGTGATGGGACTGGGTTAGGTTGGTTGGATTAAATTAAATTATATAATATTATTTCATATTTGGTATAATATTAGATTGGATAATGTTAAATTATATTTAAACATAAAAAATATTTATGAATATTTAAGAGTAAAAATTAAAATTAATTTAAAGGTAATTAGTAAGAATATTAAATATGTAGTAAATTAATTATTGGGTAGTTATATTAATTTAAAGGTAATAAAACTATTTAATTATTTCATTAACTTTTATCATATATTTCATATATATTTTATTTTATCAGAAAGTTAGCAAATAATATATAAAAGAAATAGGTAACTATTGGTATTATTAATGTTCATTATTATTTTTAATATTATATTAGTGATCATTAAATTTAATACAATAAATTTGTTGTGATAAATTATTAAAGAGTTGATTTTATTGAAGTAAAAGTACCAATTTAAGAAGACCATAAAAAAATTCGAGTAAATTATGAATAAAATATTTAATTGATTAAATAAATTTTAAATAATAATTAAAAATTAGAGTTATATATGAAAGAAATATTACAAATGAACAATTTTTTTTCTCTTATTATAATTCAATCTAAACTCACTTATAAATTGGGATTGCTAATCTCATGATTTAAAGGACTAAATTTGAACATAATCCTCCTCATCCAATCTAAGGGAAGTTGCCACATACAGGAAAAATATTTAATCGTAAAGTTAGTCTAATTTAATACGTAGTCTTATTTCTCAAACATAGCCTTAAGGTCTTTTTTACTTGGTAGATTCTTATCTTGAGCATATTTCTATTCTTTTTTTTTAAAAATTTATTCATTATGATGAGAAATCAGTTCCTAGTTCATCCTCCTACCATTAGAAATCTGTGGAAAAATTCATTTGATTTTCTGAAATATCCACCAAAAAGTAATACTAAACACTAAAGAAAACCAGCGAAGAATAAATGCCTAATCCAATGAGCTAAATCGAAATTTGCCCTTATTTTCTACGTTGATTCGAAGTCCATGTTCTCTTTTGTCGTAAGATCATCACCAGAGTAACATATGATTAAAGATTGTGTCAGGCTTTTCCAATTTTCAGATTCGTGCGCGAAAAATCACATCTTAATAGATCATTTCATATCCACCCACAGGCATAGACCATTCAACGACTCTAGTGCTTTGTTCACCTGTATTCATTTCCCATATCCTTTTGTCCTTATGTATGTATAATTCGGAAAAAAATAAATTAGTAATTAAAATAAATGTACACTGTGGTGGAACTATGTTAAAGGCTTTAGTTCCCGGGCCTGTGAGCTCCAAAACGTTAGCCCCCTTTTGTGCATATTTTTCTGTTTGGGCTTCTCAAACCTACAAGATTTTAAAAATTTTCATTCTCAGATTTTTCTGATGACACATCAATTTTGTTCTTATCTAATAGACAACAGTCATTCAATTTTTATTATGGAGTGAAACTTGGGTGATTGTCCTCCACAAGAGATGTACTTAAACGACAAGTCGTCTAAAGTAATTAAAGGTGATTAATTGTGTTGTCATCTAATAAATAAGTAGCTAAACAATTTGTCGGTTTAATGCAACCAGCTTCAAACACAAGAAAATATGTCTTAGCATGTATTCTTCTTCCAAAATTGCCAGGATGACATCCATGAAATCCTTATCACCAAACAAGAGTAACAAACAAGAGTAACATGTACTTTCTTTAATTGTAATTCTCTTCACGCCCTTTTGAAATATCCCCCATATTTAAACCATTGCTTCATATCCACCATAACTTCTGGTTCTAGTTGTCTGTACAATTCTGCTCTTATTATGTACAAGTCACGTGCATTCAAACTTTGAAATTCATATTTATTTGTTAGTTATCTTTTTCTGGCTAATAATTTAGGAGCAACGAACTAATGCGTTGTTATAATTGTCTATCATATCAATCTATCAGTATCAATTTGGTGAGTTTTTGGCCACTAATGAAATGCATATATGTGGCCATTATTTTTGTTCTCATCTAGTAGACAACAATCATTCAATTTTTGCTCTGGAGTGAAACTTGGGTTATTACTATCCGCAAGATATGTACTTAAACGACAAGTAGTCTAAAATAATTAAAGATGGTCGTGTTGTCGTCTAATAAATAAGTAGCTAAATGATTTGTCATTTTAATACAGTCAGCTTCAAACATAAGAAGACATAAATTGGCATCTATTCTTCTCCCAAAATGGTCAGGATGATATCCAGGAAATCCTTATCACTAAACGACAGTAATATGCGGTTCTTCTTTTTGCAATTCTCTTCACGGCCGTTTGATATATCCTCCAATATTTAAACCATTGCTTCATGTCCACCACAACTCATGGTTCTAGTTGTAAGTGCAATTCTACTCATATATATTTATAAGTCGCGTACATTAATTGCAACCTGAAACTCTTTTGAGCTTGTTAGTTATCTTATTCTTGAGCATATAATTAAGGAGCAAAATCAAAAAAAATATTAATGCATTGTTATAATTGTCTGCCGTGTCGTCGGTCAATATTAATTTAGTGGGTATAAGTTTGTAGACACTGAAGAGATGCATATATATATATATATATATATATATATAATTATTAATTTAGTGAATATTAATATATACTAATAAATTAATAATTATTAATTTGTAAAGATAATATCACGTTCGTAATAGGAACTTTTATGAAATATAAACTTAGAATAATTACATAATGTAGTGATTTTATCAAGCTATATGATACGATTGTAATTTAATCTTGGTTGAGTGAATCATTCACTTGATAATTCTTTGATGGATCAGGATTATATGGCAAATCACTAGAAAATACTTTTTAGAGCTAATATATTAAGTTGATCTCTCTCTTATTACTCTTAACATAGCATATACAATACGAGAATAGTTCCTCATCTAAAAGGTGTAAGAAAAACAATATTAATCGATGAAACGTGTAAAGTATTATGTCAGTACAATTAAAAAAAAAATTACAAACATCATAAATATTAAATTTCAAATTAGTTGATCCTTAATTAATATATGAATTAGGTCCTATAGAAAAATTATTATTTTTAATTGATTATCAGATAAATTTAGTTACGCCATGCCTATACCTGATTCATACGACCTTTATAGTGATGCTTGATGACGGATTGTTCGTTGAGACAATATGTCGAGCATTTGGTTCATTTCATCAACTACCTTGAATTGCTTGATGAAACTTGAAAGAATAAACAAATTTATAAATGCTTTTTCAGTTTGTAGCGCACTGAACCGAAACCGTGGTTCGTAGCCTCAGGCTCCGCATAGACTTTTATATGAACTATTATGTAATAGTACAATTTACAGCACCTTAAGAATTGCACTAGATAAATTAAGTATAATTTAATTATCGAATATTCTAAGTTATAAGATATAATATTTGAATTAGTGTAATTAACCCCATCCTAATTTCAACACACATTCTGCGATTAAGTATTGTGCACAACGCATATTCCAAGACTTAATACAGCACTCCAATGTGGACTGATCATGAACCCCTATTTCTAAATGAAAAAGACAAGAAATTGCTTTGGAAGATGAAATATAAAAGCATAAATGCATCAAGTATTTCCCGACAAAAAATGACCCGTCCACGTGACCTATATATCTCGTGCCATTCCTGATCAGATCTGCGATAAACTTAATTATTATATGTTTGTTCTTTGTGACCAAGTGCGAAAATAAAAATAGAATCAAAATCAAGACTCTCTGTTTTACACGGATTCTTTCGAGGTAACTTGTCTGGGTAACGGGGGAAGGAAAGTTTTATCTCTTTAATTTCTTTCTTTTTTTTCCTTTTCAGTTTCTCAATGGTTAGAAAATTTTTAAAGAACATTTACACATGAAGAAATGGTAAAAAAGAAAGAAAGAAAAGAAAACAATTTTTTTTTTAAGGCTCCAAGTATTTAGATACAACTTGTCCTTGATAGCTGATACTTGCATGTTCCCACCATTTTAATGTAATGGGTGCTTCCCTGAATAATATCTTTAGAACAAAGCGTTTTAACAGAGTAAATTGCACTTTATTGACCATACATTTACAACTGCGTCCGAATCTATCATATCTTGCTGGTACATTTAATCTTCGAGCACGATAACATTTCAATGAAAGCCAGATAGTAGAAAACAACAGAAACCCCAAAATTGAAATTGACAGAATCAATATTTATTTAATTAGAATTAGAATTTAATAGATGATTTAGGCATAGAGATCAGGGTTTGCCAAGAGATGAGCTTCCACAATCTTGAACAATTCCATTCCTTGTTCAACGTGGCCCTTCAATTCCTCTTCTACTTCACTTTCTTGATCATCCTTTACGTAGAACTCAGAAGTTGTTTTGCAAATCGATCCTCCATCCCCAGAAGCTTCAAATTTAATTTGGAACACAATCAATTCGAGGCTGTCCAACATATAATCTTCTTCGAAGACTGTGTACTTGCAGTAAAGATTGTGTCTGTCAAGTGCATCAACTCTTTGCTTTGCATACTTGTGCCTATTACCTTTGAGTCACATTATCAAACTGTCATTAGATGTTCTGAATCTAATATATACATGCTCTAATCTTTGCGGTGCATTCATTAATGAATATTTAGATGGGTAAAACTCATTATGTTCCCCTAACTAGCAGCTTTGTACATAATAATTTTCTTTCTATTTTAATAAAGCTCTAGCCCTCCCATATATGGCTGATGAACGACAATGAATAGTATCAAATCAGAAGTAATTTTAGTTTAGTATGGTGATTACCATAACATTATACATATACACAATTAGATGGAACAAAGATTCAGATAGAAATTTTATGTCACGAGAATTACCGTCAGCCAAGTAGACTACTTTAATGCTGCCAACTTCTCCGTCTCCTTGTTCATATACGATGCTCTTGAATGCTTGCGGCAACAGCTTTGGGAAAAGATTGTGAGAGTCAAGAACAAAAGCTTTGAACATTCTAGATGGAGCAACAGCAACTGAGCCATCTTTATCAAAGCGAAGGATACCCATTTTTAAGTTTAAAATGATAAACTTTCCGTGGAAATGCAGAACAGTTAAAGGACATACATATAGACTTGGGATGAGCTTTCAAGTCAACGAGTCAACAGCATTTTGAAATAAATAATTAAATGGGAATTGATAAAAATAGCCCTAAAATTTTAGGTATTTTCACAAATAGCCACCCTAATGTTTTCTCTCATTAGTAGCTAATTAATTTTTTTTTTTGGACCAACCAACCCTTGCCTTTGAAACAAGCAACTCACTCTTTCTTCTCGCTCAAAACCGTCGGCGGCTTGATCATCCTCTACTGTTAGCGCTTTTCCAGCAAGATCGACAACAAGTCAACGGCCTTTTGATGCCAGCATCAATCCTAGTAAGACGCAGCTACATTCCGGGCAATTGGATGATAGTTTTTATCTGGTGATTGGGTGACGGCTGCATCTTGAGATTTTGACATCAAAGCAAGGCATTTTTTCCCATCACATTAAATCCATCAATTGAATGTAGTTAAGTGTATATTTGTGTATATTTCATGATAGATGAGCATTTGGGGAATATTATTTTGTGTTAAGTTTTTATATTACAGATGGCACGTTAGGTGTTCGCTGAAATGTTTCATAAATTTTATTTGTCTCATTTTTGATAAATTAAGGTGTTATTGGTTGATTGTGGTTTGGGGGGGTTGATGAGGCGGTAGAAGCTCGGGAAATTTTTTGATATAGTTACTTTTAAAAACTCATTATCAAAATTAGCTATAGAACAAAATTTCTTAAAATAATAACCACACACACTCTTTATGAACTAAATTACCCCTTTCCAAAGCTCCTCTCTCATTTCATGCGAACAACTAAACAAAAATTATTTCACCTCAACAACTAAACACAAACTTCACAAAACTCCTCTAATTTCACTTCTTAAGCTCCCCCCAACAACTAAACACAACACTACTTCAATTTCATATGCATCAAACAACAATTGTCAACTAGCACAGAAGACAAAATAAATCAACAAAAAAAAAAGTCTTTTTTGAAATTTAGATTGTAAGATTAATTAAGTGTTATATATGAGTTTTGTAGATATGTGTAGAACCATATATTTTTATTAATTTTTATTACAATGTGGGTAGATATTTACTTATGTGAATCAAAAAATTAGGAAAAGTATGGTAAAATTTTTGTCTCTATGATTGTAGAAGAAACCTAGATCATGGGCGAAGGTTGGCATCGCCCGAGTGATGGCATCCATCACTCGCCCTTCTTGCAGGCTAAGTGTGGGCAAAGATGCAATCGCCTAGGCGATGATTGATATTGCTTGCGAGAACTGTAAGCGAAGGCATCCATCGCCCTCATTTCTCGCTGATATCGCCCAGGCGATGGCACCTTTTGCTCGTACTTTTAGCGGACGATAACGATCATTGCTCAGGAGATGGATGCCTTTGCCCGTACTTCTTGGTATCTTTGTGAGAACACTTGGGAAAGTAATCTTTAGTTGGTATCTTTAAAGTCCAAGGCGACATTTTATTGTAGGACATATATGAAAGTTAAATATGATCGATATATATTATTATTTAAACAAAAAAATTTCATTTGGGTTAGTGCGAAGAAGTGCGGGGGATGCTGCACATGGTTGTGAGTGATGGCACTAAGTTGCGAGTGATGGGACCACATCATCCGCTACATGCGTGCTAATAGCGAACATAAAAAAAATGTAAAAGTTTATGAAATAAGTGTAAAATTGATACTAGTAAGTATTTTTGGTATTAAAGAGTGTATCACTAGAAATTAGCTCCGCAAATTTATTGAGATAATTGAAAAAAAAAATTCTTAGAGACATTTTAATGAACACCTAATGTGTCATATTTTACAAACATTAATCTTAAGAAATTTTTAAATTGTTCATGCCAATACATATCGTAGTGTGCTTTTCTATTAATAATAATCCATCAATCAATTAAAAATTACTGTAAAACCATAAGAGAGTCATACCTTTAAGTTGAATCCTCACGACGTTCACAATGCGGTACCTTTTGTTGATGGAGGTTATGATAATAGGGGTTGTGATGGCGAGATTGTGATGATGGAGCTATGTAAAAAAATTTATGAGATGACGGACGATGATGGGCGATGCTAGGAGATAATGGGATTTAGGTGAGTGAGACGATTTGAACAATGATCTTTGGAAAGAAGTAATTTAGCCCATAACAAGTATGTGTGATTATTATTTTAAGACATTTTGTTCCATAACTAATTTTGATAATGAATTTTTGAAAGTGGCTATGTTGGAAAATTTCCTCAAAAGTCCAGAGTTATCAAAGCCAACATGCCTGCAACTTTGTCGCTTACATGGGACTTTGGTGTTAATCTTATAATATTGATTTTAATGATAACAAAACTTATATGTTCTTGATTAAAATGTTGGGGCTATTAAAATAAATTTCTTAAAGTCATAAACATGTTTAAAGAAACTTAATGACCGTTAACTTGAGTTGAAATTTTTTTTTTAAACAAAAGTTGTCAAAATATAGACTCTGAAAATTAACGGTAGACCGTTTATTTTATAAACGATGAATCAATAATTTACAGGCAAGAAATTGTCTTATTGATCGTGAACCATTTATAAAAAAATGGTTAACTAGACAGCGTCAAATAAGATGCTGAAAATTAACGGTGAATCGTTTCGTACAAACTGGTAAACCAATAATTTATGTAAAAGAGAGAGTTTTCTAATCTCAGCTAGACTTGTTTTGATAAGATTCTAGAAATTAACGATGAACCGTTTATTACAAAACGGAAAACCGATAATTTACAAAAAAGAGAGAGTTTTCTAATCTTGAACCGTTTAGTAAAAACGGAGACATAAGTCTATTTTGTAGGATTTTGGAAATAAATGACAATTCGATAATGGAAAATGGTGAACCATTTATTTAAAATCTAAGCACAATAGCTATTTGGATAAGTCAAAACGGTAAACCAATAACAGAAAAGAGCAATCCGATTATTCTCAGAAAGTCAACAGCGGTTAGTTTTCAACTCCAACTATAAAATAACTCAATCAAATTCAAATAAAAAGAGATCTAACAATTATCTTCGATCTTGCTACTGAGAAAACATACATCATTGAGCTTTAAACTTATTTTTGTTTGATTGATTCACACCTTGAGATTTCAATTGTAATCATATACATTGTGTGAGAGATTGTTTTACTTTTGAGTGATTGTAAGTGTTGGGCTTTAAACTTGTTTTTATTTCATTGATTCACACCTTGAGATTTCAATTATAATCATATACATTGTGCAAGAGATTGTTTTACTTTTGAGTGATTGTAAGTGTTGGGATACACTTGGGTTAAGAGATTGTAAATAATCTTTTATTGTAAAGGTTTATTGACACCTTTGAAGTTAATTGTAAGTGTTGCTGAAGCTTTGGAGGCTTGCTTAATGGAATCCTGAAACCCGGTGAGTTTGGAGGCGTGGACATAGACACGGTTGGCCGAACCACGTAAAAATCATGTGTTTACTTTCTCTTACCCTATCTCTTTATTATTCATTGCATATTAATTGTTTATTTTGAATTTGATTGGTTTATAATTTTCTTTAAGCTTTTAGTTTTTAAATTTTGTTTAAGAATTTAATTCACCCCTCTCTTGGGCAGCATAGTTAATATTTCATTTGGACCTTGACTAAAAATCTCGAACCTATCTGAGATGGATTATTTAACATCTTATCTTCTTAGTTACCTGCACCACAACTTTTTGTTTATTTATTGTTCTTTTTAACTTTGCATATTCTTCTTACCTTGAGAGATTCTGCTTTAATTTAGTCATCCTTCGATTTTTATTAAACACTAACAGAGGTAAAGTTGAATGAGGGTTTTTTTTTTTTTTTTTAAATTAAGAATCAACTGAAATTGATGCCTAATCTAATAATGGGTTAAAGGAAAATTTATTCTTGTTTATCGTATTAATTTGAAAATTGGAGTTACGCCATAAATCCACTTTCTGTTATAAGACCCCGCCGCAATAACATATGATTAAAGATTATGCCAGGCTTTTTTAATTTTTAGATTTGCGCGAAAAAGATCTGATCTTAATAGATCATTTCGTATCAACCCATTAATCATAGACGATTCAATAATCCCTTGCTTCCATTTCTTTTTTACACTATTAGTTACTTTTGTACTAAATCTTGTAACTTATTTATTTGATTAATGTGGTTGTAAACCACCGCTTAGAAATATATGCTTCAAAGGAAAAAAGAGTACTGCCTATATATAAGTTTTGGCTAATTTAAAAATTACTTTCTTCAGAAATAAAAGTTCACAAGCTCAACACTACCGAAGCTTGGATATCTATCAGTAAATTTAAATATATATGATTAAGAATGCAAGAAATAGTGTCTTTAACTATAGGAGTAGGAGTCTCTCCTGATTTGAGTTCTATTGAGTTCTTAAATATCTTTGACCATATGTATTTTACTAATGGTGTATGGGTAAGATTAACTTTATTATTATTTTATTTATTAATTACCAATCAACAATTAAATTATTTGTTCAATACATGATCATATTAGGAGAGAATACTGATCCTGAATTATAAGAGATTTTCATTGCTCTTGATGACACTTGTGTATCATTCACCTCAATTAATTTCTCATATCCTTTTGTCCGTATGTATATATAATTCGGTTCAAAATAAATTAGTTTAAAATAAATGTATATGAGGGTCTCGGAAGATAAAACATGGGGTGAGAACGTGCTGCCGGTGGTGGAACTATGACTTCAGTTTCCAGGCCCTAAGTACACAACTTTAGGCCATTTTACGCATATTTTTCCGTTGGGGCTCGCAAACTCACTAGTTTTCAACGTTTTTCATTCACAAATTTTTCCGACAGACGACGTGTCCGCTTTTTTCTTATCTAATAGACGACAATCGTTTAAATTTTACTCCGACTTAAAACTTGGATGATTGCTGTCTCTAAGATATGCACTTAAACGTTCAAGTCGTCTAAAATAATTAAAGATGACCGTGATGTCGTCTAATAAATAAGTAGCTAAACGATTTGTTTGTTTAATACAGTCAGCTTTAAATACAAGAAGATATATATTGGCATGTATCCTTCTTCTAGAATGGTCAAGATGAAATCCATGAAATCCCTACCATGATACAAGAGCAATATGTCATTGCTTTATTTGTATTTCTCTTAATCGCCTTTTGAAAGATCCTCCAATATTTAAACCATTGCTTTAGGTCCACACAACTCCTAGTTCTTAATTAACAATTCTACTCTTATATATAAATGTGTGTCACATACATTACAACTATGAAATTTGTATTTACTTGTTAGATATCTTATTCTGGCACATACAATTAAGGAGCAAACCCAAACAATTTATTAATGCATTTTTATAATTTTCTATCATCCCGGTGTGTGAGAATATGTTAATTTGGTGGGGAAGCTTCTGGCCACTAAAAAGATGCATATATATGGCTATTAATATTTGTAGGCTAAGCACCATCACCCCCTTCCGGCACACCTACAGCAGCTCAGGAGTGCATATTAACATTTAAGAACATAGCTTTACCTCAAATTTGACAGAATTATTATTCATATTGCAGTCAATTTCAGATTGGAATTCAAATAGTTTTGATTTTACATACGATGACCAAATTAAAGTGAGCGTGCTTTTGCTTTGCATCAAAACTTGAAGCAGTTCATTCATGTTTACAGGGCCGGCTCTAAAGCATTAGGAGCCTTAGGTAAAATTTTTTTGTGAGGCATTCTTACATTTGTATCCTCAATACTCAGAAACGTAAAAATGTTCGAAATTTAATTAGTTTTAACTATATATTGAATATTAACAATAAATAAGATAATAAGAAATTTCAAAAAAGAAAAGTAATCAAGAAGATTTTTTTCAACTCCCTGAGATATTATTTTGAGAAACTATTTTTTCTTTTACTTCAAAAGTAAACAAATAAATGTAATAGTTTTCTTAATAGAGAAGACCGCAAGAAATTTTATAATGTTAAATAATTAATTTTTTTAGGAAAAAATAATGAATTAATAGTTAATACTGTTAATTATAGTTCTTTAACATTAATGTTATCAAATATAAAATTTGTGCAAAAAATTTTAATTGTAAGATAGTTATCAATTAAGGAGAGGCCTAAAAAATGAGATTTCTTATTATAAGTAAATTAAAAAAATTAATTTGAATATATTAAGAAAATAAAAAAGAATTTTCTAACATATGAAAATTAAACGGCTACAACGGAACTTTTCTAATATATGGGACTCTAAGTGACCGTCTAACTCTCCTATATTTAAAGCCGCACCTAATGTTCATGGGCATCATTTAATTGTTGCGCTTATGATGATCTTATTTTTGTTTGAATCAGCGGAGTTATATGACAATGCGGTCAAAGTTACGGTCAAAATGATAAATAAGAGAATAAACGAGTTGAATGCTTTTGATGCTGAACAGCCTTTTGACACTTCATCTACCATTTTCTTAGTCATGCCGAGCCCCCACCTGATTCAAGCATCCTTGATGAGGATGCTTGAGATGGATTGCTCATTGAGGCAATACGTCGAGCACTTAATTCATTTCATCAAACATCTTTGCATTGCTTGATGAGACTTGAAAGGATAAATGGATTTGCTTGATGAGACTTGAAAGGATAAATGGATTTGCTTGAATGTAGATGGCTTTTGAGTATGTGGAAATGGAGTGAATTTTCAAGTCAAGAGCATTTTGAAATGAATAACGTATTGAATCAAATTTAATACTTGGAGAATTTGAAATGAATAACGTATTGAATCAAATTTAATACTTGGAGAATCTGTATCATTGAATTACCAGCGTAAGCCTTATGGGATATATAGTTATTTTCAAATCACCCAAAAACCTTTACTTATTAATGAAGCTTAAATTCTGTTAATAAAATAATTTTTCTAATTGGATAATGGGGGATGTTATTGTATGTCTCCACCTTTGTCTCATTCAATTAATTTATTTAATACTCTATGATATTTTATGACGACCTTGAAAGTATTGAGTCTTGATTTTTTCATTTTTTTTAATTTGACTATTCATTTTTTGAATTGTGAGATAGTGTAATAAATAATTTTACAACACCAGAAAATGTGTAATTAACATTACTTGATGCACATATCTAAAACATTTGAAAACGGAAAACAATAAGATAAACCAGCAAGACATCAAATATGTCATAATTCAAAGAAAAGCAACAACATTCAACTTCTCAATCCGTAGGACATTACAAGGCACAAACCATTCTGAGAGTACATTGACAAAGAAACTCAAGACTTAATAGTCTTAGAGAAAAACCTGCAAGCATTGATCAATAATAAGCTCTTATTACAAGCCACTGATATAATCAATCTCCCAGGCCAGCTAGCTCTTATTATCAGGTTCAAATAAAGGAAGTACTTTAAATTGGCCGAACAATATGCAACAACACACGGCTTATTAAAGCAAAGCAGGGGCACACAGATACATCAAGCAAGAAGCAGCTGATTATATTGCAGAAAACATATATCTTAATTGCAGACATCAGGATTTGCCTGGAGATACGCTTCGACACCCTTGACGACTCCGATAACTTTTTCTTTGCCGGCTTTGGCTTGCTCTTCTGTGACCTCCACCTCACCTTTGGCGTGGAGCTTGCAAATGGTCTTGCAGATTGATCCTCCATTAGGACATGCCCTCCATTGGTGCTCATAGGATATTTTTTCCAACTTGTAATCCGCCAAATCATTCCCTTCAATCACGCTGTACTTTGATTTAAGATTCACTTTGTCTTCTTCTTCAATCTTGTGCTTCGCGTATTTGATCTGTCCTCCTGCATATGGAATATGTTTAACGTTAATATATAAATAAATATAATTAGTGCTTTCAGCCGGCAATTTATATATACGATGCAGTTATGGCCCGCAATCCACAGCTGCTGCTGTATTATGCGTCATGCAAAAGTGGGTGCTTAAATTTAAAATTAAGTAGTTAGTGGTTAGAAGCACAACAATTAGGAACCGAACATGATGCTCAGTTCAATGCGCGATATAAAATAATTTTTAAATATTACTTAATTAACCTTCAACAATAGTAAATTTCTTGATGCTTCCAGGACCTCCACTGCCTTCAAGGACCTCAACGTTCTTGACGACATCTGGGAAAATCTTGGAGGGGAGGTCGTCAGAAGCCAAGGCATTGAACATCCTGGCTGGGGGGACTGCATAAGTCTCCTCCGATTCATAAGTGACAACACCCATGATACTACAAAGAAATTAAAAAAGTTTTAGAATTGATGAAGATGAATGGAGTGTGAGTAATTAGTAGGAAGCTGCTTTGGGTTTGAGGTGATGAGATGTATGAAGCTGGGGGTGCTATTTATAGACTGGATCGGAGCTTCTAGAATTTGCTTACGTACATTTTTATTTTTATTTTTATTGGAGAAGATTTGCTTGAGTACATTAATGTAAGAGCTAGTTGATATTTTTTATTAAGGGGATGTCATTTTAAATTAATATATACCACTTAGTGCTAATAATTCTCAAATTTAAAAAATTTAAAGAAAAAGAGAAATAAATAAGTCATTTTTTTAAAATTTTATCATGAAAATATAAAATAAATATTTATTATAAGAAAAAATAAATATTAGCACTAAATGGTTATTCTATTTCGCGCCTTATTAATATATTTCCTATTTTAAATAATTTTTTAACAAATTCTGAAGTAATTAGTTTTGGGTAGATATTGTCAAATTATTGATGTCATAAAATTTCTATAATATACAAGAATATTTAACACTTTAAAGGGCATGGATGCGGGAAAATAAAGTTATAGATGTTTCTGATTTGTAAAAGTAAACATGTTAACATTTATAAAGATATTTTTTTTAAAGAATAAAAATTAATACGTATTAGATTTTAGACCGTGGAAGAAAAAAATAGTCCTTACAAAGCTTAAATGTACTTAACACTAAACAGTGGGCTAAAAAATCTACTAAATACTGGAAAAACATTATTTTATAAGTAAAACATAGATAACTAATTATATGTAAGCCAAACGAATAGTAAAGCTTATAAAGGGTAAAAACTTATTTAGTCTCTATATTTTTAAAAATCTTTAAAATATTCATGTTGCTAAATTATTGACACTTATGTGATCATTTTTTATTCCTTTTGGCTTGCTTTTACAATATTAACCTCTTACATTAATGTTTATTTTTTAGACAATAATAAAAAATTTAAATTACTAATTTAATTCTAAAAATTAAATAGAAACGAAATGAAAATATATTAATTTTTGTGGAATACTCTGCTGAGGAGTAAATATATTAATTTTTTAATTAATATCCAAAAAATTGATAATTTATTTTTTTATAATATTAATTTTTTTGACATACATGAGCTTCCACAAAAATTAATATATTTTTATTTTTATTTTATTTTTAGGGTTAAATTGGTAATTTAATTTTTATTAATATTCAAAAAAGAAATATTATTATAAAAATAATATTATAAAAGTAAATAAAAAAAATAATATCAATAGTGTCAATAGTTTAACGACAAAAATATTTTAAAATATTTTTAAAAATACAAAAATTAAACAAACATTAGCCTCAAAAAATATAGGCACTAAGTAAATTTTTATCAGCTCATAAATGGTCCCAAAATATTATTGTATATAGCTGATAAGATCAAATATTTAGTCAACTAAAACAGAAAGTTGTCTATGAAGTCTTGATTTCATCTGCCGGTCTGTATCTGATGGAGAATTGACTAACAAAAGTGAGAGCTTTAGCCAACTTTTTTGTTCAAGCACACACAAAAACCTTGACTTGTTCAACTAGTCGCTGGCTATTCAAGCATGGGGGCTGCTTGCAGTCAACATTTTCAGACTCGCAATTATTCTCCTCTCTACTTCAACAATGCAATTATATGTGTGTGTATATATATTATTTGGCGAAGATATCCTCATTTTAATAAATTAATGATATCATTAAAATTAAAAAATATGTATTTTAATATATTAAAAATTATATATTTTTATTTATTATTTTATTAAATTTTGTTTTTTTATCTGTTATTAATATTTTTATTTTATTAAAATAAAAATGTCATTATTTGAGAAAAAGTATATATTACTTCTTCTTTAGTAAAGACATCTTTATTTTACTAACTTAAGGATGCCATTAAAAAAAAATACATATTTCAATACATTATAGATAATTTTTATTATTTATTAGTATACTAAAATTTATATTTTTTATCAATTAATGACATGCTCACTCAATTAATTAATTTATATCTCCACTAACGACATACATGTCATTGATATTGCATGTAATGTAACAATTAGTTATAAAATCTTATAATAATGCTGCACATATTAAAAATGATAAATCTTGTCATTTTACCGTCACACAGTAAATTTGTCACTTCATTTAAAAAGAATCTTCTAAATAATTTTTGGGATCCATGTATAACATTACTCTAAATCCTATTTAAAAAGAATCTTATAAATAATTTTTGGGATCCATTTATAACATTACTCTAAATCCTATCATTTATAATCCATGTGAAGAAGTCATTATTTGTAATCCAAGGAAATTATTATTCGTAACATAATAATTCGCTTAACTTTACTCTAATTTTTTATTTTTTTTTGACAGAACTTTACTCTAAATCTTATCACCACTTTCAACATCTTTTTCTCCTGCAAATCCTTAGATTACACATAATGACTTCTCACTTGTCTACCTTTTTTACCCTCTCTCAAAGAAGCCTTCAAAAAGATATTAATAACACCATATGCATGCCTCATATATTTTTCAGTTTCGTTATTTTTTTTCCAAAATATATAAATTAAAACAAATAGTATTCACTTAAATTTTTTAAGTATACAATAATAATAATAACAATAATAATAATAATAATAATAATAATAATAATAATAATAATAATAATAATATTGATGGACTCCATTTAATTCTATAATATTTAGAAGTGGTAATTCTACGAACATCAAATTGAAATATAGCAATAAGTCCATGAAAACATCAAGTTCTCAGTTCCAATAAATTGCAAACTTTATTTTAGTTTATTTTATTGGGACAGTACATTGATTAGGAAACTAACTTAGCATAATAATCTCACAAGAAGTTCACTGGATAAAAAAAACCTGGAAACATTGATCAATAAGCTCTTATAATCAACTTTCCAGGCTCTTATTAACAAGACAAAGGACGTTTAATTATATAGGCCAAACAAAATGTAAAAACATCCAGCTTATTTTAGTAATGCGAAGCACACATAAAGCAAGCAGATTGCAGAAGAAAACATATAACTTAGTTGCAGACATCAGGATTTGCCAGGAGATAGGCTTCGACAGCCTTGACCATTGCTACTGACTTTTCTTTGCCGGCATTGAATTGCTCTTCAGTGACCTCCAACTCACCTTTGGTGTAGAGCTTGCAAATGGTCTTGCAGATTGATCCTCCACCAGGAGATGGAACCCATTGGCTATCGTATGAGATTTTCTCTAACTTGTCTGACAAAATGGCGCCTTCAATAATGCTGTAGCTTGTTTTGAGATTCACTTTGTCTACTTCTTCAATCTTGTGCTTCACCTGATTAACCCGTCCGCCTACATTTGGAAATTAATTTATGTACAATAATTAGCACTTTGAGCAATCTATTACATGATTTATACACTTCTAGCTTATAATCCACGGACTTGCATTCTCTGCTCATTTTAGCTTTCCGTGGCTTTAAATCTTGAGCCAAGTGTATACTATTATTGGTTATATATGATTTTGATGCATTCTTTTGTTATTTTTGGTTTTATCCACCACCAATCACATCCATTTATGTGCTCAGGTGAGAGCTAAGATGAGTAAATAATGATCCTGGATTCTAATCCACAGCCTGCTGTAGAATAAATTATTTACTGTCAAGTACAAGTAAGTGGATGGTTAGTGAATGTTATCTGTCAAAGAAAGTTTAGATGTTTACTAAATATCTTAGCTTCTAAGTTTTTAAAATCAAGTAGAAACACAAAGATAACTTCTAAGCTTTGGTAAAAGGTAGAAATACAATGATAAACATACATATTCTAAACAACACTTAAAATTCAATCGATGCAACAAAACATATTTATTAATAATTAATTAACCTTCAGCAATAATGATCTTCTTAATGCTTCCAGCTCCTCCATTGCCTTCTACGACATCAATGTTCTTAATGGCATCTGGGAAAATCTTGGGGAAGAGGTGGTCAGATTCAAGAACCACGGCCTTGAACATCCTGGCAGGGGGAACTGCATAGGTGTCGTTTGATTCAAAAGTGATGACACCCATGATAATCTTAATTAAGAAAGTTTGAAAAATGATAAAAGGAAGTAAATATAGATAAATGAAGAAGACAAGGATATATAGACTGCTAGAGTGAGTTTCAATAAGCGAGGAGCTTTTGAGGTGATGAGGAGATGTAAGTAGGGGTGTACTTATAGATTGGCCGGACCTCTCTGTAATTGCTTATATACATAAAAGAAATGATTTTTTCCTTTTTTATTTTGTTAACAAGGAGAGTATATTTTAACTTTTCGTAGACTAGATAAATAGAATATCGAGGGGTGTTTGTTTGTTTGAACGTGACTTCTTGTCTTATAAAATGTTTTCCAGTGGTTTGTAATCACTTGTAAGGTGCTTCTGTTTGGATAGGGAGAAAAAAACAATGAAATATTCTTGTTTTTGTCTTAACCCTGAACTTCTAGATGGAAAGTTAAAATTTTAAATTTAGAAAATATTTTCACATAAACTTTTATGAAAAAAAGTCAAATTTATTTTTTAGTGGGATTAACCAAGAAAAACGAGTGGAATCATCCATGAATAAAGCATAAAATCGATATTTTTAATTCGAAATAGCTGTCGAAATAGCTGTCCCCATAGATCGTCACAATGTATTTTTTGGAAACTCAGCAATTTTAGTCAGTTTAAAGGGCAATTTACAGTATTTGCCTAATTGGCAAGAAACGCATAATCTTGGCTTCTGAATCCAACTAGAAAGAATAATAGCCTTATTTTCGTCGAAGGCATACATCTTGCCGCATCTGTGTCCCTTTGCTAAGATCCTGTCCTCCTTGCTCTTTACAACAAAGCCACCTTCATTAAAAAACATTTTAAATCATCGATAAGCTGGCTAATAATATGAGATTCTTTTTTAAGCCAGGAACAACTAGGACTTTATTTAGACTGAAATTACCGTGACTTGTTTTAAGACAAAATATATTACCAATATGAGTGATATGCAAACTGTTACCATTCCCCACAAATATTTGATCACGTCCTTCATAAGCTTTATAAGTTCTAAGACAATCAAGATTACCTGGATCATTTGTCATGTGAGTGGTAGCACCAGAGTCTGAATAGAACGGAGGATCTTCATTTACGTAGATGTTCATCTCAGCTAAGTCATGCATGTGGTGCTTCCTCCTCAGCATAATCTTGATCATACCTGTTTCTACAGGCTGCTGCATTGTGGCCTCTCTTTGCATATATTTGACAAAAAACTGCATCTTCTTGTAAAAGAGATTGTAATATTTGTAAATATTGAAGTTTGAATAATAGAATTGTTTCTGTATGATAACGGCGAACCGTTTAAAAATAAACGGTTTGCCGATAAATTCCAAAGAGCATGCTGTATGTTAACGGCGAACCGTTTAGTGTTAACGGTGTGCCGATAAGTTCCAGAGAGCATGCTGTATGTTAACGGCGAACCGTTTAGTGTTAACGGTGTGCCGATAAATTCCAGAGGCAATTTTAAAGTCACTGGAAACTAACGGTGAGCCGATAATGTCAAACGGCTAACCGTTTATTTCCAGAGTTAGTTAAATTTCAAACCGAATTGTGTCTTTTTGAAGAGTTTTTGTCTTTTGAATATGTGCCATGATTATGGTTGTGATTTTTCACGAAAAGACACTTTCTTTATAAAAGAAAACACTGAATAACAAATATATATACAGATTTACAGATTTACAGATTTGATAAAGATATATATGTTCTGAGAATACAATTTTATTGCTAAAAGATTGTATTCAAGGTTTGTTGTATCTTGGGAGTAATTTGCCATTAAACTCTATAGCAAACCAAGTGTGGTGAGGGAAAATAAAACCTTAAAGGAAAGTGTAGACACATGCCTCAAACCTTTAATTCATTTCTTTCCCTTGTTTGCCTCCATATTGCTAAAGATTCACCAACAATCTTTAAGGTTTTAATTTGTTTTCAATGGAGGCTGAAAAGACTCTATCTTTATTCCTAAATCCTAGTGTCCATCTTAATCGTTTTGATGGCACTAATTTTACTCGTTGGAAAGGGAAGTTATTCTTTCTTCTCACCGTTCTGAAGATCGCATATATTCTTGATCCCAAATTGGAACCATTTCCAGAACCAAGAGAAGATGATACCAAAGTTGTTAAGGATGCAAGGAAACAACGTGAAGATGATGAAGTGATGTGTCGAGGTCACATACTCAATACTCTATCTGACAGACTCTATGATTTCTACAACTCAATTACTTCTCCTATTGAAATATGGAATGCACCGGAATACAAATATAAAACAGAGAAAGAATGTACGGATAAATTTCTTGTTTCGAAATATTTTGAATTTTTCATGGTAGATACAAAATCCATTCTTGATCAAATACATGAATTACAAAGCATAGTTACTAAGCTTCGAGAATTGAAAGTTGAAATTTCTGAATCATTTCAAGTTGGGGCTATTATTGCTAAATTGCCTCAAAGTTAGAATGATTATAGAAAGAAACTTTTACATAGCAGAGAAAACATAACTTTAGAAGAATTACAAAAACACTTGGTAATTGAAGAAGAGACAAGGTCTCGAGATTCCAAGAATAAGAGTGATTCTACTAAGGTTCATGTTGTTGAAGCTAGTAAATTTTTCAAGAATTTGAAAGTCAAAAATGACAAGAAATTCAAAAAGTCTAATAGCACACAAAAGTTTTCTGAAAATTGTTTCTTTTGTGGAAAGAAAGGTCATCGCCAAAGTGACTGTAGATTCAAGAAGAAAAGGGAGGAAGTAAATACTCAAAAAACTAATGTCATTGAGGATAAAGTTGAAGAGATTTGTGCTATGGTTTCCGAGATGCAAATTGGCATGATTACTGAAACTAATGTGGTTGAAACTAAGTCCAGTGAATGGTAGCTCGATTCAGGAGCAACCATTCATGTTTGTAATGATAAGAAATTTTTCTTATCATACAAAGAAGAAAATGAAGGACAATTGGTTCTCATGGGAAACAATAATGCTGCCATGGTAGCAGGAAAGGGAATAGTTGAGATTAACTTCACTTCTGGAAAGAAAGTTACTTTGTATAATGTCTTTCATGTACCTTCCATTAGGAAGAATCTTGTTTCTGCTAGTTGTATGTGTAAGCATGGGCTTAAAATTGTACTTGAGGGTAGTACTTGTATTGTATCAAAGAATGGAATGTTTGTTGGGAAAGGGTATTCTTGTGATGGGATGTACAAACTCAGCATTAGTAATAATAATATCAATTTAGCTTACATTGTTGAGTCTTGTGATGTTTGGCATGCTAGATTAGCACACTTAAATTTTAGATCATTGAAATATATGTCTAAGCATGGATTAATTAATTGTACTAATATTATCCATAATTATAAGTGTGAAATATGCATCCAAGCTAAATTAACTAAGAAACCTTTTCCGAAAGCCGATCGAAATACTCAAATATTGGATTTGATACATACCGATATTTGTGAGTATAATGGCAATTTAACAAGAAGAGGTAAGCGATACTTTATCACTTTTATTGATGATAGTTCAAGATACACATATGTGTATTTACTTAGAACTAAAGATGAAGCCTTTGATAAATTTAAAATTTACAAGGCTGAAGTTGAGAACCAAAAAGATAAGAAAATCAAAATGGTTCGAAGTGATAGAGGTGGTGAATATTTCTCAAATGAATTTGATAATTACTGTGAAGAACATGGAATTATTCATCAAAGAACAACTCTATTTACTCCTCAATAAAATGGTTTAGCTAAAAGGAAAAATATAACTTTTACGGATATGATAAATTCTATGATTCTTAATGCAAAACTACCAAATAATCTATGGGGGGAAGCATTAATCACTGCATGTCACATTCATAATAGAATTACATCCTTAAAAACACATGTATCTCCTTATGAGATTTGGAAAGGAAGAAAACCAAATTTGATGTATTTAAGGGTCTGGGGTTGTATAGCTTTTTATAAACTAAATGATCCTAAATTATCAAAGTTAGGTGCTAGAGGTATAACAAGTGTTTTCATAGGATATGCTGAAAATTCCAAGGCTTATAGATTGTTAAATATAGATTCTAATGTGATTGTAGAATCTAGAGATGTTGAATTTATTGAAAATAAATTTCAATATAATTCTAATGTTGAGTTAGAATCTATGATTAATCAATCTTGTGACAATATTCTTGTTATCTCCACAAATACTAATAAAAGGAAAGAGTCTATGACATCTTTTGAACCAAAGAGAAGTCAACGTGAAAGGAAAGAAAAGAATTTAGCATCGGATTTTATTTCATCACAAGCATTACTTTTCTTAGTTGAAGGGGACAGAAAAAATGTACTTAATAAAGTGCCATTGTTGTTAAATGTTGAGAAAGATCCAAAGACATTTCGTGAAGCTATGTCTTCTAGAGACGCTTCCTTTTGGAGAGAGGCAGTTAATGATGAAATGGATTCGATCATGTCGAACCAAACATGGATCTTGGTTGATCTTCCTCTAGGGTCTAAACCAATTAGCAACAAATGAGTGTTTAGAAGAAAGTACAATAGTGATGGTTCTTTGCAAACTTTTAAAGCCAGATTAGTAGCCAAAGGGTTTAAGCAAAGAAGTGGTATTGATTATTTTGATACATATGCTCCAGTAGCAAGATTAACATATATTAGAATGTTATTTGCAATTGCTTCATTGAATAATTTGTATGTGCATTAAATGGATGTTAAAACTGCTTTTCTTAATGGTGATCTTAATGAAGAAATCTATATGGAACAACCCGAAGGATTTGTTTTACCTGGAAATGAGAAAAAGGTATGCAAGTTAGTCAAGTCGCTTTATGGTCTAAAGCAAGCACCAAAACAATGGCATGAGAAGTTTGATTCAATAATCTTATCTCATGGTTTTAAGCATAATAATGCCGATAAATGTTTGTACTCTAAGTTCACAAATGATTTTGGTGTGATTATATGCTTGTATGTTGATGACATGCTTATCTTTGGAACAAACATGGAAGGAGTAAATGATACAAAGAAGTATTTAACTTCACAATTTAAGATGAAAGATCTTGGTGAAGTAGATACAATCTTAGGAGTAAAAGTAAGGAAAAATAGTTGGGGTTACTCGTTGTGTCAATCTCACTATATTGAGAAAGTGCTTCTTAAATTCAATCATTTGAAATTTAAAGAAGATAATACTCCATATGATTCTAGTATTAAATTACTAGAGAATTCAGGCCGAGCAGTAGCACAACTTGAATATGCTAGTGCCATTGGTAGTTTGATGTATGCTATGCATTGTACAAGGACGGATATAGCTTTTGCGGTGTGCAAATTGTCTAGGTTCACGAGTAACCCTGGCATTGAACACTGGAAAGCAATTGGAAGGATATTCGGTTATCTTAAAAGAACCATTAATTTGGGTTTGTTTTATAATGATTATCCTGAAGTACTTGAAGGATATTCGGATGCTAGTTGGATAACCAATACAAGTGACAATAAATCCACATCTAGTTGGATTTTTACAGTTGCTGGAGGAGCCGTTTCTTGGGCTTCAAAGAAACAAACATGCATAACTCACTCAACAATGGAAAGTGAGTTTATAGCTCTTGCAGCTGCAGGCAAGGAAGCAGAATGGCTGAGAAATTTGTTATTTGAAATTGAGTTGTGGCCACAACCGATGCCATCTATTTCTTTGTACTGTGATAGTGAAGCTACATTGTCTAGAGCTTATAACAAAGTGTATAATGGAAAGTCTAGACATATTAGCTTGAGACATGAATATGTCAAACAATTAATAGCAGATGGTGTTATTAATATTGTATTTGTTAGGAAAAATAAAAACCTAGCAGATCCTTTAACAAAAGGTTTTTCAAGAGATTTAGTTAATGATACATCTAATGGAATGGGATTGAAACCTTTTGTTGATAAAGTCACCAATGATGGTAACCCAACTATATAATAGTTATACCGTTATTCTATAGTTAAATGGATAAGAACAAGTTATTGTTATGTGACTGGTTTGGCACCGAAAATAAATAATCCCATTTGAAATGTTCGGTGCAAATTAGCTACGAGGTTGAGGATGAGTATTTGCTCTTAATGAAATTCAAGTCTTATAGTAGCTAAAGACATGATTGAATTTTCACCTAAGTGAACATAAGAAATAATGCCGTTTCTAACAAGATCATGGTTTAATCTTGTAAATGTTCATGAATCCAAGATAGAGCACAAGGCTGGAATAGTGCTAAGTGATTAGAACATAATTTAGAATCTGAAATAGCTTATATGTGATATATTTCCGGTATTTACTTAAGAGACAAAGTTTAATGCTTAGCACACTGTTGTCTTGTAAATATTTTGAATTATATTCACTAATTGAAGGTTAAAATCGAAAGATACCTTCTTGTATGTATAAGTTGATCATTGATAAATCTGGAAAATATTACAATCTAGTGGGGGATTGTAAAAGAGATTGTAATATTTGTAAATATTGAAGTTTGAATAATAGAATTGTTTCTGTATGATAACGGCGAACCGTTTAAAAATAAACGGTTTACCGATAAATTCCAGAGAGCATGCTGTATGTTAACGGCGAACCGTTTAGTGTTAACGGTGTGCCGATAAATTCCAGAGGCAATTTTAAAGTCACTGGAAACTAACGGTGAGCCGATAATGTCAAACGGCTAACCGTTTATTTCCAGAGTTAGTTAAATTTCAAACCGAATTGTGTCTTTTTGAAGAGTTTTTGTCTTTTGAATATGTGCCATGATTATGGTTGTGATTTTTCACGAAAAGACACTTTCTTTATAAAAGAAAACACTGAATAACAAATATATATACAGATTTACAGATTTGATAAAGATATATATGTTCTGATAATACAATTTTATTGCTAAAAGATTGTATTCAAGGTTTGTTGTATCTTGAGGGTAATTTGCCATTAAACTCTATAGCAAACCAAGTGTGGTGAGGGCAAATAAAACCTTAAAGGAAAGTGTAGACACACGCCTCAAACCTTTAATTCATTTCTTTCCCTTGTTTGCCTCCATATTGCTAAAGATTCACCAACACTTCTTGATTATTCTTTTTCGGTGGGTTTCGTGAATTTTGGCCATTATTGTACAGCTGTAGGTTCTGATAGTTTCCATTGCCTCTGACACCGTAATGGCCATTATCGAGTGGCTGTCGGTTTTGATAGTTTTCATTGCCTCTGTGTCCATAATTTTGTGAAAGTCGTCCGCCTGGTGTATCCTGCCTGCCACGGCCCTTGACAGTGATTGACTTGACTCCTCATCTTGCTGTACAATCACGGTTTGTTCATGATTCAAGAGAGCGTTGACAAACGGTTTATAGTTTAGATATGGTGGCTTCGTTAACATGGAAGTTTTGAAATCGGAATATCTTAATCCGAGCGCACGAGCGAGTTGGAAAACTTTGTCATTGTCACTGAGGAGTTTCGCAATAGCAGCAAGCTTGCACACGTGGTTCTGAATTTCTTGAGAAAGTCATCTAGTTTAGATGAACCTTTCTTCAGAGAATATAGGCTATGTTTTAGTCATGCTTCTGGCGCTTTGGAATCGTCAGCCAGATATCACGGGGCTGTTTGCAACCCGACTTTTATACCCAAAATATCTTCATTCATCATGCTCCTCAACCAAGTTGCAAGCAAGCCATCATTGTGCTTCTAAACGATTAAGTCTGGATTAATAATTTCCTTTCCATCTTCTTTAGTGGTTTTAGATGGAGGCTCAACATCAGCCAAGTGGCCTTCAAGGCAAAGACTGTAAACAAACGGTTGAACTTGAGACCTCCATTTGAAATAGTTTTCAGAGGTAAGTTTCAAGGAAATTAAACTAGCACACCGATGAAAGGATTGTAATGAAAGAGATAGGTCAGATTTTGAACTTGAATCCATAGCTCTCATACCGTTAAAAAAAATAATTGAATGAAACTTGAGAATACGTTTGTATGCATGTATTGTTAGAGATTTAGCTATTACATGTAATACAGAGCACAATAATATTGTATAACAGCAAACATCAAAATAGCTCACTGAGCTTAGCTGGCAAAATTAGTTATTAGGCTTGTTTTATTTTTAGCTCAATGCACGTGTGAATAACAGATTAGTAACATGAGTTTAGTAGCTCCATGTATATATATCTGTAACTAGAATCATTTTAATGAATTAGCTTTCCAGTATAAAAAAAAATATATCGTTACAAAAGCACTTACTTTCAAGCAATTTGATTACTTGAGAACAAGCTAAATGTGAAACATTTAGCCAAGTGGTTAAGGCCTCAATAGTAAGGATTGTTCTTAGCTTGGCAATGCAAAACAGGTGGAATATAAGATAGATGAATGTGAATAATGCATTCCTTAATGGCATATTGACAGAAGATGTTTACCTGAGGGGTTTGTTGATTCTAGTAAATCTCATCACATATGCAAATTGAACAAGGCATTGTATGACTTAAAAACAAGCTCCTAGAGCTTGGTTTGACAGATTCAAAGCTGCAATGATATCTCAGTGGCATTTTCAGAATTCAAGATAAGATAACTCACTATTTTACAAATGGCACAATGGACATTTGCTTCTGGTTCTAGTATATGTGGATGATATTATTATCATTGGTTCCAATGCTACTTTGATTCAGTAAATTATTCTTGAAATGCATCAGACCTTTACTTTAAAAAACTTGGGAGATCTTCATTATTTTCTGGGAATTGAAGTCACAAAGTCTGCTAATGGAATTCATTTGTCACAAACAAAATATATTGCAGATATCTTGGCTAAACATGATATGATCAGCTACAATCCAGTTCCTACTCCTATGTGTACTGGTCAACATTTTACTAAAGACTCAAGAGAAGTTATTAAAAATGTTTCTCAATACAGAAGTATTATTAGAACACTGCAGTATGTTACTCTCACAAGACTAGAAATTGCTTTCTCAATTAACAAATTAAGTCAATTTTTGTCTAGTCCAAGAACTCAGCATCTAGGAAGCTTGCAAGAGGTTGTTAAAATATTTAAAAGGTACTCTGCATTTTGGACTTTAACTTCATAATAATGGAGCAATGCAGATACATTGTTTCACCAACTCAGATTAGGCCTGTGATCGAGATGACAAGAAGTCAGTAGTTGGTTATGCAATTTATCTTGGTCTAAATTTGATTTCTTGGTCTTCCAAAAAGTAAGGAGTAGTTTCAAGATCAAGTACAGAGGCTGAATATAGAGCATTAGCTCATGCTACCTTAGAAGTAATCTGGACACAATCTCTTCTTGGTGTACTACATATTCAGCTTGATACAACACTAATCATGTGGTCTGATAATCAAGGAGCCATAGCCTTGGCAAATAATCTAGTCTATCATGTTAAAACTACGCATGTTGAATTGGACATACACTTCATCAGAGATAAAGTTGCAGGAAAACAAACAGAAGTATGTTATGTGCCCAGTGAAGATCAAACAGCAAATATCTTTACAAAAGCACTTACTTTCAAGCAATTTGATTACTTGTGATACAAGGTGAATGTGCATCCTGGACATTTTAGCTTGAGAGGGGGTGTTAGAGATTTAGCTATTACATGTAATACAGAGCACAATAATACTGTACGACAGCAAACATCAGAATAGCTCACTGAGCTTAGCTAGCAAAATCAGTTATTAGGCTCGTTTTATTTTCAGCTCAATGCATGTGTGAATAACATATTAGTAACATGAGTTTAGTAGCTCCATGTATATATATCTGTAACTAGAATCAGTTTAATGAATTAGCTTTCCAATATAATGTTGAATCTTCTATGAGCTTCCATTTAGTTTTCACTCTTCATTTTCTTGTGTTTTCTTTCATGTATGTATATGAAAAGCTTTCATAATAGTGATATATATGCATGATTACATTTATGGAATAAAGAGGGAAAGATATTATATAATTACTTGTTTCCTAATTAAGTTATATTATTATGGATAGTAACTGCTAGATAGATTTTAGAGGAATGATTGTTGAAGGAGATACTATTAACTTGAGGAAGCATGATTTGTACTCATTTATAGGAAAGTAGTAATGTTGCTAATCTATATCACTGGTGGCTAATTAAGGAATTTCTCCATGTGATGAATTGATTTTGCATGTGACTTATATAAAGGACAACTATAACTCTATGATTTAGGAAAATAGTCATGAAAACTCCTAAACTTTTAATAAAGGACATTAAGCCACCTTCATTACATTTTACAATTAATTCGAATGAAAAAAAAAAAAAAAAGGACATTTTGATACTTTTGCCTCGTGTTAACTTAGAATTTGAAAATTCGGACTTAAGCCCATAATTTAACTAGCCAAAAATTTTATTCCTGCCTACACCAATTAAACACACCTTTCCCGCTCTACTATTCTTCACCTTCTATCCTCCACACTTTGAATAAACTTAAAAAGAAAAAAAAGAGCTTATTTTATTAAATATTTTTCTCTTGTTGCTGAACTAAAATCAATCTAAAATGTTAATAATCCGTGGTTATGGAGGATGATTTACAATAACCAGTGCATTATTGAAGTTTAAAAAATACTAATTCAGAATATTTTAAATATTTTTTGCATTCCTCTATTCTTCATCTTCATAATCAGTGGGTCCTGGGATTTGAAGGGCTGTTTTTTCTTCGTTTTTTCTTTTTTAATTCTCCTAATCAATTTTAACCACTATTTTTCCATGCTTTAACTGACTTGTAAAAATATTGAAAAATGGGTTAGATTTTGATACTAGATTTGGTGGCAGTGGCGGCAAAATTGTTGATTAATGCTAATGCGTTGAGTCACATTTTTCCTATATCTATTTATTTAATTTAAAGTTCCACATAGAAAGATAGTAAGTGCATCATAAAGACATCATAAAGACATAATAGTAAATTTTATATTTTCTATTAAAATTAATTGTAAAAAATAATAGAAGGAGGTCATAATATTTCTTATTAAAAACTTGAGAATCTTCGTAATTATTTTCTTAAATTAAAAGGATGTAACTATCTTTAATCTAATGTATTGAAATATGTATTTTTGTTTATTTTTTAGCTTATCCTTTATGATATTAAAGTACGAGAACCTTAATATAGTTATGGTACGATTTTATTATCATGATGATATACCCATTTAATTAACAAACATAAATAATATTCTTAGTTAATTATAAAGATTTCGGCCCAGTAGGAGCTGCAAGAATTAGCTAACAAATATGTTGAGTTTGATTAACAAAAATATTCAAGAAGTGCGAGAGCACAATTAATCAAACAGATATATATATAAAATAATTCAATTTTATATCTATTGACAGAATAATTTAGTCAACTCATATACTAACAAATATGTTGAGTTTGATTAGCAAAACTATTCAAGAAGAAAGAGAGTACAATTAATCAAATAGATATATATAAAATAATTCAATTTTATATCTATTGACAGAATAATTTAGTGAACTCATATAAACAAAATAATTTTATTTATTAATTAAGGATGACAAAATACATGGGGAAAAGGAAGAAATTTTTTGTCTATTTCACAAGATCTTAGTAGTGACTAAACCAAACTTGTATTCACATTATTGATGGATAATAACATTATCCATCCTTTTATTTAATTAAATATAACATAAAAGTATAGCATTGCAACACCTAACTAATGTAGTCGGGATACCTCCCGTATTGAGGGACAACAAAAAGATCAAGATCATTGTTATTTATTTTCTCATCGTCAAACATACTAACTATTAGAATAAGCAGTGCACCCTCCGATCATTCTTTCTTACCTGAAAAATTGATAATAGAAATTTTATTCAGAAACACGTATGTGAAAATTAGAATTATAAATGATATTCAACTCAACATGGACTAAAAATTAACCTGCGCAAGGAGTTTCCATATTCTTCAAATCAGAAACGATCTCTGTTGGCTTCTGGAGAACCGGAATCAAAAGTGAGTAGGTGAGCTTGAGTGAGTCCTTATTTCTGGTTTCATGTGATATATGTAGATCCAGTGGGTGCATAGATGTGAGGCAGCCAATATTGGTGCTTGATAACGAATCCATGGCTGAAGTTTAAAATTTGGCATGTCCCACACTATTAAGGACTAAATTAAGTAGAATTTATCCATACAGACGTGGTTGGACTAGATTCTTGCTTGTCAATTTTTATCGTGCTTTTAAAAGTTTGGAATGAGCATCTGCATCTTTTAGCTAAATATATGGTTTTAACTTGGTTTAATCTAAAGGAATTTACTTTTAAAAGAAGAAAAACGAAAAGATAAGATAAGAATAAAAATTATCTTATAATATAGTAAATTAACTTTTTTTTTCCTTTTCTAAATTATTGTAAGGATATTATTATTGTAAAAGTAAAGAACAAAATTAATAGCAGCAGTGTACATAATTAACAGCAAAAGTATTTTGAAGCATTTTTCAAAGAGTGGGGCTATTTAAACTCATCAAATTTCTCTCCACACCTATTTTAAAAAATAATTTCATTATTAACAATTAAAAATTTAAAATCTCAAGATTATACTTCACTAATTTTTTTCTCTTTCTATCTTACAATTGCATATGCTCTCTCTACTCTCACATTTTGTAAATTAAATACTCAATTTCACTCTAATTTGAATTCATTTTTTTTGGCCTTTCTTATTCTATCATGATTTCTATTTCACTTTTTCTATATACGAGAATTTTTTTTCTTGATATTCTCTATCTTTTGTATTTTGTAAAAGTTAATTTCTTCATATTCATTAACTTAATTTCATGGCTGATAAAAATCTATTGATATCTATTTTTCAATAGTGGGTTTTGTTCCTCTTAATTAGTAATACCAATTATTTGCAGTTAAAAGAATATATATAAATGAACTTATGAGAGTCTGTGAAATTGAGAAGCGAGAGAGAAAGGTTTAATTAAGTAATTTTTTAAAAAAATTATTTAGATAATAAAATTCTTAATTAAAAAGAAGGTATAGAGAGGAAATTGGTAGATTCAAATAGTGACATCCTTTTTTTTAAATATATGGATTGATTAAACAGATACTTAAACCCAAAATATAGACGGTGCATTTGAGAGTGAAATGTTGTATCTTTTGAACTGTATCTGTTGTGGAGTAAAAGCCATAATTAGAGAAAAAATGCTATTGAGCTGCCAAAAGCCAGCTACAACATGTTACGAAACACCTCGAAGACCTTGACAGCTGGCAGCTGCCACACAGCAGTCCCTAATGCGCCCAGAGACTAATTAAACGGAGGCTTGTGGCCAAAGTCCGAAGATAATAGCAGTTGCCATTATTCTGGCCTACTTGTATCCGCTATATGAGTAGAATTAGACTCGTTTAGGAATTAATCAAATGTTCTGGTTAAGAGTGTCTGGTCTGAACTATATTTTAAATTTTCTTACCATTTTCCTGCAATTAAGCTTGTTGTGTCCTCTTTTAACTATAGTTATTTCACGCATATGTGGTTTAATAAATGATTGATATTCCAGAAATTTATCATGGAAAATTTTGTCTGTGTGGATGATGGGCGGCAAGAGTGCTGGGCCTCGTAGACTCGTAGAAAACGAGAAAGAAACTGAGAAATTTGTTATTTTCAGACTTCACGGAAAATGGCGGTGCTGAAAGGAAATTAGAGGGATGCTGCAAGTCCTGCTTTTCTTTCTACCATGAACATAATAGTGTCAGTTGATAATTCTGGTTCCAGATTACATAATTTGTTATAGAGATTACATTTAACAAATTTCAGCTAATATATTTTTTGCTTCACTATGCATTCCGATTGTATTAATTTAAAAATTAATATAGCATGACATCGAAAATGTTATTAACAAATTAATTAATATTAATCTCTATATTTCAATTTTGAATTTCTATATTCATTTCTGTAATGGCTTCTATTTTTTACTATGTTGTTTAACATAATTTCTTATTCTTTCCAACCAAATGAATTTCATATTCAACATAATCTCTCTAAATTATGCTTGAATATAACAATATAACAATATAACAATATATATACACTGATTTGATTTAAAATCTTGAATTTTGTTAAAGTCCAAAAAGCAATTAAACTACAGTCGTTACATTATTAAATCGCACGGTTTAATAATTTTCTTGATTTTGTTAAAGTGTAAGTGTGTGTGTATTGTTATATATTAATGATTATTATTAAGTACCAAACATACATTCAATTTGAATTTAGGCATATTATTTTATTATTAGATAACAATAAAAAATAATGTTATCAAAATTATTTTCCACAAATTGTTTATCAAATGCTTACCTTATATATATTTATAACATATAAATAATATTATACTAGATAACATTGTAAATATATACCTATTTAAACTTTCATGTATACATAAATGTTAAAAAATTAGATTTAAAATATTTTAAGTTTATGAAAACAAACAACTTACCACTTATATTCATGTATAAAAAAATAAAAAATAAACATATTATTCAAATATATAGATTTAGATTTTTATAACATTCATACCCATTCAGATTTTCTAACAACCAAGCAAATGCCACCAACATATAAGTTAGGGTCAGTAAATGGAAAATTATATATGTGGCCCGAATTATTACAATATTAGCAGAAAACTTAAATTTTTTAGACAACTAAAATCGATAATTGTCTTTGAGTTCATGACTTTATGCGCCGGCCGGCACCTGTCTTTTGTACACACAGATGAATGCCCAAAAGAAAAAAAGGCGAGAGCTTTTGATAAAATTTCTGTTGTTTGTGCGTTTGTGGAAGGAGCCTCAATTTGTGCAATGAATAAGGGAACCATGCATAATTAAATTGCTTTACCAGACAGAGAGTATCATTCTTGCCAAATACAGCTCAACACCACCACATCCAAGTGTCTGCATGCTTTCATATTACTTGTTCGGTAATAAGATCCAAACCACTATTTAATTCAAATTACTTGCCTATTGCGTGAAGCTGTGGTCGGACCGTTATTTTTTATCTTGGGGCATTACGTTTTAAGTAATAACAACCAATTTCGGTTAAATTATAAGAAAGGGTAACTGATCCATAAAGATATTATGGGGGCTATTTTGTAATAAGTGTCTAAACGAGAACTCATTGGGACCAAAAGGATATAAAACATATTTTAGAGTCAAATCTGCAAAAAGAAACATAATATATTTTTTTTATATTGTCATTTAAATTATGTTTTTATCGTTACATTTAATGCCCTCCATTGTTGACGAAACCACTTTCCAAATTTGCCTCTAATTTTTTTAATTTTTTTTTTGGCAAAAGAAGCTCTAGAGGCTAAAATTTGAGAACGAAGTCGTATAATTCATGACATTCTCTGATTCGTGCACGTGATCCTACAACTTATATATTTCGGTGCGGGTCTTGGGCTCCGTTTAGGAGAGCTGTACTGTAGCAACTGCCACAACAAGAAATGTGGTGGAAATTCTTATCCTGCAGCTGCGCGGTTGCCTGGCTATCACACAAGTTAGCACTTCCAAACGGCCCCTTACTTTGATGATCCATTTTGTATTAATTATTGTTTGCCCAGTTGATGCCTGTTCGACTTTATTTAGTATTATAGTCTAGCACATGTGGCTCAGCTCTAAGGTGTTTGAGAGTTATTTGATGATTAAACTATATTAATTAACTTTATTATTTTAAAAATCATTTTTACTAAATTTCACCGTTAAAATTTCTATTTCATAAGGGAAGTCAAGCTAGGAAATCGAAGCTTAATATATTTTGCTCTTTTTTCATCAAGTGCAAATGAAAGTATCACGCTCCCTTGTTTTAAATAGATTCTTTCGACATCATTATCTAAGGTTGGAAAAAAGAAAAAATTTGTGATCATGTGATGTATATAATTGATTTGACATCCCTGAATTTGATGTATGTTAGAGTAATTAAACGGCAATATTTAATGGGTGAGTTTGTGCACTTTCACACACGCTTCATAATTTATTGATATTATTATATCCAGTACATTGATCAAGGTTTAAAACCATAAATAAGCAAACAAAGTTCAGATTATTTAAATTCTTATTTATTAGAAGCCCACTTGGAATTGGAAAATGATTCAAGCATAGAGGTCAGGATTTGCCAAGAGGTGTGCTTCCACAGCCTTTAACAATGCCGTTCCTTGCTCTACGGAGCCCTTGAGTTCCTCTTCCAGTTTACTCTCTCCGTCACCCTTTAAATGGAATTCAGTAGCAGTTTTGCAATTCGACCCACCATCGCCAGAAGCCTCAAACTTAATTTCATACACAATGGATTCAAGTATGTCCAACTTGCTGTCCTCTTCAAATACAGTGTACTTGCAATAGAACTTCTCTTGGTCAAGTACATCGATTCTTTGCTTTGCGTACGTGTGCTTATTACCTTTCAATCGATCACACGCATTAAATTTGTCATTAGAGTTAATTAATTAACATATATAGTTGTGAACGAAAAAAGCACGCATAATTATAAATTAAGAGCTTGAAGGTGAATAACGTGATGATGTGATTAACTGAATACTTAATTACCTTCGGCGAAGTGCATAATTCTAACGCTGCCAGCCTCTCCATCACCCTGTTCGTAAACGACGCTCTTGAATGCTTGCGGAAACAACTTTGGGAAGAGATTGTGAGAGTCAAGAATGAAAGCCTTGAACATCCTCGATGGAGCAACTGCGGCTGAGCTATCTTTATCGAACCGAAGGACTCCCATAATATCTAGCTTGGAGATAAAGAAACTTTGAACGGAGTAATATATGAATTTGCTTGAATTAATAATATAAATATGGTTTTGTGTTTGTGGAGATGATGGAGAAGAGAACAACTTGAGGGAATGTGTGTGTGTATGTATATATATATATATGAGTATAGACTTGGAACTCACTAAGGGAAAATGTTGGCGATGTCCCCGACGTTTGACAAAGTATTACTTGAGGAAACAAGTTTTGTTAATACATTACTTATTTCCTTCATGTCTGTAAAAATGTCACTTATATCCCCGAATTCTACTTCCTCAAATTTGCCCCAAAAATAGTCATAAATCTATTATTGACGACGGTGATAATATGGTCTCCTCATCCAAAAAGCAAGATACATATTTATGTGGACTTAATTAAAATCAAATCAAGCGAAAAAAGGTAACACCTCAATAAAATTAAGGTGGTCCGTGGCTGTCAAGGGCTATTTAGTGCTTGTATGCTTTGCAAACGCCTGTGGGCTGTGGTTAACAGCAGAAACGGCATCTGGGGACATATATATATATATATAAAAGTGATAATTTGGAAAACGTTAATCGGATAGTACGTGAGGGGATACAATTGATGAACTTGCAAAAACTGTTTCCTTAAGTGAGATGTGGCTAAACATTAGGGATATTTCTAAATGTTCAAATTCAACAACAATAGTCTGAATATATTTGTATAATTTATAGGAAAGTCTGCGGCTCTGTGGATCAAATTTAGTTCGGAGCCTAATTTGCTCTGAAAACAACCAATGGATTCACACAATTTTACTTTTAAAACTAACCATAAGACTCATTTTGTGTGATAACAAATTTGACAAATAATTTCATACAAATATACTTTTCTTTTTAACTTTTTGAACATGCAACGGATATAAAATTAGTATTTATAATTTATATTTAGCTGATGTAGTACCTGATGACATTACACAACCCAGCTCTTTATTTTTTATGAAAGTAATGTGTGCGTTTGTTGACTTTCACACGTCATTTTTTTAAAAAAAAATTAGTAGATTTACTAAAAGGATCAAATTGATTACATCACATCAAAAGCTAGAATACACTCGAGTACACTTAGAACAACGCCTAACACTAAGTCTTAGTTAAGACAGTGCCTAATATTAAGTCCTAACTAAGGACAATGCCTAACAATGTAAATACAAATTTTATTCGCTAGAGTACCTTAAAATCGAAAGAAAAAATTATTGATTCCGTAAACTAAGAACTAGTAAAGAACTAGACGAATTTTTTTTTTTTTTTGGAGTATGCTCTAATCAACTCATTTTAGCTATTATAGATGAGGATACCATTCCAATCAGCCAATTTTTTTTTTTTAAAAAAATGTTATATTTTCGGGTTTAAAGTTTCAATAATATTTTTTTTAGGTGAAAAAGAAAAAATTCCATTCATGTAAAGTTTTATTCTTAGTCATTGCATCAAATTTAGGCACTGCACCAACTTTCCCTACCTTGCCAACTCAAATATGGCACCCAAGTTCGCCTATCACATTATGATGGCCAAGCTCGAAGCATAGCAAGAACTATATATAGGCACCAAATTCTGAAATCATACCATAAACAAAATACTAAGATGGTTCTCACACTCAAACACCTGCTACTGTTTCTCCTTGGGCTAGTGGTTCTCCGCTCCCGTCCTCTCTCTGCTAAGCCTATCCGCGAGCAATCCTTTCGTAGTTACGAGCCTCACCCAGAACCCAGACCTCGGAATTACAAAGACAAAAAACCTATTATTTTTCTGAAACCAGCTATCGGAAAAGGATCAATCTTTCCGACTCCCGGGAATCCACCAAAGACTTCCAAGGTAGAGAAGCCATTCCCAGAACACAAGACGCCAATTTACAAGTCTCCTCTTTTTTGCATATGGATTGCAACTTGCATTTTATTTTGGTTTTGTCAAGCTTCTGGCTCTTTTTTGGTTTTAGTTAGCACTATACATTTCATGAGGATCGAGTAAGGCTGATAGTGTCCCTGACTACCTGTTGCTTTCTCTTTTTAATCATTCCACTGAGGTTAAAGATTGAGAAGCAACTATTCCCAGAACACAAGCACTTATTCTGAGTAATATATCCATAAAACTGAGTATGAAGCATACATTACAGTGACAATTAATATACATAGATAGAAAAGAAGCTAGAAAAAAGTGCTCGCGCCGACGCATATTACATATGCTTTCTTCTGCATCTTATTTCAGTTATCACTAGTGCTTGCTGTGCTCATCTCAGTGGTATGTAGTGCATTGATGCTGTCGATTTGTTTGTAGTTGATTCAAGTATAAAAGGCAGTTGAGTGCCAGCTGCAAGTGTACATTTTGACTCCTTATATGTTGCCAAGATAGCTCAAAATTAACTCTACGTTTTTGCCACATGAAGAATTTATTGGCCGACAGACTTGCACAAACACAGAATCACACAGGTTGAATAAGCTCACCAATTGGATTAGGTAAGTTGTATTTATTGAACCTGATCACTATACATCAAACTTGGGATGGTACTGAAGTCTCCCTTCTACACTTGACTCTTCGACTACGGCATACCAACAAAATTTCAGCAAGCATTGCTAGGTTTTAGAAATGAGATAACAAATTTGTTGCATCTTGTAAATTTTACTTTTCTTCTGAAACAAGGAAAAAGAAGCTACAGCCTTGGAGAAAATACAGACTGATGTTTTGCAGTACATGTGCATTTGAACTTCATGAAAGTTACAATTAGGTGAACGAGTTTAATATCATCAAGTGACCAAAAATGTTTACTATCATTAGCAACATAAAATAAAAAAGGATGCTAAATGATTTGCAAAGGCAACAGAGCAACATGGACCAGCTACCCAGCTTTTCATTTCACTCACTAAATTTGAAGATTACATTACTTTTTATTAAATTAAATAGACAGCAAAAGTTTCAATGTGAATAGAAATATTATACTCTTTCATGAAGAATGAAAGTTCTCTTACTTCTGGCACATTATAAGTAAGGATTTAATGAATAGGAGGAGCATGCATGAAGACTGAAACGTGTCATGATTCACAAACATCTCCTATTGTTTTATAAAACCACTTGTAAATACCATTACCGTTTTAATTAATAATATTTTCTTCCTCTGTCTTGGCGTCTTGCACAGACATCGTTAATAATATACATAACCCAGCTCGTTATTTCTTTAGGTGACAGAGTACGGAAGCAATACTAGATATTATTTTAAAAATAGGACTCCCATAAGAAATGAAAATATCTCCATTAAAAAAATATTGAATATTATTGATGAAAAACTTATGTAAAGAAATAAGTATAATAAATCTATTTATACTAGATAGGATTATTCTATTCTTAATAAACTTATGATTCCTTAAAGAAAAAGGGATACGATTTAAACAAGAAAATACAAAACAATTCCTAATTAAACTAGAAAATCTTATACTCCTGAGTCTGTTTGTCCTACATCATTAAGTAATGTGTGCGTTTGTTGACTTTCATACCTCAAGATCTCAGCTTTCCATTTTTCTTTTTGCTTTTGGTTAATTCTCATAACATCTTACATTTAGTTCCATATATGCCTTAATTACGGATGAGATCCCATTCATCTAAAGCTGTCTATGTCAATCTTTGGTTCCCCCACTAGTGGTGGTTAGTGCTGCTGCCTAGCTATCAATTTGCAGTCTAAATTACTGACAAAATAAACCAATGAATATGAAAATACTGACATTTTGTATTTGAAAATAGTTAAATCCAACAGGAGAATTTTGGGCTAATCTTAGACTTAATGGAATGAACCATAAGACAATTGGGCTAATCTTAATCAAGATAGCAGCCAAGTAAAAGAATCACAAAACACCAGCAAGAATAAGAGATAAAACAGATAGATCAAGATCCTCTCCTAGTGTTTTTTCTCCTAGTCTATCATAGTCTTTCAAATTTAATGAAAAAATTTAGTTTAATTGTAAATACAATAAATAAAGCTGATTTAAAATTTAATTTTGACAATTTATTTTCACTAAGAGAGAAAAAATATTAGGAAAGGATCCTTATCCAAAACAGAGAACTATCACACCACAAGGTAGCCATTCTCATCGCACCTGAGTGAGCTTCAAGCTCTTCTTTATCGACTAGAAGGAGCTCAGATTACTAGATGTTCTACAAGCTTCAAATCAAGCTTCATAAGCTCTCTAATTCCTAGAATTACTTCAGTTACAAGCTGCTAAGTTGGTCCGTTAATCAGCTTTAGAAACCAGCAATGGTCAACAAAGCTATCCTAACTCTCTCTGAACAACTTTTGTTAGTGGAGAAGGTCCACGTCAGCATCTTTAACAACAGATTTTGCCAGCAGAATCAGTTTCATTTGTAACTGTTTACTTACAAAGTCTAATGCAACATTTAAATTATGACATCCTTTCCCTCGAAGAAAATCAAAATGGAAATATAATCCAAGGATCCAACAATTTCGGCCATTTTATTGAACAAACACAAGTACGTGCGATATTGAAGGCTCAAGTAAACATTTCCACTGCAGATAAAATCAAAGAAACATATATGATTGAAGCTCACAAATCATATATATAGTCACACAACCCTTATTCAGTACCAGTAGACATGCATATGTTTTAATAGTAAAATGAAACCAAAGATAATTAATTGAACTCAAGCTTAGAGATCAGGATTTTCCAAGAGATGTGCCTCCACAATCTTGTGCAATCCCATTGCTTTCTCTTCAGCTTCCTTGAGTTCCTCCTCTTTGATCTCTTGATCACCCTTTGTATGGAACTCAGAAGCAACCTTGCAAATGGATCCACCATTGCCAGCAGCCTCGAACTTAACATCGTACACAACTGATTCCAGGATTGCCCCCAACATATCTCCTTCAATCACAGTGTACTTGCACCGAAAGTTGTCTTTGTCAAGTTCATCAATTCTATGCTTCGCGTACCTGAACTTACCGCCTGTCAATCACATCGAACTTTCATTAGGAGAACTCTGTTTGTTACTCATAAAAACAAAGGCATTGTTTTTTGTTCACCATCACATACTCTTACTTCAAAATAAGTTTTAAAATCCATTCGTTATTCAACCATCAGATTTTTCTATTACTAAATGACTCAATTGCCTTTTAAAGGAAATTTTAGTGGATCTTAAAATTAGAGGAAAATTTAAAAAATTTTATCAAGCAAACAGGGTTTTGATAATTTTTCCTATATATATGGGGTTTTTAATAAGTATGAATCTAATCATCTATGAAAACTCAAACCAGACGAGAATGCTAGTTCATGGGGTAATAAATTGATACATAATTTCAAAAGTGCGAAAGCACTATATTATGATTCAGCATAATGAAATGTTAAATATGTTTACTCATATGCGACAACTCGATCGAATAAGACTTACCATCAGCAAAGTTGGTTACTTTAATGCTACCAGCACCTCCATCTCCTAGAAGAATCTCAATGCTCTTGATTGCTTGAGGCACCAACTTGGGCAGAAAATTGTGAGCTTCAAGGAAGAAAGCTTTGAACATCCTAGATGGCGCAACAGCTGCCGATACCTCTTTCTCAAAGCGCATGACACCCATGTCGTTAATGCAATTGAAAATAATTGAGAGAGAGAACTTGCTTGATTGCCAAAATACAAAATGATTTTGATAGAGTTTGCGTAAATGGAGAACAACCTGAGGGTATATATAGACTTTGGAAGCATTAAATTTGACATTTAGAGCATCTAACGATCCATAAATGACGGCCGGCCACAGTCCTGGAAATTAATTTGAATTATGTTTTTCAAACTTGGGCAGAAATTAACACCAGATTTAATTGCTGCTAAATTAGATGCCTCAGAGACAGTTGTTAACTCCCAACTGTTAGATTTCAATCGTTCTAGTACACTAGTTGTCTCATTATGAATCTTAATAAAAATAAAATCCCAATATTTTAGACTTTGACATAATTATTCACTAATTAACCTTGGAATTAGATGAACTTCTTAATGTGAACAGATAACAAGCTAATAATTGTGGCTATGTACCCCAACAAATGACAACTGTTTATAGAAAAATATGTGTGTAGTTAGTTATGGTATAAAAGTTAATAATGTATGGTAAAAATAACTTTTAAATAATTATATTGACAAAAATAGTAGAGATATTACAAGTTTTTGATAGGATAAATATGAGATCAAATTAACTTAATTATCTTCTTAACAATAACAACAGATGTTTACTAAATACTTTATACTATAGTTATTTAACCATACTACCAAATAGTACCTCGTGAAGCCAACCAACACATCTTGAATTAAAAAAGATTACCTAATTTGTTGAGTGCCATCAGCCCACAAAATCTTAATAATCATACTATGACACGGAGACAATTGTTATCTTTTACGCCTCAAAGTCGAAGATTCTAGAATACATCGGAGTACCTTAGACTTTCTCGCTCAAAAGAACCCATAAATCTCTGCATTTATTGAGATGCAGACTATTTACATTCTCGTATTGGTGAAAGTCTTTGCAGCCAATTATACATATCACAGAGTCTCATATTCATTAATGCCGACTTAATAGATTCATCGACCTCAGTTTAAACACCACTTCGACTGTCTACTTCTTATAAAATTTGAACTTCTATAAGAATAAATGAATGCTGCTATTATATTAGTTGAACTTCTGAAGAACTTGCCCCGTGATCCATCATTCATCTCTTCTAGCTCTACTATATATACCTACAAATTAATTAAATCAATACAAAAATATATCCCCCGAAATTCCTTCAAATTTAGAAAGGCTTTCTTAATACATATCAAATAGTTCATACTATGGTATCAAGTTTTAAATAACCTACTATAAAATTAAGTCAAATATCAATGTTCGAACCGGCACCTATCTAAGGAGAAGATATGATGCAGAAAATTAACACCACAATCCTCCATATGATCTCTCCCAATTCAGTGTAAATATGGCAATGTCATGGTTTATTGCTTGATTGGCTCCGTTAAAAGTTAAAACCAAAGAAATTAAAGATAAAGGTACCTGATTCACTCATTTCCTTTTGTGGCAGCTATTAGAATGACGATTGAGAGGCTTCATTAATTAGCCTGAATGGTAGAGAGAGTGAAGTGGTCTGCAAAAGTAAACTGAGAGTTTGACCAAAGTGAATTTGTTTGTTTGTTTTTTTTTTTTTTGCCGCGCTTTATTATTTAAAAGTATTGTACTTAATAATATAAAAATTTATTTGTTATAATATTTATGGATAAATTTATAAACGCCTATTTATTTTTTAAATTTTCACCAATTTCTTATTACATTGAATTTTCAAAAAATATTACAAAATTAAAAATAATTTTTAACAACAAGCAGCTGCGGACGTTGTTGCGTACGTAATTATTTCTGCAACGTATGCATTTGAATATTTTCATCATAAACAACTAAAGACAACGTGCAAAGCTTAAATATTGTTGTCATTATCTACTCCTAGTTAGACAGCAACAGCCAAAAAAGGTTGTGGTCACTTGTTGCATACTAATCCAAAATATTTTAGATGCTTATTTATTCAATTTAAAATTCCTTGTAGAAAATAATACGTGCATCACAAAGGTGTAATACTTAATTTACATTTTTCATCCGAACTAATTATAACAAGTAATAGAAGAGGGTCTTGAGGATTTTCGGGATCATTTCCTTAAACTATAGAGATTTAGCTATCCTTTTCTAAATATTTATATAATAATTTTTCAATAAAGAATTATCAAAGGAAGGGACACACTAAAAGAAAAGAAAAGCACACGTTCGCTTTGGCAAATGATTGTGGTTTTTTTTAAAAAAAATTTCATAATCAATTTTAGCCATTGCTTTGCATTCTTCGGCTGATTTGTGCATATATGAAAAATGGGTTCGGATTTGATGTTAGATTTGGTGGCAGTGGCGGCAAAATTGTAAATTAATGTTAATAAGTTGAGTCATTATCTTTCCAGGTGGAATTTTAAATTGAATAAATAAATATATGAAAAACTTATTTAAATAAATAAGTACATCATAGAGGTATAATAGTAAATTTTACATTTTTCATCCAAATTTATTGTAAAAAGTAATAAAAGAGGTCTTGATGTCCTTTTCCAAAAACTTAAAGATTTTCGTGATCATTTTCTTAAACTATAGGGGTGTAGTTGTCATTTTTCTTGTACATATAGTAATTTATCGATAAGGATTTATTACAGGAAGGCTGTAATATATTGAAATATATATTTTGTTTGATTTTTAGTTTGTCTCGTATATTAAAGTAAGTGAACCCTTAATACAGATATGGTAAGATTTTATGATCATGACGATATATGTACGTAAATAATATTCTTAATTAATTATAAAAGATCTTAGTTATATAGTTATGGTAAGATTTTATTATCATGATGACAAACGCCATTTAATTAGCAAACGTAAATAATATTATTAATTAATTATAAAGATCTTGGTTCCCTTAGGAGCTACAAGAATTAGCTAACTAATATGTAGAGTTTGATTAACAAAAATATTCAAGAAGAAAGAGAGCATAATTAATCGAATAGATTTATATAAAATGATACAATTTTATATCTATTGACTGTATAACTTAATCAACTCATAGAACACAATAGTTTTATTTATTAATTAATAAAGGACAACAAAATACATGGGCGCAAACTGGTGTTCACATTATTGACAGATAATAACATTATCTGTTCTTTTATTTCATTAAACATAACACGAAAGTGTAATACTGTAATACTTAACCAGCATGATTAGGGTGTCTCCCGTATTGAGGAACAACAAGAACATCAAGATCATTGTCATTCATTTTCTCATCATCAACAATACTATTTGCTACACAATTTGCTAGACACTCCGACCATTTGTTTGTACCTGAAAATTTCATAATAGCAAAATTATTTACAAGTGGATGTATTATAAAAGAAGAATTATAAAAGATATTCAACTAAACGTGGCCTAAAAATTAACCTGTGTAATGAGCTTCCATATTATTCAAATCAGAAACGATCTCCGCTAGCTAGCTTCTGGGGAACCGTAATCAAAGGTGAGTACAGCTTGAGCGATTTCTTATTTCTGGTTTAATATATATAGATCAAGTGGGTGCAGGAGTGTGTGGCAGCCAATATTAGTGCTTGGGACAGCTAGCAGATCGTACGGCTGAAGTTTAAGATTTGGCATGTCTCATGCTCAAGGACTAAATTGAGTAGAATTTATCCATCAAAGACGTGGTCTAGATTCCTGATTATCAGTTTTATCCTGCTTTGCAAATTTTGGAATGAATATCTGCATTTTTACCTAAAATATGGCTTAATTTAAAGGAATTACTTTTGAAAAGAAAGGAATAACGAAAAGAAAAGATAAGATTAAAAAAAAAAGATTATCTTACAATATAGTAAATTATCTTCTTTTTTAATTTTCCTTTTTATCAATGTCTCTAGGATTATTGTAAGGGTATTATTATTGTAAAAATTAAAAAAAAAAATTAAGGGCAGTTACATATTTAATAGTATAGATATTTTCAAGCATTCTTAAAAAATATGTGGGTTAATCAAATGGATACTTAACCTAAAATATAGGGAGTAGTCAATGATTGATATTCCAGAAATTTATCATAGAAAATTTTACCATTTTCTTGCAAAGGTGTCAACTGAGAGTTTGACCTAAGTGATTTTTTTTCTTTTTTCTGTTTTCTTTTACCTCGCTTTAACTGGTGAACGAAAATTGATTTTTTTGATTTTTTATTATTTTATTATTTAAAAAATTGTACTCGATTTACTCATAAAAATTTATTCGTGATAATATATTTATGGATAAATTTATAAACGCCTATTTATGTCTTAATTTTCACCAATTTCATATTACATTGAGTTATCAAAAAACATTACAAAATTAAAAATAATTTTTATCAACACAGAACTTATGGACGTTGTTATTTACATAATTATTTCTGCAGTATGTGCATTTGAATGTTGCTATCATAAGCAACTAAAGACAACGTGCAAAATATAAATGTCGTCATTACATACTCCTGAACGGCAACAGCCAACAAGGTTGTGGTTGTGACACAGTGGTCACTTGCTGCGTGTTAATATTGTCTAGCTACTTGCTTCTTTATCAGACCACAAATAATTAAGAAAAATAAAGATCGCATATGTTCGATGGGGTAACACAACCTTGAAAGTACTTTACATAGCTTTACGACTTTTATGTCGCAGGAAAACAGCACTGATCATTGTTTTCTTCTGGCTTTTCTGATTTGGGACTGCCACGCACCAAAGGGAATCTCATCATCTTCCTCGTTAATCCTACATGAGTGGAGATCCATCATTATTGATTCCCTTCGGTGGATGTCCCACAAAAACAAAATCAATATTTATTCCCTTTGATGATCAATTTCTCAAAAGGAAGATGACGAGATTCCCTGTTTAAGATGAGACCTAAAATGACTGTGGGGATGTTGTTTCTTCTGATTGGTGTAGCTGTAAGAAGATGAAGACGGTGATGATGCATTTTCCGTGTTTGGCTTCGTTGGTTGAAACGGCTAGGGCTTCTGAGAGATGAGAGAGTGGTTTTTTTTTCTTATTTACAAATCAAGTGTTACTTAACACTATGAGCAATTCGAATCTTCAAAAATGGTAAAAAGCATGCTTTAGTCATGGAACAGAGTGAGCCTTATATTGGAGCTTAAATTAGGGTAAATGTTCGTTTACTCTTTTATTTTAACTCAAATATTTGTTTAGTCATTACATTTTAAAAAGCATCTCACGATATCTTTATTATAAAATATGTTATACTCTCACCCTTACTTTTTCTTAGTTTTTATAATAATATTTTTAACATTAATTGCTCAATCTATAAAAAAAAATTATTAGTAAATTAACCAATAATTACTTATTAGCAAGTTGAGAAATAATTATCAACATGAAACAACTGGTATTTTTTGTAATCTTTCAACAATCTTACTAACAATTTTTTTTTTATAAAAAATGAATTTACTAAATTAATCCTAAATGTAAAATAATAACAATTAACTTTTATTTTACTTTTAAGGCTAATTTAAAAAATTTACATATTTTTTCTTCTCATTAACATCTCCAAGAATATTGTTGCAACAATATTATTGTAGAAGCAAAGAAAAAGTGACGGTAGGTAAGAAAGTAGGATTCTAACATAATTGATTCTAATATAAATACCAATAAAATGTCTTGAGATATTTTTTAAAATATAGAGACTAAATCAGTATTTAACTCATAATATAAGGACTAAACAAATATTTATCCCTTAAATTATAGAAAACAAAGCGGTTGAGTTTACTTCCTATTGAAGGAAGGGGAAAAAAAAAAAAAAGGAACTTCAGTTCCCTCGGCGAAGAAAGATGCAACGTGCATGCATGCGTGAACATCTTCAAATCATTAAATCTTTGTTGGAACATATTACCGAGTTATTTATACTCGGTACAGCCCAACCCCCCACCCCACGCTGTGCTAATATATCATTAATTATTTGGATTTAGACTCCTTAAGCTTATTGAAGCCCCCAGTAGATATAGTATATAAATACTTCCAGAAATAAGTAAAAACAGTGCCCAAAATGACTTGTTAGTCAAAACTGTAAAGTTTAGAAATTGAAACCGAAAACATGTATATGTAACAGATCATACATGATCGATATTTATCTTATTTATGTCCAGCAGATTGGACATTTATTTAACGAACACAGTACGTACGTACTTGCATATATTTACATTCAGCTTCAAAAGCTTAATTACGTACAATGACACAAGCCTTATTTAATTAGCTAGCTAGAAGTTTCGAAATTGGCAAGCCAATGCATATGGATGATTAATTTAGGCATAGAGATTAGGGTTCTTCAAGAGATAGGCTTCCACGAGCTTGAACAGTTCCAATCCATTTTCGTCGGATTCCTTTATGTGCCCTTCTTTGACCAGTTTATCATCATTAACATGGATCTCCGCAGCAAACTTGTAGATGCTTCCTCCGTTGCCAGAATCCACGACCTTAACATCGTACACACTTTTCTCAGTCAATTTCAAAATCCCATCTCCTTCATACGTAGTGTGCTTGCTTGTAAGATTGTCCTCGTCAAGTGCATCAATTCTTTGCTTCGTCTGCTTGTAATGACCACCTGTCAATCGCAATATTAATTCAATCTTCTTTAATTACCTTTTCTTAATTTCGTTTTTAATAAATTTTGTGAGATTTGGATTTGAAAACTAAACAAAACATGCATGGTGCATGTAGCAATTAATAAAGCTATGTATACTAGCTACTTACCATCAGCAAAGTTCAACAGCTTGATAGTGCCAACACCTCCATCTCCTTGAAGAATATCGATGCTCTTAATTGTTTGAGGCGCTATCTTTGGCAGCAAATTGTGAGAGTCATTTAAAGCCTTGAACAATCTTGATGGTTCAACAGCCGATGGCACCTCTTTCTCAACGCGAATGACACCCATGATAAATATATAGAGCTTAATTAAAGAAAAGAAAGATGATCAATATGAGTTTTGGAGCTTGTGATGAAGATGAACTCCTCAAGGGTTTATATAGAATAACTGGAAGTGAGTGAAATTCAAGACAACCAACAACGAATTTGACATCCACCAAGCCAAATAATTTATCTGGACACAAAAAAATTGCCATGAGGATTCTTTAACTTAAAAGGCCAATAGTTGGGCTCCAATTATTACATTTGATATAGTATTTTATTTCTTCTCTTTTTTCAGGTATAGGAACCCGATTTTCAAGGACACAAGCTTTGTTACGTGCTTTTTCAATCCGGATATATCCAACATTCAGAATTAATTGTTTGAGTAATTTTGAAAGGATAAATGACAGGGTGTACTTCTATTGTCTTTTGGATTGATACTCATATTATCGAAATGATTTTTTTTTTTAATAAAAAGTCCCGCATTGATTTTTCACAATGAATATGTTCTGCTTCTAGAATATCAATTTCAGATTTTATCTTTTAGACTGGGGCTCTGAAATTATTTTAAATTCATGCCAGAAAGGTTGGGTTCTTGTTCTTTTTGGTTTCTTCGGCTGAAACTATAAACCCATTGTCCAATATTTATGCTCATTTGCATGCAGATCAACATCCATGATCTTACTTTCATGGCAGTGCAAATATTGATATATTGTCCTTTATTTTCTTTTGCTTCTTTTTTCTGGCTAAAGTTTTCTATGCATACTGCTCACTCGAAGTATGTAAAGCAGCAGATCTATTCATTTGTCGAGAAAAATTACAGAATTGAGGTCATCCAATATATAATACACGGCAATATTTGTGAAAGAATGAGAATATTAGCACTCTATAATTTTTACAAACCCCTCAGCTATCACAATTATGTTAAAGGACAAATAAATCTAATTAATGCCATCTATTTTCTCTTTTGAGTCTACTAGACTCAAGCACCGTGAGTAGTCTTCTGATAGACCTTTTTTTTTGCTTTTAAAAGGTTTTGAAATCAATAGACCTCTTCAACGCTTACTCCTCGTTTAGGGGGTCGGTCAGGATGATTGAATAAAGAGCCTAAGAGAAAGTAAGTTTCTTTCTCTATCTCTTACACCCGTAGAATCACACCAACATTTTTTACAATTTTTTTCTTTTTTATTTCTTCACAAGCACTTGGCATTCTAATCAATGTGATTCTACTAATATATTCTTACTCTTATCAATCTTCTCTGCTATTTTCAACTTTTTATATAAACTTTGAGGCATAATTTTTTTAATCATTTTCTTGCATGTCAACCTCTTTTTACCCCAAAAAAATGCTGATTAGCTATTTGAGTCCATTTTAACTCTAATTCACACAAACACACACACAATCATTCTCATATGCAGGTGTCCTTATTTTTTTTAATGCAGACACGTTATTAAGCTATGTGCCTTAATAAAGTTAATTTTTAATACACTATAAAATAGTGCTGTTTAATAAGCTTAAAAACTGATTTTATTAAAATCCACGGTTTAAAAATGTGTCCTCATAAAAAAAATGAGGACGCTTGCATTAGAGAAAGATTATATACATATACACATTTTTTTTAAGTTGACTATAAATGTGATACAATCATTCAAAAATTTGTATAAGAAAAATCATATTTGGAGATTTGGAGTTGAGAGAAAGAAAATAAAAAATTAGAAAATGATGTTTTGGAATTAAAGTAGCTCTTGATAGGAAATAGGTTTTATAAGGAAATTATAGGGGTGCTAAAAGTCACACTCTTTGTGAAAATAATTGTACCAATACTTTAGTCCAGTACAATCCAATTCAAGTCAATTTCAAGTTCCAAACAATTTTTTTTTTTAAAACAAAATTGAAATTTATTATGAAGCTTTGTACTTATGAATCTTATTTTTTTCCCTTCAATAAACTACCATAAGATGATATATTTTAAGATACTTATATGGATCAAGTTTCAAAAGTATGCTGCGACTCTTTTTCATATTATTATGAAATTTAATTTTTGAATATTTACAACTTTTTTATCCTTTCTATATTAACATAGAATGATATAATTTAATATCAAGGGCATAAGTTCGAGTTCTAAAGTATGATAAGACTCTATTCCCCTTTCACTCCCAATTATACATAAATTATTATTATTATTATTATTATTATTATTATTATTATTATTATTATTATTATTATTATTATTATTATTATTATTATTATTATTATTATTATTATTATTATTATTATTATTATTATTATTATTATTATTATTATTATTATTATTATTATTATTATTATTATTATTATTATTATTATTATTATTATTATTATTATTATTATTATTATTATTATTAACGAAAACTAAAATTAAAACCCTAGATCTTGAAAGTTGAAACTTTAACATTCATATCACTGTTCATTTTTTTTTTTTTAAAGAAAAGGGGGGTGGGCAAGCCCAAATCAATTTTACCCCCTCCCCACCCCCAAGGTTCGAACCTGAGTCCATACAAATGAGGGGCGACAGACTGCACTGCCAACCAACTCGGCTACGCCCTTGGGGGCATATCACTGTTCATTTGTATTAAAACCACTAAAATTAATGGTCATTTATATATTGACCATACACATTTATTGAACAAAACAGGTACGTTCAAGCTTCAACTAAACATAATTATTAGAAGAACCAAAGATGAGCCGAAACAACAAATTAAAAGCTCACGGTGAGACAACCCTATATTCAATTAGCAACCAAATTCGAAATCGAAAAGGCCAATCGTGTGCGATTTAGGCATAGACATCAGGGTTAGCCAAGAGATGTGATTCCACAATCTTGTACAATGCAATTGCTTTCTCTTCGGCGTCCTTCAACAACTCTTCTTTGAGCTCTTGATCACCCTTTATATGGTACTCAGCAGCAACCTTGCAAATGCTTCCACCATTGCCAGAAGCCTCGAACTTAACATCGCACACTGCTTTCTCAAAGATTTCAGCTGCTCCCTCACCTTCATAGACAGTATACTTGCATGTAAAATTGTCCTTGTCAAGTGCATCAATTCTTTGCTTCGAGTGCTTGAAATCACCACCTGTGAATCACGCTCAATCTTCATTAGCTTATCTTAGTTATGCTTTACGAACAACATGCACGATGTAATATTTAATGGGAAAATATCAAGCCATTTTTTTTGCCCTTCGAAATTAGTCATTCTTTGTCATGAGCTACTCTGACATTACAAAGTTAAATAATTTGATATATATACTTTTGAAATAGACAAATCTGACATTTGGAAGGAAAAAAAAAAGAGCGAGAGAGAGAGAGAATTGTAACACTAATTATGAAGTTAAAAAGTTGATAAATAATGAAATATTTATTAATGTCAGGTGCGATTAATTTGAATCCTGGTACAAAAGGGAATTTTGGGCTTGGAAAATTAACGAGCAGCAACAAGACTTACCATCAGCAAAGTTCCATAGTCTGATAGTGCCCACACCTCCATCTCCTTGAAGAATATCGATGCTTTTAAATGCTTGTGGCGCTATCTTTGGTAGAAGATTGTGAGAGTCAATGAAAGCCTTGAACATTCTTGAAGGAGCAACAGTAGCTGGAGCCTCTTTCTCAAAGCGAATGACACCCATCTTAATTAGCTTAAAAAGAGAAAGAGAAATGCACACACTACAAGAAATTAAAATGATCAATGAATTTGCTTCGAATGTAGATGATTTTTGAGTTTGTGATTGTTAAGAGAGCTCATTGTGCTGAATTGCAGAAAGGAAGAAAGCCATCAGTCAAGATACATCAGCAAAGCCAAGTCAGCAGTGCTGAGTCATCCAATTTTGTTAAGCAGTGATAAAAGTTCACGTGTGTATTAGTTAGTTAGTTACTCTTCATTTTGATTGGCTATTGTTTTCAGTAGTACAAGTTTTTTTTTAAAAGAAAAGGGGGTAGGTAAGCCCAAATCAATTTTTACCCCCTCCCCACCCCCAAGGCTCGAACCCGAGTCCACACAAGTGAGAGGCGACAGATTACACTGCCAACCAACTCGGCTACGCCCTTGGGGGCTGTACAAGTTAGTTAATAACACGATGCATGTAGTGTAGCACGGCCTGAGCAGAGGCGTGACCAAGTGACGGCTCGGTAAGGGGGTAACCAAGAAGTTGCATGGTGTTAGGAAAACCACCAGAGAGAGAGGTGGAAGAAGCAGCTGCCGTATTTGGATCCGAAGCGTGGTGGCGTGGGTTCGGGTTGGTATTAACGGGTCCTGTTAATACCAACCCGCGCCACCACGCTTCGGATCCAAATACGGCAGCTGCTTCTTCCACCTCTCTCTCTGGTGGTTTTCCTAACACCATGCAACTTCTTGGTTACCCCCTTACCGAGCCGTCACTTGGTCACGCCTCTGCTCAGGCCATGCTACACTACATGCATCGTGTTATCGAAACAGACCCCAACATTGTTCAGGGCCTCCTAGCTGCCGCGTATGGTGGTTCTGTGCTGCCGACGTCGCACTCTCATCCCACACGCCTTGCCAGCCAACCTCAAACCGAGCAGAACTCCTTTCCCGTGGTCACCTCTTACTTGCCTGAATCAACTCAGCACCATAACACGAGTCACGGTCCAATGCATGCAGAACCCTTGAAACCCGTGCCCTCATCTCGTGACCAATCTCTTCCGCATCCCCATCCCGACCACAACTAGTTGCAACCTTCGCAGCACCTTCCCCGTGGCCCCACCCACCAACTTAACGCTCGGGTCAATCTTCCAGCTGCCGACAGTCACCTAACCCACGCCCGTGCTGCTCCAAGTCCACAAAACGGCCCCCCCAGCTCGCAACAACTAACTTTGAACCCAGCCGACCTCACCAATCCAACTACCCATTCACACCTCACCAAACTGCCCTTAACAATACCAAACCCGTTACCAAACCGGCCCACCAAATCACAAGCCCAAGGCCGTGTCACTTCTACAGTAAACCCCGCTGCCATCTTAAACCCTGCTGCTCAATCTCGGCCTAATAAGTCTTTTTTGGATGCCGTAACTGGTACTAGTGGTTCCCCGGTTTCGATAAAGCCGGTTCTATTGCACCGTGGTGAGCCCGCGGTTATGTTTTCTACAGACGAAGTCCAACGTATGGCCGAGCCGTTCAAACTTGCCTTGGTTGGAAAGTTTTCATTTGGCCGGCCACCCATGGATATTATTCAAAAAATTTTTATTTCTCTTAGGTTGAAAGGAAACTGTTAAGTTTTCTTGCTTGATAACAGGCATGTATTGATTAAGTTAGCTATAGAATAGGACTATTCGCGCATTTGGATCCGCCAAACATGGTATGTCAATGGCCGAGGTATGCGTATTTTTAAATGAAGTACGGATTTTCGATGTTCTGCGGAATCTCCTATTGTCCCTGTTTGGGTTAGTTTGCCTTATTTACCTGTGCATTTTATTCATTGTAAATCGGCTTTGTTTTCTATCACTGCGGCCATTGGCACCCCTTTACGTGTTGATCATGCTACGGCGTCTGTTAATAGACCGTCGGTTGCTAGGGTTCTGGTCGAATATGATATTTCGAAGCCTTTGTTGCCGCGCATTTGGATTGGTGAGGGAGACTCCGGGTTTTGGCAGGATGTAGTATTTGAGAAGGTTCCTGCTTTTTGTTCTGCCTGTAAACACCTGAGGCCTCCATACTGGGGCACTCTATGGAGGCTTGTTTTGTTTCTAATCCTGGTTTGCGTAGGACCCAGCCGCCTAAGGATACTGTTCCGCCTCCGGTTCCTGACAAGGGCAAAAAGCCCATGTTTCTTGTAGATGTGCCGCCACGGGTTGCGAGTAATGCCCAATACGTTGTTGTTTCGGATAATCGGCCAGCGGAGCCTGTTAAAGCGGTTCATCAACCTGATATAGGTGGGACTGGCTCTGATGATGTCCTTTTGACTACTAGGACTACGGATGCTGGTGCTAAGGTAGTTGTAGATGATATGTCTGGCCAGAAGCCTTTTTTTTAGGATGTTATGCATGTTTCGGCTAACCGGAGTTCTGATGCTGGTATTACGGGGGCAGTAGATGATGTGTCTAGCCCGGCGCGGCATTCTGTGGATAGTATGCAAGTGGGTTTCAATACCCATAACACCGAGATTCTGGACTTTAACTTAGTTTGCGAGGGGGCTCGTCGTGGTCCTACTCGCTCCGATATGGCTTTTAGTTCGGAGGAGTCTAGGGATTCTGATGATGGGAGGTTTTTGACTAATTCAGAGGAAGTTCATACTCCTTTGCCTCAAGATGATGAAGTTAGCAATGATCAACGGGCTGCTAGTTCTTCTCAGGGGTTTTCAGTAGTTGCGGGTCGCAAGACTCGCAAGGCTCGTAGGCGGAACAGTGGTCGTTCTTCCTCGTAATGATTAATTCCCTTATTTGGAATATTCGGGGGATCAGTAAAGCCCTCGCTGTCCGCCGTCTGTGGAAATTGATTCGACTGCACAAGTTGTCTTTGTTTTGTATTTTAGAGCCTTTTATTACAGCTGACCGATTGGAGAGTACCCGCATTTGTCTTGGGATGGAGCATGGGTTTTCTTCGCAGTCTGGGAAGATTTGGGTATTTTGGTTGGCGCCATTTTGTGTGGAGATCCTTTGTGATATGGGTCAGGTGGTTCACTGCCGGGTTAGTCACTCTTTCTTTCCTAGCCCTCTTTATGTTTCATATGTTTATGCTAGTTGTACTATGTTTGTTCGGGAGGATTTGTGGGAGGCTCTTATTTCTTTTGCTAATAGTTGTGATGGGCCTTGGATGGTGGGTGGGGATTTTAATATTGTGCAATCTGTGACTGAGATTTCGGGCGGACATACACAGCCCCAGGGTGCTATTGATGCTTTTAATATAGCATTGTTGGATTGTGCCTTGGAGGATATGGGTTATAATGGGAGTCATTTTACTTGGACTAATGGGCGCACTTGGAGACGGTTGGATAGGGTGGTGGGTAACACTGCCTGGTCTGCCTTTTTTTCTACTTTCCGAGTTACCCATCTGAATCATACTGGTTCAAATCATTCTCCTCTATTACTATCCTGTGATAGATTGGTTGCCACAAGGCCTTCGAGGTTCAAATTTTTACATGCTTGGCTTAAGCATCCTGGGTTTATGGATGTAGTGAGGCGGTCCTGGGTTACTCCGGTTTTTGGGTTCGGAATGCGTGCTTTTCAACAAAAGTTCATTCGTTTGAAGCTCTCTTTAAAAGGTTGGAATAAGGAGATATTTGGTAACGTGTTTGACCGCGTTAAGGAAGCCGAGGCAGAGGTAGCTAGGAGGGAGAGGCAGTATGATGTTTCAGGTTCCATTACGGACTGTACAGCTTTTTCTGAGGCTCAGGCCCGTCTTAAGCATGTTTTAATGTGTGAGGAGATATTCCTGCGACAGTAGTCTAGTGTTCGTTGGGTCAGGGAAGGGGACGCTAACACCCGGTATTTTCATGCCATGGTTCAGAAGAAGCGTCAGTTGTGTCATATCCATCAGATTCGAGAGGCTTCTTCTGGTTGGATTTCTGAGCCCTCGGCTGTGGTGGCTTCTGCGGTTGATTTCTTTCAGAGACTTTTGGTGGGGGGCTCTAGTCAGTTTCGCCAGGCGGATTTTCATTTTATTCCTTCATTGGTGACTGCAGATGATGATGCGGATTTGTGTCGAATTCCTGATATGGATGAGTTACGTCGGGTGGTTTTTTCTATTGACCTTGATAGTGCCCCAGGTCCTGATGGGTTTTGCAGTAGCTTTTATCAGTCGTGCTGGGATATTATTTCTAGGGATTTACTATCTGTTGTTCATGACTATTTTCGAGGCTCTGCTATGCCTCGAGCTTTTCAGAGTACGATTTTGGTCCTTCTTCCAAAGAAGGACTCCGCTGCTACTTGGGCGGATTTTTAGCCGATCAGTTTGTGCAATGCGAGCAACAAGGTTTTAACCAAGTTGCTTGTTAAGAGATTGGCTCTGGTATCTAAGTAACAATTGTATTCTGTTTTAATAACATGTATAAATATTCTACTTGTTATCAAACGTTGGTAATACAGAAAAAGAAAAATTTCAGAAAGGTCATACATTTTCTCTGAGTTTCTTAGATACCAAACAACTGATTCAATCAATTTACAGTTTATTTTCACATGGTATCAGAGCTAATATGGCTAGCTCAAGCAACTTAAACACAACATCAAACACAATCAATGCAAATCAAACAATACAAACTGCATTTTCATTCATTACTCCAATCAAATTAGATAGATCTAATTACATGATCTGGAGAAATCAAGTTTTAGCTTCCATAAAAGGAAATCGGCTTAAAGGCTATATCAATGGAGAGAAATTAGCGCCTACTCAATTTCTCACCTCTGGAAGCTATACAGGAGCTACAAATAGATCTACTCAACAGATCGAAAATCCAGATTATACCTTCTAGAGATCACAAGATCAGACATTACTCAGCTAGTTACTAAGCTCAATTACTGAAGGTATTCTTAGTCTTGTTCATTAATGCAATACCTCATTTGATGTTTGGAAAACATTAGAGAAAAAGTTTGGTGTAAAATCTGAAGCAAGAGTTCTTCAACTTAGATATGAGATGAATGTCTTGAGAAAAGATTCACTAAGTATAGAAGATTATTGCTTGAAAATGAAACAAATTGTAGACAAATTAGCATGTGCAGAAAGTCCTGTATCAGATAAGGATTTGTTACAAAAATTACTCAACGGTCTTGGACCAGGATATCTTGATTTAAGCACATTTATAACTGCTTGTAAATTGGATTTTGATGACACTTATGCCTTGTTTCTCACACATGAGATAAGACTTGAACAGAGCATGAATGAAAAACAGATGTTTAATGCAAATGTGGCTAATTTTTCTCATAATAAGAACTATGGTATGATGAATGCTTATTCTGCACAAGCAAGAGGTTATACTAAGAGAGGTGGATATAATGGAGGCTTTCATAGTGGGAGTCAAGTTGGAAGGAATAATTTTATTGCTGGTAGAGGATTGTTTTTCAATTCTCATCCAAGAGGTTTTCCTATTGGTTCTAGAAATCTTGGCAATAGTCATGGTAGAGGACAGATGATTGGAAATAACAAACAGATGCAATTTGTGAAAGGGCAATATGGTGCTAACTCTGGATTATCAAACTATTATGGAAATGAGGAACAAATTCCAATATGCCAAATCTGTCTTAAATCTGGACACACAGCAGTCGAGTGCTGGCATAGATATGAAGAGAATTATATGCCACAACAACCAAAATTTTATAATCAAGGAAGAAATCAGAGATCAGCTTATATGACATATTTTGATACACCAAATGAGGATTCATGGCCAGCTGGTTGCACAGAATTGACTCACATGTATAGGCCATCAGATTCCTTCTATATGCCTGATTCAATGAACTCACCTGGAGCTGGAGCTGCATATGTCACTAATGTTGAAGGACCAGCAGATGAAGGATGGTATCTTGACAGTAGAGCTACACACCACTTAACAAATAACATGGAAAATATGCATGTTAAAGATGAGTTCAGAGGTAATGATAAACTTATCATTGGTGATGGTAAAAGTCTGACAATTACACATATTGGTAACACTGCTCTCAAACTTCAAAGTTCTAAATCACAATCTGCATATACATGCATTGCACTTAAAGATATCTTGCTTGTCCCAGATATTACAAAGAATCTGATAAGCATTTCAAAACTTACTACTGATAATAACCTATCTGTTGAATTTCTTGGATCTGTTTGTTTTGTGAAGGATTCGCTGCAGGGGAAAGTTCTGCTACAGGGTATTGCTGAGAAAGGTTTATACAAATTGCTGCTTAAATCATCACCACAATCTGCATATACTTCCTTTTTATCTCAAAGTCAAATAAATAGACCTCTGTCTATGTTATCTCTTTGTCAATCTAGTTCTACAACTTGGAGTGAATGTTCTAAGAAATGTTTCCAATCAAATAAAAACACTTGTACTGATTCATTCAATGAAATATCTTTGTTTCACAAAAGGTTTGGCCACCCTAATGCTCAAAGTTTAACTCATTTACTCAGACTTGTGCATCCTCATTTGTTTTCTTCAAATATTCTTAATCAAGCATCACAGCATTTTTGCGAAGCATGTCAGCTTAGAAAATTTCATAGACTGCATTTTACTATTACTGATATTAAGTCTAAATCAGCACTAGAACCCATTCACACTGATTTATGGGGTTCTTTACCCATATGTTCCAGAGATGGTTATAGGTATTACATCAGCTTTGTAGATGATCATACCAGATATACTTGGATCTATCCTTTAAAATTAAAATCAGAAGCTCTAGAAGTATTCAAAGTGTTTAAACTTCAGGTTGAAAATCAGTTTCAAACTACCATCAAAATTCTACAATCTGACTGGGGGGGAGAATACAGACCTTTTACTACTTTTCTAAATGAGTGTGGCATACTCTTCAGACATTCTTGCCCTTATACACATCATCAAAATGGCCTGGTTGAAAGAAAAACATAGACAGATTGTAGAATTAGGCTTGACACTTCTAGCACAAGCTAAACTTCCATTTCAATTCTAGTGGGATGCTTTTCATACCTCAGTATATCACATAAATAGACTACCTACTTCTGCACTTAAAATGTCTATTCCATATGAAAAGTTGTATGGACATAAAGCTGACTACAAAATGCTAAAATGCTTTGGTTGTGCTTGTTATCCATATTTAAGAGATTACAATAAGCATCAGTTTGATTACCATACAACTAAATGCATTTTTCTAGGGTACAGTCCATCTCATAAAGGATATAAGTGTTTACATCCTTTTGGTCATACATATATAGCCAGACATGTTGTGTTTGATGAAAAATCATATCCATGCTCCTCAGATTCTAACTTCCATTTCCCATGTCAGTCTCAGTCAAAGCCTTGTGATTTAAATCCATATCCAGTTACTCATGTACAAGTATTTCAATTGTCTACATTGCCTGTCATATCAGATTTTTCAAATAACAGCAATGAATCTTTTTCTCAAGCATGTGCCCGTGGTAATATTTTTTCTCCAGCATTAATACCAACACAAGCAACTATCTCATATCAACACCTTTCAGACATAAATGCTAGTAATCTCTCCACACCTAGAGAATTATCCTCTATACCTGATACAACAACCAATCAATTCCCAGATAGACTTCCACAAAACCAAAATCACAATACTTCCCAGACCAATCAAACCACCCTCAACTCATCACCTCAAAACCATCATCCTATGATCACTAAAGGGAAAGCAAGTATCTTTAAGCCAAAGCTGTATACTGCAATATTGCTGCATAAAGAACCAGACACTGTTCAGGAGGCACTTAATGATGAAAAGTGGTTTCATGCAATGAAAGCTGAGTATGATGCACTAATGTTAAATAGCACCTGGACATTAGTGCCTAGAGATGAAAATCACAAGCTTGTTGACAACAAATGGGTGTTTAGAGTGAAATCTAATACTGATGGTAGTGTTGCAAAGTATAAGGCAAGACTAGTTGCTAAAGGCTTCCAGCAAATAGAGGGAGTAAACTACTTTGAAACTTTCAGTCTAGTTGTGAAATCAGCAACAGTTAGAGTTGTGCTAAGCCTAGCAGTAATGAATCAATGGCAAATAAGACAGGTTGATGTGAATAATGCATTTTTGAATGGTGACCTGACAGAAGAAGTTTACATGAACCAACCAGAGGGATTTGTTGATCGAAATCGACCAAATTTTGTCTACAAATTACACAAGGCTCTTTATGGATTAAAACAGGCTCCTAGAGCATGGTTTGACAAGTTAAAGGATTGTCTTATGCAATGGGGATAAGAGAACTCTAAGTCTGATACATCACTTTTCTTGAGGAGGAGCAAAACCTCAATAATCCTAATTCTGATATATGTGGATGATATTTTGATTACTAGATCAAACTGTGTTGAATTGGAAAATTTTATCAAGTTGTTCAGCTCTGCATTTGCATTAAAAGACTTGGGAAAGTTATCATATTTCCTTGGCATAGAAGTTCTATATGATCAAGATAGTATATATCTATCACAAAAGAAGTATATCAGGGACTTACTTGCTAAGGTAGATATGCTTGAATGCAAAGGCATAGACACACCAATGAACAGTGGTAAGAGTTCCAGATTACAGAAAAATTTTGAGGGAGAAATGGGTTATTATATTGAAGATCCTACTCATTACAGGAGCATAGTATGAGGTCTTCAGTATTTGATCTTTAATTAAACCAGAAATTGCATACTCTGTTCACAAGCTCAGTCAGTATGTATCTTCACCAACACTTCAGCATCTTATGGCATGTAAAAGAGTGTTGAGGTATTTGAAAGATACATAAGACTATAGTCTAAAATTTGTCAAAGTAGGTGATCTAAAACTTACAGCATTTATAGATGCTGATTGGGGGAGTGATTTGGATGACAAACGATCTGTTGGAGCCTATTGTGTATACTTAGGAAACAACTTAATTTCATGGTCTTCAAAGAAGCAATCAGTAGTTACAAAATCATCAGCAGAAAGTGAATACAGAGCTCTTGCATCAGCAGCCTCAGAAATAACTTGGTTAAAGTCATTATTGCTTGAAATTGATATTTGTTGTGTGGAGAAACCAACAATATGGTGTGACAATGTAAGTGCTACTGAACTAGCTCACAATCCAGTGTTCCACTCAAGAGCAAAACATATAGAGATTGATCTTCACTTCATTAGAGACAAAGTTCTAGCTGGAGATTTTAGAATTCTCTATATTCCCAGTGCAGAGCAAATTGCATATATACTGACTAAGCCCTTAACATCACCTCATTTCCAGTATCTCAGAACCAAACTCAATGTGCATTTGTGCCCCTTGAGTTTGAGGGGGGGCTGTTAAGAGAGCTCATTGTGCTGAATTGCAGAAAGGAAGAAAGCCATCAGTCAAGATACATCAGCAAAGCCAAGTCAACAGTGCTGGGTCATCCAATTCTGTTAAGCAATGATGAAAGCTCACGTATGTATTAGTTAGTTAGTTACTCTTCATTTTCATTGGCTGTTGTTTTCAGTAGTACAAGTTAGTTAGTAACAATTGTATTTTGTTTTAATAACATGTATAAATATTCTACTTGTTATCAAATGTTGGTAATACAGAAAAAGAAAAATTCCAAAAAATTCATACATTTGCTCTGAGTTTCTTAGATGTCAAACAACTGATTCAATTAATTTACAATTTATTTTCACAGTGATGAGAACGAAGAACAACTCAAAAGTTTATATAGACATGGAAATGAGGGAGATAACTTGGTTGAATTCAAAGCACGCATATTCTATTAAGGTGTTCTGTCTAGTGTGCCACTGCCCATTACTAAAAATATCTATAAATAATTTGCTCTCTAGAAAACCTGATTAAATAGCCAACAGCCAATAGCTAAGCTCCAATATAGTTACTAGTCTTTGTTGTAATTGTTTAAATATAACACTCGACAAATTTTAAATAAAACGCCAATATGCTTTTTATTTTGTAATAAATTAATCCGCATGGCTAATAAATGCCAATAAATTAAGCAAGCAGCTGCGCCCAACTTTAAAAACTGAATTTCTAATTCTTGTTTACTTGTCCAATTAGAAGTTTTAGGTAAAACAAAGAGAAAATGCACTGATTACTATTACTACCCTGCATGTTCACAACTTAATGTTCTTGCATGTGAATCTGCAAGCCGCATGGGCATTGACGTTGATGGTAATTTTATTCTATTTCTAGAAGATTACCGGATCGTTTTGGACACACTGGGCTCCGTATTTTTATTAAAAAATGGGATAGACAATGTGGATTTCTATTTCGTTTTGGGCTATCTATAAAACCATACCAATATTTGTGCCATTTATTGCTGGAACAAAGCAGCTGATTCAATTGAAAATCATGTTCAACGCTTGAGTCTATGTGCTGGCTCATTGTAAAAAATCTTTACTGAAAATATTTACCTTCGCCTGCTCTGTCCATGATCGGATTCTATCATTTCACTTCGAAACTGAAGTGTTTGTTTAAAATTATGTTAATGGGTAGTCGTTAAAGTTGGTTTGAAAATGCTAAGCCAAGGTCACTCTTTTCTATTTTTTTTTTTTTAAGGAAAGTGAGGTGGGTAAGCCCAAATCAATTTTTATTCTCCTTCCCACCCCTAAGGCTCGAATCCAAGTCCACATAAGTGAGGGATAATATATTGCACTACTAACCAACTTGGCTGCGCCTTGGGGGCAAGGTCACTGTTATATCTAAAGAATTGTTTGTTTTTTATTACCTTTAATCATCAAGCTTTTGCTTCAAAGGGTTATGTTTGAATGTGCCTTATACTAGAGATCAGCGGGCACAAAATCTGAGGAGACAAAGAAAAATGATGATTAAAAAATTTACCTGAAAAGTGATCATTGTGAGCGAAGAAATGAGTCCTCATATCGTCAAAATGGAACAGATATTTTGTCAATTCATCAATTACATGATGCCAGAGCAGAGTCGCCAGTAATACAAGGCATGACGCATCCGGTAGTAATAAGGGAAAGCGGATGGCCTTCACACATACTGGCCAGAAGTTTTGCAGGTAAATTAGGGTGGGTGTTCAGTTTACCACAGGTGACCTTGAGCTTGAACAGATTAAATGCTTCTTGTTCCAAAAAATAATTGACTTTTTAACATTTGTCAATGCTTATGCTTCTGCACACTCTCTCAAATATGGTAGTCAAGACTATCTTCGATCCAGTGTGAAGAGGCATACCAACTTCTAATGACGATATTGGTGTCCGTAAACCATCAAACAAAGGCAAACTTCTTGTTGTATAATTTTATGAAAATTTTAATAGCTCTGCCGTTCTCATCGTTGTTGCTCCACAAAGAATCTCAAATCCTTAATCCAGATTGTGAAACTCCTTGATTTTTCCGTATGTTAATTCTCCAAAAACCTTAACCAAAATTATCATGTCAAAGTTAAGATTGAGGTTTGGTTAGGCGAAATTTTTGTTGAGTAGCGAAGTGCTCTTCCCTATCCCTCTAAGTCCATACAAGCCAATGATTCTCACATCATCGTCCTCAATACAGCTTCAAATTTCATTCATTCTAAAACTAATGCCCACTGACTTCTTACAGGTATCTCGTCCCCAGCAGAATGGGACATTTTACTTGTGCTACTAACTCAATAGCAGCAGTTATCATCTGAAAAAATTTTCTTACCATAATTGTTGCTGGAGAAATAATTCTTGGAACATTTGACCTAACTTGTCTTTCTCGTCTTCACCTTTCTGCAAAATGGATTCAACTTCCTCTGGCACGCACTATTCCACATGCTTTCTATGCAAGTGCCTTCTTTGGCATGCTCAACTCTCCCTATAACATCGTTATTGAGGCCGTCGAGACTTTGTTTTGCATCACTCAAGTTGTTTAAGTTTACTTCCAGATGATGGATGTAAATGGTTTGTTTGACCGTGCAACATAGTATTTTAAGAAGAAGAGTGATGACTAGGGTCACACAATCCATGGATTTTAAAAATTACAAAAACACAATGGTTAATTGTAGATCATCTGTCGAGTGGCATTAATGGACAAATTCAAGTTCGATTGGGTTTTGAGTTGAGGAAAAAAGTAATCTAAACTTATAATTTGATCTAGTCTTATTTGAGCTACATTCTAATTGGATTGGATCAAATCAAAATTTTGGACTTTCACATCTGATTGAGTTTAGATTATATATGGATCAAGTGGAGTTTGGATTAAAATCAAATTCGGGTCAATTAAGATAGATTTAAATAATATTCAAATTAGAGGTATTTTGAGACTTTTTTGTTTAGTTTATTTTTTTACAAATTATTTTAGTTATTAGAAGATTATTTTAATATAATTAGAAATTGTTTTAACGTAATTATCTCATTTTAGTCTTTTTTTTTTCAAATTTCAACAAAAAAATGAAAAATATTGCTATGAAATTAAATAAATAAAAACTAAAATAGATTACTGCTATCAAATTTGGTTGGATTAGGTTGGTCGGTCAAGTTATTTGCCCACTTCTAAAATTATATCTAACATGTGTGTGTGTGTGATTTAGTCTCAACAAGATCAGATTTTCATATTTAACCCAATTCGATCATAATCTGTTCGGGTTGGCCAAATCCCACCTAATAGGATTGGAAGCTTCATCTGTATTTAATCCGAACTTAAATTTTTTGGGCTGGCTCGGGTGGGGTCATTTGGCTCGGCTATAATTGAGTGAAATGGGAAAAAGAAGAGCAAAGTTGAGACATAAAATGAAGATGAAAAGTCTACTTTTTGAGTGTTGAAAAACTGGATCTTTTTTGGCAATAATTAATTATCCACAATTTTCTCTATTATAAATTCTCTAGAGATTATTAACATCTTTTATTAATTAATAAATTAATAATATACATGTTATCCCTTCACTTTTTGTTAACCAAGAGAACAAATCAAAAAGTTTGAGGCCTACGTGACTTTGCATTATATGATTCAAAGTAGAGTTGGCAAATTAATGTAATTGCGCTAGGCTTGATTTTGAGAACACACCTAGACACTTAAAAGCCCACTGAAACTCATATGGGCTGAGCTTGGGTTTTGAACTAATTTTGAAATGATTTTTAATAAAATAAAAATTTTAAATTAAAAATAATTATTTGATACATAATAAAATAATAATTCAATACACAAAATATTAGTAAGACAACATAATAAATCATAAGTACTAATATAAAGAAACTTATTAATATAATATTTTGAATTTTTTTCTTTTTTTAATTTGATTTATAACGCTCTCTTAACTACTTTTCTTAGTAGGAAAGGTTGACGTCAATAATTTTAACAACGGATTTTGCCACAAAATTAGTTTCATTTGTAATAATTACAATAATGTTTAAGATCCTAATATTTGAGTCCCAATGATATGTGTCACTTATCTATTGAATGATGGGTTTCATAATTAGTAAAATTACTTAATCACCATCCAATAAATGAATGTCATATCAATTGAGATTTAAATTGTAACTTAAATATTGGGATACCTAGCATTACTTGTAATAGTTAACCCCAAAAGTCTAATACAACATTTAAATTATGACATCCTCTCCCTTGAAGAAAAGCAAACTGGAAATATAATCGAAAGATCCCACAATTTCGGCCATTTTATTGAACAAACACAAGTACGTACGATATTGAAGGCTCAAGTAAACATTTCCACTGCAGATAAACTCAAAGAAACATATATAATTGAAGCTCACAAATCATATATATAGTCACACAACCCTTATTCAGTACCAGTAGACATGCATACATTTTAATAGTAAAATGAAACCAAAGATAATTAATTTAACTCAAGCATAGAGATTAGAATTTGCCAAGAGATGTGCCTCTACAATCTTGTGCAATCCCATTGCTTTCTCTTCAGCTTCCTTGAGTTCCTCCTCTCTGATCTCTTGATCACCCTTTGTATGGAACTCAGAAGCAACCTTGCAAATGGATCCACCATTGCCAGAAGCCTCGAACTTAACATCGTACACAATTGATTCCAGGAGTGCCCCCAACATATCTCCTTCAATCACAGTGTACTTGCACCTAAAGTTGTCTTTGTCAAGTTCATCAATTCTATGCTTCGCGTACTTGAACTTACCACCTGTAAATCACATCGAACTTTCATTAGCATAACTCAGTTGTTACTCATAAAAACAAAGGTATTCTGACCAAAACCAACTAATGTTTTAAAATCCACCAGAATCCTCGATAATATAATTTTTTGTTCACCATCACATAATTTTACGTCAAAATTAAGTTTTAAAATCCATTCGTTTTTTGTCTTTCAGATTTTTCTATTACAAGATGACTCAATTGCCGTTTAAAGGAAATTTTGGTGGATCTTAAAATAATAGGAAAAATGGATAATTTTACCATAGAAGGTTTTTGACAATTTTTCCTATATATATGGGGTTTGTAATAAGTATGAGAATTCTAGTTCATTGGGTAATAAATTGATACGTAATTTCAAAAGTCTGAAAGGACTATATTATAGTTAAGTACAATGAAATGTTAAATATGTTTACACGTATGTGACAACTCGATCGAAGGAGACTTACCATCGGCAAAGTTGGTTACTTTAATGCTACCAGCACCTCCATCTCCTCGCAGAATCTCAATGCTCTTCATTGCCTGAGGCACCAACTTTGGCAAAAAATTGTGAGCTTCAAGGAAGACAGCTTTGAACATCCTAGGGGGTGCAACAGCAGCTGAGACCTCTTTCTCAAAGCGCATGACACCCATGTTGTCAATACAATTGAAAATAATTGAGAGAATGAACTTGCTTTGATTGCACAAAAAAAAAAAAAAGATTTCGATCGAGTTTGCATAAATGGAGAACAACTTAAGGGTATATATAGACGATGGAAGCGTTAAAGTTGACATTTAGAGCATCGAATGATCCATAAATATGGGCTGGCTACCGTCCTAGAAATTAATTTGAATTATGTTTTTCAAACATGGGCAGAATTAACACCAGATTTGATTGCTGCAAAATTAGATGCTTCAAAGACAGTTGTTAACTCCCAACTGTTCGATTTTGATCGATGCACATAGTACATTGCTTGTCTGATTATGATTCTTAATAATAAGAAAATCCCAGTATTTTGGCTTTGACATAATTGTCCACAAATTAACTTGGGAATTGGGTGAACTTTTTAATACGAACGGATAACAAACTAATGAGCACAGTGATGTACCCTAACAAATGTTGAGTAATTAGATATAACTATGACATAAAAATTAATAACATAAGTAAATATGACTTTTAAATAATTATATTGACAAAAATAATAAATGAATTACAGGTTATTGATAGAATACATGTTAGATCAAATTAACTTAATTTTTAAATCATAACAGCAAATATTTACTGAAAATTTTAATAGTACTGTAGTTTTCAAAGTACGAATATTTAACTACACTACCAAATAGTACCTTCTAAAACCAACGAACACATCTTTAATTAAAAAAGATCAGCTAATTAGTTGGGTGCCATCAGTCTACAAATTCTTGATAATCATAATATTACATGTGGGCACTCGTTATGTTTTACGTCTCATAGCCATTGCTCAAAAGACCCCATAAATCTCTTCATTTGTTGTTGAAGAGTGTTTACATTCTCATACTGGAGAAAGTCTTTGGAGCCAATTATATACATCACAGAGTCTCATGTTCATTAATGCCGACTTAGCAGATTCATCGATCTCACTTTTAACACTACGTCAACTGTCAAATTTATTATATAATTTGAACTTCCAGTACGATGAGAATAAATGAATGCTGCTATTATATTAGTTGAACTTCTGAAGAACTTGCCCCATGACCCATCATTCAGCTCTTCTAAGATATATAACTACAAATTAATTAAATCAATACACAAATATATCCTAGGAAATTCCTTCAAATTTAGTAAGGCTTGTCTTGATACTTATATTGAGCATCTATCAAATATTTCATACTTTTGTGTCAAGTTTTAAATAACCTATTATAAAATTACGTCAAAGTTCAATATTCGAACCGGCCCCTATCTAAGGAGAAGATATGATGCAGAAAATTAACACACACAATCCTCCATATGATCCCTCCCAAGGTAAATATGGCAACGGCATAGTTTATTGCTTGATAGGTTCCGTTTAAACCAATGAAATTATAGAAAAAAGTACCTGATTCACTCATTTCCTTTTGTGGCAGTTATCAGAATGAGGGTTAAGAGGCTTGATTAATTAGCTTGAATGGCAAAGAGAGTAGAGAGGTCTGCAGAGGTAAACTGAGAGTTTGAACTACGTGAATTTTTGTTTTTTTAATTTTCTTTTGCCACGCTTTAACTGGCGAATGAAAATTGAGTTTTTTTTATATTTTATTATTTAAAAATATTGTACTTAATGATATGCTTATAAAAATTTATTTGTTATAATATATTTACGGATAAATTTATGAGCACCTATATATTTTTTAATTTTCTCCCATTTTATGTTACATTGAGTTAACAAAAAAATTATAAAATTGAAAAAAGCATTTAACAACATGCAACTTATGGACATTGTTATTTGCATAATTATTTCTGCAACATATGCATTTGAGTGTTGTTATCATAAACAACCAAAGACAACGTGCAAAGTCTAAATGTTGTTGTCATTACATTTTCTTCAACAGCAACAGCCAACAAGTTTGTGGTCAAGTGTTACACGGTGGTCACTTGTTGCGTGTTAATATTTTCCAGCTACTTGCTTCAAATTTATCAGATAACAAATAATAAAGAAAAATAAAGATCGCACATGGCGGTGGGGTGGCGGTGGGGTAACATAACTTTTTTTTTGGTAAAAAAGGGGTAACATAACCTTTAAACTACTTCATATAGCTTTATGACTTTTATATCACAAGAAAATAACATTTATTATTGTTTTCCTTTTGGCTTCTGATTTGAGACAGCGATGCACCAACGGGAATCTCCTTATCTTCCTTGTTAATCCTACATGCGTGGAGATGACATAAGATTCCCATCAATATATAAATATTCCCTTTGGTGGCTGTCCCAAATCAATATTTGTTCCCTTTGATGATCAATTTGTCAGACGGAAGATGCTGAGAATCCCTATTTTGAGATGAGAGATAAAATGACTAGGGTATGTTGTTCCTTCTGATTGGTGTAGCTGTAAGAAGATGAAGGTGGTGATGATGTATTTTTGGTGTATGGCTTCGTCGGTTAAAACTGCTAGGGTTTCTGAGAGATGAGCAAGTAGTTTTTTTCTTTGTTTTATCATACCATATGTATAACCTTGTTGTTTATTTAAGTGTTACTTAACAATATGAGAAATTTGAATATTATAAAATCGAAAAAGTACGTTTTGTACAACACAACGAGCCTTATATTGGAGCTTAAATTGTGGTGAACAGAGCAGCTAAGTTGATTCAATTGATAATCCTACAAAACATATCAGTACTTCTAAGTCTATCTTAGCTCATTGTATGCACTTCACCTTGTCTTCAACTCTTCATAATAAATGTCGATCTCGTATTCTTCGTTTTTGTTTTTAGTTTTTTGTTGTTGTAATAATGTCATTTGGTGCAGCTCAAATCCAGTAGCTTTGTTGTGTTGTAGTTTTTTTTTTTTTTACTTCCATTTTGATTGTGATTTTACTTTACAAATCTGAGTTAGATAGCCAAACCCATAAAATTTTCTCCAATACCCAATCAGACTAGGGTCAGTTTGAAAATGCTGTAACTTTTAAAATAATTACTTTTAACTATGTTATAAAAATAATCAGTTGTGAAAAAAATCAGTTAAGTATTTGCTAAATTTTATTTTTAAAAGTACTGTATGTTTTGAAAATAGTTATAAATATTTGATAAATTTTATTGTTAAACTATTGAGAGAAATAAATGACTAAAACACACATAATGTGGGATAAAATTTACTTATAGATATATATAAAAACATGTACACATAATATTTTTAACTGTGTATTATAATAAATTTAACTAAAAATAAAATTTATAATATATTGATTTTGTTTTATTTTTATCTTAAAGCAATTGATAATTAAATTTATAATATAGTTAAACAAATTTAATAATAATTCGACCAACAAATTGATATCAATAAATTTATATTGATGAATTATAATAAAAATTTATTAAAATATTGATTTTGTTTCTAATTTGAAAAATGATAATTTTGGATTTAGGTAATAATTTTAAAGATATTTATAGAATTGTATTAAATGATAAAAGTAATTCTCAAAATCAGAATTTAAAAATTACTTCTTCCCTATGTTTCAAAATCAAACGTAGAAGGAGCTGATTTTGACAAAAGTGATTTTGATTTATTTTTTTTATCAAACATTAAAATTAACTTTTAAATTTTAAAATCACTTTTAACCCTCCTAAAAGTAATCTCAAATGGGCTCTTAGACTCCTTAAGCTTATTTAAGTTCCCATTAGATATCGTATTTATATACTTCAATAAATAAGTAAAAGCAGTAAAGTTTAGAAATTAAACATGTATGCATAAACTGATCATACATGATCGATATTTATCTTATATATGTCCAGCAGGTTGGACATTTATTTAACAAACACTACGGACGTACGTACATACGTACGTACATACTTACATTCAGCTTCAAAAGCTTATTCACGTACAATGACACAAGTCTTATTTAATTAGCCAGCTAGAAATTTCGCAATTGGCAAAGCCAATGCATATGGATGATTAATTTAAGCGTAGACAGCGGGGTGAGCCAAGAGATAGGCTTCCGAAAGCTTGAACAATTCCAATCCTTTTTCCTCGGACTCCTGTACGTGCCCTTCTTTGACCAGAGTATTATCATTAACATGGATCTCCGAACCAAACTTGTAGATGCTTCCTCCGTTGCCAGAATCCACGATCTTTACATCGTGCTCAATTTTCTCAGTCGATTTCAAAACCCCATCTCCTTCATACGTAGTGTACTTGATTGTTAAATTGCGCTCGTCAAGTTCATCAATTCTTTGCTTCGTCTGCTTGTACTGACCACCTGTCAGTCGCAATATTAATTCAATCTTCTTTGATTACATTTTTAATTAAGTTTGTGAGATTTTGGATTTGAAAATTAAACAGAACATGCATGATGCAGGTAGCAATTAATAAAGCAATGTATACTAGCTACTTACCATCAGCAAAGTTAAACAGCTTGATAGTGCCAGCACCTCCATCTCCTTGAAGAACATCGATGCTCTTAATTGCTTGAGGCGCTATCTTTGGCAGCAAATTGTGAGAGTCCTTTAAAGCCTTGAACAGTCTTGATGGTGCAACAGCAGATGACACCGATTTCTCGACGCGAATGACACCCATGTTAAATATAGATAGCTTAATTAAAGAGAAGAAAGATGATCAAAATGAGTTTTTGAGTTTGTGATGAAGATGAAGAACTACTCAAGGGTTTATATAGAGGAATTGGAAGTGAGTGGAATTCAAGATAACCAATAACGAATTTGACATCCACCAACCTAAATAAATTAATTTTTATTTAAAAAATTAACGTGAGGATTCTTTAATCTTAAAAGGCCAATAGTTGGGCTCCAACTATTACACTTTATATGGTATTTATTTCTTTTCTTTTTTCACGTGTAGGCATCCAATTTTCAAGGACACAAGCTTTGTTACGAGCCTTTTCAATCCGGATATATCCACCATTCAGAATAAATTTTTGGGGTGACTTTTCAATCCGGATATATCCACCATTCAGAATAAATTTTTGGGGTGACTTTCAACGGATAAATGACAATACATATTATACTTTTATTGTCTTTTGGTTTGATACTCATCTTATCGAGATGAAAGAATTTTTTTTCATTTTTTAATTAATAGTCCCACGGCATTCGCATTGATTTAGGCTTCATGTGTTTAACTTTTTAAATAAAATTTATTTAAGTAGAATTTTTTTAAAAAAAATAATTGTTTGGTTATGAATGAAAATTTTTATTAAAAATCATAAAATTACTTTAATAAATAAGTTATTTAAAGTAATGTTATGAAGAAATTAAACAAGATTATAAAATAAAAAAATGATATTTTAAATATTTTAATATTTTAAAAAAACTTTTCAATTTTTGCTGTCAAAATTTAAAATTTGAGCTTTCCACTAAACGCAAAATAGTTTATTTAATTTTCAAAAATTATACTAGAAAAAATTAAACAATAATAAAAAAAATTAAAAATAACTTATAAATTAAATAGGTATTTATTGGTATTCAATACGTCATACAAAATTGACACGTACACAATGAATATATTCTGCTTCTATAATATCAATTCAGATTTTATCTTTTAGGCGCTGGGCTCTGAAATTGTTTTAAATTCGGGCCACAGAGGCTGGGTTCTTTTTTGTTTTTTTTTTTTTTTGGATTCTTGGGCTAAAACTATGAACATGATGTCCAATTTTTACGCTCATCTGCATGCAGGTAAAGATTCATGGTTTTACTTTCGTGGCTGTGCAAATATTGACATATTGTTCTTTATTTTCTTATAAATTAAATTTTCTCTAGCTAAAATTTTCTATGCATACCACTCACTTGAAGCATGTGAAGCACCGGATCTATTCATTTATCGAGAAAAATTACAGACTTGAGGTCATGAAATATATAATACACGGCAATATTTGTGATGAGTGAGACCATTAGCACTCTTTTATAATTTTTGTAACCTATCACAACTATATTAAAGGATAAAATAAATCTAATTAATTTCCCATGTTTTCTCTCTCTATAAGTTTGTTTCTCTGGCTCTTACACCCAGATAATCAAAATAACAGTATTTATAATTTTTTTTCTTTTTTGTTTTCATAATACTTGACATTCTAATCAATGTGATTCTATTAATATATTCTTACTCTCATCAATCTCTTCAATTATTTTCAATTTTTGTATAGAATTTGAAGAATTTTCTTTTTAATCTTTTTCTTGCATATCAACTTCTTTTTACCCAAAAAAAAAAAGTTACTGATTGGCTATTTGAGTTTACTTTTAACTCTAATTTACGCAAATATATATAAGTTAAATATATGTGATATAATCATTCAAAATTTTGTATAAAAAAATCATATTTGTAGATTTGGAGTAGAGAGGAAGAAACTAAAAATTTAGAAAAGGATGTTTTTGAAATAAAAATAGCTCTTGATAGAAAATAGCTTTTAAAACCAACGAACACATAGACCAGTAGATGGCACGCGGCTGTTCTTACTTAATCAAGGCTCTCGATTTGAGACTCGGCAATAAAATTATGTTAAATATTCGTTATGAAAGCTTTGCTGTCTTGGTGGTCCTACCCAATTTGAATATAGATTAGTCAAAACTCAATGTGGCTTTCGGATACCAAATGGTTAGTATACCAAAAAAGAAAAAAGAAAATAAGTTTTAAAAGGAAATTATGGGGGTGCTAATAGTCTCACTCTTTATGAAAATAATTATGCTAATAGTTTAGTACAGTACAATCCAATTCAAGTCAATTACACATTCCAAACAATTTTTCTTTTGGAAAAAAATTGAGATTTATTATGAAGCTTTGTATTTATGTATCTTTATTTTTTTTACTCACTAAACCACCATAGAATGATATATTTTTAAGCTACTTACATTGATTCAAATTTCAAAAGTATGCTGTGACTTTTTTTTTTATTTAATATAAAATATAGTTTTGTGTATCTACGATTTTTTTATCGTCCCTAGATTAACATAGAATGATATAATTTAACATAAGGGCACAAGTTCTAGCTAGCTATAAAGTATGTTAAGACTCTATTCCTTCCCGATTATTTATAAATTATTGCAATTATTAACGGAAACTAAAACTAAAACTAAAACCAAAACCCCAGATCTTGAAAGTTGAAACCTTTATCATTCATATCATTGTTCACTTTTATTAAAAACAATAAAATTAACGGCCATTTATATATTGACCGTACACATTTATTAAACAAAAGAGGTACATTCAAGCTTCAGCTAAACATAGTTATTAGAAGAACCAAAGATGAGCTGAAACAAGTCAAACAACAAATTAGAAGCTCGCAGTAAGACAACCCTTTATTCAATTAGCAACCAAAATCGAAATCGAAAAGGCCAATCATGAAGCGATTTAGGCATAGACATGTTAGCCAAGAGATGTTGTAACATATGACCCCCCCAAAAAAAAAAGTTTCTATAAATGGAAAGTGATGAGAGAGAGGCATTTTTGCTTTCCTAAAATAGAAAGAAGAGAGAGAGAGAGAGAAGGACCCGTTGACCCGGTTTGACCAACTTGACCCGTGTAACCCGCGACCAAGACCAGGCCATTTCTCCCACGTCCGGCCACCCCACCGGCCACGCTTTGTACCGATTTGAAGCTTGAGTGCCGACCGACTCATTTTTGCCATCACCGACGCTGGAAAAAGGCCAGAACGTCGGCGATCCAGCTTAAAAACCTGCAGCTCAACCCGTTTTCCTCGTCGTTGATTTCGCTGGTTTTAGGCCGATGCACAACTTGGATCTTGTTCCTCAGCTTCCCCTCACCGTGTTCCGACCAACCCCATCACCTGAAACGGTCGGATTACCGTCGATCAACCGCCAGAAAGCTTACGGTTTTGGGGAGCTTGATCCACCTTCGTCGCCGCGCGTGGGTGGTCACCGTCGGCATCATTGGACTCACCGAGGTCAGATCTAGCAGACCTGAGCTTTCCGTCGCCGTTGACTGAGTTCCGGTCACCGTTGACCGTTAGGGGTAATTCGGTAATTTCATAAACTTTATAGGTAATTCTGTAATTTTAAAATTAGTGGACATTTTGGTAATTTTAAATCATGGCAGTTAGGCAATTTGAGATTTTGGGAGTAATTCAGTAATATACGTCGTTAGGGGCATTTTGGTAATTTTATATTTTACTAGGGGTAATTTTTATAAATTCAAAACTTGTGGATATCTTTGTAATCGGAATTGAGGATAGTTTGATAATATGTGATTCTGAGGATAATTTGATGAATTTTGATATCGAGGGTAATTTGGTAATTTTACTAATTCGAGAATACTTTATTACGGATAAATGTCGTTTCGAGCTTATTAGTTATAATTCACAATTATGATTAGTAATTATGTTATTTCCTTAAATTATGAGAATCTGCGAACGAGAATCAAATCGCGGACGTTGTCGATACCGAGTTCAGACACCATCACTGTGAGTGGAATACACAAAACCTATTTTCATTGTAGTTTATTATGATTTTAAAATACGGTAAAGCATGATTGCGAGATTGATTTTAAAGGCATCGATCTAATGATTTTATATAAATGGATTTTATTGTGTTTTGGTATTTATTATGAGAAATGTGTTTGATTAATGATTTTAGTTGCCGATTTTCAATATACATGATAATATTTTAAAGAAAAGAAAAGCAGATTTAAGAGATGTTAAATGAAAAAGGAAACGAGGTTTCGAATGAGATTTTGGATGAGATTTCAAATGTGATTTTGGATGAGATTATATATTTATATATATGTGTACAAAGGTATATGAATATGGGCATAATGATCGTTTTTAAAATCATTAGACAGTACCCTTCCCCTTCGGATACAGTGATACAGATGAGATGAGATATGTATGTGGTATGATGAATACAGAGATACTGATGATAAGATACAGATAATACAAATTAGATACAGGCTTTTGGGACCCGTCTGAGTACACACAAAGGCTTTGGGCCGTGTACTCGGGCAACTTTATCTTTTGGGGACCAAATTATGCATGCACAGATATGATAAGATATATGATGATATTTTTCAATCTATCTGTGTAGCTCCGGGGCGTGATTGTACTCAGATAGTACATCATTGCCTGTCCGTTGAGGTCCAGATATGATGTGATATGATATGGCTTTTCCCGATCTATCCGTGTAGCTCCAGGGCGTGATTGTACCCAGATAGTACGTCATTGCTTGTCCGTCGAGATCCGAATATGATGAGATTATTTTCCCTAGGTACTTGTTTGGTGATAGTTTTCAATATTTCAGTATTGATGTTATTAGTATTATCAATTTCCATTTATTTATACTATATATTTGCGATATCGTTATTTGAGTACATGATTTAGATTTAATAAATTATTTAAATTATTGTAATATTTTGATGAGATAGTGTTTTGATCTAATTAATTATTTTAGAGTAAAATTATGTTAAAAAATTAATATTCACTCACTCAGCTCACTGAGTTTTATACTCACCCCGTTTTATTATATTTCCCCCTCCCCCACAGGAGATTCGCAGGTACAACAGTCGACCCAGCAGCAATAGTTATTTTGGGAATTTTGGCAACGTTATGATGTTAGGAGTTATCGATTGATTTATTGAGATATTTTGGGATTATAATTTGTTATATTTCAGAGATTATGGATAATATATGTATTTTATTTGGTATAAATAATTGAGTGATTTGGTATTTTGGTTGAGATAATTGATTGACGAAGTTGGTTGTATTTGGAATTATTTGGGAGTGCTTGGTTTACAATTTTGTAGATTTGGTTGTGTAATAATTTAAGGGGAGACTGTCGAATTTTCGGTAGAATCTTAATTAATCAGATTACGTCAGAAAGATTATATAGAACTAGGCAAACTCGCCCTGTGAATTCAGGGCGGGTCATGTCATATGTGCTTCCACAATCTTGTACAATGCAATTGCTTTCTCTTCGGCATCCTTCGTCAACTCTTCCTCGAGCTCTTGATCACCCTTTATATGGCACTCGGTGGCAACCTTGCAAATGCTTCCACCATTGCCAGAAGCCTCAAACTTAACATCGTACACTGCTTTCTCAAAGATTTCAGCTGCTCCATCACCTTCATAGACAGTATACTTGCTTGTAAGATTGTCCTTGTCAAGTGCATCAATTCTTTAGCTGCGAGTGCTTGAAATCACCGCCTGTGAATTACTTTGAATCTTCGTTAGCTTATCTAAGTTACGCTTTACGAACAGCATACACGATACGTTTTATGAACAACACGCGCGATGTAATGTTTAATGAGAAAAACGACCAAGCCTTACACCCCCCCCCCCCCCCTCGAAATTAATCATTTCTTTGTCATGAACCACTCAGACATTACAAAGTTAAAAAATTTGATATGTATACTTATGGAGTAGAGAAATTTGACCATTGGGGAAAAAAAAAAAAAAGGAATTGTAACACTAATTATGAAGTTAAAAAGTTGACAGATAATGAAATATTATTAAGGGAAATTGACAATTTCCCTCATAGTGTAATCAATATATATCACTTATCCCCTGCTGTCTTTGTAATAGTCAATTCTCCCTATGACAGCATAAGTTTACAATATTACCCTTATTTTTAAATATACTTTTATTTATATTTATTATAAATTATATGAATATAAACTAAATAAAAAAATTAAGTATTAAAAACAAGAAATATATGTTTTGATGTGAAAAAAATTAACAATAAAATTTTTTTCTTGTATTTTTTTATGTTATAAATATTTTCTTATAATAAATATTTTATAATATTTTAAAAATAAATGTAAAAAGTAAAAGATAAATATTTTATTATTTATTTTATAATAATTTTTATTTATCATTCAAGTTTTCTTATAATAATTTTTTGTCATTTTATAATAATTTCTTATATATTTATTATAAGAAAATGTTTATAACATAAAAAAAGTACTAGAAAAAAAATTTATTGTTAACTTTTTTCACATCAAAATATATATTTCTTATTTTTAATACTTAATTTTTTTATTTAGTTTATATTTATATGATTTATTTAATTTATAATAAATATAAACAAAAGTATATTTGAAAATAGGATAATATTGTAAACTTATGTTGTCAGGAGAGTAATTGACTATTTTAAAATAGTAGGGGAATAAGTAGTATATATTGATTCGAGTAGGGGGTAAATTGGCAATCTCCCTATTATCAATATCAGGTGCCACTAATTTGAATCGTACAAAGGGGAATTTTGGAGTTGGAAAGTTAACAAGCAGCAACAAGACTTACCATCAGCAAAGTTCCATAGTTTGATGGTGCCCACACCTCCATCTCCTTGAAGAATATCAATGCTCTTGAATGCTTGTGGTGCTATCTCTGGTAAAAGATTGTGAGAGTCAACGAAAGCCTTGAACATTCTTGAAGGACCAACATCAGCTGGAGCCTCTTTCTCAAAGCGAATGACACCCATGTTAATTAGCTTAAAAAGAGGAAGAGAAACGCACTCACTACAAGAAATTAAAATGATGAATGAATTTGCTTCAAATGTAGATGATTTTTGAGTTTGTGATGAGAATGAAGAACAACTCAAGAGTTTATATAGACATGGAAATGGGGGAGATAACTTGGTTGAATTCAAAGCACGCATATTCCATTAAGGTGTTCTGCCTCGTGTGCCACCGCCCATTCCTAAAAATATGTATAAATAATTTTCTCTCAAGAAAACCAGATTAAATAGCCAACAGCCAATAGCTAAGCTCCAATATAGTTACTAGTCTTTGTTGTAATTGTTTTCGAAAAATTTTAAATAAAACGCCAACATGCTTTTTATTTTGTAATAAATTAAACCACATGGCTAATAAATGCCAATCAATCAAGCAAGCAGATGCGCCCAAACTTTAAAAACTGAATATCTAATACTTGTTCACTTGTACAATTAAAAGTTTTAGGTAAAACAGAGAGAAAATGCACTGATTACTATTACTACCCTGCAGGTTCACAACTTAATGTTCTTGCATGCGAATCTGCTAGCTGCATTGGCATTGATTTTGATGATAATTTTATTCCATTTCTAGAAGATTACGGGATCGTTTTGGACACACTGGGCTCTGTATTTTTATTAAAAAATGGGCTTGACAATGTGGATTTCTATTTCGTTTTGGTCTGTCTATAAGACCATACCAATATTTGTGCCATTTATTGCTGGAACAAAGCACCTGATTCAATTGAAAATCATGCTCAACACTTGAGTCTATGTGTTGGCTTATTCTAAAAAATCATTACTGAAAATATTTAACTTCGCCTGCTCTGTCCATGATCGGATTCTATCATTTCACTTCTAAACTAAGGTATTTGTTTATAATGGGTTGTTGTTAAAGTTGGTTTGAAAATGCCAAGCGAAGGTCACCGTTATATCTAAAGAATTGCTTGTTTTTGTTACCTTTAATCATCATGGCTTTGCTTCAAAGGGATAAGTTTGAATGTGCCTTATACTAGAGATCAGCGGGCATAAAATTTTGAGGAAACCAAGGAAAATGAAGATTCAAAAAATTTACATGAAAAGTGATCATAGTGAGCGAAGAAATGAGTCCCTATATCTTCAAAATCGAGCCGACATTTATTCAATCCGTCAATTGCATGATGCCAAGATCAGGGTCGCCAATATTACAAGGCATGACGCATCCGGTAGTAATAAGAGAAAGCAAATGACCTTCACACATACTAGCCACAGGTTTTGCAGGTATATCAGAGTGGGAGTTCAGTTTACCGTAGGTGACCTTGAGCAAGAACAAATTAAATGCTTCTTGTTACGAAAAATAACTCCTTTTTAATATTTGTCAATGCTCATGCTTCTGCACAGCCTCTCAAATATGGTAGTGAAACCTATCTTCGATCCACTGTGAAAAGGCACACCAACTTCTAATGACGATATTGGTGTCCGTAAATCATCCAACAAGAAGGCGAACTTCTTGTTGTATAATTTTCTGAAAATTTCAATAGTTCTGCCATTCTCATCCTTGTTGCTCCAGAAAGAATCTGAAATCCCTAATCCAGATTGCAAAACTCCTTGAATTTTTCATGTGTTTGATTCTCCAAAAGCCTCGGATCAGTAGCATCATCAAACTTTACTTGTGCTATCAACTCAATGGCAGCATTTATTATCTCAAAAATTTTCTTACCATAGTTGTATCTGGGGTAACAATTCTTAGAACGTTTATTATACAGACATAACTTGTCTTTCTCCTCTTCCCCTTTCTGCAAAATGGATTCAACTTCCTGTGACACTCGATGTGCCCTCCCCAACAACTCTTCCACCTGCTTTCTGGGCAAGTATCTTCTTTCGCATGCTCAACTAACATCGTTATTGAGGCCATTGAGACTTTTTTTTTTTTTCCATCGCTGAATTTGTAGAAGCTAGCTTCAAGATGATGGATGTAAATGGTTTATTTGATCATGCAACAACATATTTTACAAGAAGAGTAATAATTAGGGTCTCATAATCCATGTTTTAAAAATTACACAAACACAATGGTTACTTGTAGATTAATTGTCAAATGGTATTAGGGGTGAGCAAATTCAAGTTCAAATCAATTCAATCTGCTGTTGAGTTGATCGAGTGGGGGAAAAAGTGGTATAAGCTTGTATTCTGATATGATCTAATCCAAACTATATTCAGATCGGATCAAAATTTTAGGTTGAGTTTGAATCCGATCGAATTATGATTATATGTGAATCGGGTCGAGTTTGGTTAAAATCGAATTCAAGTCAATTAGGATGGATTCAAATAACATTCAAATTAGGAATAATTTTGAGCCTTTTTTGTTTATTTTGAGTTTTTTTACAAATTATTTTAGTTATTAGAAGATTGTTTAAATGTAATTATCTCATTTTATTTTTTATCTTTTCCAATTTTTGACCCAAAAAAATGAAAACTATTATTATGAAATTAAATAAGTAAAAATTAAAATAAATTAATACTATCAAATCCTATCAGCTCGGTTAGGTCAGTCGGGTTATTTGTCCACTTTTAAAGTTATATTTAATTTTTTTTTTAATTTAGCGTTAAGCCAATCGGATTTCCGTAACCTGATCTGATTACAATCCAATAGGGTTGGCAAAACCTAGGTTTGGGTTCAAGTATTCAACGCCCGGACCTAGCCTGGATGTAAATTTTTTACACCCAAGTTGGGTTTTAATTTGGGTACCCAAATTTTATATCTTTTAATATTACAATATATATTTTTATTTTTTTGTAATTTTATAAGTTTTAAATTTATTTTAATGAAAATTGACATGAAATTATAAACTTTAAGTGTTTAAAAATTTATATTTGTGTAATAAATGAGTTAAATAAATATAAATATTAAAAATAATATATATTTTATAATATTCTTTTAATAAAATCCAGGTTCCGAGCCGGGTCATAGGTTTATCAAGTAATGCCCAAGACCGGCCTCCTTTATACTCGAATTAGGTAATACCTGGCCCACATCGCTTGGGTGCTGTCTGGGTCTAGATCGGGCAAGTATTTTTATCACCCCTAGCCAAATCCCACCAGTAAAGTGTTGGAAGCTTCATCAATATCCCGAATATGATTTTTTCAAGCTGAGTTGAGTAAGGTGATTTGCCCAACTCTAGCCCAACTCTAAATAGTATGGCTGAGGTTGGGTGAAAAAAAAAGAAGAGGAACAATGTCAAGAGATAAATTAAGATGAAAAGTTTGCTGTTTGAGTTTTGAAAAACTAGAGTTTTTTTTTTTTAATAATTAACTATCCACAATTTCCTCCATTGTAAATTCTCTAAAGATCATTAATATCTTTAATTCATTAATAACATGCATGTTTTCCCTTCACTTTTCGTTAATCAAGATAATAAATCAAAAAGTACGAGGCCTATGAAACTGTATTTTATCATTCAAATGGTTTAAGTTTGTATTTGTGACGAGCACCTCAGAACATGGGAAAATTTATGAAAATAACCATAAAAATTTTAATTTTTTCAAATTTGACCAGTTAAATTTTTTCCTATTATAACTAGTCAAATACTAGTTTATGTGCGACAAGTTGATTTATGTGCGACATATGCTTGTCGTACAAAAATACCATTGAATTTATGTGTAACAAGCACCTGTTGCTTAGCCCGTCACAAGTAATCATAGTATGTGCAAAAGCCATGAAAAAATAAGTCGGATACTTTTCGGAGGTCATAACTTAAGCTACATGTGTCTATTTTAGGCGTATAATATACCGTTTTGAAACTTACGATGAGATGAATCAAAGAATATTAGAGCGAAAAGCACCTATAGCGTTAAAATAAAGTTACATCGAAACTTGGGTGAGACAAAATTTCAATGTAACTTTTTTTGTGCTACAAGTGTCTGTCGCTCTAATATACTTTAGTTTGTCTCGTCTGAAGCTTTGAAACAATATATTATACGTTCAAAACGAACACATGAAGCTTAAATTATAACCTTTGGAAAGTATCCAGCATATTTTTTCATGGCCATCGCACATAAAGTTGCCTTCACATATAATCACAGTATATGTGATAATCATGTAAAATGTGTAGTATATTCATCGTATCATGTTTTATAGTATGTAATCATATTTGGTTTATTTTTTAATATCTTTCAAGCTTAATGAATTCAATTGTGCTTTAATTATGTTATGATGATTAGTGGATTCAACTAAAATCTCGCCCCCATGGCCAGCCCATTGAACATTGTCAAACATCTACCACATGCTCTCAAACAACCATCGCCATTATCATTATTCTCAAACTAATACCAATATTACTCTTCAATTTCATTCTTAACTAATGAAATAAAACATAAAGAAAATAGATAACCTTAGTTCTTCTCACTGCACAATTGATGTTGGTGATTTTCACCACTGTGCATTGTGATTTCCAACAATGCTCAATGTGATTTCAATAATTTGGTGAAAGAGATTTGGGTGACAATAACGATTTTAGTGAGAAATTTGATGGGAAGCCATTGATGATAGGTGGATTACGCTAAGGTGAGAGAGATTTCGGTGAGAAGAACAATTTTGGGGAGATATTTGACAAGAAGCTACTGAAGATGGTGAGGTGAGAAGAACGATTTTGGCCACTGGTTTGCCAGGGGTATTTTCAACAAAAAATTGAGTGTTTGGCTAATTATAAAAAGAAAAAATTAAGGGGTTAAATTTAAAAAATGCTAAAATTTTATGATTATTATGATTATCCTTGTAAATTTCCCGAGCAACATGTACACCTAGGAAAAAGATGAGCACCTAAGATTGACAAACACAATTGCTTTTTATTTATTTATTAAAAAAAGGCTTCAAAGCATTAACTCCATCAATGATTTCAACGAATGGGTTTATAAAATGTTGGTGAAAAAGATAGCGAGTCAATTATTTAGGCCGCCTTCATTCTCTTAAAATAAAATTGGATTTAGTTTTGATTATTTTTAATAATTTTCGGTCACACATACATTTATAGCAATATACGTTAAACTTTTAATTATTTATATATCCTGAATAAATAACTATCGCATAAAAATTACATCAACATTGAATCCTTGTACCTTAGAATGAATATCCATTTAAATAAATATAAAGCGTATCTACATAATTATTCAACTATTATAATATGTATACGTAAAAATGCTGCAGTAAACGAATTGATTTCATAAGATCATATTATGTACTTCTAGAAGACAAATCTCGTATTTTATCTGTTGGGCATGCTGGGCTCTGACATTTTTGGAAGATCGGGCCACCAATTGGGGCTTTTCTTGGGTTTTGGACTTAAATCGATATCGAATATTTGTGCTCATTTGCATGGTGGTTCACGATTTTCCTTTTGCTTGTATTTTCTAGTAAAATGCAAAAATTTTCTCTGCATGCCCTACTCACTTCCAAGTTTGTGAGGCACCAAATGGAATAGTGGATTCATAAGGCGAGATAAAACACACAGAATTGAGGTCATGCAGAATGAAGATGCAGCAATATTTGTGAAAATAGATATACTAATAGTTTAATGCAATTCAATCCAATCTAATTTCACATACCAAACACTTTTTTTTTCCCTAAAATAGTTCAGATTTGAGATTTCAAGTGAAGCTTTGTTTGGTTCAATTACAATTTTGTTTCTCTCTTAGCCCTCATAAAATGAATTATTCAATATTAAAACTTTAATTATGATGAAGACATGGTAATAGGAGTTTCCAATATTAAAATGAATTTAAGAAAATCCTATTTTGGGTCAATATCATAATTATATTTAAAATCAAATCCCATCAGCATTTTAAGATAATTTATTTTATATCCATTTTAAGATAATTACAACTCTAAAATCAATGATAATAGTAATGATACTAACATTATCTGCGTTAGCAAAATGATTAGCCCAAGATAATGAATGAAACTGAAAAAACAAAAAATAAAAATAAAAGTAAGAAAACCAAGAAATTTCTGGAATAAAATACATTGAGTATCTCATCATTCTCGATTCTTCTCGTACCTCTTGACTATCCCACAGTTCGCTACTCGTCTCGAGTTTCGAAGTAATAAATATCTTCTTCAGAAGAATCAGAACTCCCGTTATTTTTCGGCCTAACACAAAACGCTTCACTTCATCACATCGCCACGTCTGCATAATACAAATCATTTTTTTTTTTAAAATAAAACATTAATCGCGATTATAAAAATAATTATTATAATTAACGAAAACGAAAACTAAAACCCTAGATCTTGAAAGTTGAAAAACCTTTACGCTTCAGATCATTGTTCACTTTAATTAAAAGCTTCGTTTCAGTTTCTTTCGATTGGAAACTCAAAAAACTTCGTTGTTTCGTTTTAATTCTTCTTTCGATTTCGATAATGTCCGGCTCGAGAACGGTTCTGATCGGTCGCGGAGGGCGCGGGGAGAACCGATTTTACAATCCGCCGCACGTGCGGAAGCAGCAGTTGTTGCGGCGGCAACAGGAGGAAGAGGAGGAGAGACAAAGAGGGGAGGAGGAGCGAGAGCGGCTGAGGTTGGAGAAGGTGAGTTGTTCGGAGAAGAGAACCACGGAGAGCGATGAACGTGAATCTGTTTCGAATTCGTTTAGTGAATCGACGAATTTGGATAGGTTCTTGGAGTACACGACTCCTGTGGTGCCTTTTCAGTATCTTCCGAAGGTGATTGTCAAAAAAAAAAATTATCACTTTTTGTCATTATGACTATCAATTTTGATGAAATTGTCGAAATTATTACTATGCTTTATTAATGAGTGTTGAAAGTTGTTAATTTTTGTCTTTTATTGCAATTTCTATTAGTTTTATTAGTTTAAATCATGAAAATTTAGAATTTTTATGAATTTTGAGGGGTTGGAATGCAGTCTTTAGTATATGAATGTCTATTGTAGTTGACTTCCATGTAATTTTGGTTTTTAGGGATTTGTTGTGGTGGTGGTTCTGTAATATTCCGTAAGAAAATGTTGATATGTTTGGAGCTGAATGAAAATTTTAGTCTTTAAATTTTGGTTTATTAGGTTGGTTGGAAGGGAATTGTGAATAACTCGTAGTTCAGTAGGAGAGAAATTGGGGAAGCAATATATGGTGGAAAAAGAGAGGGTAGAAGAGAGGCTGTTTTGCCTGTTTGGTTGGTTGGAAACAATGAGACTAAAGGAAATGGGGGATGCACAAGCCAAATGCTTACGGTAGTGAATGGAATGGAGTATAGGGACCAACAAAAATAAAAATAAAAATAAAGCTTATTGATGGGGAGATATTATTTATGATTTTACCTTCTTTTATGTAAAAAGTAAATGAATGTGGATTTGTGTATAATAACTTCAGCACATATTGTCTGATTTAGATATAAATCTCTCTTGCTTTTGTTGTTAGGGGATGCCAATTAGTGAAAGAAATGTATTTCATTGAATGTTTATCATATCAACCAAGAGGACAAGAAGAATGAAGCTTTTTCCTTTCCTTCACTTTTCTTTTCCTTTCTACCAGCAAGCATGCTGACTGATACAGTTACCTTGATTGTTTGAGAGTATTTATGAATCAATATAAATCATGCACGTTTCTATTGTGCTTTAATCAGGACCAAAAAAGTAAATAAAAAATTATCCACGCTGCATTTTTTTTTTTGTTGGAATGTATTTATGAGGGATTTGTTCAAAATTTCTTGGTTTCTCTGTTTTCCTTTTCTTTTCTTCTTCCTTTTTTGTGACATTGTGGAATTTGTTATAGACAAGTGTGAGGAGATGGAGAAGCCAGGAAACAGAATTTCATCTGTACTTTGTGCTTGGGGATTTGTGGGAATCATTTAAGGAATGGAGTGCTTACGGAGCTGGTGTCCCTCTTTTGTTGGATGGGAACGAGTCTGTCAAGCAGTATTATGTACCATACTTGTCTGGCATTCAGCTGTACATAGACCCGTCGAGACCTTCCCCAAGGTTGAGGTGAGATATTGTCCCAGAATTCTCATTTGTAATAGTTTTCCTTTTTAGTCACTGGGTTTTGCTGCCAAATGCTCTTATTTTGATATGTTTTCGATAAAACTTTGCTATATCCTTAACCATAACTCTATCACTGGCATCTTCTAATTTTGTATTAGTCTGCAAAGAGCACAAAGGGAATTTCCACTGTATTTTGTCTAGCTGTTGAAGCAGTGCATTCCTTTTCTGTTGGAACTACTGGATGAGCGTTTAAGCTTAGGTTAGATAGTTGTATCGCTCTTGATGATGTAGAGATAATTTCTAGAATCAGATTATAATGAACTCACAAATGCAGGAAGTGCTGGTGTATTATATGGATTATTCGTCTTGTTAGAAACAACTAAGATGGTGTTGTTGTCAAAACTGTCCTGTCAGATTGTTTGTGCGGTCTATTATTTATTGACATTACTGTCATTGCCTTGGCGGGATCTGAAACTGTCATGCTTTGTCTGAAGGAATTTCATTCATTTCTTTGGACAGGAGGCCTGGTGAGGAGAGTGATGCTGAGTCATCCAGGGAGACAAGTAGTGATGGCAGCAGTGACACCGGGGCAGAGAGGCGAATCAATGCTTTTGTTCGGGGGACATGGAGTCAGCAGAGCATTGCAGACGCAAATATTCAGAATTTGAGTGGGCTTTCGCTGAGGAGTAAACCCTTTGTGGGTTCATCAAGTGAAGAAAGTGAGATTTGCAATCCCCCAGGCCAGCTTATATTTGAATACTTGGAGCATGATCCTCCATTTAGTCGTGAACCTTTGGCTGACAAGGCAAGTGCATTGTTCTTACGTAGAACAATATATTTAGTTTTCAGTATTTCTACCTTAATCATGAAAAAAGACTCAAAACCTTAGATCCAACCTACAGATTGGAATTCTCACATCACGATTTCCAGAACTGAGAACATACAAGAGCTGCGATTTGTTACCTTCAAGCTGGATATCTGTGGCATGGTATGTTTTTTTCCATGTTATTTTTCTATGCAATTTTTTTTTTTTCCTATCTGAGTTTATATCTGTAATCTTAAAAGAGTTTGTGTGCTATTCTTATTGTAGGTATCCTATATATAGAATACCCACAGGTCCAACATTACAGAACCTTGATGCCTGCTTTCTAACCTTTCATTCTCTTTCCACACCATTTCAGAGTAAGTTGCTTTCTTGCATCATATAGGGATGTGTGTGCGTGTGCGCACTTTCTATTGTCTTCCCTGCCATAGGTAATGACACTGTTGCAATCTTATCTGGGGCAGGTTCAAGCTCTGAAGGGCTACACTTCCCTAATTTGACTGTTAGGGAGGTTCACAGTGCTGACATGTTGTATAAGCTACCATTACCGACTTTTGGGCTTGCTTCATACAAGTTCAAAGTTTCTTTTTGGAACTGTAATGGAGTTTATGAGTGTCAGAAAGCTAATTCTCTGCTGCGAGCTGCAGACAACTGGCTTAAGCTTTTGCAAGTCAGTCATCCGGATTACAAGTTCTTTGTATCTCACAACTCATATATGAGGTGAGGGAGTTTTCATTTTCCAACTCGAGATTTTATTTCATCGAGGGAATTGGCACCATCAATCTTGAAAGAGAAACCAGCTCCCTAGTGCATGTCTTTTGGTTTCAAATGTCGTGGAGTATCAGGACTTGCATATATTCACTTTGGTTCCTTCTTTATGTTAACAAATTTCCTCCCAAAAAAAAAAGAAAAAAGAAAAAAGAAAAAAGAAAAAAGAAAAAAAAGGGTCCAATCTTGATGTTTGTGGAAGTGCTTAGACATGAGAAATGTGTATGGGTGGATGCCTTACACATGGAAGTGATTGTCCAAGATATGGCTCCCTGATGATATAATTGGTGCTAGTTTTTGTTCATGTGAATTGTTGGCTTGCCGATTTTGTGACCAGAAATTTCAGTTGCAGAGGTGCTACAGTCAGCTAATAAGGCTGTTAGATGATGATGAAAAGCTCAGTTATATGTGTATAGTTAGGTCCGCCTAAGTATTGTGTATACTCTTCATACTGACATCTTTTTAATTTAAAAAGCAATTTATAGACTTTGGCTTTCTTTAGTGCTTATGTGATGTTGAAGAGCTAATATTACCGTTGTATCCCATCCTGACGATTTTATTGCACGTCGCCAATTTTATGGTTTCTATATTGTATCCCAAGGAAATGGCTTGTTTTAGACTCATCCAATTTTGGGCATTGCTAAAATAGTTCATGACATTAGTATGTTTGAAATTTCATTTCATCAAGTATTTTTGGAAATTTCATTTCATCAAGTATTTTTGGAAATTTCATTTAATTTGTGCACATTTTGGTGCTTAAAAAATGATTGCTTCTTTTCACAAATTTTATTTTGCTAATAAACCGTACTTAATTTTCGTTGGTGCGACTGTTATGGAGAAAAATGGAAAAAAGAGGAGAATTTGTTATATCAAGATGATGCCGTGTACGCGTGAAACAAGAAAAAGGAAAGAGGGATCCTGACAAGCTGGAGGCAGCCATTTCCAATCCCCGAAACTACTGATGTTCAAATCAGTTGCTTTAGGAAAAAGGTGAAAGAGATAGCAATTCCACTTTAAACTGAGAATATTTGATGCCCAGAAAAGGGATGCTTCTAGCATAAGCGCTCGCTAGTCACTCAACCTTGCTGTAGTCGCTCATCCTCTACATATTACATCGGTAAATATATTATATATGAAAAATAAAAGCAAGCACAAAGGAAAATATGATCTTCAATCTTTTCATTATACACACATAAAGCTCTAACATATTATGCAGATACAGGCTTCCGCTTTTACCTAAATTTATCTATTACAACTTATTACATAAAACTGAATCTCTTCCCTCTTTATGCATAGGCACAGCTCTGGTCCTAGTATTACAATAGCAACTGCATCACCCACATCGCTGATAGCTTATAAATAGTCGTCACCAAGAATAGTTGACAATACCAACCCTTGAACAAACTCACTTTTGCGAGCCTTCTCTTCTTGATCCTTGTCTGATAGCGGTGGCTGTTGCACATGCCTGTCGCCATAAATCAGTGTAAGAATACATTGCAACTAACACAAATCTGTTTTGCAAAATTATTACATACTTAAAATTTCAATGCCAATCAACAGCCACCAAAGTTGGCATTGCTCACCCTCAAGGACTTCATCAATTTTATCTAAAACCAAATTGTATTATTGATACTCCAAAGTTCCTTCTAGATATAGTAATACACCAGTGCATGCACAGGGTGTGCCACAAAATCATGCATCAAGATAGCTTAAACAATTTTGAATGAAATTTCACTTAGTTTCAGATATTGCTTAGAAAAAACTACACTTCTACAAGCAAAATTTACAAAGCCATCAAACCCCCAATATTCTATATCTTGTTGCATTAGAAAGAATTAAAAGCAGTAAAACAAATAAAAATGCCAAGTGATGTACCTTTTGCGGAGGTTCTCATTAGTGCTCTCCTTCACCAAGGTTGGCTCAGCAATCGAAAGTGGTTGCACACTAAGAGGTTCATCAACCTTAGGCGAGTTAAATATAAATGACGACAACAATGGATCAGCCTCTGTATTGGAGGAAGAAACAAAGCATGAAGATCCCCCAAGAAGAGATTGTAGGTTTCCATCTCGTAATTCTTTTCTCAGTAAAGAAAATGTCGAATTTGGTCCACCCCTACGCAATCTCCGTTTGCGCTGAATGTAATCCTACAGTCAAGGAAGACTTGATACCATTCATCATGGACATATGAGGAAACCAAAACCAAGCAACAAAGAACATAAGAACAGAAGAATTATATGCTACAATTATACAAATAAACTGAGTGACCTTGATAGGAAAAAAGTACAAAAAAAGATTCAATTAATAAATTAAGCAGAATTAAATAGCAGAAGAGAAAGGTTAATTCACAAGGTAAATATATATGTGAAGCCAACAAACAGGAAAAGGATATTTTAAAAAAATTCCCATGCTGCATGGTTATGTGGCTAACAATATCCGTTCCAACTCTCTTTGCACAAACAGGGCATACCTGACAGCACAAATTAAACAAACATTATCAGCACGTATACATGATGTTTTAAAGCAACTAGAAATGTAAGAGGAAAATGACAGTATTCAGTAAAAATGTTATTTCAAAACCAGCCCACAAGGCTGCGAAGGCCTAATTAATCAATGCTCCTTATGCATGTTCATCAACCCACACTACCTAAACAAATACTACCACAAAATATTTTCAAAAATCAAGTTCGCAGAAATGAACCAATTTCTCAGCTAATCTACCGCTTTAAATCTTACCACCTAAAACACTAAAATTATGCTGTCATGAGAAATATTCATTTTCAATTCACCAAACAGAACCTGGAAGCTCCTTATTCATTGTCAAAGATCCACATTTCTTCTACCCTTACTTCATTTCCATCTACCAACATTACATTAAAGGCAGCGCGGGGGGTGCATTTTCTTTTTTTCCCACAAAAACTTAGCATTCATAAACTAGAATAGCAATTGCAATTTCCGAGTTGTCAAAATAAACACAAATTATACACAAATTGCAAAAATCATGTTCTTAATAAACTAACGCACAAGCATCACATGCAAATTTCTTTCTTTTTTCTTATAAATTCATGAAAAGAAGAAAAGGAAGCATCAATTTAAAGTCTAACCCACAAAGCATAAGACTAATTAATTTATCACCTAGTAATTTAATAATTAAAATTCCCTTTCCAGAGTTTTGGGGTAATTAATAATTAAAAACTTTACCCCGTTTTTAGCTTCAATCGGATGATCCTCGTCGATGTGGCAACAAAGCCCAACAATGTCGAAATCTTCAGCACAAAACGGGCAAAGAAACATCGCATTCAAATCATCGTCTCCGTCCGTTTCATCGTATCCTCCTCCGATGAACAGATCTGTACAAAAATCAAAATTCCAACAACAAAACGAGTCAAACGGTGTCGTCTGGTGACATTTCTTTTCACAATTTTGTTCAATATAAAACAAAACAAACAGACCAGATCGAGACTGGTGGTGGTAGCGTCTTGAAGAAGCCGTTGAGAGGCGATTGCTCCACAAATTCGACTCCATTTTTTTCGTTTAAGAAATTAACGATTCTTACGGTGGTGGTGGCAATCGCGTAAATTCGTTTGTATCGTCGACTTAATTGTAAAAATTTTAATAAATAAAACCCCCGAGACAAATGAGATATGAAAGGCCAAGGAAGCAACACAACACAACACAAAACTCTCCTTCGACCGAACTTCCGCTGCAGGGGGCAACTCGGGGGAAGTCTACATGAACCATTTGTTTTGCGGAAATACCCCTCGACTTTTCTCTATTTTCGTTAAATGCCATTAGTTACATGAGCTTGGCATCACGGGAAAGGGTGTTGGTTACGTCACCCGCGGAATTACACGGGGCCCACGTGGTTGTAGCACGTGGGCAAAACGTAGTGGTTTTATTTTAGGATTTACATAGAATTAATCGCTCTCGTAGCTCAGTTGGTTAGAGCACCCGTTTAGTAAGCGGGAGGTCTTGAGTTCGACTCTCAACGAGAGCATTTTTTTAAATTTTAATTAATTTTGTTTCTTTTTTTTTTTAAAAGAGAAATTAATTTTATTTCTTAAATAAGCAAAACAAGTAGAAAATGACACAAACGAGCCAAGATAAAGAACAAGCTCGGGTCAATAAATAGTGTAGAACTTGATTCTAAAGGTTCTTGAGAAAGTTACCAATCTAATTACGAGTAAGCTTGAAGCTTTTATCAATGAAGTAGAACCTACTAATAATAACAAACAACTATTTAAATTTGAAGAAAATGGAGAGCGAATGTATTTGAAGATGGTACTATCTCTCCCTCTCATTTTGAGAGCCTAAGAATAAGAGCACTTTTAAAATTAATGAACGAGGTATGATTACCTAATAATAATAATAATAATAATAATTGATTTCAAACTCAGGTTAGACCTTAAAATCCTTGATTCGATTCCTTTGTGAAGATACACCTAGTCGAGAATGCCCTTAGGATAGGTTAAACAGTGAAGGAATCAAGACCATATTGGTCACGCAGTGATGTTTATTGATTTTTTATTTGCTTGCTGAATGATGAGCAAATTAGTTTCTGCACACAAAAACGGAATAAATTTGTGTGCATAGGTGCTATTTGGTTCGGTTGTTACAATATGTTGTGTGTAAATAAGAGGTAAAAGATTAATCAGGTCACATAAATAACGAGATAATTTAGTCACAGTTAAATTATTATAATAATTAAAAGAAAAAAACTGCTATGAAAATCTTGTGCCAAATCGATACTGAATATTCAAAAAGTTTAAATCAACTTTTTATACCTCTAGCTCTCGAAAGTTTAAACTTTCATGACTAATTAAATAAAATTGCTTGAAAACAACTTAACCAATACCGAAGAATAATCTTTTATTCAATAAACACACAGATCATATTCCATATGTTAGGAGTTTAATTAATGAGTCAATTAAATATTATTTAATGTTTCTAAATACATAATTAAATGAAAAAAAAAAAAAACCAACACAACTCTGTGTACTCTATTATTCATCTCAAAAGAAACTAATAATGAAAAGTCTATAAAGGGGTCTATTGTTGAATTCATCCCTATAGATGGGATTTTATATTGAAGATGATGAAGAAAGTGGAATCATTGTACTGGATCCTAGTTGTTGTTGCACGTTCCAATGATGAGCATGTGGATGACTCCAAGTCTCCAGCAAACTAAGATTCGCGGCTTGTGTTGTTTTTGTCTACACGAGCATTGGCATCATAACTTGCGGCATTTTCAAGCGCTTGTTTTCACTCTTCTATTTACTCTTTCATTCAAAGACAATTCCAATTATTTAACAAGTCAATATTCACGTAAAATTATTATATTTAATTTCCTTCAATATCTTAATGTCACTTTTATATAATTTGACAAAAGTTTCAAAATAGAAAAATTTAAGAAATTATGAGGACGATAGAACAAATGAAAGAATCATTATGAATGGGGAGGATGATATAATTTTAAGGGAAATTACAAGTTTTTTATATTAAAACTAATAGATACCACTCACCCTTTTTATTGTTTTTATAATAACTAATAACTCACTCACATAAAAAAAAAATAGAGTAAATGGATCGTTTACTTGATGTTTTATTTTCGTAATATAAAATATATATCTATTATAAGAAATTATAAGAAAAATATATTATTATTAAGTTTTTTATTCACACTAATACCTATTTATCTTTTTTTTAGTGTTTATCTTTTATTTGAATTTCCTTTTACATTATTTATTTATTTAATAATAAAATTAAATAAACCATATTTGAAAGTAAAGATAATATGTAAGAATTTACGACGTGTGGTCTACATGATATTGGCTAGTTAATTAAATAAAGTGAATAAAATTATAATTATTACCCATTTACGAGATGGTGTTATTTAATTAAGCTATAAATTAAAGTGTATAACTTAGTCATTTCTTTGATGGAAGAAAGTTAATTTCATTTGTTTAATAATAGGAGTTCAAAAGTCTTAGTTTATATCTTAATGCTAACTATAAAAAGGTCCCTAACTTAGCCAATTGAAGCTTTCACTAAGTTTTGTTATCCACCGCAAATAGGCTATAAAAGATAGCTTATGTCAACTAGAGTGTGTGAAGAATACTTCGAGCATGAACGACTATCTTCAAAGATATGATCCTATTCACTATCCATAATTATTTTACATATTACTGTAATGTTATGTTTGGGAGGTAGGATTAAGTGTAGAATTTGATTAATTTTGGGACTAATTAATTATCTCATGTTTGGCAAGCCCCACTTTGGATTAGATCATGAGACTAAATTTGAATTTAGTCCTAAGATCATGGGATTATCAATCCCAATTAAAACATGGGTTTAGCTAGGATTAACCTAAAAATAATTGTTTATTTAATTAATTATTACTTGAATATCTAGTGAATATTTAATTTAATAATAACTGTGCTAAAATTAATAATTAAAATTAATAATACCAATAATTGGTTGCTTTTATATAATTTGTTAACTTTTTGATAAAATAAAATATACTTAAAATATTTAATAAAAATTAAATAAAATGTTTAAATAATTTTTAATCTAATGTAATCTAATTTATATTTGTTTATTATAATTATGATTACCCAATAACTAATTTTTTTGCATATTTAATCTTAATTAATTGTCTTTTAAATTAATATTAATATTTATTTTATTATTAAATATTCACAGATAGTTCATATTTATATTTAAATGTCAACTTAAATGCTATTTAATTTTATTTAAAAATAATTTAATATGGTACAATCCAATACTTTACCAAATATAAGATAGTATCATATCATCCAATCTAATCCAATTAAATCTAATCCAGTCCAATCCTAATAATTAGTTTAATCAAATCATGCGTGCCAAACGTAGCCTAAAATTATTATGTCAAGAGAGTTATTAACTATTATGAAAAAAAAAAAAAAATAAGTGGTATATATTGATTTTAATAAAGAATAAACTGACAGTCTCTCTTATATAAACACAAATGTTAGAAAAATAAGATTTTTTTTTCCTTTCGTGCATTATGTGCTCAAGAATGTGATTATGTGCGTTACCAAAAACTCTCATCAACTTTTTTTTTTTTTTAGTTTTACAAGAATATATTTTTTTTAGAAAATTAATCAATTTTTTTAACAAAAACTGCATAATTATTTGTGTTAATTTTGAGTAAACTTAGATAACTGTATATCCATTTAATAACTTACAAAAAAAAAGAGAGGCTATACTCGTTATTGCCATTGACTCAAGGCACTTAACACATGCGTATAGCATGCTGCTCGATGCTCCCAATGTGTGCAAAGGACTTAACACATGCATATAGTTTGCCGCTCGCTGCTCCCAATGTGTACTTGTTATCCACTTTATCAGGAATTGTAGAATACATCAAACTATCAGAAGTAATACAATCAATTAAATTAAAATACACATGACATATATAATTAAATTTAATATAACTGTCATTTACATGATATTTTTTAAAAATAAATGCATACATGTTATATTATTATTTCTTTCATTTAATTCAATTAAAACACTTTGAGATACAAGTGCAAAGAATCCAACAAAAAAAAGGAAAAAATGTATGAAAAAAAAACACATAAAAGTTTATTAATTAATTATTTCTTATTCTTCTTTGAATGATCGAAATTAGCCCTAAAAGATGTTTTCAAAAGGTCAGAAAGCGTAAAATTCATGTCAGAAGTGATTCTCTTGAGTATAGATGCCAGTGAGTTCACATCCGACATGGCTCGATGAGCAGAACCCTCTAATGGAATTCCAAAATATTCCCGCAGTGCTTGCAGTGAAGCCTTTGAAGAAACTGAACCATTTTGCTTCATCAATTCACGAGCAAGGGGAAGAGTGTCGAGAAAACGCCAATTGTCAGGAATGCTCATCGAGCAGCGGCTGAATTCGCTCGTTAGAAATGGCACATCAAAACGACTGGCATTGTGAGCTCCAAATATGGCAATCTCGCCAGGTTGAAGCCGACTGTTTACATATTTGATTATTATTGGAATCAAATCCCCCATCCTGAATAAGAATCTTGCCAATTAATTAATCTATCAAAGCTCAGGTACAAAATTTCGGAAACAAAGAGGATTGAAAGTACTTCTGTTTGTTTGTAACTGTTATACGTGTTTCAGTTAACGGTTGATAGGCACTTACTTGAACTTGAAACTCATACTATCATGTGAAAACTTATCTCAAATGACACAAATATCATTTGTTTATTAAGTAAATTGTGATTTAGCACAATTGTAATTAATAGGTTATGCTGTCACGAACAGTGCAATAAAGTATATTAAACGTCGACCAAAATCACAGTCTACTTAGTAAATACCATATTACATGATGCTTCATTTAAGAAACACTTTGAAATAATTTTAGGAGTGCCTAGCCTTATTGATTTTTAATTCATCATGTATCAATTCTATCCTCGTATCATATATGTCACATTATTTGAAATGGATCTTTAGGATGAGGTTTTGAGATGTCATTAATCAAATTTACAACTACTTACCAGCTTCACATTTGACCGTTAATGATTCTATTTCACAAGATATATGAGATAAGAACCGAAAAGCCATCACTTGATCCTAATTCTGAACGGGCCGTGAGAAAGTTTTAGTTAATTACAAAGCAAAGATTGCATACATACCTTGGAACATATGATCGATTAACCATTTCGGTCGTTATGCCATGAATATGCGAATTCGGAACATGTCTTTCAGGATTCACCAGGGTTTGAAAACAGCTATTCTTCCCCCCTGAAAGATCTCGGATTGCAAATTCAATAATCCGCTCATCATCTCTGAAAAACCCAGTGGTTTCAAGATCCAAACCAAATAATCTTACAAGACACTTGGAATTTCCCATCTCCAGAATTATCGGCTCGGCATCCGAGTACCGAATGCTTGCAAAATTACGTGCCACTGAATTATTGTTTTTAATGTTCTGTTCCACAGTTGTGTCTAAGAATTCATGCCTAAGATGGCTCGGTTCACTGCTCTTAAAGTCACAAGATCTTTGCCAATTTCTTGCTGATATCGGACGCGAGATCCACTTTGCATGAAATGCATGTGCATGAGAAGCCTCAAATCCATTTGATGGAAGCAACCGAAAAGTGCTTCTTGAAGTGAACAAGCTTTCTGTCATTCTGCCAACGTAAGTTGATCCAAGGAATGAAAATGAATGGATTCTGCATCTGGTCGTGGTGGGTGCTTGCAAAATTGATTGCCACATGGCTCTCATCTTCATTCGAACTCATAAAGTACTGGCACCAACCCAAACAAACGATTAAACAAATAAGTAGCAAGAGATCAAAACACTTGTGTTGTGTATGTGAAGAGGGGAACCAGGCAGTTAAAAACGGTTGGTGATATGAAACTTACGGATCGTGCAAAAAACGAGACCCCAAATCCTGCGAGTCATGCGGGCTTGAGGCTGGAACTTCGTTTCAATTGGGCTGAGCCCATTTGCAAAAGCGCTCATATTATCGTGTGCCAGTTGTGTTTGTACTTCGTCCGAGGCCCCTCCCTCTTGTGGCGTTTTTCGGCCTTCACAAATAACGAGGACGCGGCAGGCACCACCCATACAATGATGGATGTTGACTTCTGCTATCCAAGCCAATAATGGCACTACATGCAGATGCTGTCACCTCAACAAACATACCAAAATTCACTGCCGACGTATTATTGGCCCAACAACAGGGATGATAAAATCACAAAAGAGAGTAGAGATTTCAATTTTTGATCGATCCTAAACCTGATGCCTTTTGGCTACAGTGGCAGCTGGCGCCACGACTCTTGTGTCATTTTAGTAGTTTTGTCTAGTGCAGCATTACTTTCATCGCATACACTTCAAGTTTTACAACAGTACCATCTCGAACAAAACATTACAACCGTACACTAATATAAATTAATTATAAGTTGGGAGACATAAACAAAAATTTAAGGGTCAATTAAGAAAACTTGCAATAGTTAGATTGTTAACAATAAGTAGGAGGTGGAAACACTGTATTAGAGAACTGCGTGCCTTAGACATTTTCTATAATCCGCACAAATTTTATGTTATTGGTTATAAATTAAAGCATACAGAAGTTAGTACACATTATGATGAACTCTTGTGACTAGAAACAAAATTTTAATTTGCAATCTCTCCCCCATTAAGAGAATAGGGTTGAAATCTGATGTCGCTTTGGTCACCGGTTTGCTATTAATTTAATGGTTTCTTGTCATGCACCGGCTATGCTGCTTCACTTTTTGTGGCTAACTTGAACTAAATTTGAATATTATTGCCAAAAGCAAGGGGATCCCATTTTTGCCTGCCATGCATTGAGATACAAGAAAAAGGAACTGCTGCTCCACTTGCATGATTTTTTAATATGGAAAATAGTTTCTTTTGTCAACAAATTTTCCTTCCAGGCAAGAGTGTTACAAGACCAAGTACATCGTTTTGAACCCCCTTAATCATGCACCTAATTCCATCTAAAAGAAATGTGCCAGCCAGCTTTAATATATTCTATGTTAATGCTAGATTTGTACGCAACAAAGCAGCCCATGGGTTTTGTAAAATTCAGATGCCAAGTTAACAAAATATTGATCATCAATCATCCGCATTCGGCACACTAGAGACATGTCATGTGAATATATGAACATCCAACAATTAGATTAAATGCTTGGGCACATGAGTATAGCATCGATCCCATTTTTCCACATGGTTCCAAGTTGCCAACTTGAGTGAAAAAGAATACCAAGGTTTATGTGGTATCAGCGATTTGCAGCTTATATGTTACTGCAGCATTAATAATATAAATCTAACAGCATATTCAGGACCTTTTTTTTTTTTTGTGATCTTGGCGTGCAAATTCGAAAACATCAGCAAAGCTGGCGGATTTTATGCCAAAGCATGCAGAAATATAAGTAATAACATGTGTAATATATACATATACATAACTGGCTGAGAGACGAAAGTTCTGAGATGAAACTAGAGTTCTTTGAGTCTTAGGGTCTGCTTCATTACTGTCAATTTGTTTCTCGGAATCTGAAAATTAATTGGAAAAAATAATGACTCCAGACGCGCCACTCAAATTAGTTTATTTATAAGTGTAATAGTAGATCTCGTCAACAAGACATTAAAAACAGGTTTCTAAGTTCTTGTTTCTCAAAGACAATGATTGGACTCCTGTCAAATTCAAGCGTACCATTAATTCTGTGATTAAAGTTGTTGTGGAAAACCATTTTCGGGTGCTTTTCAAAATGATGAGCGATTCTAATTTTCAGCCCATCGCGACAACCAAATTGGCTGGAGAAGGTGACTTGCAAGCCTGGCAGAGGGTGTACAAAATTGAGGAGATGTGGATCTAATTCCAACTAGGCAGTAGTGCTAGTACAACATAGCGTAAGGGTACCCCCTTTTTTGTCAATTGACCGACAGGTAGCTCGAGGCCGAGACTCTTCACTTCAATAATTCTGATTGAAAATTTTGAACGCGATATGAGAGTTGGATGTTGGGGAGCATAACTTCTAATGCCACGTGCTCAATTTATCTCCCCTTACATTATTGCTACCGCTGATGTATCCCCATTCATATACGGATAAAAATGAGTGAACCACCACCCTTCGCCCAAGCAATTTTAGCATTGAATTTGTCTTGTCTACATACGCTCACACCATAGCTTCTGTACTTCAATATCCCACAATTGCACTGTCTAGTGCGTTACTTTCGTAATTTTATGTATGTATGTATGTATGTATGCATGCATATACACACACTTACACACACACGCACGTGCATTACCATGAAGTCTCAAAAATGTGTAGTAGTTGTTGCAAGAATCCGGAGAGGGAGAGAAGGAGGAACCGACTAAGGGAAAGGGTTAAAATAAAAGCCCTGGATGGATCTTGCTTGTCATGCTTGATTATTCTCAGGACTCAGGAGAGATCGGAATACTACCCTTTGCCCCTTGAACAACTAGCCAACTTACCTCCTTTATCGAATAACATAAATTAAATTGCCTATATTATATAAGAAAAAGTCTCTTGCTTAAGCTATATGTATACACACACAGCCACATGTGCATTATTGTGACGTCGAAAAAATGTGTACTTGAAATTATAAATTAACTAAACACACATATGTAATACACTGACGCTTCAAAAAATATGTAATCAAAATTATGAATTAATTAATTTTTAGCGTACAGCAACATTCGTACTCTTAATCTCATATCTATAATAGAAGCGTCAGATATTATTTCATCAAATCTCGTATCATATCATGAATATTAAGTTTGGATAAGTGTCAGATGTTGGTAAAATTTAAAAAAAAAAAATTAAAAAAATAGATACGCGTCCAATCAAGTGATATGCAAGTACTTTTATGAACAAAATTTAATGGAAAATTCGTTCCAAAAAAAAAGTCGGAGATTATTTGGATTCAACCTACTAAAGCCGCCTACTTTTCTTTCTCACTCGAGCTTTCTTCTTCATCCTCTCAATTATTTATTTTTCATTTTTTATTTTATGGTGATGGTGATGTGTATGAGAGGCGCACGTACGCCACGGGTGGCCCCCAACGTTATTTCGGCTCGATGTCTCCATCTGACGATTGGGCCCCACCTATACAGCCTTTTCCGCGTCGGCCCCACGCTTATATTTGTTCATTCGTTTTTTATTTGCTACAACAGTGTTAAGGGTCCGGTCTCCCTCCTTCTATCTCAACCAGATACTAACACGTGTCCGTCCGATGTTTGCGCTCGAAGATGATCCAACACGTCACGTCTGTTGCTCCTTCACAGTTTGCTGATGTGGAGTTACTGACAGCTGGCCTGGAGGGTCCCACTTGTCCTTTCCATGGGGCCCCTTCTTGTTTTGAACTAGAGCTGGATGTTTTGGAGTGAAAAATTGTGAATTTTGAGATTGGAAATAAACATTCTGATCCCTAAGGTTTTAAGATATATTAATCAAGGGCATAACTTGTCTAATTTTATCCAATATGTCAACAACTCCGACTTCTTTTTAAAATTTAAATAATCACAATATCCTTATGAGGCTGAACTTTATCAATTTTAATTGTGTATTGTATAACATAATTAGAAAGAGCATTTCAATTATTTTAATGATTCATTTTTCATCAAAGAGACATCTCTCTTTTATATACAAACTTTCTTTACCAATTTTACACGGCTTCTTCTATTGGAGTAAAAATATATTTCTTTCTTCTACTTAAATTTTGTTATGTGGTAGATATGAATTTCTTCTTCTTCTTCTTCTTTTCATTTTTTGTTTATTAAAATATGTTTTGTTTTTGCACTATAGCTTTCAAGTTACTGTACCAATTGATATTAGTGATGGACAATCATTTACAAGAATTTAGTATATATTTGTATATAGTTAACTTCAAACTAATTTTGTATCTAGTTAACTTCAAATTAATATTGTGTACGCTGATCTAAAATATAACTTAAACAATATTTTGGTACTTCTTTTTTTTTTTTTAGTGTGTCAATACGATCTTAAGAATTTATCCAAATATTTATAATAATTGACTGACCATAAATTTATCTCAATATCGATTATGGACCTACTACTGTACTATTTTCAGAGGGTGGTACTTATTGATTTGATACAATATCTTTACTTAAAAAATAATAATGGAAAACCTTAGGGAGATTAATGTTATTACCTAATTAAAAGTTTTGTGATATGATGTAATTGAATAATTGATGGTTTGATACCATCGCCTTTTATTTTGCACTAGCAAACAAAAAGTTAAAATAAACGAGTTTTTAAAACGAACACGCTCAACTTATGGGTAAGCTTTTTGACAATTTCTTGTTTTCGGATGGTTCCACGCGAGAGCTCACATATAATGAACACGGTTTTGGTGATTAATATCCCATTTATGTCTCTAATAAGCAAAAGTTGAATATCCATTTTATTATACTAAATTTAGCGATTAGGGGTCATATTCTTTCTTACAATTATGGATATGTAAACCACTTATGGTTAAAGGCAACGTGTGAGGTTCAAAATTCAAACTCATTAAAATGAAATGTTGTTTATATTATTTCGCGTGTGCCTGTGTCCGTTTCCCGTGGATAGACGTGACAATGCAATAAAATAATAATGGGATAAATTTTTGGATTACTTCTTTCATAAAATAATAATTTTTAAAATACTCCTCAAATCATCATAATATCGAGTTATCTTATTTTTATTTAAACGATAAAGAGAAAAACAATGGTAGATTGATGAAAAATTATCATTTTTGAGGGGGATTGATCTATAATTAATTCATGATAATATATGTTGCTATAGTTGCTGTTTTGAAACAGAGTAATTTGTCATTTTGAGTGGAATAAGTATCTCTCGAATATTTATAAAGATTAAAATTAACATAGTGCTTCTTAAAAATAATTTAAACTGGTTTCAATAATAATCTGATTGTAAATAATTAAATATCAGTTATAGTCTGATGTAACATCGAAAATAATTACGGTAGTATCAATGTAATAAAAAAATAAAAGTTGGTTATTCAAAGTAAATGAATTTTATCAAAATTCAGGAACATAGAGAGCAATTCAAAAGTGCAACAAATTAAGTAAAAGATTTTATACAACTAAACGGCACACTCCGCTCATGATTCAAGCCAGGGGGGGCACAAGCACAGCACAAAAAGTGAAGAAATATATAAAAGTTGCGGATGAACGAAAAGCTACATAGACTTTTTCTCCAACTTCCATGACGTGCCACGTGGCAAGCAAATCCCTCCAAAGCAAATGATAGTTTAATGGCGCGCGTGAAGTAATGCTCGCGGTTACACATATTCGATTTTTCTTAAAAGCATCTCCTTCCCCATGAAAAGCTAAACCCAGAGCAAGAAAAAAAAACAATAAACAGTTACTTTTAAACCATTCAACTTTAAAGATTTAAATCTATTGGGAAAATAAGACGCACAAAGTTACTTGCAAAATATCACTTGCATGCAAGTGACAGTTTGTTTTTATCGCCGGGGTTTTTTCTTGGATAGGGAGCTCTAAAATCAAAACCCTAAAAAATTGCAGATTTTGGAGGGTGAATAGTCGAAAGTGTGATGTATATAATTCATCGTAAGAGAGAAAAGTTTACAGGGGAATATACGTTTTCAGAATTCTTCTTTAGCTGCTGTCGCTGCTTTCCTTGCTGTGGGAAAAAGCAAACAAATTATTTGTTTAATTGATGTGCCTAAGCAAGTGGGATGGGGAGGTTTGTAAATTGAGATTCATTATAATTAAATCTTGTTTAATCATTTAGAATCTTGCTCGCTTGATTTCTTAATTGCACAGAGCAAGGTTTGTCAAAGAAGTTCATCATTTATTTCTTAAGTTAGAAAATCACGTGAAATGAGCATAATAGGCAGCTTTATTATTTGGGCGACACGGGTCGTTTAATTCTTTTAATGAATTCATTCATTTTAGTCAAAACATTTAAGAGTAAATCAATTCGAGAACAATATTTCTATACATATTTTGTTGTTTCTATTGACATCGATGCAAGCCTTTTAATTATCTTCAAGTTACATCGCAGTTGAACGGTAGCATAATCAAGATTTATTGAGAGGCTAAATCATACAATCACTAAATATAACTTAAAAAAACATACATTTGGAATTGAAATTTCGACATGGGTCTATCCAAAGCCGAAATTCATGCAATCGAGCATAGTTAAAACGTCTATTTTGGACTTGAATTTTTAGTTTTTTGCCCTCCATCTTGAAGGCAAGAGTGTTTTGCTCTCGGACCGCAGGCCAAAGCTTGTGATAAAAACATTTTCTGAAATACGAAAAGCATTGGAATTATATTCATAAAATATTATAGATAAAGAAGAAGGTAGGTGAATTTAGGTGGGTTAGAGACCGAGTCATAATTTTGACCTTTTAAAAGAACATGAATACTTACTTATTAATCTCACAAGACAAAAAGAAAAAAGAAAAACAAAGAAATAAGTTCAACATAAAAGGCCAAAAAAGCGTGGAGGGGGTGACTGAGAAATTAAAAACTTAAAAAAAACTGTGGAACAACATAAGCCAAGGAGACCTTATCTTTTGATGCGGCGGACGGGGGACACGTGTCGGATGGGGGAAGTGGGTAGATGAGGTGGCTGCGAAAATTAAAGCTCTTGGTCAGACGACGAGAGAAGCACACTTTGCTTGGACTGTAAAGATCGAACCAAACGCGGCCTTAAAAGGAGTGCTTAACGGGAATAACCCCTTCTTTAGCTCCGTTTGTTGGGCCTCACATTTTTCAGGGGGGTTCCGTAACTGCCGTTAGCTGTTCTTCTTTTTAGATTTGTTTTCTGAAAATCAAAATAATAATTTTGAAAGTTGTTTTTTTCTTTTTTTGTAAAAAAAAAAAGAAAAAAAAAAAAGGCAGTAGTAATATGTGATCAAAGTGTGGGGGTGACCAATCTTAGGACTTGAAAGTGGAAGACGAAACCACCCCACAAAGCAAGTGGTTGGTGGCATGGCAACATTAGCTTTGAGATGAAAAGAAATTATTGTTAATGTTACTACCACTTAAGCTTTTTAAGGTGTCATTATTAGGTCAATTTGAGTAACTTGCTTGAATTTTGATAAAGAATTTGACCCATGCAACTATCAAAACATGTCAATGCCATTTAGGACTTGAATTAGGTGGACTCACACTAGAACTCCATAAAATTGATCATTTTCATTCAAAATAATAATAATAATAACGACCCAGTTAAATGCTCAAATGCATTCCTCCGCATTGCATTTTCCCTAAAAGTGATTATCCTGGGAAAAGTTAATGCTCTTTAATTCCTTGAGACTAATATTGTAATCGTGTGTCTCAATTAATTCATTTAACTTAAATTCAATTAAAAAAAAAAAAAAGAGATCGTATAAAGCAAATTCAACCATAAAACACACAAAGAATTTTTTTTTTTTTGGGAAATATAGAAATAACTTTGATGTTATTATGAACTACATTTTTTCAAATTAAATACAGGTTCAATAATTTGATGATCTCTCAACATTTGAAACTGTTATGGTTTCTTAAAATTAAACAAAAGCACAACAACTACGAACGATAAAATCAAACAAGTCCCCACGCACTTGAACATAACCGTTACGAAATATAATCAAATATATATATTTTTTATGAATTAAACATAAATATATGATTGTTACTACAGTATATATTTTTATTAAATTTACGCATCGGAGAGTAAGGTCAAACACATGACCAATATATAATTATCACATTTTTTAAATTAAGCAGAAACACAATAGTTCCAATCAAACAAAGATGAGACAGGCTCAATCACTCGGAGCTTGTTTGTTTGCGGCAGCAAGATACATGTATCCTGTTAATTTGTTGTTATTGACTTGTTATAATTATTGTATGGGGGGAAAACGGTTAAAGTAAAAACAGTAAAACTTGAAACAGAGTTTAACGTTGTTGGACTTGTGAGTGTTTGCTGTTGGAGTAGATTTAGATGCGCGGAGTTAGTTAACTTCATGTGTGAGCTGGATCCACTCTCCCAGGACTGTCCCACTTTTAAAATTTTGTTTGTTCAAACAATTATATTCACTAAAATATTACCATTATATAACTTTTTTCACTAAGCCAAATTCAGCTTCAAGCCTTGACACAAAGCCATGTCTTCTTCAACGTCAATCTCTCCAAAAACTTTTTTTTTTCTTAATAATAAACTCAAATCTCTCTAATTCTTTGCGTATCTCATCTGGGTTCTTTGAATTTCGAACTGGGTATTAATATCTATCGCTATCCTTTTCATGTCATCATCAGGTTGAAGTTTCAACTTTGCAGCATGTAAATTCTTCTTTTATTAGTTGTTGTTTCACTGTGTTTCTTCTTGCTTGTTTTTGGGTATCAAAGTTTTTGAGATATGAATCTCAATAACGAAAAAGGATCCATGTCAACGGCTAGCTCAAGTGTCGCTGTTTCCGATCAGTTTCCGGCTGGCTTACGTGTCCTTGTTGTTGATGATGATCCTACCTGTCTTAGGATCTTGGAAAAGATGCTTAGGAATTGCCTTTATGAAGGTACTATTCAAGCTTCTTTTTTTATGTCTTGTAATTTCATTTCTGTGTTCTTAGAGTATATTTTTTCCCCCTTCATTTGGGGTGTTTTATTGCATGTAGTTGACTTTGAATGTTCTTCTTTTGTGATTTTTCAGTGTTTGATATGATTTTGCTGTTGGTTTGTTGTCGAAATGAGAATAAGATGAAATTTATCAGATTCGGTCTTATTTTTCAAACCTATTATATTCTGTTTTGAAGTATCCTATGTTAGCTAATTTTAAAGTTACTTTGAAACTTCTGCCTGTTTCGGTAATCAGTCGGTGATTTAACTTGTTCATATCTGGATCAAGAGAGTTATTTTGTAGGCCTGTACTTTTTGTAGATTTAAAGTTGTGTAATCAAGTAACTGTATGAATTGTTGATTAAGCTTAAAATTGGGTTTTCAGTTACAAAATGCAATCGAGCAGAGATTGCTTTGGATATGCTTCGAACAAACAAGAATGGGTACGATATTGTTATCAGTGACGTTCATATGCCAGATATGGATGGATTCAAACTCCTTGTGCAGGTCGGGCTTGAGATGGACCTGCCGGTTATCAGTAAGCGGCCTACTCAATGACTCTCTTTTGAGGACTTTGATTCTGTTAATTTAATCTGACTCGTGCTATTGTACAGTGATGTCTGCGGATGATAGCAAACAAGTTGTCATGAAAGGTGTTACTCACGGTGCTTGTGATTATTTAATTAAGCCAGTTCGAATTGAGGCACTGAAGAACATATGGCAGCATGTGGTTCGGAAGAGGAAGAATGAGTGGAAGGACTTGGAGCAGTCAGGAAGTGCTGAAGAGGGAGATCGGCAACCAAAACCATCTGAAGAAGCAGATTATTCTTCCTCAGCAAATGAAGGAAATTGGAGAACCTCAAAGAGGAGGAAAGATGAGGAAGAAGAAGCGGAAGAGAGGGATGATACATCCACTTTAAAGAAGCCGCGCGTAGTTTGGTCAGTTGAGCTCCATCAACAGTTTGTGTCTGCCGTTAACCAGCTAGGCATTGACAGTAAGAGTCTTTGGACCTTATCTTGCTATTTGCAGATGCTTGATATCTTCTTATGATTACGTACCTAAGTACCTAGCACTGCCATTCAGATAGGGGATGAAAAAAGTACACCATATTCTCTGTTCTTGTCTCCTCTATCTTAATTCGGACTGAGAACCGCATTAAATTTATTGATGTTGGACTTGAAAGTTGTCCTTGATTTCATTTATTATCAGAATATAGTTTTGTGTATGGCTGCTCTCAATATATCACTTTTACATTCCAATTCCTGTTGCAGTATTTCGTACTTATGCTTTTGCATTGATGTATACTGCAGAGGCTGTCCCTAAGAAAATTCTGGAGTTGATGAATGTTCCTGGACTTACTAGAGAAAATGTTGCCAGCCACCTTCAGGTACGGTATAAAACTCTTGAACTTAGAAAATTCTTCAGGATATAGAAATTTGAAACTTTTATTTCTTTGTTAACTTGCATACACAATATATTGGTTATGTTCCTGAATTATCCTTCTTCTTCGGTTATTCTAACTATTTAACCATGTGGTGCAGAAATATCGTCTGTATCTTAGAAGACTAAGTGGAGTGTCACCACACCAGGGTAATTCATTTGTCAGTTCCCATTCCCAAGAACCACCTTATGGTTCCCTGTCTTCGCTTACTGGGCTTGACTTTCAAACTCTTGCTGCCACTGGTCAAATTCCAGCTCAAAGTCTCGCCACACTTCAAGCAGCAGGACTTGCAAGGTCAGCTGCAAATCCTGGGTTACCAATGCCCCTTGTTGATCAAAGGAACATTTTTAGCTTTGATAATCAGAAGTTAAGATTTGGAGAAGGGCAACCACAGCATATGAGCAGTGGCAAACAAATGAACTTACTACATGGAATTCCAACAACCATGGATTCGAAACAACTTGTCAATTTGCACCATTCTGCTCAATCCCTTGGCGGCTTGAACATACAAGTCAGTGCCCATGGAAACCCAAGTGGCCAGAGTAGCCCTTTACTCATGCAAATGGCTCCAACGCAATCACGAGGGCAGATACTAACTGAAACTACTGGAGGTCAAGTTCCCAGGCTTCCAACATCTGTTGGGCAACCCATACTATCAAATGGGGCTGCTGGTGCGATCTTAGCAAGAAATGGGATTGGTGAAAATAGTAGAGGGACAGGGTACAATTCAGTTTCTCAAACATCTTCAGTGTTAAATTTCCCCTTAAACCACTCAACAGAATTGCCAGGCAATAGTTTCCCTCTAGGAAGTACACCAGGAATATCCGCAGGGATGTCCGCTCTCACAACTAAAGGTGGATTTCAGGAAGAAGTCAACTCCAACATTAAAGGATCTGGAGGATTTATGCCGAGTTATGATATTTTTAATGATTTGCAACAGCACAAGGCCCACAACTGGGAGCTGCAGAATGTGGGCTTCACCTTTGATGCTTCTCAGCATTCAAACTCTCTTCAAGCCACTGTTGATGTAACATCTTCAGTTTTAGTTAATCAAGGATATTCTTCTAGCCAAAGGAACCTACAGAATAGTAATGTATCAGCAATGGGCAAGCCAATTTTCTCAGTTGGGGAAGGGAGCGAGCATGGGAATGCTCAGAATGTTGGTCAGCATCCCAATAACCTTCTTGTTGATAACTCAACAAGAGTGAAAACTGAGAGAGTTACAGATACAAGCTGTCAGCCTACACTCCTCCCTCAACACTTTGGTCAGGAAGATCTTATGAGTGCAATTCTGAAACAGGTTTGTTACTGTCTATATTTCATTTAACCTCTAAACATTCTTGCATATGTATGGTTGTTTACCTGTGAAAACTTTTTCTGAACTGCAGCAGCAGGATGGCCTTGGACCAGCTGAGAATGACTTCGAGTTTGATGGGTATTCCCTGGACAATATTCCCGTGTAGTTCGTGGCTGCAACTTCGGAAGTACATACCACAGAAATAGTTGATGGTAGAGAGGATTGCATGATTTCATGTAATTGCATCTTCCTTTTTGACTATCGTGTTTTGCTGGTTTTATTTGCACATAAGAAGATCAGGCTAATGATATTGATTGGGATGGGATCAATTGCATCAGAAGATATTTGTGAAGCGTGTAAAATAGCAGTGCATGATATGCAAAGGCGTACATGCAAAATTTTTGGCTGTTTTCGGTAGCAAACTCCAGCAACAAGCAACTAATTTTAGGGGCCTTGTGATGATGTCCTTTGGTTTTGAGGGCATTTGTTAAGTCCTGAGGCGACATTGTTTGTAGACATCTGCAGACTTATAGGAGCCTTTCTAACTCTAATAACACTTCAAAATTTGGTTGCTTTTCTTCATTTATTTTTTTGAAATATTCGTACCTGTCCTCATTTTTCCTTGCTATGTTTTCTTTTCCGCACATGTGAGGAAGTAACTTGATGTACATATTCCATTTGACTGCTAGACCCAGGGTCTTGGTATTATTCTTTCCTGGTTGTTATCGTGTACCTACATTTGAAGAGATTGTCAATTAAGCTTTCTTAGCTTTTGCCGACTCGGTTAAGTACTGGATCGTGTGACCTTTGTTCTTTGCGTGTATGTATACACAGTTCTCCGCATTCATTGTTGAAAACCTCTTTGTTGCTGCCCCAAAATTTTCCAGTAGTGTACATGATATGTCATAAGCTTGAAAGCTTGAACTAAAAACTTGTGGAGTTCGATAATGAAAAATTTCGACAACTCGGAAGTTCTTTTTCGGCGAAGTTGAAGGTAGGAAAGTTGTATTAAACGACGTTAACTACAGTCACTTCACTAGTGTTTATTCTGGTTCTTTGGATTAGGCGGTATCATTTTTTTTTCGGATATCAAGTGGTATCAGATATCATTAAAAGACGTTGCAATTGTTATTATACATATTGAGTTGCAGGATGGCTACACAGGAAATTGTCAACTGAACCCCCTGATGACCAGGCGCAAGATCACTTGTAAGGGATCGGTCATTTGCCTCTGTGACTGCAAGAGCGGAGGAATAACTCCGGAAATAGTCCTCACAAGGAATATTCCTCAATGAAAACCAAATCTACGTTGATTTTAACAAAAGGCATTCATGAACATCAAATAATCATCACATCCTAGAAAGCCGAAAGATACTAAACGTATAAACAATCAAACTAGGCAACTCTATCCACTAACTCTGTACGACTAACCAAATTCTATAGCTGTTTATATTATAAGGTTCCATAATTTCTATCATGTGAATCAACTACATGGCTAACATCATGCAATTATAACATATTGTATATACGAATCATAGTGTACATGTCATCTGGTGAAGTCAATCATCACAAGTATTTAATCAAAACTACTGAAAGAATAAAAAAATCAGCGAACACTGCCCTTATCCAATGGCTATTGCTGCTACATCAACAATAACACAAATGCAGCTGCAAGGACCAAAAAGAGTGAAGCTGAGCTCTTTGTATTACAATCACTTGTAGGATATATTGAAGGAAGCGAGCACTCCTCCCCGTTGAAGAATACTTTAGTAGGAAACCCATCTCCAAGAGGCACATTAATTCCGGGGGTACCTTTCTTTTTAAATGAGATCACTGACTGTTGTTTCCCAGGCACTCTAGGATCCTTCTCAGGATTGGCTCCGTTTGTCTCGCCCACAAGAAAGTTCAATCCTGGAAGACCCTGCACGAATATAGTATTGTTGGCACCATCCAAAACAGTTCCATTGAATGAGTATGCTGCTTCAAAACCCGGAGCTGCTTTGTCCAACTGCATCGCAGCAAACCAATCAGGAAAAGCAGTTTCATCCCAGTTGAAGATTGTCACTCTTGCAGTCCATCCACGATTATAGTCTGTATGTAAATGCCAGTTAATACTGACACCACAATTATCTCCACAGGGCATTGGGTTTGGCACCTGTCGGTGTTTAAGATCCGCCCAAGCTCTTGCCAGAGAAGAACGATTCTCAAAGGGAACAAGAAGTGCTTCAGGCGGAAGGAGAATAGCGGGAGCAGTAGTACTACAAGTTTGGCTTGTACTCTTGCACCCACATGCACAAGTTTTGCATGGGACAACAGAGTCATTGTAATAAGCAGAAAATGATGCACAGCACTTAGGGCTCCCTCCCTTGGGCCGTGTAATATTGCACACAACTTGCCAGCTGGCAAAAGCAGTTCTATTTGCTGGACCACCGCTGGGGTCCGGGAAATGGCTGGGGCTCACCCTCACTGGAGGGCCACACTGATAATTAGGGTTGAGTGTCCCGTTGATTTTCCAGTTCTGAGGTGGTGTGAGCTCAGATCTATTGAGATCAGGTGGCATTTTGAAGACCTGCAACTGAAAAACTGAAGTTGACTTGCTTGGATCCATTGATGGTGGCAAGATAGTACCATTTCTACAACAGAAAGGGACTAGCCCAAGGGTTGTGTCATTAGCCATTGTAGGAGGCAGGTCGATTATGGTTGGCCTTCTCTCACAATTCAACACGTTGGCAAAGTCTAAGTCCCTGTAGTATGTACCTTGTGGACCATATATGCAGTCAGATGAATCAGCAAGATAAGGGTAAGCCCCTTTCATTGAGTAGATAAATTCATCATGCATCCAGTCCCAGCTCAATTTCCAATTATCAAGACGGCCAATTGGGTTATGGTTTGCTACTGTAACCTGCGCCCAATAATTTGAGTCATATGTTCTAGTCACATCATACATGATAGTAAGATCACCACTTTGGCGTGGCAAGAAATTATCATCAACTGTGAAGTTTGATGTAGCATTCGCATCTTTCATGCAACATATGTGCATCTCACTCTTACCTGAAAATCCATCATCATAGCCATCAGCAAGCGCAAACAAATACCATATAAACAAAAATGACACACAATATTTTCTAAAATCCAATCCAATATATTCAGCACAAAAGAGAAGAATGTATAGCTGATCCTCACAAATAAATAATCCGTCATTCATTCTCTACTTCCATCAAAAAGTTCATCGGGTTATCCCATCAAAATCGGGACAATTGCATACATATAGTCAACAATGCCATTTCTAATGCAAAACATAACTGTCCAAGTTATCAAATATATGACACACTGCTTGATGCACTCATGCAGCCAATTTCAAGCATCATACGTTCAAGCCACATAGGTTTCTTCTAGAATATTGCCAGATCCATTACAACATTACAACTTTGCGCCCACATACTCTGTCACACACATCATCATCATCAGCATCATCATAACATAACCGTATACACTAAAATCGTATACATAAATAAGCAACAAACAAACACCCATATCACAAAATGAAAAAAGAAAAAAAAAGAAAAAAGAAAAAAGAAAGAAACACATTTTTTTTCTAAACAATTTTTCCCCCTGGGAAAAAGAAAGGATCTTTACCTTGCCTAGTCACAGGAGAGCACAAGAACCCATCATTAGCAAGGCTAATATTCTTCGGCATGGGCACATCAGGTAACCCAACACCAAACTGAGTCCCCACAATCTTAACCTGGACCTGCATCTGAGTCAAGTCACCAGCCGTCATCACTGCCGTCTTCAAGTCAGACATCGGGAATCCAGCAAAAACGGTGCCGTTTCCGACACTAGCAGGGAAGCTATTCCCATCAAACAACACCGCGTTTGACGCAGACACCAAAATCTCCTCGTGCTGAAACCCCACAAAAGCCCTCCATTGCTTCAGCTCTTCGAGCCCGTTGTTCAAAACAGTAAGCGTTGACTCGAACCGATACGCTTGGTGCTTCGGGTTGTCGGGCGGGAGCTTCGACCCAGAGTCGTAGGTGTAAGATAAGAAAACGTCGTTGCAGGCGTTGGCTGCCGGTGATGGCGCTTCTGGAGTTGCTGGTGATTGAGAGATCGTAAAGGGCAGCGTTGTAAATAAGATGAAAATTGAAACCCAGTTCGAAGCCATGGCTTTTGAGTTTTTTTATTTTGTTTGTTTGGAAGGATTTTGAAAGTGGGCTTTGTAGAGACTCTGTGGGAAAGGGGAACGCGTGACTGAAGAGATGTAGTAATAAGACAGCTTACCGTAAGCTGTACCTCGGAAAACATGTTTTTTTCATTTTGGGACAATAACAAATGGATCCCTTTTGTTTTGGTAAACCACAGAACATTCTAATTCTAAAATACTCCTACAAAGTCGTCACATATATATAACTCATCGTTTTATCAATAAGTGATGTTATTAAAAATATCAGCATTACCCTAGCTACGCCAAACTTATTTGATTTAGAGATCAGTTCTAATTTATTTCATGATTTTTTGATACATAAAATTCTTAGTCATCTTAGTTCAGGTCTTTACAAATGAATTAAAAAAAAATTAAATTGATGAACTAAATAACTTAGTTCAGTTCTTAAGTTTATATTGATTTCAATTTTTCAAAACAAACATGTTAAAATTAGATCTATTTTTTTAAAGATTAAATTAAATTAAAAATATCCAGTAAAACTAGAATTAATCCTATTTATAATTAGATTTATACAATCATTAGTACAACAATAAAATATAAGAGTCTTGTTCAAAGTACACAAACTTAAGAACTTGAAGTAAATAAAAAAGAAATTTAAAGTGATATTGACATATTATAAGAGTAGAGACACACATTACGAAACTTCAAATTATATATTTAATTCCGATTTTTCAAAAATCGAGGACTTGATTGTTATTATCTTATTATTATTATTATTATTGGCTTTTCTTTTGTTTTTCAAATTGAATCGACTGAGTCAGTTCAGACGCGACTCGTTCTGGGGGTTAATAAGTCGTAGGTGGTAACTTGATTTGTTTTCTGGCATTCAAAAAAATAAAAATAAAAACAAAAACAAAAGTAGCTGTTTTTTATCTTCTTTTTTTTTTTTTCAAAGTGATCGTTGCGAAGGAAAGAGCCGTTGTATATATAAGTAGGAGGGCTCTACTTTCCTGTCACGCTCTCAATCTTTCCAATTTTTGAATTCATGATGCTGAGAGCACGTCTTTTCATTGCACCGGACCCCACCAACGTGCCGGCCGCGTCACTCCATGCGTGTGCGTGCCTGGTTAATAGGCACACTGCAATAAATGGGCTTCAAAACTGGTATTTAGGCGTCCAGTTTTAAGGCCCAATTATGGATCCTCAAGTATGTCAACGGGACGAAATTGGACCTGGCACTTCTGACGGAACTTTCTTTGTTTTTCATTTTTTTTCAATTTAATAGCATTTACCATTTCTATGATTATATAATAATAATATGCCCATAAATTGCACGAAAGAGGTCCAGGTTTCTTGTAAAACTTATTTGCTTGCATGGCGTTTTTTGCTTTTGTTTCAAGATTGGGTGGATATGCATTTGAGTCTCCTCCTTTGAACATTTTGACCACATCTTCCTTTCATTCTCTTCGTTGTTCCAATTATAATCTTTAAAGATAATTGAGATCACTAAAATACTTACAAAAAAATTTGAAAGAGTTTAGTTGATAATTAGGGTGATGATTCTCATAAATATAGCTTGAAGTAAAAGATTAAGACCGAGCCCAACTTGAGATATGATGATACGCAGAAACTCGGAGCTAAGCAAATAGAAAATTTGGGAGTTTTTTAGACCGCGAGATGAGGACTCCGGTGGCTTGGGAAAGAACAGACGGCCCGGGATCCAACAACCGAAGCACATGCCGTGAATTCAATTATTGACAGCTACTGCTGAATTTTTTATTTGAAAAGAGCTGGTGCTGATGTTACTCTTACCAAATAGCCGTTGTATCAGGCTACATTTTTGGTCTTAAACAACTTGCTTGCACCATTAAGTCAATAACTACCATAAGACAAATGTTTCATGAAATTAATAATCAAATGAATTGACACGTCCAAACAGTAACGTTTTCCTTATCAGTCAAAAATCACAACTCTGCTTGAACGCTCTTCTTGTAAAACACTTCTGTTTTTATAGGTATAAGATGATACATAGTATACATTAAGAAATTAAGATAATTTGAATTATGAAATGTCATGGCAATAAATTGGTTGGTTTACCTGATAAAGTCTCCAGTGAATAGATTCTATTCTCCCATGTGTACGAAAACATTTTCTCCCAATTTTTGATAGGAGAACGCATCAAATAAAATGAAGAGAGATTTGATAATTATTCATTTATCATCAGCTGCATGCCTCTATTCTTGCTTATATTTTAAGATTATATCTAGAACATAGTGTGAAAAAATAAAAACGTAATCATGGCATGGACAATAACATCTAGAAAATCTTTTGTATATAGAAGATAATACAATCAGCCAGTGCAAAAGAACAAAAGATTCTCTCTTTATTCAAATATCGTACTTCTGAAACTTTGTTAGGCAACCAAGAGAGCACAAACAGGGGACGGCATATAAGCATGCAAGGTAATATCCCTTTGAGCATCTGCATGGATAAAACCACCACCGATGGCGGCGTCACTGCCACGCCATCTGGCATCGAAGACCCCAGAAGCTTTATTAATTCTTTTGACTAACTTTTTGGGGAAACTTTTAGGGCTTACTCGAAGAAGCTCCGCCTTTATAAATGAATCTCTCGCTTCACAACTGTTGCAAATTGTTGGCTTGTGATTATTCCCACGAACATGCTTGCTGCATTTTTGTTTCCACTGCTTCTTGAAGCCCTTAACTCAAAGACATGCTTAATTTCTCAATGAATGTGTGTGTTTGCATGCACATTGCTTGAGAAATCTCGCGTTTGTGTACGTGTGCGTGTGCGTGTGTGTCTATATGCATATATATATATACACGGTAACTAACTCATGAGGTGATGGCAAAAATGCAATTTTCGCACAATATATTGCCAGTTTGGAGTAACTGCATGAGTTCATGTAATAGAGCATATACATGCGTACCCAGAAAATAAATGAATCTTATCTGTCTACTTGAATCTGAATCCATAAAATGTGACACATATATGACCAGGTCATTAATTTGGATTTAATGCGGAATCCAGGGGCAATTATCGTATATTATTTCTTCCTTGAGTTAGAAAAAATCTAAAATAATTCTCAATAAGACACCTTTCCGATGAACATGATCCAATTTTAAGGCTATAAGCCTCCCACAAGACAGAGTAGCTGTCAATAATTGAGTTTGTTATTGTGGGAGGCTTGTGCTGGACTGAAACAGATGGGCTCGCAAATGAGCAGTAATTAGAACGTGTAATTTTGTTGGCACCAAGGGACCACTTAGAGTTGGACCCATATGAGAGAAACGAAGTTTAGATCCCATGCTAATTTCGGTTGTGTTTAAACGGCTTGGCCTGAAATTTTGGTTCGAGGTCACCATAAATCAAGTTCTTTAGTAATTTGAAATCTTACTGCTGTATACGTGCATTGTCTTAACTGAAAATATTTTGGAAGCAAATTCATGTAAGTGTGTCCAGCTACAAATCTCTAATTTCTTTCACCGAAAAGAAAACATCAATTCTTTTTGGTTCAATAAAATTAAAAAAATATCCGAAGAACAAGGCAGAAGCTGCCATTGCGCGTACTTAAACGCATACGTAAGAGCCGGCACGAGCATGTGATCCCAGTCTCGGTTTCCTGATTCAATATCGTTGTTTGTTTTCACTTCTTCATGTCGGCACAAACTTTGGTTTAATTAACAAAAAACAAAATAACCATTTATGGCCATGGGAATTAACATATTCAAAAACCCTCTTATAACATTTTCTTTCGGTGTTTCATGGACCCCAAAAAAAAAAAAAAAAAAAAAAAAAAGATCCCCATTGATGAATCTTAACTTTCCACGACTCATCATGCATTTTCTAAGTAAATGATGCCACATATTACAGCTGCTGAGACTCTTCTTTGGTTTGTGACATTATTTTCTTTGTATCACATACCTTATAGAAAGTGTTGCTCTTTTCTACAATGATTTTATCTGCTGGTGACTCGATGTGCCACTTGACATATAACGTCGAGAAATTCCTTATCTGATGATGCAAAAGGAGTTCCAATCTATAGATTTAGATATGGCTCGCAGTATTTTAATTGGTAGAATCGAACAATAATGGAGTTAAATTTAACAAGTTATTATTCAAAATAATTGCTTGTCTCCCTCTTTACTAAATCTACCTTTCCAGCCGCATATCTCCTTAGGATTCGAACTCTGGTGATTAAAGCCTATTTCTCGAAGTTCTTCCATATATCTTGATAAACTGGTTTGATTGTTTTGTTAATTATGGATTCATCAGCTTAATACCTCTTAAGGGGTACGGTTAGTTCATAGGAGTAACAATTAATTGTATTTGATTTTATGTGAGTGTGTCAAATTCGCATAAAAGCGCTGTATCATTTTCAAAAGATAATAGATATTATTGACCTACGCAAACAGAGATATTGCATCAGTTGCGACCACTAAATTATTAACGAGCACTTAATGCCGATACCTTTCAGATCGAAGTTATGATCTTATAAGCAAAGTCAACTTTTTTTCCTGAATATTTTGTGCTTCATCCATGTGAAGGCTATGTGCATTTCAATTTATTCTAATTATTACAACAGTCATATAAGCTGCCACCAGAAGCAGCACTTTTAATGCCAACATCCAAAGAACTAAGCCAGCAAGATCTTAGCAGTAGAATTTAATTAAAGTTAAAAAGCATCAAAAAATAGTCAGATTAAAATTGAAGGACAAACGTAATTCAAATAAAGTCTCGATCTATTCGCGGCATGTGGGATGAGAATAAAGTACGTGCATTAGGAAATTCTTTTCACAGAATCATCGAAGTGGCCCTAAGTGCTTACATCCTAACAAACAAGGCCTTGTCTCATTTCATAGCTTGATTACTATAGGTTTGCATTATTGGTATTGTCGTGGTGCCAACGTAGTGCTAATTGTGCACCGAATGTCACAATCCATGAACCGAACTGGCAGAAAGGTCCAAGCTCCATGAGCCTCTTTTCATAATTTTTTTTCATTTGAGTGGCCAAAATAGTTGGTGATTCACCAACCATCACGTCTCCTAATCAACCAATTACAATTACAAATAGCCTTTGCTTTCTCGCTTATTAATTACTTGATGACTACTTTGTTTCAATTATTAAAGATTCGTTCAATGCTTTTCAATTATGTTTCTCAATCCTATACATGTTTAGCGGTCGGCCATTTTCTTTCCTAGTGAACATAATTGATTTGGAAGTTTTCTAACTAACCTTTTAGGAAAGTCATGTGATCAATTAGCTAGGCGAAATTTTTGTTCCTCTAAAATTTTCACTTCTTGTATTTTGTCTTAAACCTTTGGGTAAAATTCTAAGTTATCACACCATAGGAAATAGCATATCTCGGGATACCTTTTTTTTTTTTTTTGAGGGGGGGGGTTGTTTAAAAGCTTCATGAGTAAGCATTTAGAATCTATTTCTTATTAGTTCAAGATCTCTCTTGATTACTTACCGGAATCAAAACTAGTGGATTTGTTCGGGTGAAGTTCGCTGTCAACTCTTAATTACATATACAAAGGAACACAACCGAACAGTACTATAACTAATTTTCAGATTTCTCCTGTCTTTAGGATTCCATAAATTTTTTATGTTTGCCATATACAGTGGTCTTGATTTTGGCTCATAAAATTCTTAATTATCTTGATTGAAGGATCTTCAGAATCATCACGTGATTCCTATGAAGATTGATGAGATAAAGTTGTGAACTTTGTAATCTCTAATGCATTAACGTGCGCGCTTTTACACTGGACTACACCGGAATAAAGTATGTTCATTTGGGGAAAAAACAAAATTGTGAATTCAAGTGGTTTTCTTGTTGTGCTGTCCAACCTGTGAACAGACCCAACTGTGGATTTCGTTTTTGGGATCGAGAGAAAAAGGAAAATGGAAAAGAAGAAAGGTAGTTAGAATTTCACCCTGTTTACACTTAAGGCTCTAAAAAACGAAGCAATCATGCTTATAATGAACTTATAAAAGGTTATATTATAAAATACTTTGTGAAGAAGCTGCCTTGGACAACCAGAAAGCAAAAGGAAGAAAAAAGATTTGAGTAAAGTTCAAGAATCTTTATACTTCTAGTTTGGCTTTTGAAGTTGTTTATACACATAATTTTGCCTTTACTGATTTTGAATATCTTGGCATGAGGAGTCCTCAAACAGACTTTTTCAAAGCATTTGTTAACTAAATTATACCGATAAATTGACAATTACGAACTTTTTTCGGACATCCTTATTCCTCCCTCAAGCGGTGGAACAAAAAAGAAAAAAAAACAAATTTGAAGATTCTAAAATCTAATCTCATGAATTTATATATAGTTGTTCACACCTTCTAAAATGTAAATACAGAGTAGATTAATTCCATCTACCTTTAAACTAATAACATTTTAATAAAGCTAAGCGGTGATAATTAGGTTCAAATCTATATTCTATAACACATTGGTATTTGTACTAAGTAAGAACTTGTGAAGCATATAACGTATTTAGTAAAAATGTTGATTAGATACCGTTAATTTTACTCGTATAGTCTTATGAATGGTAAATATTTATGAAGAAAAACACAATTGAGGACTTAACTAACATGAAGCAAGTTAAATAATCAACTAACTTTCGGTTTATCAATCAACCAAATCTATGATAATTGAGAAGAAAAGAAGCAGCATCTAGAGATGCCAATTTTAGACACCTCTTGGCATGTTATTAGCAATTTGACCATTTTGTAAAGAGCCATCATTGTCGCAATTGTGGAACACGCAAGCAAAGGTTCATAGCTAGTGACTTGGTACAAAAAGAGTATCGCCACCGAACCAGCCTGTAAAGTTCCTTTGTCCTCTGGAGTCTGGACGGCCATTGCCATTGAAACTCGCAAAATTGGATAACAATATAATTTATATATCCTTTCGGTCACTCATGTAAATTTTGATCAGGATATGTATGATGATATGGTTACTTATCCTTATTGGGATCATTTGTTGCACAAGATAAATGCATACTTAAAGCTAGCTAGCTGTGTTGCACGCGAGTAAAATTAGATGAGCCTTAAATTTTTCAACAACGTGCGTGAAAATGCCTCCCCATACGTGAAAAATCAGTGCCCCATACTGGTGATGGTAGCATTTAATTTGCATTTTCACAGCCAGTTTTATAAACTAATTAAGAAAGAATAATGCTACTTTTTTTCCTTTTTTTTTTGAAAAACAGTTTTGTAGGCAGTTAACTTGAGGTTTGAATGCTTTCCTGTAGCTTTAAAATTACTGCTGCATTAAAAAATTAAAAAATATAAATATAAAATAAAATTTAATAATATATAATAAATATAATTTTTAAATAATAAATTTTATAAAATTAATGAAAATATAATAAATTTTTTATCATATAAATATAAAATTTAATTAATTTAACTTCTAAATTATAATAACTAATATTTATTAAATAATTTAATGCTGCATCAATTGTCAAATCTCAGTCCAAAATAGAGCCTTAGCCACAGTCAAATTTACAAAAATGGAGCCTGGCTAATTGATAACGGTAACAAATACCAAACCTAACTTCAGAGAATTGAAAGCCCACATGTCAAAAGCTTTGAGTATGCATGGCAATGGAAATAAAACGTAGAAAACGTTTGAATTGAACGTCACAACACAAAAGTACATATATTGTGGCTGCTGAAGGGGGCTAATTTTGATGACAAAGCAAGCCAGAGAGTTGAGAATTTTAATGCCAAGCCCATGTGTTAGCTTGCGTCTTCTTGACGCCTACGCTAAATTTTCGCCACAAGGAGAAAACTAGCCACTTGTGAGAACACGCCTACAAGTCAAGCCCCACAATCATGACGGTGGTGCATATTACACACAAATTGTAATTTACAGTCTACCGTGTTATGTTATTTATAGGATAGTGGTTAAGGTGTACCAGCTCTTGATGATAATCATTAGATTATAACAGTAAACATAAATTTAATATTTATTTTTATGATGGTTCAGTCATCATCAAAATTTTACTAAATATATATGGAGAGTCTAAATATATATACAATCAAACAACAAAATCATAATCATGATGTGTTTATAATTTGTGTATATTAAAAAAATTAGATTTTACCTCATCTACGAGTACTTACCAGAAATAAATGAGTTTTCAAGGGAACTCCAACTTTCACCAACCAGTCAATAATTTAGGAGGCTGGCAGTATTTTTCCTTAAAATCTTCACAAAATTAATCCTAATTCCCACTTGATTAACTTAAACGAACCCTTAATTGCGCGGCTCCTTTCGAAGTTGCCGCACTCTGTTAAAGTAAACGCGTCGGTGTCGTCTTTTAGAAATTGAAGGCTCCTCCTTTTAAACCCTCATTTTTTAAATACCCTTTTTCTTAGATAAAGGATGCCGTGTATAGTGTATGGTCAATTAAGCTAGTGTTAATATTTAAGTACTAATGTAGCATCAACCAATCATAACGAAACCAACACACCCACACAATTACTGGCCAGCCCCTCTTTATCATCTCCATCATCACTGTCACTACTATAGCTCCACATTTCTCTTTCTCTCTCTTTCTCTCAGCCATTTCTTATTCGCCTCTCTTTTATCTGCTCCTAAATAAAATTCCTTCAAAAATCCCTTCTTCTTCTTCTTCTTCTTCTTCTACATTTCAATTTTCACAAACAATGAAAATTTCACACATACTCAGCTTCTCTTTCTTTTATACTTTCTTTTTGCTACAAGAACACTTGGCCTTAAGTGCTAGTGTGACAGCAGCAACCACAACAACAAAGTACCAGATCGAATGCACAATGTGTTCATCATGTGACAACCCATGTCAACAAGTGCCATCACCCCCACCACCATCGACGCCATCACCACCACCACCATCACCGTCTCCGCCGCCGGCTTCCTCCTCCCCAAATTGCCCGCCACCACCATCACCACCCTCTAGCTCCGGTGGTGGTGGATCATATTATTACTCACCACCCCCACCTTCAAGCCCTACTTACTCCTACCCATCACCACCACCGCCGTCCAACGGCAACGGCAACGGCAACGGCGGCATTGGTGGGTTGTATTTTCCACCACCCAATAGGGGAAATTACCCTACACCCCCTCCACCAAACCCTATTGTGCCCTACTTCCCATACTATTATTACAGCCCCCCTCCTCCTTCTAAGTCATCATCGTCACCGACTTCAGTTTCTTTACAAACATTACATCATTACACTCTTGGCTTTGCACTTGTTTTCTTGCTTATATTTTGATCATGCGAACTGAGAACAAAATGATCAATTAAGTGGAAGTTAATAATGCGGCAGCAGATTTGCAGATCTGGGGTGTGAGAAGGAAGTGATCGAGAACAACTTCAATGGCATTTTTTTTTTCTTTTAGGCAGTTTTCTTCGAAGGTCAAAGGCACTTTCTCTTTCTCTTTCTCTTACTCTTTTCCCCTGTCTTCTCTATCTCTTTACTTACACTGTAGATGTCGTGAATGATCTGTAAAATTTGTTTGACAGATTTGTATGTAATTTTGTTCCATTATTAATTGTTAGTGTTAATTATCAATTTTTAATTAATAAAAGAAATTAGCGTCATTTTTGCCCAGGATTACGCTCGAATAATTTTTTTTCTTCTTTTATGTCATATTTTACATAAATAGGCGTAGCCTGGTAAAATGCCATGATTGTCGGTGGATAAATTGCAGTAATGGCTGCTTCAATTATTTGCTTACTTGTTACCCCTTTGCTTCATGGACCGCCCACCTCCTCTTATTTACTAACTTTACTTTATTATTAAATTATTACTATATTTAGTGAACTGTGTTTTTTTTTTTTAATGAAAATATTCAGTGAATTATCTTGCTCACATTCTAGTCAACGAATCATTATGTGACGTTGATTAATTTATGATTTAATATTATTTATAAAGAATTACAAGATTATAATGCATATGTACCTATTCACCATATAGCAATCGATATTATTCAATGAATATTCTTGTAAGAATGTGTTCATTTACTACTCAATTTTTATTTCACATTTGTCCAATGTACACAAGATATTTTAAATGCATAATTCAAATAATTTTTAATTATAATCACATGTATCCATATTTTCCGCTTTGATAAGATAGTCTAACCATTTTCCAAATACAACGAATTTTATGTAGTACAAATTAATAAGAGCACACCCTTTCATTGTTGGACGCTAGAAGGCTAGAAGCTTGAAAATTTGGAAGGCTGAAAGCATCCTTCTTGTACAGAGCAAAGGCGACTACCCCGTCTGCCCTTACCTTAACCTTATGATGACGTGATGACGTGGCGACATGTGAGCTGATGGGTTTAATCAGGTAATCTAAGGATCTTTAGGCTTAGAGCCGGCGGAAGAATCTGGAAGGTCGGCTTTCGTGGACTGACACAGGATTCTGACTGGCGGTAACATATCTTTTCTTGTGAATCGTTGACCACCAGAATCCCACTCCCTGTTCTTGGAAAATTAATCAAGGGATGGATTTATTATATAATACAAAGCCATAATTCAAGCGAAGCCCAAAACCGAATACGTCAATGTAATTTAATTTTAAAAATTTTAAAAATTTAATATCAATTGCATGTTAATTACTAGACCAAATATATTATTAATTATTGTCAGGGGAAAAAGAAAATTCCAAACTCCTAGTTTGCCTGGATAAGGATTTTTTCCCCCTTTTTTCCTAACTTTTTTATAAATAAATAAATGATATTGAGTTTTCGATTGACATTCAAATTAATTTTTCACTTTATTTTTAATTAAACCACCTTTTTTCTCGCTAAATTTAAAAAAATTGAAAGAGAATAAAAGATAAAAAATACTAGGAGAGCATTATAATCCGTTTGTGATAGTCCCTAAGATTTAAACAATGCTCATACAAACTCTTGTCTTGTTTTTTCATTTTTTGTTTTTTGTATTTTTCATTTATATAAAAATATTAAACTATCGCCAAATTATCATTCATGAGATTTATGTTTATAGAAAATTAGATTTTCTAAAAAGTGCAATAAAAGATCCACACACCCAATGTCTTAAATTTGGGGTGTATGCAATAGTCTTAAATAGTTAATGGTCTATGTAAAGGAAACATTGCAAATAAATCCCATTTGGTACTGAAATTAAGTAATTGTAGGTTTTAAACTGTAATATTAAAATGTTTAATAAATATTATTTTGTTAGTACTTAAGACTTGAGAATATTCGATTCACCACCTATGTGATGAAAAATTAATAATATTTTTATTATTTTTATCAAAGTAATTATTTAAAAATTATATTTATTATATACTATTAATTACTATTTTATAATTATAATTTTTTTTAAACAATGGTATGTTAATAGCAAACGAGATTACGTCCGACTGTCCGTGATTATGCGCTCCAAGTGTTTTTTGTTTTGTTTTTCCTTCAAATTAATAATAACTCGATGGTGGCAAACCAAAAAGGCAAACTTTTTCCATAATTCAATGGGAAGAAGAAAAAGAGAAGTGTATTTTCTCTTTTACGCAAATGGGTCCAATTTTTCCTCTTAAAGTTGAACGTGTCGATCTTTGATCATATGAATGCGCTTGAAGATAAAATAATTTGGGCACTGAACTCCAACTAGGCAACTACCATACCATGTGCCCAGAATTGAAGCTACCTAATTGTTCCTCAAGATTTGCCAGATTGCTGGCACATTTCAATTGTGAAAATAAAAACTAAAAATTGAAAGAAGGATTTTATTTATTTACTTATTTATTTTGGTTTACATAAACAGCCTGGAGATAGTGCAGGGACAATTATTTTAATTATTTTATTTAATTTTTAAGGTGAGATGTTACGGGGACAAAATTATTTGCTGGACTCCACGTAATTTGTGTGGGGGTGGTGGGGCACAAATTATTCTCTACAGATAATGTTGTGGTAATTTTTTCATAAAATTATAAAATATGTGAATAAGAACCAAAAGGTCCGAAAGAAAGTATATTTGTAACGAGAATTTTGGTTCGTTTAAATGTTTAATTCAATTATAAACAGTTTAAATTAACTCGCTTAAGCTTAAACAGTTCATAATTAGCACCCATCCCCATGCAAAATATGAGCCACAAAATTTGTTTCCGGAAAAGGCCACAAATTTTTCGTGCATGATTATGGTTATGTGGCCGGCTGCTAGACGACTTGAAATGCTGACCACGAATTGAAGTTCGGACTTACATGCTGTACTGCACAAAGTAATGACGCTCTGCCACGTTGCCACGTCATGATGAACCGTAGTTGTTGTATGACCTTGTCTGAATATTCAAAATTCCAACGCTATTTACATGTCATTATAGAATATTTTTTTTTTCACACTCATTCGATAATTTCTGTCACTTTATATACTAAATTAAAATTTCTCTTTTATAATTGCTTTGTAGGGTAAATTTAGAGATAGTTCGATGACTTTAATTGTGATGTAATATAATGTGTGTCGGTGCTAAAAAATTTCTTAACAGAGTTTTAAAAGCTCTGAAAATTTTGGTTTCTATCGGTCAGTGAGTGGGCCATTTCTTCATAAATTCCCAATAACAACCACATTCATTCGTGACTAGGCGTTCTTATGGGCCAATGATGTTGGGTCAGGCCCATCATGACATGCAAACTTGGGGACATTAGAAGGCCGAATCTGGATCTTTAGGCTTAAACAATTGTTGGGCCTACAAGATCCCAACCCAAGGTCACCCACGAAGAAGAATGGTGCGTTTAACAAGATGCATCGGTTCCAATATTATCTAAACCCAAAGCGGATCGGATGTACTTGAAAATGTGTGAAGCAATGAGTTCAATTGGATTTACCCACCCATTGAGTCAATTTACCGGTTGTTATTTGTTATATTTGGTACGGGTGCACAAAAATTCAGGCATTGTGCTTTTATCTCTCTATCTTTATCATGCATTTTTCTTTCAATTTATTTGCATGCACCCTCCATGATGGCAGCTATCGGATTCGGCCTGCCCCCAAGCGTAGAAATGTGGTGCGATATGAAAATGACTGCTACGTCATTTGAACACGTGCTCGCCAATACTTAGTGTTTTTATTTGTTCAGACAAAAGCTTTGACTGTACTATTCAGTGGAAATTCAGTCGTATTTTTGCATCTCAAGTAATTAAAAATAAGCTATTATTATTATTATTATTATTATGATGATGATGATGATGAAACTACGTAATGCCTATTTCATGGCATTTGCACAAGGGTACCCCTCACCGCCTTACAAAGAGTTCTACGTTACAACCGTACGTTGCAAAATCTTCGTTATTAATTACAAGCTTTTCAATGTATTTACTAAGTTTTGCAATTTGTATCACAAGCCAGCCCATAATGAACACTTAGAATTTTGTGACGATTATTACGTATGACTATAGGACTTGCATAATTGAGTTGGCTGTCGCATCAATACACTCTAAATAAAGTAATAAACTAAATCTTGGTATGAGATGCCTCGCTGGAAAAAAAATTATGTACAATAAAAAGATGAAAAAGAAACTTGTTCAGGTGATTCAACTTACTAATTGCTAAATTTGGTCGGTGCATCCCTGTGCTTTTTATATGTCATCGTGCATGATTCTGCCAATTTGTATGCACCCTTAGTGGAATGTTCTTGGTTGCCCTGCCCAAAACTAGGAACATGGTGCCCAATGAAAATGACATAGAAAATGTTCAAAATAGACGATATGCTTTTAATCCTTCAATTTTGTAGTAGATAATGTGCCAAAAAGATTTGTTATCTCCTCTTCATTAATGCACATACCCACACTAAATTCTCTTTTGGGGGGAAAGCAATTGAATTCAATCTGTGCTTCCTGTTTTAAGGCTTTCATGCATTTCCCTTTCATCCTTACCCCAAATTTTATTTTAGAACTTATTCCTATGGCTCACCAATTGAAGAATCCAAAGTAAATAAATTAAAAGCTTCAAAAAGGAATACCGAAGCCAATTCCCACAAAAAGCAAGGATAAAACATTATACTTAACATCGCTGTACCACACACCATTTCGCTCGGTGACCATTAACTTGTTTCGCGTTCATCAATCGTTACCATAACCATCCATTTAATTTGATTTTGGGTCTTTGAGGTCTTTTCATTTTCAAGAATCAAGTTTCCTGAGATACCCTTTGTTCTCTGCTATCTTTTTGGCCAGCTAACGTACGCCACATATAAAATTTATTTAAAAAAAAAAAACCGAAAAGATATGGCATAAAGAGACGACAGTGACATGGATAAATTACTATATAATGAAAAATTAAAATCAATCTCCATTTCTTACATTTACTCCTTCAACTCCCCAAAATACAGTTAGTTAAAACTAATATTACCTAAAGACAACAGAAATAATAAAAAGAAAAAATTACAAAGATTAAAAAAAATAAAAATAAAGTCCCCAAAAAACCATGAACAAAACTCATCATCACAAGATAAATTGGTCAAAGGGGACGTCCTTGAAATCCTACTATTAATAATAATATTATTATTATTACGAATATGATTTTTTTTTTTTGTTAATACTACCCATCCATCATCATCAATCAACTAAGCATAAACAGAACCATAAGATAAAGCCATTAACAAAACAGCAGCTTGCTCTTCTTCTCCAAGCTTCTTTCTTTGCTTCTCCACACTTGATCTTTGCATCAAAACTTCTCTTCCCAATGCATACAATCTTTGCTTTAATGAATCCCCAAGCTTATTACTTGAACTATTGCTGCCGCTACTGTTGTTGCCTCTCTTTGATTTTTTCTCCTCTTTAGTGAGTCCCAGTATTGCCCTCCTCTTCTTCCTGCTCCTTATCCCGCATGCATTACACAGTGACTGCAAGATCACACGTTTCAAATCAAATAAAATCCCTAGATATTAAATATCGGCAGCCAGACACATGACCACCATAAGTATGCACTCGATCGATCATCATGAGTGATGACCAAGGGCGTAAAATTACCTTGGGGCCAGCCGGGCCACCGCGCCACAGTGGGGTCTTGGTGGTCCCACAATCAGCACAAGTCTTTTTGATGTTATTTTCATCTGATGAAACACCATCGAGCCTCTTGCTGCCGCTGCTATTCACTTCGTCGGATTCAAAACCCTGTAATAACTCAAAACACAACTGGTCAGCTAAGATTTGAATGAATGGATCAAAACAAACCTACATCTAACACAAACAAAGCACGATCACTCACTTTGTCACTTGGATCCATCATTTTTAGAAGATTTTTCAAGAAACTAAGACTGACCCCGGTGAAAAAGATTGAAAACCGAAGTGGGTTTCTATCAAAAGGGAAACTAATCACTGTAGCTAATGATTTGAAATGAAGCTATTAGCTGGCTAGGGCGAAACATGAATGAAGGAATGAATGAGAGAGAGAGAGAGAGAGAGAGCGAAGTGAAGTGTGATATGTGCGTGCCGCTTTAGAGAGACTGAGTCAGAGAGAGAGAAAGAAAGAGAGAATCAAAACCGACACACAACAGAGACCAGAGACCGCACGCAGGGCAGAGATCTAAAAATACCCCCATTTATATATGAGACGCGAAACCCTAGCTTTCAGGTAAGGAAATGACTTGATTGCCCTCGTTGGTTTAAAAAGTTTTAATCTAACCCGCCCTTGGCCAAAATGTGCAGCCAAGCAACGCCCCGCCAAAACCCAAAAGGAAATGGCTCCGAAAAGAAAACTCAACAAAAATGGCGCCATTTTGATGAGTTTTGCCTCCATTTCGTCGCTTTCTTTATTTGTTTATTTTTATGTACTTGGTGGCAATCGTGTGGTGATGAGTTTGCGTAGCTATTCTTTTCCTTGTACACAGTACACGTCCGGTGTGTTAAAATTGGACCCTTTGATTAGTTAACTAAGATTGGCCCTACCTTTTGAGTTTCTATTTTCCTTTGAGCGAAAATTAGTTTTGTATGTCACAATGTCTCACTAGTCACTTATCACTTCGTTGATGAAACCTTAAAATAAAAATAAGTCTTTATCAACAAGGAATTTATTTAGGGATACTAACAATTGAATAACCTCTTTTAAATTAGTCATGTGAAAAAGGAGTTTGAGCACTTCAGTTTAGTAAAAGAGTTGAGCTCTTCGTTTTTTTTTATTATATGATAGTATTACTTAGAGTATAACTTAAATTACATAAGATTATAATTAATATTTACAAATCAAATTATTATTGAAATCAATTTACTACAAACATTCTTACGAAACACAACTCGAATTTTAAACCCCTCTAATATAATTAGATGGTAGCAGCCCTTACCATTCGGTCAAAAGCCGAGTGGCGAGTTGAGCTCATTTTAAATATTGAGAAGAAAGCCGGATGAAGAGTGAATTACCAACAAATTTATGGATACTTAAATTCTATCGTTTAATGATCATTTGACAAGAAAGATTTCATTGAATGACAGTTATAATAAAATGTTTACTGGAAACTTCTTAAATCAATTTTGCGCCGAGTTACTCTTACCCCCATAATAAGTCTTTTACTTTCAATTACTTGGAAAATAATTGAAAGAAATAGAGTGTTAGCAAAGTAGTCCAAACTCTAAAACAACCAAAGTTATTCAAGAAATTTTAGAACGTATACACACGCAATAAAAAATTTGACATTTAAATTAGTATTTAGTTGCAGAGCGTATCGGGGACTTTCCTAACAATCAATAATTTAATGGAGAATTTAAGAACGGTGAGTGGCATTTGATTATCCAAGTAGCTCGCTTAAAGCCCACAAATTCTAAGAGATGAGGTTCGACATTATATGATCCAAAATCTCATTAGCGAATGCTAATACATAATCACTGTATCACCGGTGTCACCATATATTATTGACCCAAAAACAAAAAGCACGAAAGACACTACAACTTAAAACCAAGAAACAAAACTTGTCACAATCATTATTCCTGGGGTGAGTTCACACATAGGCCTCTGTGAACTTGTGGTGCGCATGACGAGTTGTTAATAGAAGATGAGAATTGAGAAGCACGAAAATGCAGATGAAGCAAAAAGATAAGAAAATAATAGCATGCCTGATATTATGCGAGGGGACATGAGACCAGATAAGAAGAATAAGGACCACTTAAGTAAATCTTGCTTGCCGTATTTTAATTTATTTGATATTTTAAAACAACAAAACATCTCCCTGTGTTCATTTAATAAGTCTCTTATTATTGCTGTGGTTGAATTGGAACTTGATGGAAGTGGCTAATTGAAGGCAACCAACAGAAGATAGAGTTTTTTTTTTTTGGCAAGCGGCCGTCTCTCTGCGGAGACTGCAATAATAGTACCATTATTGATGTACTGTTGCTTTATTTTTCTTTATAATAATTCACTAATTTGGTCGTCTCTCGTTTGCCCACCATCCATCATTTGCCTTTGAAGAAAAAGTTCGAAAAGCTTCCAAAACTAATTAAGCTTTTCCATATATTTTATTTTGATTAAAACCTGTGATATTACTTTTGGGTTTTGACATTCTTTGGCCATCAAGATTATAACCAAAGAACGCAACCAAGTTCTTTCCGGTAATCAAATCACCCACTACTTATTCTTACTGAAAAAAAAAAAAGAAAAAAAAAATGAAGTTTTCAACTTTAGAGTTTTAGTTGAACAAAATACATATTTTAGCAAGTTATTGTTAAATAATAATTTCAAAAAAAAAAGTCACGAGCACGAATATGCAACAAAGATAAGAACACTATTGCGTTAGATCATATTAGTGTCTAATGAAAAAGTTGATTAGGAGATGTACCAAAATTGGCACAAAGAAAACATCTTCTTGATCAAAAAATAGCGAATGAAATCACAACACTTTCCCACGAGGCACTTATGGTATGTTCATTAAGAGTATGTTTGGGAGGGATTGAGGTTGGCCAAAACTACAGCATTAAAGTGTTTGGTAAACATTAATTGCTGTAACTTAGAAACTATATTAATATGATTCTTCAATTGTATGATGAAAAATATATTATATTTTTAATAATTTTATCAAAATTAGTATTTAAAATTTATATTTATTATATATTAGTAACTTTTATTTTATAATTATAATTTTTTTTCCACAACAACTGTAGCTTAAAAACTACACCACCCCAATCCCAAACACACCCTAAATAGGAATTGGATTGGGTAGGAATTAAAATGAGTTGGAATCGAAATGAGAAATTAAAATCAAGTTTACTTGGATTGTAATAATTAGAATTAGAATGTGATGTATTCCGATTGAAGTATTTATTTTATTTTAAAATCAGAGTTGCTTGTTTTAAGACACTAAAATACCCTTAGTTTGTTGTTGTTACTATTGTCATTATTATTAATCATTGTCAACTATAACAACAACAACAACATATGACGATTGGAGGGTGGCAATGACGATCGACGGGTATTGCATACAACCGGCGGTGACAATTAGTGGCACATGGCTGATAATCTAGACTAGTGCAAGGCTTTGCTACGTTTGACGGGATTGACACGCAATGGTGATGTGTGATCACTAGATCTGCATGCGACTGTAACGGTGAAGGGGCCTATCATAGCTTTGCGTACAATGGTGTCGGGATCGAGCATGGCTGCCCCGTTTGATGAATTTTTTTGAGGGTAGAATTAGTAATTTTGAGGATAGGAGACTGATTCCTACCTTATATCTTGGAATCAATCTCTCATTTTCTAATCCCAATACGAGCCTCAACTCAACTATTTTGATTCTCACTCTTATTTTAACTTAGTTGGAAAAATAAGTAGTGTCATTGATTCCGATTTCGAATTTCAATTTCTCCGTGCCCTTGTCAATCTGCTTCAAAATGCTGAATTTGACATAAAGAAGGATGCTGCGGTTCCTCCTAGTCTACAAGTTACTATAATTTAGTAATTTTTCTAACCTTCCAACTAAAACAAAAATCCAAATTACATTAAACATAGTGGTTGTTAATTAATAAATTTCATGCACGCGTCCCATTTCAGTCTTTGCATGCCCCTTTTCGTCGACTATTATTTATTCAGTCAAAATTTTTACGGGTCCTTTACCAACCTCTACAATAAGTAGAATATTACCCAATGTCAACATTATTCGCCTATTTGAAATTTTCAGTACGGCAATTTTCTAATTCTATCACAGATATCATGAAATGAAATCGCTAAACCAAAGAAAATAACAACACTTCAACCGCTGACAGTCACAAACACACTTTCCATTGAAAATTCATCAGTCACACCAGAGATATTTTTGGTAAAAATTTTTGGATTTTGACTCCTAACATTTAAGAATCTGAGATTTTTCAAAGGAGAATGAAAGGACAACGGTTTTATTGTAAACACGCCTGCTACTAAAGCCTAGAGGCCATTTGTCGCAGCAAGATCTTCCCACATGTGGAACACTTCACGTTTTAGTACAGCCCATAAACTCCACTAATCCAAACTCCAGCTCAATTCAGCCATGTTCCCCCTTTATTCAAGACAGCCTTAATTCTGATTATTCAGCTCGGGCTCACATATGCACTTGTGAAAATATGATTGTAGAGATGAAAGTAAGAACACGGGGATTTCGCACATTTAAGAAAGATACTGATACTGCTAATTACTTGTAATACACCCGAACAAGAGGTTTTTGGTACTCTACATTTTCAGTTATTCACCCACCATAATGAAACAAATATGCCAAGCCATAGAGAGACTATGGTTACACACACGACTCATGGGACAAATTGTAGACTCGACACTGCCCCGACTACCACGACCACTTCAGAGCAGTCCCTGGATATACACTTCTTGCATTCCTCTTGAAGCATTTCCAAGGCAAAAACACATGCCATCATATTGTAGTCAACCCATCCAGCCTCACTTTATTGGACACTAAAGTATAGACCGACCTTAGTTGGCACCTTTTCAACCACAATAGACACTGGACCAACCTGTAACCACACATGCAAAGGTGCCCTGACCCGACCCAACTCGACCCCGACATACGTTGTCAACCCCACCCCAGCACAAACTTCTGCTCCATCCAACAAACTATGCATCCCTGCAATTTTCGTCAACATATCAGCAAATACTACTTCTAAACGGCCCATCCCAGGTTTGAAGGTAAAATAATGACTTAAGTTGCAGCTTAAATCAAACGTTTGGACATAAATCTAGCTTACCTCCCACCAGAAAATGAGCCAATTGATTTTCAACTGAAGTTGAATCCACCAGATGGAACTTGAACCTCATTCCCTGCATATGGGAAGCCTGGCTGAGGACCATCACCTGCAGCTATTGTCTCATCGTCCTCTTCCAACCAGTATGTCTCAAGAATTTTTACTGCCTTCTCATAGATCTCATTGTTGTCATGACTTTGTAGATTTTCAATCTTTTCTAACCCCTCAGCCTCCTCAACCAACTGGGCATATTGATTAACATCAGCAGTGGTGGTACCCATATTCTTTTCAGCTTCCCCGGCCTTCAAAATGTTCTCTAATCCTTCTAGGCAAACAGTGACAATCCGTGGATCAGGGCATACAAAGAGATCACACAAAGGCTTTATACACCCTTCTCTCACCAGGTACCTACCATACACAGGAAAGGGGTTATAGCCAATTCAATAATGAAAAATTGAAGACAACGGGGAAAAGAGGAGGTTAAAAAATGAATAAATAACATACTTGATTTGCTCATGAGTACCACCTGAGGTGGCATTTGAAATTGCCCAAGCAGCCTCCTTCTTTATATCAAATTCAGCATTTTGAAGCAGATTGACAAGGGGGCCAACTAAGCCAGCATCAACTACCGCCTGAATCACATAAAAAGGTCAAACTATCAGGCACTAAAAACAAACCAACCATCCTTATGTAGAATTTAATGTGCTAAAATCCCAGTCCTGGACTCCAACTCTACTTGAAACTAAAGTTCAGACACATGAAAACAGATTAAAATCCATTGAAATACTTTTAAGATGGTCTCAAAGCTTCCTTCTGTAACATCAATCAAGCCACCCATTACAAATCCACAATCAATTGCTAGATATTTAAAGAAACAAAACAAGAATTGAAAAAAAACTAAATCATTACCTGAATCTGTTCCCTGTTTCCAGCTGTAATATTTGAAATAGTCCAGCAGGCTTCCTTCTTGATGCTCTTTTTATGATTATGGGTCAACAGGCCCAAAAGGTACGGCAGTGCACCATAGTTAATTATACACTGTAACAAAGAAAACAAATGAACATAAAATATGTTTCATATAAAAAGCATCCATGGTGGCAAAAGTTAAAATACACAGTGCAGTTGGATCAAAAAGAGTGCAACAAAATTGTTCACTTACATCATGTTTTGCAGGAATTTATAACTAGAAAAGCAATAAATTAAATATTGTGCATTTCTGTTAAACATTAAATACAATCAAGGAAAATAAAAAGTCCTTGACAAGCTCATACCTGAGTCTGGAAATCGTCTCCCGTCACAATATTTCCAACTGTACGAAGGGCAGGAATGAGCACTGAGGGTGATGGATGACTGGAACATAAGTTTCAAATTATCAGATTTACACATTTATATAGGAAGAAAGAAAACCGATAAAAAATATCCAATTAAAATATTTCACTCACCCAAGGAGCTCAACAAGCCGTGGACAAACACCTGCCTCAATCACAGCTTGAATTTTGTCATTCGTGCCATCAGAAAGATAGGAGAGTGCCCAGCAGGCATCAGTCAAGACCTCTTCATCATTTGAATGAACAAGTTGTGCAAGCGCTGGAAGAGCAGGCCTCACCTGCACATCAAATTTCAGAACTTATAAAATAAGAACGGCAATGAATAAAACTTGCATGCATCCATAAAAAGAACCAAAAACTAAACCTGGTCAAATGGTGGCTGTGGCTTGCCCCTGCAGAAATTAGACAAAGTCCACGTGGCATTTCTTAGCATTGAAAGCTTAGCACGTTCATTTAACTGTGCCAGCAATGGAATCAAAGCTCCTTGGCTGAGCACAAGATCACGGCATCTAGGTGAGTCACCAGCAACATTTCCCAATGCCCAAACAGCCTACATTATATAAAAGAACATTGGTCAAACTATAAGCTTCAATTCAGTTCTCTGGTTGCACATAACTCTAAGCCTATTAAAAATCCAAAACCGGAATTAAAAAAAAATATATATATACCTGCTCACGAACATCATCACTTGGAGAAGCAAGTAACTTCACAAATATGGGAACAGCACCATGGTCAATCACCACCTTAGTGTTCTCCGACGTCCCAGAAGCAATGTTTGTAAGAGCCCAAGCAGCCTCGAACTACAAAACCTCAAACACATCGATACGTACACACCACCAATTTAAAAACCCAAGACATAGACAAAACTAACAATAAAACCAAACTCAGACCTGAAGTTGCGGATAGTCTTCCCTCATGAGAAACTCAACAAAGCGCGGAACAACACCAGATTGTATGACTTCCTCAATTGGTGGACTCCTCTCTGTTAATCATAACAAATTTATTAAACAAGAAATAACATAAAAACGGCCAACATAACTGCTTCGATAACATATTAGGTAAGTACCGATCGAAAGCAGTTTTCGGAACTGAGTAGTTGCTTCCAGCTGCAAGCTATTGTCATCCGACCAAACCCCAGCAACCATGGCGGGCAAACTTTCCAACTGCAATTCAATTATCAACCCAATTCGAAGATGGAGTCGTTTGATCCGCAAAAAAAAGTTAAAACTTTACAACCCAATCAAAACCCTAAATTAACAAAAAAATTACCTTAGTTTGGAGATTGAGATTGGGGGCAGGAGCAGGAGGAGGAAATTGCTGAGATTGGAGACCTTCACGTCGCTTCTTGAGCAAGCTTTCTTCGCGCTTATTCTTTCTGATCTCCACCATGTTATCTTCTCTCCGTCGTCGACCTTCGTCGGCATCGACGGCAACCTTGTACCGGTTTCGACGAACCTCGGCTCTAGCGTTCGGCCTCAGCGACATCGTTCCAGCTTTTGCTAAAAACCCTAACTCGTGATTAAATTGAAAATTAGGGATTTGGAGTGAGGTCAAGGCGGAGAAAAAGCAAGAGAGGGAAAAGGAGAATGTACTTGTTGAACAAGTGAGAATCGGGATCTATAATTTTTTTTTAATTTATTAGTATTAATTAATTAATTAATTACAGTTATTTAGTTTGTTGGGTTTGAATGGAAGTCGTGACTTTTGAATGAGTTTGAATTTGAAAGACTATTGGATACCCGCAGATCGGACACGTGTGTAAGTCTTGTTGGTTAGAAATTAAAATGGTAAAAACAATTTACTTTTATTTATTTATTATTTTCTCCTTTTTAGGATAACAACCTATTTTTAACAACATTATCTTGTTCTTCAGTCGAAATCGCTATCGAGAAAATTGTTGCTTCTAAATATGTAACTCTAATTAGACAATGTGAAAATACAGAGACTTTTGTTGCAATTGAATGTAGGTTATTAGAATATAAGATTTATTTTCTAAATTGATATTAAAGTTACGTTATAAAGCAAATTTTTTATTAAAAAACTCATGACCTCTTATATTAATTTTGTGGTGTCACTAATATTATATTGCTTATAAAGTAAAATTTTAAATTTTAATGCTATGTTTATTGAAAAAATATAAGAGGTCTAATATTATAACCGCACCCTCATTAATATTGTGTCGTGTCGTAAGGAATATTTACACGTCCTGCCCACGAATTTGACAAGGGAAAAAAGGTATTGAAAATTGAAAAATTTAAGCAGAGATCTACCTAGCATATTCTATACTTACCCTTGAAGCTATAAATGATCCGTGCAGTTGCGTTTGGGCCATCAGCATTGGCCCAGAGTTTACTAGATCCTTCTCCATATGAAACATGAGAAAATTGTATTCACAAAATCAAGTACAGTACATTTTCTTAATGTGTTAATGTTGTGTATATTACAATTACACTAAATTTGAGTGTTTGCTAAAGGAGGCAAATGATGATGCCAAAGCGCTCTGCTGTTGCTCTTCAAGTTGATTTTCTCTGCGCACAGGATTCTCTCTAGCCATGGTTGTGATGATGCTAAGCCGCGGCGACTGCGGCGGAGATGCATAAAGGGCAGAGGCCTCAAGCACCTCTTGCCTCACATGTTCTTGTTCTCGGGAAATTCTTTGTGCACGTAATGCTGTTAAGTATAAACCAGCAGCAAGGAATACAGTAAGTAATGCAAAGACTCCAGCAGCTGAGAACAAGCCTTCTTTGATTATGAGACAATTTGGTCTTGGCCTAGACCAGTTCTTTAGATGCCCCGATTCCACACTTAGCCCTATTAGCAACAGAATCTCCGCAACAGCAAAAAAAATCCTGGAAGAAACCGAAACAGTTTTAGAGCCCGGGATTAAGACGATCTACAATTGCTGTGAATTCGCTTATCAAACGCTATAGCCACTGCACTTTTAAAGTAAAGCTGAAACACAATGCCTACGAATGGCTTTTTAGGCTTGCTTCAAAGCTTTGGCTTTCTTTGTTCTTAGGCAAATGAGAAAAGCAAAGATTCCTACAAAACTTATGCCTGTCATTTTCGTTTGTGAGAAGAGTAAAGCTTTCCAAATCTTGAATCAATGTTTTTGGTCACAAATGCAACTAGAAATGCAATAGTAATACGCAAATGATTTGATATAATTCTTCCAAGTTGCTGCAATATTAAAGCAAAATATTATAAACTGAGATAGTAAATATCTTACCAAGTGGTAACAAAGAAAAGGCCCGCCTGCCATGTTAAAGACTTGACAGGAAGATAGTCAGGATCCCAAGAGACCAAAGCCGGAGGTGGTGATTTGCTAATTGCTACCAGCATGTACATATGTTCAATCACCATGGCAACTGCCAATCCAACAAATGCAGTAGCAGCACATAACAATGGCAGCTTCCCGCTACCACTGTATACACATTGATTTTCCCCTCCTTTCTTATGAGTGCTCTCCCATGTCATCTGCAAGATTTTATGATATGAAAAAAGCTTGTAATTTCAAATATGGTTATCCTTATTAACAAGAAAAAGAAAAGGTACCTGGGAACGAGTGGCTTCGGCAATGAGACAGAGGATGAAGCAACATAAGCCGCAGAGAATGGTCAAGACTATTAGAACAACTCCAGTTTTGCTACCTAGTTCCGTGCTTTGGGGACTTGGAGCAAGATCAGCATGTGTAATTGCTGTTCTTTTCGGCATTTTTGGAGTTAAAAACAGCTAGAATTCATGTAGGCTTAAGAAGATGGTGACAATAAGGGCTTAAGTTTTTTAAAGCATTAAAAGGAAAGGGAAAAAAGAATTGCAGCATTGCTTGGAGCAAAGGTTGCTTAAAGGGCAAAGATTCCCAGGTTCTGGGCTTTACTCTTAAGTATTCCCGCAGGCATATCTGTTCTCAAAATTTTGCTTAAAGCTATTTTGCTCATGAAGCTGATGAGCTTGGTACAATTTAGGTCCCTTTTGTTAAAAGCACATTTTGGCCGACCAATTAATCAGATCACTTCTGGGAATAAAGTCCCAAAGCACTCAAATATTTTGATATCACCTCATCGATCTCATTATTAAGGGATTAATCAAACATTACTTACCCAGTCGTCCCGATATCTTGCGAAGTTCACTGCTAAATAAGGGGCCGAAGACTATTGCTTGTTCTTAAATCCTTTAGTGAAATATCAAACAAGGCTACAAATGCTTAATCTTAATATCTTATGGCTACTCAAAACTGCTATCAGTTTGCATATTTTCACAAGAAATTTAGAGGCTTTGTGCCCAATCCATATGTGTGGCCACTTTATCTCCCACGTAGTCATTGACCAATACCAACAAGCAAGCTTACTTTTCTTGCATGTTGGCTTCTAGGTGAAAGATATGGAGGGACGGAATTAAGCTCAACACAAATGAATAAATTTTAGTACGCTCTTTGAACATGATAAAGGGACTATGAGATGGACGGTCGGTAATATTTGTTAATTTTTAAATCGGCATCCTTTTACCTTCAAATATTGGAATTGCAAGGCATAAAAAATCCACAGCCCAAAAAGTGCATTTGTTGGATGGCCAAATCTAGAAAAGAAAAAAGTGGCGGTTATGTTAGTAAAGAACAAATGAGAGAATTGACAAATGGGGGAATGTTGATTAATAAAATTATAACATATATGGAGAAGAATCCAGTGGCTCTGAATGCACTGCATCAAAGATGTGAACAGAGATTAGCATTCTTCAGCAGAAGTGATGATTCCATCAAATTCAAATCAAACGGCAAAACAAGCCGAGGAAAGATGTTAGGATCCACCGATCCAGGTTTTGTGGCTTTTATCAAAAGCTATAACAATGTAAAATCACTGACCGGTAAATATAAGAGAAAGAAGCATGACCATCCCTTCTATATTCCATTTCTTGAACTTACACTGCTATTTCTGATGAAATTCAGTTCAAGAGCTACCTTTTTGGTGCTAATAGAAGATGCTTATGTATCAAAGAATCCACAAAAGATAGGTGCCATTGACATCAATCTTATCACTTTATGCCCTCTCCTGTTTGACCGATATATATATTTTGCACAATGCAGTGCAACCGTATAACTGGGATAATATAATGAGCTTCTCTTCTCAGATATTCTTTCAGTTTCTGATATGCTCAGCAAATTCTTTTCAAACTATCTAACCATTAATACACATCACAAAAGTCGCCTCCTAAGTGATCAATGATCTTCATACTGTCTTCGAATCAAGGAATATTAGAAAGATATTTGCTTTTTTGTATTTTTGGTTTCTTAACACATAAGACAGTAAAAACTTATTCCATAGGCAAGAACCTTTTGCAGATTCTTTTTGCAACCCACAAGTATGGCTTGTTCGTGTCACCAAATTGTAGCTTCCGATAGCCATAAAAACTTACCAAGTACACTATAAATTTAACATTAAACCATACCTTACTAACCAATCAACATTGGTTTCTGATTCCCATAGCTCCCTTGTGCATCTCAGAAAAATGGCCTCTGAAAAGGCCAATGCCAGGGATCTGGAGGTCAGTACCAAAAGTAAGCAAGCAGCTCAACCCACCACTAGCAACCCTAATTTTGGAAAAGCATTGGTATGGAGAGCACTTTCTGGGTCACACAATCGTCGAGGCCATGGCAGAAAAGTCACACATACTGGTGCCAGATTGTTGCCGAGCAGGTTGAGCAAGGTTTCTTTGGCTGAAGATTCATCTGACCAAGGAATAGCTTTAGAATCATCCAGTGTGTAATATCTTTCAATGCATAATCATCAATTTGCAAAGTATTAGATCCTACAGTTCAGTGTTATAGAAAGAGTAATAAGATGCAGAGAGCTAGATAATATACAATGTTGTCTGTCATTAAGTGCTACTATAAAATAGAGAGCACAAAATATGAATTGCATTCTCTATTTGTTCAAATCAGTCCCTATATCTTGCATGCTTGCTAAGCCTGGATCAAAAACCTTTTACAGGTAACTAGTCTAGATGAGACCTTTGCTCTAACAAGGACTGACAAGAAAACTTGTATGAGAGAATTTGAGAGCGCTAAAAAATGCAATAGGATGACCAATCACTGACAAATTTCTGACATTAATGCTTCGTACATAAACAGAATTCCCCAATATCTTATTCTACAAATATCCTAGTATTTCTGCATTCAAAGTATCGCTTCCCATTATTGGGCAACTAGATGCATCGTGTCCAAAATGCCTACAGCAAGGCTCAGAACAATGCCTTCGCTTTCTGGAAACATCAACTCCATCTCTTGGCCTTCTCTCTTTGAGCTTTCCAAGAGTAAAAGATTCGTGAGAATTCCCCACTGTAATGCTCTGAACAATCCCATCAGTATCTTCAACCTCAGGTAGAATCAACGAGTGAGATGGACAAGCATAGGCAATGTCATCCACACCATGTATTGGCCTGGGAAGGTCTTTTACATGAGTTAAAACCATGGCAACCTGCTCACAAGCAACATCAAGGCGTTCCTCTGTTTCAAGTGATTCTGATACAAGAGCAGAAGCCAAGGACTCTAATAACTGAATCTTCTCCGAACGATCTCTGGTAGTAGTTCTTAGGGGGTTAATGGAAACTGAAGTAACATTACGCCAACGGACAGGTAGATATTGATCAGGAATCTGAAAACAATTGTCAGTTGAAAGGACACGAAGAACATGCCTACAAAGAATGCCAGAAAACTCAAACTGACGGCAGCTACAGCTAATGTGTTCTTGACAAGGAATCCAAATGACTTTGCACCCTCCATCCGTCTCAGTATGGTGTTTGACCTGGAAACAACCTTCATCCACTAGAAGAGATGCATACTGTGGAGCCATCAGGAGTTCCTCTTGAAGTTTACCAAAGGCATAAGGTGTAAGAACGGTAGCAGCATGAGATTCAATTGGTGAACCTGTTTTGAGGCAGATTTTTTGCAGCTTCCGTTGCATCTTTTGCTTTGTTGCAGCATGATCATTAAATTCAACAATCTCTGCCACCTAAAAAAAGGTTGTTTAAACAAAATTGGCCTAAAAACTAGTTAAATAATCAAAAGAAAGAGGATTAAAGTTACATACTCGCTCCACAAAACGATCCAGTTGAGACTGTGAACTCAGAATCCGTTGGATGAAAGCATTAATTGCTTCTGACTGACAGGGACTCAACAATCCGGCAAAAAAGTAATGTCTCAAGAATGGCAATGCCCAAAAAGTTCGTAATGCATATAAGCTGGTAATGTGCTTATATTCACGGAGTCCATATTTATTAACCATTTTGCTCCATTCTTCTTCAAAATCGTCTTCCAACTCTAGGCTATAGAGACGATAAAACTCAGCTTTCCAATCATCATAACTTGATCCAAGAAGTGTAGGAAGAGAATCTGAAAGCTTTGCAAGAATGTGCCAAACGCAAACAGCATGTGTGGTTTCAGGCATTTCAACAGCGACAGCCTCCTTCAGCCAAATGTTTTGGTCGGTTAATAGTGTTTGCGGAGCCTTGCCATTCATAAAGCCCAAAAACGTCTGCATAACATTAAAATATAACAAGTATACATTAAAAAAGGTTGGCAATAAAAGATATGAAAAACCAAAAATCTTAGTTGGCTAAGATAATGCAATGAGGTCAATCAACACAAAAGTTTGTATCACCAGTGAAAAGGAAAAGCAGGAGGAGTATAAATTCTAAACAGAAAAACAAATAATCTCATGCTCAGGATTTTATCTTCATTCATGTAAAATGCAAGAATGCAAGCAATTGATGCATAACAAGTGACAATATTAATACGGTTCATTAAGAACCAATAAGCTCATTACCTTCAATGACCAGGAAAAAGACTGCATATTTTCATCCCGCAGAAGTACACAACCGAATAAGCAGGCCATTCCATGATTATCCAGCCCAACCCAAATGCCAAACAACATATCATAAGAATCCAAACGGTGGGTAGTGTCAAAAACCAATGCATCTCCAAATGCCTCGTACAATTGAACAGATGAAGCATACGACCAAGCAATATGCTCTAGCCTATTATGGCCATCCATTTTAAAGTCATACTGAAAGTTTGGATTTTTATCCTTCATTTTCTTGCACATTGCAATAAGATCAATAGCATCATAATCACGATTGACATTTCTAAAAGACTGCAAGAGGTTTCTAACATCTATTTCGGTAAAGGGTAAACAGCCAAGCTTAACACCTTTTTCGAGCTCCATTAATCTTAACATTTGCCGCACAGACATTCCAGCTTTTGCAAACATGCATATCCGAGTTTTGTCATCTGGAGTAATGCTGCAGTAAGCAGGAAGTAACCGCACTTCATTAAATTTCAAAAGTTCATGGTTGTGAACATTGCTAAAGCCTGTAACATGCCATTCAGGGACATCAAAATCCATGCGCTTAACAATCCGCATATATGCTTGACAACCACAACGTGATGATTTCCGATTCCTTTGCATCTTCCCATCATCAGAAGGTTTCATCTGCGGGAACCCACCACGATGGCAAGTAAAATCCCTCCTTGTGACTCCTCGACCCACCCCATCCTTTCCTCTAGTCCGATGCCTTCTAATTGAAAAACCACATTGCTTAGCAAAACTACAATAGAACTCATAAGCTGCATCTTGAGACACAAACCGTTGTCCAATAAATGGAACAAGATTGACAGACGTTTGTTGGGACAATATCGTCTCCTCTGGAGTTTCCTCTATGGTTCCAGTATCATCTTGAGACAAATCTGTGCCATTTTCAGAAGCCATACTATTTCCTTTTGACATTATCTCCTCAGTACATGATTATGATTTATAAACCACACTTCAAATATGAAACCTGCAAGCATTAATTGATAATAAGCACTAAGCCTTGTCACAACATACTCAAATTTCACTAGCTTATACAACAAGACACCGCTTTCATTGATTACAAATGCTACGATTATTTACATAATTACTCATTAATCATACTCATTGACTTCTAAATTTCACTTTTTTATTCATAATTGGTAATTAAAAGTTATAATGTTAAACAGTATTTGGTCTTGAAAATTTTCAAATTCACCAATTCTTTCAATCATTAATTTTTTTTAATTTACGAAAAAGCCTAAGTTGGAGCAAAAAGAAGCAAACCCAGAAAGCACTTGCATCTGTTATTAATAAATAAGATAAAATTAATTCAAGTAACATATGGATCTCAAATTAAAAGAAAAAATTATGTATTTTAATAATATTTTAGAGTAAATAAACGTACCAGATTACTTTTTTAACGGTAAATAACGAACCGGAAATTAAAGAGAGCAAAAACGGGAAAGTGGCGGCGAGGTTAGAGAGGGGAGCAGAGCGCATCCTGTGGAGAACGATAACTGTTTGCAGTAGAGAATAGCTACCGTGCGCTGTGTGGGTGCTTGAGATTATCAAGCGCATACATAAGGTGAATTTGAAGCCGTTCGATTAGAGGGCGCAGTTTGTGGGGTCCATTTAAGCGGGTATACGTGCGGATAAGTTAGGGCGAGCCTTAACCTTATCCTCGGAGGTGTACGTTAGAGGAGAGTCTGGAGTTTTAATTTATGGGCTAAATGGGCCATTGATATCTCCGCTACCCACTAACAGGGAGACCACGATTTATTTTGTACAGAACTTATTTTGTGTGGACATCCTGCTGCTTCTTCTTCTTCCTCTACTAACTCTTATTATGCGGACACATTTTTAAATTATAAAATTAGAGGGAGTTAATTTTTAATTTTTTTAAATCATATAAATTTTATATTTCATTAAAAAATAGAGATGACAATAGAGTGGGGTGGAGATGGGGAGGCCTAACCCATTTGTCACCCCATTAAAAAATTTACCTCTATTTTCCAATAAATTTAGTAAGATAGGAATGAAGAATCTACATGTGGAGAAAGATTTTCCACCCCCTTCCTCATTTACTTATTTTATAGCATGTACGGATAAATGATTTTAGTAAATAAAAAATTGAAGACTTAAATAAAATCATTATCATGTTAGAAAACATTTAAATTATTTTAAAAAACTCTAAAAGATTGAAACAATATCTTGAAATAATATCAAAACTAAAAAAATATTTGACGAGAGCAACACCTTAAGAGAGAAAAGAAAACATAACAATATTTTAAGATTGAATAAGAATTATAATGTAGGGTCTTATTTTAGTTAAAACCTATTTATATTAAGTAAAAAAATTTATTAACCAACATTGTAATTAAAAAAAAATTATTGAACAAAAATTAAAAACATATTCGTATATAATGGGGATTGGGGTAGGAATAAGGTGGAGAGTACAAAATAAAACCTCACCCTATTAAAAATTTAGGGATTATTTTTCCCCCATTTCCCATCTCATTCCTTAAAAATTATTCAAAATTCTCCTCATTTGAAGTGGGACCCCATAGACTTTAAACCCTTAGAGGATTTTACCATTTCTATTAAAAAATAATTCTCTTAAACCACATGATTTAAGAACATGTTTATATTTTTTTTTTAAAAAAAAAAGAAGCCCTTCCTAAGAATGATTATTATTTTATATACAATATTTTTTTTTAAAAAATAACAGTACCAATTTGCAACACACCATCGTGCATTCGTGGCTTTAAAACATGAAGTTGGAGTATATCAAACAACATCATCATCATGATGGACGAAGTGTTGGGGATTAATGCATTGCATACTGCATAGTTGATATTGATGTTTTGCATATTGTATAACTTATGAAACAAACATTTACTATTGCACTTTTAAAAGTAAAATAGAAGTATATAGTATATTCGTAAGTATGTCGTATGCATCCCTCAAAAGATATCAAAAGATAAAATTTATGTATGATGTGTGTTTGGTGTGCCGCACTATATTGGATTGTATTGAAATTTATTAAATAATACAGTACTATATTTGGTAAAGTATGGACAGTATTATGTATTTTTAATATTTAATAATATTAAATGATACTAAAAAGTTATTATTTATAACTAAATATTACATGAAATTAATAAATATTTTAATATTTAAATTAATTTATAATTTAGATTTATTAATAAAAATATAATTATCTGCACCGAACTTTAGCGTTTTTTCTTATTTATCAGTTAAACATAAATTAATATATTAAAGAAATATAATATTTTTGTTTAAAAGGAAAAGGGGTAGGTAAGCTCAAATCAATTTTTAACCCCCACCCCACCCCCAAGGTTCGAATCCGAGTCCACACAAGTGAGGGGCGACAGATTGCACTGCCAACCAACTCGGCTACGCCCTCGGCGGCTTAAAGAAATATAATATTTGATTTGTGTTGAATATAATAGTTAATATTAAATAATAGTTAAAAAAAAAAAGCCTGTGCAATTTAGACGAACAGGGGTTGGTGGTTCTCATTTGCACATCGATTGCCGCACAATCTTTAAAAAGATATACAGGCTAGTGCAATTGTTTTTTGCGGCCAAACCAAGTCTGAATGTATATTACAGTGCAGACCCTTATATACCCACACGCCAAACATACCCTATCAGTACACAAGATAGTTTCTTTCTTTGCAAAAATATGATAATATCAGTATCTGTAGTATGAGCAAATGTTTTGTACATAGGAAATACTACGTTAGCCGTACAACAATCAATAACTTCTTACTATATATGTTTAGTATTTATGTTAAGTTAAAAATTTACTAGACAAATTAGTATTGTTTTACTTACCAATATTTGTATAGCTCAATAAGCTTTTCAATGGGGGGACAAGCTAGCTAAATGAGGAGGGTCCCATTATATTGCTAGATTGAAAAAAATATATATATAAGCTTGCACTTCAAATGAATAGATTTGTTTAATTAACACAAAAGGCCAAGATAACGCACTGGTATAAAAGAGTGATAGAAAATGTCTTTCTTACTCTATCATCGGAGGAATTAACATTCCCCCATCTGCATGCATGTCCATGTCAATGATCTGTAACATCTGTTGTGCTCAGAAAGCAAGAAATAATGCTTATTGTCTAGTGTTATGCATACTGGAATGTGGAATCCTGCATCGGTCATCGTAAGCTTTCAATTGAAGATTACACATGCATGAAACGCAACTCTACTAACATTATTATAGTACGTAGAACTCAACTGATCTCTTTTGAAAAAGCCTTTAGCTTTTGGAAGCTAGGGCACGCTATATTCTCGATATATTTTTCGGTTTCAAAAGTAACTCAATGATTGGTACGTATATCTTTTGCATGATCTTCTCGGACGCTTAGTTTAATTAATGGTTTCTTTAGTGAAGTTTGAAGTAATCAATAAACAGGCTTAAGATAAAAGTTTTCAGAGAGTCAAACCAGATCAGCTTCATTGTGGGGCACAGAGCGATGCATGCATGCAATATTACACCACTTGGCTTGCTCTTTTTAGCTAATCTAATCGCCGACAGTGGCTTGGAATCATCAAGCATCCATCTCTTTAGGTTTGGCACATGTCTTGTCAATTGTTATGCCACAAAAATCTCAATCCCAGTAGCACTCATTTCATTCCACGCCATTTGTTTTTTCGCTTATTTAATTTCTTTTACTATCCTCATTGTTTTATGAGATAATTGTACTTAATCAAACCGAAGAAGCAAGCATTGTGAGTATTTAGGTCATGCATATTCTTATGCATATACACACAATGATAAATTTTTAGAATTATCAATTCCGTTAGAGAGAAAGTCTTAGATAAAATAGATGTTGCATGTCATTCTCTCATCCACTCATTAAATTAACAAATAATCTTTCTATAATACACTGAATAAAATAAATTCTTGAACAATCCTAAAAAAACATCTTGATAAAATATAATTTTCATTGAATCAAAATTAAGATGATAAACCATTAAAAACAAGTCATTTGTTTTTTCAGTGCTAAGTCTTACAACACTCACACAAGATCGGCTATTATTAATCATAAAACAAAAGTTAATATTATGCATTTTTAAATTAACATCTATCAATCAAAATTAAGATGATAAACCATTAAACTAGAAAGTCATTTGTTTTTTCAGTGCCTTAACTGACATGGAACGCTGGCATCACAACACTCATGGGATGGAATCGACAATGAGATTGTAATAAATTACCAAAAAGTACTTAATGAATTATTTTCTTAATCATTAATTTATATTTTAATTATAGTAATTATTTATTCAAAAATTTATTATTATTAATTATTGTCAATAATATATTGATATATTAATTAATTGTAAAATTAATTAATTAATTATAATAATATACTAATTAATTATAATAATTATATTATTAATTATTGTGATTATTTAGTCAAAATAATGTTTTTATTAATAGTTATTGTTAATAATGTATTAATATAATAATTAATAGTAATTTTTATATTAATTAATTATTATTAATAATAAATGAATTAATTATAATAATAGTAATATATTAATTATTGTGATTATTTAATCAAAAACTATAATTATTAATATATTATTGTTAATAATATATTTATATATTAATTAATAGTAATAATTATATGAATTAATTGATGATAATATACGAATTATATTATAATAATTATATTAATAATTATTATAATAGTAAATTAATTAATTATAATAATAATATATTAATTATTGTGATTAGTTAGTCAAAAACTATAATTATTAATAGTTATCATTAATAATGTTTTAATATAATAACTAGTAGTAATAATTATATTAATTAATTAACAATTGTATTAATAATTATTATAATAGTATATTAATTAATTAATTATAATAATAAAAATATATTAATTATTGTGATTATTTATTCAAAAACTAAAATTATTAACATATTATTGTTAATAATGTATTAATATAATAATTAATGGTAATTTTTATATTAATAATAAATGAATTAATTATAATAATAGTAATATATTAATTATTGTGACTATTTAATCAAAAACTATAAATATTAATATATTATTGTTAATAATATATTTATATGTTAATTAATAGTAATAATTATATCAATTAATTGATGATAATATATGAATTAATTATAATAATTATATTAATAATTATTATAACAATAAATTAATTAATTATAATAATAAAAATATATTAATTATTGTGATTATTTATTAAAAAATATAATTATTAATGGTTATTGTTAATAATATATTAATATATTAATTAGTTATAATAATTATATTAATTAATTAACTATAATAATATTATACTAATTATAATAATAATATATTAATTATTGTGATTATTTATTCAAAAATTATAATTATTGATAATAATGTATCAATATATTAATTAATTATAATATATTAATTAATTAATTATAATTATATATTAATTAATTACAAATGAGGACAAAATGGGCATTTTTAGTTTTGGGGAGGGGTAAAATGGGGATTCAGGGAATGGGAGATTGATTCCCACCTCCCCCATAATCAATCTCCCATTCCTCATTCCCAAATAGTGGTGGGCCCCACGATTCCGATTCCGATTCCTGCTCTATTTTTGCGAAGTAAACGCCATCAATCATTCCGATTCCGGATTCCGATTCCCCAATCCGGAAAGTAAACACACCATAAATGTGTTATGAATACTTAGTCTCACCTAAGATTTTGCAAGTAAAAATATCAAATAAACAATTAATAGAAAATATAAATGGTGAATAAAACCAATCATCAATCTAAGGAAGCCAAGTGAAAAATTAATACAAGTACTCTAGTATTTTGCTCACACTTAAACCCCAATAACACCCAATAGATCTATTGTTTCTTCTATTTGGAAACTGTCTACTGTTAAATAAATTGAATTCAATGTTATGCAAATAAGTGAATATAACTTCTCTATAATATCGATTATTTCTTGTACAAATAGAATTGTAAAAGTTTTATTTTTTCCTTAATAAGTTAAACCACATAAAGTAAATTACTTATTCTTTAATAGAATTCCTCTTGAAAAAAAAAATTCTAAGAAATATTATAACAATTAGGATACAAATCCTTATTGAAAAAAGAGACATGTTTCCTAACAAAATATTAATACTATAATGGAGGGTTTTGTAAATTCTCAAGGGTTGGGCGGTGAGATTATGGCCATGCCACCAGCAACTAAATGAGCACTACATAAGCTAAAGCTATGGAATCCCAACAAGCTCAAAGTAGCCTAAATTTTACACTTTTATGATCAATAATTAGTATTATCAACCATTGCCCCGTATTTATAAAACCGTTCAGTTTAGTTGAATCATAAATTACTTTTTCTCTCACCCTAGTAACAAGTACAGGTTTAAGTCTCTTCTATGTTTAGATACTCAAATTACTTAATCACAAAATATAATTTTTATTGCAGATATTATGATGTACCTCAATTGATGTGGTATGGTTTGTATTTTTAATTTTTCATGATAAGATAACCATATTATTTGGTATGGTACATGTTTAGGGTAAACTTAGAAGGATATTTTCAGTCCAATAAATAAAGAAAACATGAACAATTTCAAGAACAAAACTAGCACAATTTTTAGAGCAATATAAAGATGCCATTTGGAAGAATTTGCTATATATATTAGATAAACTTAGAAATCATGAGTCAAGATTGGACATATTAATACATTGATGAAAAGAAAGAACATACTATAAAAGGAGTATTCTTGTCTTTTTTTCCTCAAATATGATATATAACCTTAAAAATATTCTCTTATTTTAATCTAAGAATGGTATTTAACCATAATTTTTATGCACTCTCCTTACCACTAGTCTCAACTATATAAATGTCATAATACTCATATTTGGGAGGCTTTCCTCTCTCTCTTTCTCTTATAGATCAACACCTACTTCTTTATTTTTCGGAGGCCACATTCTATTATTTGCCTTCATTATCTTCTCTATCACATTATCACCCTCTAGATCTTTATGAACCACCTTAATCTTTATCAACACTAAAGATCTTTATATAGCTATCTAACTTGTGTTATTCATTTTGAAAAATGTAAAATTTCATGTAATCTCTCATTTATAAAGTGACTTGGTGACGACTTACTCTCATGAATGTAAGTCGAAGGTCGAACCACGTAAACATTGTATATTTTTCCTTTTATATTTATGTTTCCTTTATTATATTTTTTCAATTTAAGGTTAAGATTGTATTTAACGTATGAGCTTACTTAACTATCCTAATTATGCTAAGTCTTTTGCAAGATCACCTGAATTGTCCCTCGAGCTCACCTGAGCTACCCTTGAGCTCGCATTAGCTCCATCTCCCTAAATTAACTCCTACATGCTCCACTAACCACTCTCTATTGTTTCCCATATGACCACTTCAGGTTAACAAGCAGATCACTTTAGGTCATATTTAGTGTTCTTTAGCTATATCGCTTGCTCCAAACATCATAAAAATGCACCTAAATCGATGAAAACTACCAATTAGTTCGAATTGAGTCATAGCGAAAATTCAGTAAAAATAATATATATATATATATATAAAATTTTTCGAGTACAAGACATTACTAGTGGCTTATTGATAAATTGCACTCAGTATTAATTCAGTCAAACATGCCATAATATATTTGGAAAAAGAAGAAGAAGAGAAATTCAAGGGCATCCACAACTCTTCATCCTCTTTATTCTCTCATATGCACACAATGTCTAACTATCTCAATAAATTAAAATAAAAAAGAAAGAAAAAACAAAATAGCTGTTCCACCACAATTATTAATCATAACTGTAACACATGCCAGCTACTCATAAGTAATTTTCCCCTCATTTTCCAATTCATAATTTCAATCTCTCTTGCTGTATCCTCATCACATCTCCCCAAAATTCCTCCATTTAAATTCCATATTAGCCTTAACAACACAAACTCTTAATCTTGCACGCATATGCCTTCCAATTATTCACCCCCATATTCATAACCCTAGTTAGCTCGATTCTTCCATCAATATCTCTTGTATAATTTTTGTTTGATAATTAACTACTTTTAATTTCTTTGCAAAATGAATTATCTTCAAGCAAAACATACGAGAGAGATGGAAGAATTTAAATCAGCTAACAGTGCATATGGGAGTGAATTATGGAAGCTTGAAAACAACAACAGGGCAAACAATGCTCATCATCGATCGTCACAGGATTATAATCAAATGCGTCGACGTGCACCGGATTATCCTCATCCTTCCAATAGAATATCATCATCAACATTCAGCACGTGGAATAGCCATAACAAAAGGAATTATCAAATTCAACGTAAAACGTCGTGGATTAATGATCCTGAAGTGAAGAGACAAAGAAGGGTTGTGAAATACAAGGCTTATGCCGTCGAAGGCAAAATGAAGGCTTCAATAAGAGACAGCCTTCGTTGGGTCAAGAACAAATATTATCAGCTCGTGCATGGCTATTAATTAGAAAAAGAGCAGACCTTCAAATAAATTATGTTTTTTTTTTAAATTTTTTTTTTCTTTTGGGGATGAAGTTGCCCTCGTGCTCTGAAGTCTAAATGTTTTCGATTGCTTTCTTCCTTCTGATTCTTGTACATTTCTGTCATTTTATTTTATGTTTTCTCTTTGCATTTGTTGTTCATATTTTATGTGGGATAATGTGAGAACCAGAAGCCCTAGAGAAGATGCAGAACCTGTGGGATGATTCATGATTTTTCAATTAATTAAGGGAGAAGGTGCTGATTATTTGTCAATTTTGTTTGTGTAATTATGATCAAGCTCGTAATTGAATGGATTTGTAGGTTTTCAATTTTTTTTAAAAAAATTAATCTGCCTCTTATTTTTATTGTTAAAGTTGATTGTAATATTTGTATTTGGATACATTTTCTATCAAATGCCATCATTCAATATTATCTCAAGTTGGTTAATTTATGTAATGTTCACTTAAATGCCTGTCCAACTTTGAAGCGAGATATAATTTGCTTTCATTTGGTTAGTGTTTTTAGTTCATTTAGAGATTTCGATCATACCATCAAATTCTATTTTTTCAGATTTACGTGACCTATTTGGAAAAAGAAGAAATGAAGGAGCTGCTTGGATTATATTGATTATTAGGTTCAAAATTAGGAGTTTTTGCCAGACCAATCTAAACCATTTGTGTGTCTTTTTTTTCCCCTAAAATATAAATAAATTAGATGATTAGTTTGTAAAAGAGGGGAAAGAATAAAACTCAGATCTCATTCAAATTGATCAACTTAATTATGGGTTATTAGTTGATGACTGGGACATAGTTAAAAAAATGAGACAACTTGTGTCTTTTAATGCAAAAAAAAAAAAAAGGGACCCAGTTAAATCATTGTGAGAAACTATATCTTTATAAAAGAAAAGCCGTAAGACAAGGACCTAAACGATAAAATTTAAAATAATTATCTTGACATCTCGTGCAGTTGCCTTGTCAACCTCAACACCAAGAAGCAGATCTGATTCAGATTCAAAACGTAATGGCACACGTGGCTGTCAGCAGAACGAGCGAGTCACCCCTAACGTGCACCCTGCTGTGAGTTTAAACAATCCGAACACTCCGTCAAAGCGAATCATGTCACCATTCGGAATTTGAAATCTCTCCCTCTACCAAAAGAGACGTTACAAACTTTATAATTTTTAATAACAATTATTTCCTCGAAACATTTTTCAAAAACAGTTTTATTATTTTTAAAAAAGAAAATATATATGTATACGTTTGGATTTGCCTCTCCCATTTATTGCTTTGAACTGCACACGATCTCACATTAGATGCGCACACTCTCTCTCTCCAGTCTCGCTTTAAAATCTCTGCAGATATCAGTAGTTACTCTGGAAAATAAATTGGAAACCCTAACCACCAAAAAATTAGCTGGCATTGATTGAACCGAAAGAGATCCAGAGTCTTTTGTTGATTGTTTCATGTAAGTTGTTTTCGTTGCTTCGAATATTGATGAAATTTCATTTTTTTTTCCCGGTTCTCGTTGTTTGCTGAGAAAGTGTAGTAAAGGAATGGAATTTGAATTGAATACTTTAGTTTTCTTCACATGGGTTCTAAAAAATTTGAATTTTGCACCTACTTAAGTTTGGTAAATTTATTGAGTATGCTTGAAATCTGTTAGTTATGGAAGCTAATGTAAATAATCTGTTTTATATTACCTTTTTTGGTGTGTGAAAGGAGCAAATTTTTTTCTTTTGTTTGAAAAAAAATTCAAGCGTTTTGAGCAGTTGAATTGCTTCATATTCTAAAATAATGATAAAGACTTGAGTTGATGTGAAAGAAGAGTAAAGCTGATGAAATTCAGGTTAAGTGTTGAGGTAATATGTTTTGTGTAACTAATTTATTGGATGCTTTCTTGTGTAATGTAGAAGGTCTGGTTTTGTGGTTTCTCGTGATAGGAGGTGAACTGTGAGATTGAATGTTTTGCCTTTAGAACAAATCATGGAATGTGAAGCAATTGGGGGATAAGTGCTGATGTGAATTTGAATTTAATAGACACAGATATGGCTAAGTCCGAATCGATAACTTAAATGGACCTTCTCTGATAATTGCTTTGGTATGCAGCTGAGAACATTCAAACTGTACCAAAAAACCTTATTGTAACAGCATTAGCCATATAGATGCTACCAGGCTATCGGAACAGTTATTTGTTCTTGAGAAATTCTCTAAAGACGTTCAAATTCTAGTTCATTTGTTCGAAATGTATTGATCTAATAGGTTTATGTGGGATTACATTCATATAATCTTCAAAACATAAAAATGCATTAGTTTTCTTCTCACCTTTTTTATGAATGTTACAACTGTGGCATGGCTTATGAAGACAGTAATTGGAACATTAATAATCAGTTCCACTCAATCAAGTTGGAGATGGAATTTGATGGGCGCAGCACAGTTTGGCTTCCCTGTTTCTGCAGCTTATAATTGCTAAAGTTGCCTTAGTTTTGGCTTGTGAAAATGGGCATCGAGAAAGAAGGTTCAAAAGGCGGAGGAGGTTATGTAGGAGGATTCTTTCAGCTGTTTGACTGGACTGCAAAATCTCGGAAGAAGTTGTTCTCTAGCAAGTCAGATTTTCCAGGTACAATCTACTCCATGTGTAATGTCAATAATTGTCACGTATGCTCTTTCACAATTTGTTAATTGTTTGTAAAATCATTCTCATTGGTTGGTCATTGATATTCTTCATTCTTATCTTATATGTAGAACGTACAAAACAGGGGAAAAAAAGTGATGGAAACCTACCAATGACACGGGTCCATCTGGTAAAAATATGGTGTCATTGATGTTTTTCTTGATGCTTGTGACACCTGAATAATTTTTTAATGGAGTTTTACAATGGTTGTTGTGTCTCAGATAGATGAGTATGATACTGCAGCAGGTTCAAGTTTTAAAGGAAGTAGTGATTATAGTTGTGCTTCATCTGTTACAGATGATGATGGGTATGGTGCTAGAGCCCCTGGGGTAGTAGCCAGGCTTATGGGATTAGATTCCTTGCCCACATCTTCCGAGCCATATTCTACCCCTCTTTTTGATACCCAATCTTTTCAAGATGCTCACTCCTGCAGGAAAAACAGTGATTATTGTTATGACTCCCAAATGATGTATTCTGGTAACCTACTCAATAACGTGGAAGGCCGTGCCAGGGACTTTGTGGAGTTGAAGTCTCAAAGGATGCTGAGCAGGCCAATAGAGAAGTTCCAAACTGAAATTTTGCCTCCTAAATCTGCTAAATCAATTCCGATTACCCACCATAAACTTCTGTCACCTATCAAGAGTCATGGCTACATACCAACTAAGAATGCTGCACATATCATGGAAGCTGCTGCAAAAATTCTTGAGCCTGCCCACCAAGCTAATAATAGCAGGACCAAAATGCCTGTTGTTGGGTCTTCTTCAGCTCCATTGAAAGTCCGGGATCTCAAAGAAAAAGCAGAGGCTGCACAGAAAACGCCACTGGTTTGCTCTTCTGTACCCTTGAAAGTGAGAGATCTTAAAGAGAAAGTAGAAACTTCAAATAGAACATCCAGGGTTGCTGAAACGTCTCGAAGGCCTGTTGAGTCTAATGCTGCCAAGTATCTTAAGGGACAGTCTTTAAATAAGAGCTGGAATGGTTCAATAGATTCATCATCTTCCAGGGCTTCTGATACAGACGAAGGTTCTTCTGGTGTAAAGAATAAGGGGAAGTCAATTTCTCTTGCAATTCAAGCCAAGGTAAATGTCCAGAGAAGAGAAGGTTTAAATTCAAGCAATAACCGAAATCTGGTTGCTCAGAAAGAGCAGAATGAGGTTAAGTCAAGCCAGCCTTTCAAGAGCCAGCCAAATATTCAAAAGAATTTGCATAAAAAATCTTCTATGCATAATTCTTCTGGAGTGCTTAGGCAGAATAATCAGAAGCAAAATTGTGCAACAGATAAAGACAAGTTACCCTCAAAACCTGTGGCTTCCAATTTGCACGGAAGAAAAATGCTGTCTAGGGATTCTTCTACTGAGCGTCAGAAACCTTTGACTCGAACTGCTGGGAACTCCAAAATTGGATCCAGGAAGTTGGACTCCGATGTCATGGATAGTGAAAAGGGAATTCTATATTCCAGCACAAAGAATGTCCCTAGGAAGAAAAGATCAATTGATAGGGACATGCATTATGGGAAAGATCAGGCTACTGATCTGTTTGTTAACAAAAATCAGAAGGCATTTCAATCTAATCCAGCTACGGAAAAACATTTTACTTTGGCTGAAGATAGCAGAAAGAAAGGCATGGATGTTGTCTCCTTTACATTCACAGCCCCACTTACTCGATCCATATCTGGTTCGGAAACAACTTCTCTGGTTAGACGAAAAAAAGACAATCTTTGCATGGACAACCAGGGTAAGAGATTAATGCTTGACACAGATAGTATGAAGTTGTCTTCACTGGGATATAATGTGATTGGAGCAGATGCTTTGAGTATGCTTTTGGAACAGAAGTTAAAGGAACTAAGTTATCAATCCGAGTCTTCCCTCCATGATTCTTTCAAAACGGGATCGTCTTCTAGTTCTGCATCAATTATACCAGATCGAGTACCCACTCTTAATGCAATTGGCAGCGGATCTAGTTTCCAAGATAAGGTGAATCAATGTGCACAGCGTACTGACAGACAGGGTAACCCCTGTGAATCTGAATTTTTATTCACTGATGCTACAGCACTGGAACCAAAACACAAGTTTCAGGTACAGTACACCCCCTTTCATATTCCAAGCAATCATATTTCATTTTTCTCTTTCATTGAGTTTATTGGAGTTATCTGTTTTTTTCATTTTTTTTGCATCTTTTGGTGTTACAACCTCTGAAATGATACTCTTAAGAACTCTTTATGAAGACTTTCTATATTGAGTTTGTCTCGACTGATTTCTCCAAAACCTTCCGGTTTAAGAACCTGGTAAATGTATGATCTACTTAAAGGGTCAGTTACTTGGTCAGCTTGTTTGCTCTATTTGTCTCTTTTTCCTTGCGTTTAGTGCGGGGTTGGCAATTAAATCTAAAATAACCTCATGTTCAGTTAATCAAATTAACTGGGTTTTACGGAGTCCTTTACAACTTTTGTAACTTAAACTTCACACTCGTTGCGGATGCTGATGCAAAATGTAACATAATCAGGCAGTTGATGAGATGGATGAGTGCAGCACCAACCATTATGATAGCAAACAGTTGATTGATTGCCGACATCCCAGTCCGGTTTCTATACTTGAACCTTCTTTTTCAACAGAAAGTTGCAACTCCTCGGATAGTGTAGATAGCAGCAGTACAGATGGTAAGACTTATCAACCTCAGATATTTTCTTTGTAGAGTTGTTGTTGATCAGTTATATTCAAATTTTAAGAATATGCATACAGGAAATAAGCAGTGTTCATCTGTTCAAGCTCAAGATATTATTGGTTTGAGTTCTTTGAAGAAGTTCCACGCATTAGAAGTAGATACAGAGTTGTCAGATTCGGCTTCATCTATGTCCACAGGATATGTGGCTAAAAAGAACGCTAGTGCGATTATGGTGACAGATCTTGCAGGGTCAGCCAAGTGGGATCTGGAGTATGTAAAACAGATTTTGTGTAATGTGGAATTGATGTTTAAGGACTTTGCACTGGGCCGAGCACGTGAGATTATCAATCCTTACCTGTTTGATCTGTTGGAAAATCGAAAGCCTGGATTAGAAAGTGATGGTGAGGAGTCTAGGCAAAGCAGGAAGGTATTGTTTGATTGTGTAAGCGAATTCATGGACATAAGATGCAGGCGGTATGTGGGTGGGGGATGCAGAACATGGGCAAAAGGGGTGGCAATGGTGAGACGAAAAGATTGGTTAGCCGAAGAAGTGTACAGGGAGATTTCTGGATGGGGAAGCATGGGAGACTGTATGGTGGATGAACTTGTAGACAAGGACATGAGCAGTCAATATGGGAGATGGCTGGACTTTGAAGTCGATGCATTCGCACTTGGCGCAGAGGTTGAGGGTCAAATATTTAAGTCGTTGGTTGATGAAGTGGTTGCTGATATCTTGCAATTTTAAAGCCTTTTTGCTTTGATAATTTATACGACTTGCTTTGTATGTTGGTCTCATCAAATTAATTGCTTCAGGGCTTTTTTGTGTTAAACTTGAAGGCTTTGTGAATGGTCAAGTTTGTTTTAAAATTACGGCAGCATGCAATAATATGGGGGTAAACAGCCTGTTGCGCAGTATATTAGAATGTGGACGGAGCTAAAAAGACAAAATAACTCAAACTTCAACACATTAAAAGATTAAAAATACTGTACTATGACTTTTTTTAAAAAAAAAACGTTTTTTTTTAACTCTGTTTGCGTTTTAGTTTTGTGCGGACGCCCGCTTGGAACACCTATACGTATATATTTTTGATACACGGGGGAGGCTAATAAAGTCTAGGGCAAAACAGTATGAGAAATAGGGGCCTTATACGTATCGTTACATAACCAATAACCAAGCCCTTTAGGGGGATTGTCAAAGATATGAAGGCTGAGAGGCAAGGAACTTGCAAGTTTAGCCATAGAATCAGTAGCAAAAATAACTTTACCATATATATGCTTTATGGTGATTTGCCATTCTCTATTCATCAAACTCCTTGATGGCAGTGATAAGAAAAAAATGGGTATTAGACACCAATTTTCATATTGCTAAGGTAAAGATACCGTTCAAATACCAAAAAATATAAATTTAAATATATTGGAGAACTTTTTTCTCTGTCAGAAGTATTTTTACTTTGTTAAAAGGAGGATATCCGCATAAGATTTTTTTTTTTTACACATATACAATCATGCTCGGGTGCAGACATCCTTATGAAAAATTCATGCGAAGGAAGTTAAAAGACAAAAAGACATGAACTTTAATACACTAAAAGATAAAAATTAATACATTATAAGCGTATTTTTCTTATTTTTTAGTTCCATCTACATTTAAATTTCGTACAGATATTTGTGTATAAGCAATACTAACTATATAATAGTTCTATAATGAAGACATCTTCATTTTAATAAAGTGAGAAACATAAATTTCAATACACTAACAAATAAAAAAAATGTAATATTCAATGTATTAAAATATATAATTTTTATATTTTAGTGCGCACTTTCACTTTAACAAGGCGAGAATACTCTCACTAAATAATAACTATATATATATATATATATATATATATATATATATATATATATATATATATACCTATCTAAGTGCAGACATACTGACATTTTAATACACGGACTTCACACAGTTGTGAACTAACTGCAAGATGAAAAAAAAAAAAAAAAAATTAAAAAACCCGAACTCATTCAATTTTGTATTTGTGTAGCGCATAGAAGTTTCCCTTCATAATTTTTTTTTTCTAACTAGTTTTAAAAAAAAATATGGAGGCTTCAATATGCATTTGAAAACCGCAAATGCACATGGAACGTTTTATAGAACACAACAAACGCATAAATCCAAGCATATTACTTTTTCAACTCATCAAGAATCATTAGTATTACAAACTTCAATCTTGTGCATCTCAACCAGGCAAATTGATTAAAATATTTTGAAGCTCTACCACAAACTTACTAGCTAACAAACAATAAACTTATTGACACCCTTCACCATTACCACTATCGCATAACCAACACAATAACTTATCTCCTCCACCCCATAATTCACACTGATTATGACACTCAGCACCACATACTGCCCAGTCAAAATCAAGCCATTCCTCATCAAAGCCTGAACAATTCATCACTGTTGGATCAAAAGTGCACAACAGTTCATCCTCATTAGAACCCCAAAAACTGCTCTCCTTTTCATCACTTTTTGCCATTTTGTCTTGGTCCCTTTTCACTTCTTCTTCTGCACTTGCTTTTTCCCCGTTAAGGCTATTGTTAACTAGCTTTATTTCACCATCCAGCCACTCATATGGTCCCAATACTTCACTCTCAATGTCCTTGCTGAGGCACAATCCACTTGCCTGATCACTGCTTGCTTCACCATAGCAAAATTCATCACTTGCCATGCAAGAAACTTGTCCAATGCTGCTCTTATTTTCATCGGCTGTTACTTGTTGATCAAGTACTTCGCTTATGGTCCCGCTTTTAGTTTTAGGCATCCCTATTGATGCCAACGCGAGTTTGTGCTTTTTTGAGTTCACTTTGCTGGTTCTGCCCTTCCTCCTTTTGCATCCTTCGGCTAACTTGACACCATTATTATTCAAATCATCACTTGATAATGGATCATCTGCGGGCCTAGTGAACCTGAATATTTTTCTGCTTAAATGGGAGTTCCAATAGTTCTTTATCTCATTGTCTGTTCGGCCTGGTAATTGTGCAGCTATCAAAGACCACCTATCACATTGTACAACAATAATACATATAAATACATTCAATCATGCAATTAGCGAGTGGATTTCCTATATAAATATTTATAGACACTTTCAAAACAAGTACTTATTACGAAATAACTACACCATTGTTTGCAACAAAAAAAAAAAAAAAAAAGTATATTAATATTATATGTGTGTACATATGGCGTGATTTCATAACACCTCGTAAACAGCATCGAAACTGTGACGCTGTCGTTGCCCCCTAAATTATTACTCATTAGACATATCTACTGCATCACTTTAGCAGTAATATTTGTATATCCTGTATCAAACCAGTGGCTCAATGGAACTAGAGCCAGTAACAATCGACACCCTGTTGCATCATCACCACCCAGCAAATGCGCTAAAAACGAAAGCTCCAAATTCAAGCTAACATATTGAATAGTGTGAAGTAAACTCAAGATGAGATTTAGAATATGTATGATATGCATGCAATTTTCAAAGGCTGCACATACCTGTTACCCAAAGACGAATGAAGCTTAACGATTGTTTCTTCCTCTTCGGCAGTGATGTTTCCTCTCTTTAGGTCAGCCCTTAAGTAGTTTATCCATCTCAGTCTACAGCTCTTGCCACATCTTAACAAACCTTTGAGAAAAATGAAAACACACATGTGAATTAGAATTAAAAAACACCTAGGAATCGTACAGTGAAATGAAAGCTCGTGCTGTATGGTAACAGTTGTGAGAAAATATATAATCAGCTGTACTGCCAAAAAACCTAAAACAAACAGAGCATTTAAAGATTCGAGCCATTTGGGTACCTGCATTTTTGGGTAATGATCGCCAAGATCCTTCTCCATTGGCTTGAATGTATTTAGTCAAAATTTCATCTTCTTCAGCTGTCCATCTTCCTTTCTTTAACCCTGTTTTCTCGCAACAAGGTGCCCTCCCCATTGACTCTCTACGTCGAAAAGACAGCAAACACAGAAGCTCATAGACTTAAAAGCTACTTCAAAGTTTGAATGAAATTTGGTGCAGAGAGATTAAATAAAAGAGTGAAAGCGGTGGCGTACTTAAGTGCTCGAGCGGTTGCTCAAGTTGCCACGACTGTGACTATGTTTTCTTTTATTTAATTATTTATTATTAATGTTGATCGTGTATTGGTGTGTTCCCACTCTGCTGATCTACTCTAGAGTCTGGTCCATGACATTAAATTCACAGTTATGGCTACGTGGGCTATGGATTACTATACATATCGATATGCTGATGATGAGATAATCAATTATTACCAGGTTTTGTTTGTTTTCCATATCATAAATTCAACTCACTATATGTCTTTGCAACTAATACTCTTCTGGAATGATAATAGAATTTTATCATCCACATTGATTTTTTCATATGTTGTTGTCCTCACGGTAATTTATCGTACATTCATTACAACAAGGCAAACTCTGATCTCATTTATTAGAGGACATTTTTATTTTGTAGGAACTACTGCGTTTGAGGTGAGTGCTAATTTGTTCAAATAATTAAAATTGGGTGGGTATTTGTTCTAGTTTCTTTCTTCTTTTTCTTTTTTATCCCCCTTAAAAGTAGATGAGTGGAATAAGTTTAAAATAATTTTTTTTAACATCCTATTCCGTAGGATTTGAATTCAGGTGGCTTGTTAAATAAATTTCTTGAAAACCACTAGATTAGGCTCCGAAAGATGAATTTTTTCTAATTCAATTTAAAAGTTTTTGAATTAATCAGTTTCAGGTTAGTTAAGGTTTGATTAATAGAAAAACAAAGAAATCAACAAATTAAACTAATATATATCAGTTCAGCATCCAATTGAAATTGTTGTTTTTTATTGAATATTCAAAATCACTATTTTTAATTGAGGTGTAGAATTTTGTACATTGAAAATGAGAGGTTTAAGATTTTAGGGTGCGTTCAGTATTGTTTTCAAATCTTTTTTTTTTTTTTGAATTCAGAAAACACTAAATATGTGTTCGGTAGAGTGTTTTTGAAAATGTAAAATTTATTTTATACTTTTACCAAAAGAAATTAGAAAACAACTTTTTCTTATTTTCTTTGTTTTCTAATACAACATTAAGTTTCAAAATAAACAATTTACTTTCACCGTCTTACAAAATAATAATAATATCAACAATAACATTATTATTATTATTATTATTATTATTACAACACCACCTAAAAAATTTAATTTCCCTCACAATAATCTTTTCTTTTATATATACATTATAATATTATGTTTTCATGTATTAATTAAATCAAATATGTAGAGTTTATTATTTTTCTTTAAACAAAAAAAATTAATAAGATCACCTATTTTTTAAAAATTAAAATAATCAAACTAATTAAATAATAAAATAATTATTTATTGTTTAATTTTAAGTTTATAGAAATTATTTCAATAATAATTCTTTGAAATATTCCTATCAAACATATTTTCCTTTTTTTTTATTTTTAAGATTATTTTTAAAAATGATACCAAACATATTTTTAAATTTTAAAAATAAATTTAAAAATAATATTTTCATTCTCAATTTTATTTTATGAAAACAACAGTTGGAAAAAAAAATACGGGCCTAACTTATCCCACATGGGTGGTAAAAGACTGAGTTGACGCTAGCCAAAATAATAACAATAATAAGATCATTGCTCGTCACATTTTAAGGCACAGTGCCATTGCCTGGTGTTGTGGCTGGTCTACGTGTGATTACCGCAATCACGAGCAGCGTCCATTATCCTAATTAATGATAATCACTCGTGTTCGTTCCATCCCCAAACGGTGACGTACTGTCAATCAGGATCACACATTCAGCCCTCTCTCAAATGTTTCCTTAGATGAACAGTTTCAATTTCAACGTCATTAAGCACGTATGGCATGGCGCAGAAAAGAACGAACCGCTTTTATGTTATCGTCCTTGAATTCAATTTGACCAAAATCATTGGTAGCCCCCAGAAATGAAAATCACCTGGAGCCTACCAAATTGGGTCACTGCAAGGTCGGCTTAGACAGATCAGGGCCCCATTCCATTACCACACCAGCCTTCTTGTCTACAGTTACTTAGTTGGCTAATACCGACTGTTTGGGGATTATTCCTCTCCTGATTCTGCTGTATCCGGGAAAGGGGGTAAAAAATTTCTTTTTAGAAATGACCATAATTTAGTAGCATCTCTGGAACTGGGAGTCCTAAAAACGAACTTCGCATGCAGAGAAATATTTAGTATCGAGAGAGAGAGTAAAATCCTCATTGCTGCGGATACAACGGCACTCGCAAAATTGTGTCTACTGAATTATGATGAGTACGAAAATACCGCCGGAGACCAAGAACATCTCCAGAATTTCAAAAGGCCACTTGCAGTTGCCGCTTGCTGGATGGTCAATGCTTTCCATAACCGGGCGTGGTCCAAAGTCTCTATGCTTAGCTTTTAATAGCCTCTGTGCATGACGTGTTCCCCTTTGTTTGTCTCACCAACCATTTTCCCACGGATAAAATGCACATTACAACTGTCGGTATGGTTTCTTACCTCTTTGAGTAGTCACGGACCACTTAACCGTAACTACAAATGTAGTAACTTGTTCAATCCTCCATTCTATCATTCGTCGTGTTTCTTGATTTAGGGAAAGAAAAGGCACAAATTGGATTACCTGGCACATCAAAGGCCTCAGAAACCGAAGCCCTTGTCAGATTAAACTCCAAACTGCTCTTTGAATAATTACAACCCATTTGTGTACAATGTTGCTTATTACAATCGTACTGTTTAATCCCAAAATTTCTGTCTAGGTGAAATGATACAACAGCAATACACTTTGTATAAGTACAAAGGTAATTAATATTTTCTGGTGAATAAGGAAAATAAAAATCCTCTATTTTCGGCAAAATTTTTACTCACGGAAAAAATGAAAATCCTCTGTTTTCATCAATTTATACTCAAGAAAGGAGTTTAATTTACATCAGTATCAGCTGCAGGAAATTTACTATTGACATGATTTCTTTCTACGAGTAAATTATTAACATAAAAGCCTCGTGTACATCAACAAATTGCAAGCTTACCGAAGATCAATAACCTCAAATCGTAATTTTGTGTTCATAAAGACATGTGAGCAGTGCTCATATATAGGGCTTCCATCTTCAGGCTCTTCATGGGGATGGAAACCTCGCTGCTGGCAATTACGTATCACAGACACACCGCCTGGGTCAGACAAATGAAATATGCCATGTGGACTGCAAAAGGATAGAAGGTGTGTATATATATATATTAGCATGCAATTAGTAAGAAGATAATAACCACAAGAACAACAACAACAATAATAACACACATATAGGGCAGTTTTTCTTTTTTCTTTTTTCTCTTTCAATTCTATGCACCCTCAAGTGATTAATCAGACATTTTCCATAAGAATATCAGTTTTGCAACGAAGTCCATGTGCTTTGCAATCAGTGAATAATTATTGCCATTTTCATTTGCAAATGAATATTCTTGTCATAAGAATCAAGGGTGACAAATTGGATTCAATGTCACAGGAAAGAAAAAGCAATGTACCTTGATGTATCAGTTGGGGCCATGACAATAGCAACTGCTTCAGGCAACATAATCTACACAGAATTTACAGAAGAAACCATTTGGTGAAACATAATAATAACAACTTTTTTTTAATTTTTATTTATTATTTTTTTAGAGCAATCAGAACACTAATGGATAAAGAAAACAAGAAAGGGCTATACGCCGTTATGCTCTCAGCTCTGAGAAATGTTTACTTCCTTGCAAAATTGCATAAGCTAGTTCAAGAAACGGAGAGAATCACGGTTTCTTACCTGATAAGAGTAATGAGTGTGCAGATCGACCGACGACATGAAACAAGTCTGCGATGGATGTGTCTGGAAACAAACATAAACCAAACAATATAAATCTCCATGGATACGAAGTACATAATGTCATAAACCTGCACATCTGTGCCATCAGTACAGGCTGCCTAATAACTTAAAAGATGTCCTAATTTTTGTTAGCACCAACTGCACTGGTTATTACATTCACAACAAAGTGATTAAAAGAGTAATCAAACAGTTCATTATTCTTTAATTTTTATTCGAGATAACACCACTAGCTACTGTTAGTAGAGAAGACTAAACACATCAATATTAAAACGTGATAACGGGAAATAAATTTTAATAACCAAATTAAAGATAACCAAGCATTACTAGCATCATGGCTCTCAAGAACTTACATGAATCCAGCCAAGAGGAAAAAGAGATAATCTATCTTGAACTTCAAAAATTTCTTCTTCATTCAATGTCTGACACTGAACATTAAAATAGTGTTAGTGCAATAGTATTAATTATGATAGCAAGTGATATCGATTGAAGTCAGGACACACAACTAAACTCCAATGCTGCTTGCATAAGTAATTTAGATTTACAAAATTGATGTGCATTACTTCGAATTTAGGCAAGCTTAAGCTCATTTCATAGTTAGCAGATTGTGAAATTAGAACTAATAAATGAAATGGTAAAAGCACATATGCATCTCTCTATATGGAATTAGAAAATTTCTTCACAAGGACCACCATTGCATCTATTAGAATGAAGAAGGACCTACACAAGGAGAGTAATAACTATTTACCTGATCTACACAGATTTTAGAGTTCAATTAATACCCAATTTCCTTTCACTTACTGATAAATTCAAAATTCATGAAGTCACCCCACGCAGAAGCGACGGTAACCATATAGACAATAAAAAAGGCACAAAAAGATAAAATGGAAAAGAAAACTAACCACTGAAATGAATCTTTTAATATTTTACAAGAAAAAGAATTAAAATAAATAAAACGGGAAAATATAAAAATATGTATCTTACCGAATCAGAAGTTGATTCCTGCTTTGGGATAATGAGTGTAGTTATGTGAAAAACCCTGTTTTTCTACGACCATGTAAAATATACAAGAAAGAAAGTCAGTCAACACTTAGCATCCTAATAGCATCCCTTCCGCACATGGCTTGCCCCACCCAAATCCACCCAGAAAAAAGAAGTAATGCGTTTTTTCTCCTGTAAAGTTCAGTTCTCTTACCAATGATCCGGCAAGAACACCACAGGTTTCTAAATTTTTTTTTGTATTTGCTTGAGCTAATCTTAAGAAATCTTGCATCAAATTTACTGGCTGCAAAGTCAAAAAATAGAGACAATAGCACCATGCCCCTTAAGTGTAACAAACATCATAACCATAAATTAAAATGAGAGGTGTCGCAACAACCAAACAGCACAAAGTAACAAAGAAATAGAAACACTATATCAACAAAGAGAGACTTACAACATGTAAGTGCTGATATTCATTTGTGTTTAATGATATATCCTGAGCTGGGCCAGGTCTTGGATCTGCCACTCTGGATGGAGGTATTGAAGCTTGCTGCACTTGAGCAAGAACAGGAGGAGGTGAAGGTTGCTTGATACTGACAAACTGGAAAGGATCCTCCCTTGCTTCATGAACCATCGGGGGACATGACTTCTCAGCAGGATGTAACCATCTACCATCATCTAAGGAAAGAACTGACTCCATAGTTGATATGGATCCTCCAGGGTCACCATCTTTTATGGCCTGATTTAGGCTATTACAATGTAGGTAATATCATAATTAGCCACAGTTTAGGGAAGGAAACTTAGGAAGACTTATACTGAGACACAAACCAACTTCCAAAATGATATGGTAAAAGAAACATATCGGAAGGTTTAAAAAACGAATAAGTTTTGCAGAAATGAAAGTCATACCTTATATCTTCAGTAGTCGCTAGGTCAGTACTGCTTGGATATTGAACCTTATTATAACAGAATTGGTCAGCTGATACGCTTTTACATTTCAAGACAGGAAAATGAAATTATAAATTCAAACATAACAAGCCACAAATAAGATACCTTTATCTCTGCCCTAGGGCCAAGCCATTGGCCTTGAAGACCATTAGGGCCTAGAAATGAGTGTCTGGACAGAGTTTCTTTCTTTGGAAGAGGAATATTAACAGATCTGTAAATATCAACAAAAACCGCAAAGATCCACAAAAAACCAGTATGTCAATATAAGAAACAGGCTTACCACGATTTATTCTTATAGATTCTATCAATTTTAAAAATAACTAATCTAGCTTTCACTTATTGTAAGTCCAAAATTGCCTTTCCAGTACAAAACTAACAAGACACACAAAAATATATGCCCAATGAAATAAAAGAATGGAACCAGAACACACACGACAATACTACAGAAAATCCATTTTAAGCCAGTTCATCAAATAAAAGCGATTTCATAAAAAATAAAACCTTATAAAGCAAAAATAATGCATCAACATACAATATTATTCAAGCTGCTAGTCACTAGCTCAATTGCCACTACAACTACCTAAAAAACAGAACGTATTCCCCACAGACCCAGTCCTCTAAATAATGACAGTACCATCTGAGAAAAAGAGGATACTCACAGCTTCTGGAATTGCTTGTCAATTTGTGAAGAGCTTGAAGATGAAACTTGTGTACTATTCCTCCATGAAGACCGAATCTCCATGCTAGAAGGCTGCAGGCAATTAAATAAGAAAAAAACAGAATGAACATATAGAAAATGCTACACTAAAGAGCAACAGAAATTACAAAAACAGATTATCAGGTGAAGAAAGAAATGATAAGGCATCCATGCACTTTATACAAATAAAGACAAAGTAAGAATAACATTATACTAAGATTCCTTCCTACCGGGAAGGAGAACAGATAAAACCAAAACCTACACACATTCAAAACTGATAGAAAGCTTTCTAAGCATAAAATTATTAAATAAAGAACACTAGATAATTGGTGCAACCACTATGATATAGCGTCAACCACAAACCAAGGATGTTGAGGCTTTAGTACCTGTTTCGAATCCACTCTGAGGTTTAGTTTTTTATAGGCAACAGGCCATTCCAAGGAAGATGTTTCTGCACCATTCAAGGTCCTATCTGAGCCATCAAATTTAATCAATTCAGATTCACCATTGGTTCTATTCAGTTCCTTTAGTTGACGCTGGAACTCCGGCTTCAAAGCTTCAAGCTCATCAAGTACAGCAATCAATCTCTGGAATAACAAATAACAACCCAATTAAACGATTAGCTATATATCAAGAAAACAACACATAATAACTACAGAAGCCAACATGCCTCACCTTCCTGTAAACAGCTCTTTCTTTTGCCAGCAACACCTGGTAATCCCGATGGAATGGTATAGTTTCTGACACCAAACTGTGAAAAGATCAAGAATAAGTTTTGTGTGAAAGTTATCAGGTTCATACATCTGCATTTTCTTAAACTATGCACCACGAGCTCTCTTTACAGTGTTGCAAGATAAAAAATTGCCAAAAATTTTGCATTAATTATCCAAAACTTTATGTACTGAGAGTTCAGTATATTCTAGTCTTTCAGCATTGTCCATACAAAGAGTTGATAGGTCCAAAGGACATGAGAACTCTAAGTTTAAGTAAGTGAATTTTGCCCCAAGTATTAATGCGATCCAATAAAAGTTTTTGAACTGTGATATAAAATTCAAACTTTTGGATATAATTTGAACACAGCATAAAACATATAAGACAAATTCACAAAATTTTCAAAAAATCACAAATCAAACAGAGGCTATAGCATTAATATTTTGCAATTCTTACCTTGAATATCTAAGAAGTATTATATACAAATCAACGATATTCTTCTCCTCTCTGTAAATACTAGCCTGCAAATGAAAAAAGTAAATAAATCAGTGCAAAAATTAATCAGTTGGTGTAATTATTAATCTGTAAACTAATTGCCAGTAAATGAAAAGCATTTTTAAGGTAATTTAGAAGCTTAATTGCGAAAATAGATTAAAGAATAATAAAAGAGATCTGAAAAGCAAGGACCTGTTTGAGGAGATTATCGGCGATTCGGTAATAATATCGGAGAGGAATTCGATTATCCACGTCGATTTTTCTAGCGATTGAGTTCACGTTGATCTTCATTCTTATGCCGCGATTGCTGCTGCCAGTTAATTGAAACTCCGATCGACTTCTTCGGCTAGGCTACTAACGTTGAAATTCTCAGCGTGCCAGTGAAGGCAATTGAAAAAACTCCGTCGGTTTGAAACGCCTTCTGTTTCTATGTCGACATGGTGAGAGCACTCTCGTTATGTACGGTTAAGGTTACTGAATTTCTCTGCGCGTGTTTCAGTAACTTCGTGCCAAGTGTAAGGGCAATTTGGTAAATTAGTGTCATCCCAAACCGCCACGTCAGTTTTATTAACAAGCAGATCAGAAAATTAGTAAAAAAAAACCTAAACTGAAAACCAATTTGTAAATGAGCCGCCCACTTACCATGTTAAAAAAAAAATAGTGAGTCAATGTGTCTTATATGATTTATAAATTGGCATTAATTTTCCCAAATCTTTTTCTCCTATTGAGAGCTTGAAGAAGAAGCAAATGATGCAAGTGTTAATTTCCAAATATTGTAATATCTTTAAATTTCAATTAAATTATTTACTGAAATTCATACTAAATCAGCGACTTGATATTAATATGATCTCATATATGAATGTTTGAGTAACAAAAGGGTGTAGCAGATACACATAAAAAGACCACTGATGTCATATCTAAGAGTTACGTGGGTTAGAGTTGGAATTGGAATTTGAGTACACGTTGAGCTCAAAATACCTACAAGGCTACTGCTAAAATTCACAGAAACAGATACACACAATGGAAAATGAATGGGGTTCAAAATCTATATTACAAGGTCAATACGAAGAGCGGGAACTTGCTGCTCATTTGCCTGGGAAATCATAGTGGGATATGAGCAGAGTCGCATAGAGAAGCTCATTCCAGGAGTCAGGAACACCAGGAAGGCACCAATGGCTGCAATCCTGGAACATTCCAGGGCCTCTTGGGATTTCGCGTTGCCGGTAAATTGAAGGGTGCCCATCTTGTCTGTAGTCTGTCATCCTTGTAATGTTGAGATAAAATACTGGTGTCTTCATATCTGCTATTACAGATTCAAGCACTCTCATCATCCATGGATATGTTGCAATATATGTGTCATTGGCTATAGGCTTCATTTCGCTATCACAGGATCCCCCGGTGTTCCATTGCCCTTTCCTATAACGCCAGAAACACGAGTTACCAAGCCTGTGATCAGGCTAATACACAAATTCGGTACCAAAGCTAGTCTTAAAGTTACCTGAAGTGAGAAGCTGAGTAACCGCGAAAGAATACTCTGGTACGGTTGCCATCAATGTTAGCATCGACCCATTGAGCCCATGTTTTCAATGCTTTTGTGTATGCTTCTTTCACTTCTAGGTTTTTGTAGAGATGGCTGCCTTCCTGGAAGTAATTGTTACTGAAGTGGAGAAATAGAAAGAGCAGACTCAGTGCTGTATAGTTTGGTTAACATTTCAATACTGAATAAGTACAAAGAACCAGAGTTTTACCCTTTAAAGGTTTTGTAGTGAGTCCACCAGTGACCAGTGTTGAATATGATTATATCAGCATCCCAATACTTTGTGGAAGAGCCCTGGATCATGTCAAGCCTCAGAGTCTCTCTTCCAGCTCCAGATTTATCAGAAAACTTCGATTCTTGAACAAGGAATGGTGATTTTATGAAGTCTATTGAACACATATAATCCTACATCATTGCAGAAACATAAACATTGTGTTATCGAACACATAGTTTTCTGCTAAAATTGCTCAAATCCAGTCCCCTAAAGGCCTGATACTCCTTACAAAAGCAAATGAACCCAGATTGCAGAATTGTTTTCCCAACACTCAATCAACAATGAAATAGCATTTAACAAGATTAAAGGCTTACTCTGAACTTGAAAGAATAGAACCCTTGAGTCCTGAACTGGCGCCGACCCGAAACTTCGTAGACTCTACTCTTGTCCTTCATAGAATCTCTCAATGCACAAACCAAAGATTCCCACATATTCCTGTTCAAAGAATCACCAACAAATACCAATCTCTTCCCTCTCAACATCTCCAACATTTTCCCCCCATCAAACCTGAACAAAAATCCAACAACTGAAACAGGAACACAACGCATAACAACAAACAAATTAGAAAACCGTTTTACAAAATCAAAATCTAAACCTTGGAAGCTGGCAACCAATAGGCCTCCACTTGTACTTAAGATAATCAGAATCAGGCCTTCCATTCTTGAAACAATTGAAGGCCTCGTCAATAAAAGGGCAAGAACCGGGTTTGTAAAGGGGCTCAGAATTATCAACTACCCATTTGCCATTAAAGATGTCACAAGAACTCAGGTTTTTGATTCTGTTATAACGTTCTTCATCTGTTCTCGAACTTGCATGAGCGGTTTCAACTGCAGTGACTGAAGAGAGGGTGCAGTTGCTTTCGGAGTCCAAGACGAGGCAGGTGTTTGATGAGGACACAGAAGAGAAAGGGGAGATGTAGAAGTTTGCGGCAAAGAGAAGGCGAGATGTCAGAGCTGAGGCTATGAGTGCTGGTGAGTGATTGGTTTGTGAAGGCAAGAGAAAGAGGAGTGAAAGAAGGACAAGTAAAATGATTAGAATGTGGGTTCTTGCGAGACGCATGAGAGAGGAAGAGAGGTTCTTGAAAGACGCCATTAGAGAATTAAGAGAGAGTGGAATGAGCAAGAACTGGGCTGTGTTTGTTTTAGAAGCAAAGCGAAGCGAGAGGTGTTTTTGGAGGGAAGAATAACTGTATTAGCGGCCCCGTTTGGTTGATGAGAAACCGCTAGTTCTTTTGTGTTTTCTCAAGGCCCAACTTTAATCCGAACCGTATTGTGGCGACAATAACGAAAGGGTATATTTCGTAACAAGTCTCAATTTTAGCCCAAGGGTATGTTTACAATGGAGCTCTATTGGTACAACTCCCACCCTCTCTTGTTGAAAATTTTCTATTTTCTATTATAACTTTAAATTTTACATTGTTGAAATCCCTCTAGATCTTATACTCACTAGTTTTTGTGGGTGTCATTTAATTGACAAGGTAAAATTTAGTGTTGAAAATAAGATAAATTCATTTAACGAAAGTATGGGCGGACCCAACTAATAAAATACTTACCGTTTGGTAGTAATAGTGTTATTTATTCACTTTAGAAACTTAGTTCAAATCTCAACAGTTATATAATTTTATTTTTTTTAGATATTTGGTGGATATTACATTAAAAAAATAATACTTTTACAAATGTGACCACAATAAGCTTCAACATTTATAAAATAAATAACTTATTACTAATATTTTTTAAAATTTAAAATAAAATAATAAAAATTAATTTTTTGAAACTTTAAATATATTTAAGTAAACAGTAAAAATAATTTAAAGACCTTAAATTAAATTAAAATTTTTTGAACTAAGCATCCCAATTTAAGTGTTTGGGTAGAAAGATATTGGATTGCTCTTGAGAGCTAAATTTAAGGGAGGTGGGGGGGCCTCACAAGCTTTTTTGACAATCAAAACTCTTATGTAGTGTTTATTTGCTGGAGTGGGAGTGAAAAGTGTGGATTCTTCTCACTCTAATATTTACTTACATGATTTAAGGGGGAAGTGAGAATCTCACTCCATGGGCCCCAATCGTTTTTGGAGTAGAGAGTGGGATTCCCACTCCCATGGAGGAGGTGAGAGTCCCACTCCCACTCCTTTGAATACAAAAAATGCCCTTAAGTAATCGAAAAAATTATAATTTTATCATCTATAAAAAGAGCTTAATAAAATTGGATTTGAAGTTTATCAACCCTAATCCCTGAAATCTCAAAATCGAACTCGTGAAATATTAAAATCACAAGTCAATTTCTTTGTGTGGAAGAGGTCACTAGTGCTGGTAATAGGAGAGCCATGAATTAGCCTCAATCACGACTCTCTGATGACGTAATCACTACCCACGCTGCTGAATTTCCTTTGCTTTCTTTAGCCTCAAACCCGTCTTGATTTTGAATCAACCAAGGTAGCATTTTTTATTCTAATTTTATTTTTGAAAATTAAATATTAGTAACATTCATGTGCTGATTTGGTTTTTGTTAGGCCATGCATGCAACAATCTGTCATTAATCAATGACATTGGTGAACTGTTGGTAGTGTCATTTATTTTTATTATAGAATTTTAGATTTCATATAGAACTTAGCATAAATTGTGTATTAAAAATGATCAAAGTGGTGAATTACGTTTGATGATTTTGATAGGTTGGCTTAGATTTGCTTATTAAATTGTTTGATCAAATTGGTTTTGGTTGACAAATTGAGTTTAATGAGGTGGGATTATAATCATAATAATTTATTTTCTCTATCAATAAGCTAAAAAAAGAGAAGAAATTTTCTTTTGCAGTAGTTGAAGTTTTCTGTAGCTTTATATTTGTTACTATTTTAAACTTTTTATTATCTGGCAATATAGTCAACTCAATAAGTTATAATTTATATTTATATTGGAAGATAAACTTTTTTTCAATTTTTATTTAAAGATGATGATCGGGTATTGACTTGTTATGCACATGTTTCACTCATGATGCTGGGAAAGATAAGTCACAATAATCACAGTGCTATATTTTTGCATTTGTAAGTTAACTTAACTAAATAATATTTTTCATCACATAGACTGCAATCTTTGGAATGCTAAATATGCTTTAGTGCTGGCACATGTTTGCATATGTGTGTTGAAAAGTTGCCAATGATTATATGCCCACTAAACTTTGCTTCTATTCACGATTTAGTCCAATAAAACAATTCATACTCTTTCAATTATGAAAATAACAACATTACATAGTTTTTAGTTTAACCTATGAAATAGTTTTCTAAAATTAATGTGTATGAAGGGCACAAGTCAATTGTTATTGTAGTAAGGATACACAACCAGTGACTTAATGATATTTTTTAGAATACAATAAAACTTAATTGAATCATTTCCTCTTGTTGGTTTTGGCTTATTTTATATAATCAATGAGTTAGTTAATATATTTTTCCAGCCCACTTAATTGAGGTTCCATTAATATATTTTCTTAGCCCACTTAGTTGATATTCCATTATAAAGAAATAAAATATATTTTCCTTTGCCTATAATTTTATTTATCTAGTGTTCTTTTTTGTTAAGCTATAGGATGGCTTGATTGTTAGCAAGAAAGTAAAAAGTCTTGGTAGTTATACAAGAATTAGTGGTCATGTTGCAAATGATTATGGTTGCGTGTGCTGCTATGTGTTCCTATATTTACTTATCTTATGAACGACGGTTGGAAAGTCTAAATTCGATATATGGAGTTTACCAACAATTGTCCCATTTGCATGGCTTGGTGTTTGAAAGTGATGTAAATTTTTTGTTGCAATTAAGAATGAATAGACAAACATTTTTCAAATTATGTAAGCTTTTTTGTGAGAAAGGGAGTATGGTTAGAAGTAAAAGGGTGTCTCCAAAGGAGATGGTTACAATGTTTTTGTCAATATTAGCACATCACGTCAAAAATCGAGTTGTTGGTTTTAACTTTAAAAGATCTGAAGAACAATTAGTAAATGTTTCCATGAGAGTTTAAAGGCAATAATTAGATGTTAAAAAGAATTTTGGAAGAAACCCGAGCCAATTACAAAGGACTCAACGGATCCAATATGGAAGTAATTTAGGGTAAGTATAAAATTTTTTTGATTTCGTGTCTTCTTTAATACACTTTCGTACATTAACTCATTGATTCTTTGTTAATGGTTTATTGTAGAATTGCTTAGGAGCTTTAGATGGCACTTATATAAAGGTTCATGTTTCGGAGGCTGATAAACCAAGATATAGAACTAGGAAAAATGAGATTGCAACAAATGTTTTAGGAGTTTGTTCACAAGATATGCAATTCATATATGTCTTACCGGGATGGGAATGTTCAACTCATGATATGTGCGTGCTAAAAGATGCCTTAACTAGAAGAAATGGGTTAAAAGTCCCTCATGGTAATAAATTTAACCAATTTTTTTTTTAGATTGTAAGAATATATTACTTGGCAAATGATTTTTTTATACGATGGTATGTTATTCTATTAATAGGTCACTATTACTTGGTTGATGCTGGTTATACCAATGGGATAAGTTTTCTTTCACCTTATTGAGGAGAACATTATCATTTGAGTGATTTTCGTGATGGACACCAACCTTATACGCCAAAAGAGTTCTTTAATATGAAACACTCAAGTGCTCGAAATGTGATTGAACGGTGTTTTGGGATATTAAAGAAGAGATGAGCTATATTAAAAAGTCCTGCCTTTTATGATATTATAACACAACAGCGTATAATATTTGTTGTTGTATGCTGTATAATTTCATAAGAAGGGAAATGTCTATTGATGTTATGGAAGAATAAATAGATAACAACATAGGGGAAAATGTTCAAGAAGAACATTTTATTGAATCAATTGAGTCTTCAAATGAGTTGTCTGTTTGGCGAGATAATTTAGCTCAAGAGATGTGGAACATAAGGAATAATAATTGAATTTACATGAGGACTTTTTGTTTACTATCATTGTAATTTGTTTAATTAATTGTAGTAATGTTTGACAGTGTATTTGTTTGGTGTGTTCTTTCAATGATATTGTGATTGTTCTAGTTAACAATGTATTTATTTTATATGATGAATTATTTATGCAATTTATTATTATTTTATATGATGAATTATTTTTGCAATTTATTTTCATTTTATATGTTGAATTTGATTATGCGATTCACTATAGTTGAAATTATATTTATCTATAACAATTTTAATTTCCTTGTAAATAGAATGAGTCAAAGAGTTCGTGGGATGGAAAAACTTTATTGGACAACAACCCAAGATGATGGATTGATTGATTCTTTGTATGAATTGAGTTAAAATCCAATGTGACGAGTCGATTGTGGGTTCAAAACTGGGTATTTGAACCAACTTGAAAGTATATTAGAGCTTAAAATTCTAGGATGTGGGTTGAAAGCCTCTCCTTACATTGAATTTAGAGTGAATTACTTCAAGCTAAAACATAATGCTGTGGCTGACATGTTATCTCTAAGTGGGTTTGGGTGGGATTCAGATAAGTCGATGGCAGTATGTGATAAAAGTGTTTATGATGAGTATGTGAAAGTAAACTACCTAACTTTATTATTTATATTATTATCTGATTCACTTTCTTTTATTTTTCTACTACTTTTTAATGTGGTTGTATCTTATGGTATACTGAGAGTTAGATAGTGGATCGTAATTGGTTTTAAAGTCTATAATGTCCTCTATCTATTTGGTTCACTTCATCTATAAGAAAAAGCATAATGCTCTCTGCTTGTTTATCAAATTTTGGTTGCTTGTGCTTTGTCCTTGACTTTGTTTCTGGGCTTGATTCATTGGCTGTGTTGCACTTGTTTCTTTGTTCCATCTCTATTTCTAGGCTTGATTCTTTTGCTATGTTGATCTTGTTTCTTTTTTCTAAATCCTTTGCTGTTTGTGTTAGTTCAAGATTAAATAATGATTGATTATCTAATCTTATGAAATTTGATCTTGAATCTTTACTAAAGAATAGAGCAATTTTTATTTATTTTATTATATGATTGGCTTGATTTTATTTTTCTAATTTTTTTTTCTTCCTAGCAGAAAAGAAAAGATGCAAGTGGCTTATTTCTCAAACCATTTCCTCATTATACACATTGTGTGAGATCTTTGGACGTGATCGAGTTAATGGAGCAAATGCTGGCAATGCTAATGGTGATGAAGAAGAGGTAAGTCATAAAGACAATATTAATTTAAGCTTGGGAAATGATTCCGTTCATGAGACTTTTATGAAAAATATTGTTAATAATATGTCACACACTCCACAATCACATGCACCTATTAATGAAAATGAACATGTTCCAAGTAATTCTAGCCACCCCAATAAGAAAAGAAGAACCAAGGATAGGACATTTGAAAATATGTGTTCAAATATAGGAGCAATGGCAAAGTCTATTTCAGCAATGGTACCCAAGCTAGATGGGTTGATTAGCGTACTTTCTACTGCTAATAAGGAATTATCTGATTTACAAGCTATGTTGTATAATGAAATATGTAAGATTGATGGCTTAAGCGAGCAAGAAATATTAGATGTGATTGATATTATAGCAACCAAACATGATATACTACGTGTGTTCTTCAATTTGCCCAATGAACTGAAAAAAAAGTATATCCTTCGAAAGATTGGTCGTGATTTATGAGATGTAGTCATTCTATCTTTTGAAATTTAGAATGTGTTTTGTCAAGTAAACACATTATTTTGGAATTTTAGAAATGTGTTCTTATAGAATATTATTTTGAAACTTTGGACTTGTGATGCTATGTAATATATTTTGGCCTTAAAAATTATATCCAACTAATGAACTATTATATTTAATTTTCCTTTCATGGCTATACTGAATTACTTCATGCTACAGTGTAATAATTTTGCTTTCATGAACTATTATATTTTATTTTCTTGCTGAAGGCTGGCAATGGTCTCTCCATGGCACTGTATAATAATATAGTCCAACATTTTAAATTTTGTCTTTGTTTGTACAAATGAGTATAATCAATAATTTTTAGTTTTAAATAATTAAAATATTTATTTTGCATCATTAAAAAAATAATTATTATTATTTTATATAATTAAAATTAATAATAAAATAAATAGGTTATTGTACAAATATATTTTCTTATTCAATTTTTAAATTATAAATTCTTTACATAAGGGTAAAACTGTAATTTAAAATAATTCACCCCTAATCCAAGACAAAATAAACAAAAAATTAGGATTTTGATTGATAATCCACACTTTTATTTAGTTTAAGTAAACACCATATTCTCACTATTATTCCACACTCTCAATCCCAAGATTCTCGCTCCTTATAATTCTCACTCCAATCTAAAACGTAAACGATACATTAATCTATAGTAGTATATATATTATATTATAATTCAGACTTGAGTGAAAAAAGTATGGTACCAAACAATATTCTACTTAATACTGTTGTACTATTTTTTTTTGCCAGATGCGAACCCATTTCTCTTAATGATATCACATAGTTTCTCAATTATTATGCCACAGTTTCATGCCAGAAAATTAGTAAATAAACAAGTGTTTTCAAGGTAATGAAATACCTCATGGTAACAAATTCTGGTGGTTCTAAATCTTTTAAACTTCGAAGAAAGCCTGTTATTATAAATATTAATTTTTCTCAAGTGCGGATTTCAGTAGTTACAACATTGTAATATTATTATAAATTCTAAATTAGTAATTAAAAAAAAATGCTTAACACACTCATTAAAAAAGTACTCTTACAAATATCTCCAACAAAGGACATGAAAATTTAAAAACGATCAATCATCAGGTACACATATAACTTTATAAATAATCTTCATGTACGGCACAAATAAGAAATTCCAGAGGCCGCACGATAGCACGCTTAAGTTTGAAAAAACAAAAATAAAGAATCATAGCTCTAAAAGGTAAATAAATTTCTAAAAAAAATCTAATTAAACAATTTCTTAGTGATTCAGAACTTTAGGCCTGCTCCTCGGACGATAATACCGCCTTTGTGCCTATTCCCCATAGAATAATGCTCCAATCTTCAATATCAGAACCTTTATGACGTTTTGTGTCCCACTCATTGCGGTGTAGGGGCCCATATTCATTAGTGAAATATATGCAATTTCCAGCGCCAACACCCAGATCCTTTGCAGAAAAAAAATCTCGAACAATTTCTACCTAGAAATAAAATCCGATCAACCCCCAAGCTATCCAACAGCACCCATCGACTCGTTTTGCACAAATCCAGCTAACATATCTTAAAGTTTTTGGTATCACGATCTCCGTTCAGAAACCCACAAACAATCAGAATTTCACCGTAAAATTCCACCAAGTACCTCAGCACATGTACATTCTCTTCGTGTGCATTCAGATTGATTCTAACTTTGTGAGACTGAGCTTTCATCGAAGCAACAGTTCTTCTTTGACTTCTTTTAGCTTTGGAGCAAGTAGTTTTAATATCAACAACATGGACGTCATAGACTCATAGTACTTGGTCAAAAGATAGAAACAACCATTAAACGAGATCACATCCACAAAGGGATTATCATCATCTTCTTCCTTGTATTTCACATTCACACCAATTTTGGATTTGCTTACTCCACAAGGCAAACTTAGCCGATTTCAAATTGAAGAGGCTATACACACAGCTTTCCTCGTCAGAGTTCCCTGACCATGCCAACTTGTGATAGCAATGTCCCGCAGCAGGTTGAAGAATATCGGTTCCTGAAAAAGGGTTCAGCAAAGAGATACGGATCCTTCTTAGAAGGAAATCCCGCGAGGCCGTCAAAAATTGTCCATAATCAGGTCTCACAATTATCAATCACTCGTCAAAAGATCCCCATAAGCATCCTTCCTCCAAAAGCCTGGGTGATTTCCATGAAACGTATCTTGTTTTCAAATATGCTAAAGCCAGTTCTGATTTTTTTAGAAGCTTGGCCTGACATCAAAAGCCGGGGAAGTCCCCGCGATGATGGCTTATGTCGCAAATAATCTATTGAAAATTCTCTCCGTTATTTGCTAAGATATATAGTTAGTCACGGTAATTTCTCTGAGATCTCAAGTATACCTTCAGGAAGACTTGACCAATCTGCATGCCGCCTGTAAATTTTTCTTTTTCTTAGGGTAACCATGGTTCAATTCAGTATGCCTGCACGTCTGGTTATAAAGCCGAAAATAATTCAAAACTAAAGTATAAGATATTTTGGCATCAACAATCAGAGTTATCAACTGGATATTACTTGCTGGTACATTTAAAACACCACATACCGATTTTTCCAGCAGCAGATGGTATAATTAAAACGAATTCTCTTGTGTAATTATGTTTCAAATAACAGTGACTAGTGACGACCTCTATAATATCTACAATCTCATTCTGAGCTCTCACCAGTCGGGCAGTTAGACAATGGCAAAAATACATTAGATGTTTTTTTTTGGGGGGAAAAAGTCAAGGACCAACTCAAATTCAAACTGTGTTTTTGAGATAATAACAAAAGGGTTTTTCGTAAACTACTATAACTGAGATATAATAAATTGGCAGTTGGGAGGGAAAACTTGGGAGATCAACAACAAAAGACTTAGAAAACTTCAGATTTTTCAACGGTGAGTGAGTGTGGAGAGGAAGCATTATACCCGAAATCATTTTATTCACTTATGAGACCAGTGTGTCAAATTGGTTTTAGTCAATCTTCATTAATGAGTCTTAATCAAGTTTGATGATTACTTCAAAATCAAACTTTTGGCATCAGGGGCTTCCCATTTACTATCGGGCACATTTTGGTCTCCAAGGTTATGAGGAAGTTCGTGCATACTGTGTCAATCGGCAGTCCCTAATGTACAAATTGAAATTTTTGCCTCCTGTACTGCCTTGGTGTTGAGTATAAGAAGAGAAGCTTGAACGGGGGAAAATCCTTGGTCTCTTTATACACCAATGCAAAGGCTTCTTGTTAATTCAAAGTACATATTCTGCAATTATTTTGTACTATATTCATACAGCTACTTGTATAAAGACATATTCTTCTGGTAATGTTATTCCATCTCAGAGACAGAAAGCATACATTTCTCGTTTGTTTCTTACATTATGCTGGCAAAGTACCATGAGCAATGGATAGCAAAACAAGACATTTCACTAGTCTGGACATATCAGTCTACAAATCTGCTAGCAATAAACCACGAACCATGATCATCATTCCCAGTCCAAGCAGCACCTTATAGGCTGCCTTGTATGCACTGTTTTCTTCAGTTTGAGTATGCTTAGTTACGTTGAAATTACCTACGCAGCACAAAATCAAGGCTGAATATAAGAAATTTGTCGTAACCACAAGAAAGTAACGTCATCATAAGCTAGTAATAAGCTACCTTTTTCAGGGCCATGGCTGCATCCAGCCTTGATTGTGTCTCTAATATCTTGTATGGTTGCTTTGTTGTAGAACTCAAAGTGTAACATAATGTTTTCTATGCAGTCGAGCACCAGATGCGTCTCCGTGAGACAGGGTCCATTGCAGTATTGATCTGTGTAATCAGGAGGCACGTTGAGGTTTCCACTCTCGGTCAGTCTGTAGGATTGTTCACAGCTGCTGTAAACCTGAGAAATTGTCCAAATTACAAGCAAGAAAATAAGATAATTTTGAATGAAAGAGTAGTTCATATACATCTAAGCTCTCACTCACATATTTGTCATTAAAGCACAGCAAGGCTTTCGCGACAATCTCAGTTGGATCACCACCTGCAACGCCTAATTCAGGCACATTCTCTTCTTCTGCCTTCCCTGTCAAGAATTAGTGCAAACAATCAGTACTTTTAAAATGAAACCATACCTTTGCGCGCAGGATGCTTTATGTTTTTACTGTTACAGATACCTAAGTTGCAGCAAAAGATAGTGATGCAAACAAGAATTACGCCTAAAAGCCAGAGCTCAAGTTTCACATTGTACGCCATTGTAAAAGCTATTGGAAATAGTTCATCTGAAAGAATAAAAAACTTTGGCTAATTATATACCAAAGCAGTCTTACTATTGCGGTTAGCAGCTAAATCTAATCATACCAATTTCAATGCAGTGATACTTACACTTCTCATTCCATTGGGCATGCCTAACAAACTGAATCATCTAGAGCCTTATTCATGTTCTGCAAATGGTTGAAAAATGATATAATAAGTTTGGTGAGCTCAATTGGAAAATTAATTAAGTGTAAGTTTCGCTTTGCTGGGTATATTTGACATAAATTTGGCGGAATAAGAGGACTATGAAAGAGAGAGCAGTTAGAGTGCATGTCACCAAATATTTACTTTTCGAAGAATTTGTCTTTTGAGGGTTAAAAATCAAACCTAAAAAAGGTTTATCAGTTTCATACTCTTGTTACAAGGTCAAGATTGCTTCAGATTAGCCAGGAAATTGTTACTAGGTTCGTGGCCCAAGAAATCCATTGCAGAGAAGCATGATATATGGTACAAATGACATGTGGCAACGAGTCAGGGAGTACATGTGGCATGTTATAGACAATTCTCGATGAATTTAAGATGTTCCATTTCTTCATCTTTCTTCAGGTTTCCTAAATGTATAGATTAAAAAATTAGAAGTTTGAAGACATTTTCCAGGTTAGCGAGTATCAGAATTAACCTCGTCGATTGTCACGATGTTGGGGACGACTGAAACAATTTACAAACAGGAAAAAGTTACAAGTTTGAGAAGCTCCCTATCTCTAAATTTCAATAAAAGAACGTTTAAATGTTATCACACTAATCTTAGAGAAAGTTATCACAGTAATCTTAGAGAAAGCACTTTTTCAAGAAGTGAAAGATACAATTCGAATTAAAGGTTCATACAGGCTCGCCTACATTACAACCGAATCTGCAATTAGGTGGTATTTGAATGTTGTAAAAATTATTTGCCTAAAGGAAAGCATCTACACTTTTGTCACTTGACATTTTTGCATAAAATTAGCGACCAGAAGGGGAATAAAAGAGGAAAAAGAAATGAACAATTTTAAACTTCTTGAAATCCAATGTGTGAATTTCTAGCACACAGTGGATACAGGTCATAAGTTGACGGGGAACATGGGGTCTTTCAATTGCCAGGAAAACCATTCATTGATTATGGTTCATTTCCACTGTATACCTTATCACCCCATTGACTGAATTCTGCTTCAATAGCAAGGAGACCGCATCTAGTGCCAAGCTCATACTCCGCAGATCGTATTACACCAATTTTGACTGCAGAGAATGTAGCACTGTATGAATGTGATACAGTGCTCTTAATAGGTGTTTTGCTGACTTGTATATACTCCTTACAATGAGCTGATCTTCTCCAATTTGTGGAATGATAGTATAATTTCAGTCACCATAAGTGAAGATCCCAATTGGAGTTCGAGGCAAGTCATAAAAAGGAACATGCCTTGACCCCGACAACAGCCGCCAAGCTGCTGCTATTTGAAACTCACTCTGGCAAGTCGACTCTTGCAGGCAACATATGATATTCCCATTGCTTCAACTCACATTTGTTCCATACAATAGTGCCATAGCATGAAAGCATGAGAAGAGCACTCTGCCAAGTCCAAATGTTATCTCCAGATAATCTGTTTCCCTTGAACAAAGTCAACAACTGAACATGCAAATCCAACCAGGGACAAGGGCAACATTTCAATCAGCAAGACGGCAGCCATGAAATTTGTAGTTGGGTCGGCTTCAACATGTAAACTCAAGGCAGAGTTATTAAACAACCCATCGAAACCAAAGCCTACAGACCAGCAAAAGATTTAAAAGAAATTCCCCTCTCTTTAGATCTTTTGACTATATCACGGGCCTCCTCAAGGCAGCCCTGCTGCACTAAGGTTTCCAAAATTAAGTTAGACGTATAAGAATCAGGATTGCAACCATTTTGTTCCATTGAAAGAAACGTCTGCTTCGCTTCATCAAATCTGCCTGACCTGATCAGTGCCTTGATTAAAGCACTATATGAAAAATTGTCAGGTCTTAAGCCCAATGTCAACATGGAAAAAAAAGCCTTCTCTGCTCTCTCAATCTTATTCATTCTACAAAAACTTTGAATGAGAGCATTGAAAGTGTAAATATCTGGACTTATTCTATCTGCCTGCATCTTTTGGAAAAGTCTCAGTGATCTAGCAACATCACCAATGGCACAAAATGAACGGATCAGTATATTATATGTGATGGTATTTGGAGGGACGCCCCATTCAACCATTTCACTCAAACAATCTAATGCATCCTCAAACCGGTGTGCTCGACAAAGGCAGTCGATCATTGAATTAAAAGTGAATTTATCTGGTTTGAAACCACATTCTAAAAGCATTACCAAAAGTTCACGCATTTTATGTACTTCTGCATCCTTGCGGTGCCCACTGATTAAGGTATTGAACGTGACAAGATTCGGAGCAATAGCTCTATCTCTCATCTCTCTACAAATCTCTGTTGCCCTGTCCTTCATATTGACTTTGCAGAAACAATCAATTACCATGTTATACGAATTCACATTTGATACAAGTCCATCCTTGACAACATGATTCAAATAGCGATCCCCCTCCACATCTCTCCCCACTTTGTACAAAGCTTCCATGAGCAAGAGATAAGTGGTAAACCTTGGTTTCACACCTCGCTTGATAAAAGTATCCAATATCCCACATGTCTCATTGAGATCCAATCCCTTTATCAAACAAGTCACTGTATAGTCAAATGCCGAGCTCTCAGGTAAGTACCCCCGATCACCCATCTTTCTCAAGATTGCAGCTGCCTCAGATGCCATTGAGTTATTTGAAAGACAATACAGTAGAGTATTACAAACTAATTTCTGTGTGAGAGGCTCCCTCTCCATAAACCTTATTAGTAACTCAAATGCTTTATGAGGATCCAAACAACGAAACAGACCATGAACCAATGATCTAACAGTAGCTTCATTAGGACAAACATTCCTCTCCTTCATTATCTCTAAAACCCTGAAAACTTCAGCTACCCTCTTAGCATTACAAAACCCATCAATTAGGATTGTGTATGTATAAACATTAGGCACATATCCCAAACCCTCCATCTGTTTGACTAACCGAAGTGCTTCATCCACCACACCGATTCTACAAACTCCGTGAATAAGTATATTGTACGTAAACCTATCTGGTTTGCAATGATCCACTGACATTTGGTGAAACTTCAAATATGCCAAATCAATGGAATTGGACTTCACCAATGCATCAATAACTGCATTATACAACCTTGTACTAGGACTAATACCCAAAAATGAAATCTGTCCAAAGACGTCGGCACAGTACTTGGCCAATCCTAACCTGCCCCAACTACCAATCAAAACGCAAAGCAATTCTTCACCTATTTGAAAACCAGAATTTTTAATATCTTTAAGCAACTCAACTGACAAAACAACAGGACCCATTCTATGAAGTACATTGCCTAAAACTCCCTTAACTGATTGATCCTTAGCCAATGACAGGTTGTTATTAGAAACCCAGATATAAAATCTTAAAGAATGAATTGGATTTTCTTGATTTTGTAAAATACTCACTACAACTCGAGGTACCAAATTGATCGTATTAGCTTTTAATTCATGGCTTAGCAATAAAAACCAGTCCTTTCTAGCAAGAACTTGAGAAATGTAATGATGATCAATCGGCTTAACATCACTATGAGATGAAATATGATTACTTGAGAGTGTAACACAATTGGGTTTACTGAAATTATGAGAATTCGGCGAAGATGATGATATGGACAAGATACCTCTAGAAGAAGCTTCAGTTTTGCTGTTATTGTCGCGGTCAAAAGACGGGCAGAGTTTGGGCCTTGAGGGGCTTTGTTTGTTGAATAATTTGGCATTTGATGATTCTTCAGGCAGGTTTTTAAGTGAAGGTCTTGCCCTAGAAGCTAAAGAAGAAAGCTTTCTCATTGTCCTCGTCTGGCCGGTGAAGCGGCAAGCCATGTTAGCTCAAATAAATTGGAAATTGTAAACTTAACGATTTCACGTCTATGACAAAAGGGTTTCAGGCCCACTTAGTCTTGGATAGTACTTTGGTGCCAGTTTGGGTGCAAGTTTGTCACCTATTGGGCCTGTGCTTCCATTTTCATATAGGGGTAGATTTGGAAATTATAATGAATTAGAGGTTCTCGATCCGTGACTAATTTTGCAAATAGTACAAAAGCAAGTTGCACAACTAAGATCCACGTGATCATAGATCAAATAATACCGTGCAAATATATAATAGGTAGGGATGGCAATGGGCTGGGTGAGGGTGGGGAAGCCTATTTCATTTTTCATTTCATTACAAATTTCATCTTTATTTTTTTTAATTATATTTCTTAATAAATTTAGTGAGATGGGAATCCTTATGTGAGGAACATTTTTCCATCCCTATTATAGTTCTCATTTACTTATTTTATAGTAGATATAGATAAATGATTTTAGTAAATTAAAAATTAGAGATTTAGATAAAATCATTAACATATTATAAAGTATTCAAATTATTTTTTAAAAAACTCTGAAAGGCTGAAATAATATTTTAATATAATATCAAAACTAAAAATATTTGAAGAAAACAACACCTTAAAAGAGAAAATAAAACATAATAATGCTTTAGGATTGATTTAGATTTATAATGTAGGGTTTTCTTTTAGTTATAACTTATTTATATTAGATAAAAATAAAAAAAATATTAACCAATGTTGCAATTGATAAAATAAAAAATTATTGAACAAAGATTAAAAATTTATTTATATATAATGGGGATTGAAGTGGGGAGTAGAAAACCAAATTTTATACTATTAAGAATTTGACAATTATTTTTTTCTATTTTCCACTTTATTCGCAAGATTTATTCAAAATTCACCTTATTTCAAATGGGGCCTCGTGGAACTTCAAACCCATAGAGGATTTTATCATCCCTATCATTAGCCTTTGTTTGTGAGCAGGATAAAGTGTAGGATTAAACTAATTTTTTTAAATAAAATATTTATACCATGGTTGGTAAGTTCACTTGAATTAGATTAAATGAATTATAATTAAATTTAATTCTACAATCATAGGACTATCAATCCTAATTTTCATATGGATTTAAAGAGGGTTACACTAAGCAATATTTGTTCCTTTATGACTTTTTCTTTTCCTTTTTATTTATTGATATATTGTTATTAATCTAACAATACTATTTGCACACTGAAGACCTGAGAAATGAATAAGTGCACTAGAGATACTCACACAACAATTACCACCACCAGGGGTGCACTACTAAATTACCTCCAGTGGTAGATTTGGTTTTTCCAATTGACACACAATGACAAAGTTGCGGCAGAAATCAATCTTTTAGCATATGAACTCTTCAAAATCTGAAGAGCAGAGGCTTCAAAATCGCCAGCAAGAAAGAGAACAAAAACAAACACCACAAATATGACTGGAAAGCCAACCATCGCATGGGAGGTGAACTCTTCACACGGAGAGAAAGGCCAATCTCGATAAGGAATGAGAGACCAACCTTCGCACGGAAGGAGAGATCAAAAGATAAAAATAAGAAACGAAAAGGAAAAATATTTTTACCATATAAGTGTGGTGAAAAATCTTTCGTGTAAATATAAAAATTCCTACCATGGGCAGAATATTTTGCTAATGCATTAGTTGTTGTATTGTAGACCCTTGATATATGTCTAACTTGAAAAGAGTGTTTTAGAGAAAATTATTCACTATCAGAAATGAGCCTAAACAACTCAACTCAACTCAGTACAAGTATTAAATCAGTACAAGTCCAAAGTGAATTGAATCACACGAAATGAATATGACTCAACTACTACTGGGGATAAACCAGCCTCCCAAGCAAGTCGTAATCCAAAGCATAAGGCCATAAAAGACGACTGTTCGGCAGAAGATGAACAACAAAAAGCAAGGGACGACTTTATAATGGATCAAAACTATGAATGGCAATTGGTCGGGTCGTGTTACGGCTTGGAAAAAAATTTAAAGCCCGATCTGACCAAAGTCTGACCATTTGTGATTTAGGTTGGGTCGGGCCCAACCCAAATCGGGAGAATTTTGGATCAGGCTCGACTCAACCCATCCGAAATTAATTTTTTATTTAATTTTTGTTCTCTTTCTACTAGTTACAACACTATAAATATAAAACCAAAAAGATAATTTTTTTAATTTAAAATAATTAACAACACAAGGTAAAATACACAATATAATTAATCATAAAATAATTCACAAAACAACCAATTAATAGAAATAATTTTTTACAATTCAATTCCATAATCCAACATTAAAAACATACAATACAATTAAATTAAAAACAAACAATCTAATTCCACGACCATTTCAACCCCACACACAATTCAATTCCAAAACCCAACATTAAAAACACACAATGCAATTAAATAAAAAACATCCAATGTAATTCTACAACCATTTCAACCACACACAATTTAATTTTAAAACCAAACATAAAAAAAAAAAAAAGCATGTCTTATATAAATAAAAAAACACAATTCAATTCCACAATCCAACATTAAAAAATAAAAATACATAATTCAATTCCACAATAAAAACATTAAAAGAAAAAACTATTCCAATACTTATAAGTCGGGTCAAAGCTTTGATTGGACCTAAAAATTTTAGTCCAAACCTTATCAGAAATCCAAATATTAGGGTCAAAATCCAAAAAATTTAAATCGAATCAATCGGATCAAAATTCCAGCGGAGTCAAATTGCCACCCCTAGCCAAAACTTTCCAACCATTCAGAAATTAATTATTTTCCATACAACTGTCTCGCTCTGCCATGTGCCTGTTTCAACCCCATAAAAGAATATCACCATTTCGATTTATATATTTTCTGCTAGCTTTTATATTCAGCTTACGCTCTTAAGCCATTTATACCTCTTTCTTTCCTTCCTCACAACTTACAAGCAAAAATGGAACAAGAAAACGTTCACAAATCGGTGGCGCCAGTAACTGGTGTTACCGGTATGGCTGGCTTGAGCTTAGCCGAGGCCTTAAAGAGCCCCACAGCCTTAGGAGGTCCATGGGAAGTTTACGGCTCGGCTAGGCGCCCCAAGCCAAGTTGGTTCCCCTCCTCCGCCGTCGATCATTACATCACCTTTGACGCCACCAACTCCGGCGAAATGGCTGAGAAGTTGTGGCCGTTATCCAATGAAATCACCCATGTCTTTTGGGTTGCAATTCAAGTGCTTGAGAGTGAAGAAGCTAATGTCAAAGTCAGCAAGGTCTTGATAGCCAATAGCCAATGTGCTACATGTCTTAAAATCATCTCCGAATTCAGGGCTTACCCATATTACTCTCCAAACCGACACTCAATATTATACGGGCCCGGTCCATGATCGAGCCCATTCTGCCCATCCCAACCCTCCCGAGCCCCCCTTACGAGAAGACTTGCCCCGTCTACCTCACCTGAACTTTTCCTACGCGCTGCAAGGCATCATACACGCCGGCGACATCGTACTCAGTACACCGTTCATCCGTCATAATAGGCGCGTCTTCGAGGAGCGTGTACGACTCTCTACTTACTTTAGCTGTATATGTTTACAGTTTAAGTATCCGGTACCCGATACACGTGGGAGCATTTTTGTGGCATGCCGGATGCCCGTGTGTCGGCCGAGCAATAGATATGGGCCGCGGTCACGGTCCATGGGAAGAACCAAACCTTTAATTGTACCAATGGGGATCTCTTTACATGGAAGAGTCTATGGAAGGTAATATGCGAGGCCTTTGGTTTTGAATTTGTACTGTTTGATGAGAGTGATGAGTTTGATTTTGTCGGGATGATAAAACAGAAAGGGGAAGTGGGGGATGAAATAGTGGAACCACATGGGCTTTGGAAAGAGAGTACTTGTTTTGAGGCACTCAGAAATGTGTTACATTCTGGACTTCAACATGTGTGCAGCATGAATAAGAGCCGTCGATTTGGGTTTTTGGGTTCGCTGATACACTCGAAAGTCTTGGTATGTGGGTGACGAAATTGAGAGTCATGAAGATGGTACCATCAAATTAAGATCAAAAGGCCACGAGCTTACTTTAGTTTGATATAATTTTGGTGTTCGACTATTTTACGAAGAAAGAAACTTAACTTGTCGTAAGTTTTTGTACTTTATATTTGTAAATGACTTGTCATTTCTTATCCACTCAGCCCCCGTGACATCATTAGGGGAACCAATAATTGAACATTTTGTAATAACAAAGACAATTTTTTTATTGAAGGCTTGAGTTATAACAACCCCAAAGGAAAGGACAATTCTAATGTTTACAATTTTCTGAATTTCATGAATTGAAGTCCAGTAATCACATAATATGAGTTCTCTGACCAATTGCTCAATCCTGCAAAAACATTAACCAAAATTAGTGATCATAACGAATCATATCTATGCATTTTGAACAACTGAAGTCTGTACAATAGTCTACTCACGTGGTGATTATCTCGGCCGGATGTACAAGCCGGTCGTCTCGGCGGCAGCTGTTGGTGTGGAGTTCTCTATAGATTTTACAGATGCTTATGTAAAAACATTATTAAAATTTTTGATAAACATGCCTAAGTTTACTTGACCTCAAAGTAGCCGAGTTTAATACCTGTAGTTTTGGTCTCAGAGTCTCTATAGCCACTGGGGAATTTTGGTTAACCCCAGCACCTTGCTGTTGCAAATTCAAACAATTCGAAGAGACGAAATCATTAATAATTCTGCAAAAATTTAAAATCCTTGTAAATGAAGGAACAATTTTATTATATTTTGTGACATTTTTACCTTATATAGTGCCCAGTCTGCTGAATCGAAGAAGGCGCGTCCGTTGTCCTATTCCAATTCCATTGTAAAGTTCTCTTCAATTAGTACATTTTAAACATCACAATTGAACTGGTTTTGCTCAATTTTTATAGTACACTGAACTTACCTGTGAAATTAAAGGCTTCTTCTTTGGCACCAGACCTCCATATTTCTTCACCGTCGACACTGCCTGCATATATGAATGAGTAAAGAAACATCAGGGACTATTTTGCATATTTATTCAGAAGATTTATCTTTTTTGAATGTACACAAAATTTGGGGATTTTAATGGAAATATGCTTGAATGTTAAAGTTGGTTAAGTTCCGACACGTGTCCAATTTCAATTCCTTAAAGAAGAACACAGGTGTTCCACGTGAAATCACCTCACTTGACAGGCCAACAACTAGTAGGGTTATATCATTGTGTACACAACAGCACACTGCCGACATATTTTTAAAGAATGTCTCTGATGCAAACTTATAGCAAATTTGACAACGTGATACTCTGTCGTGTCAAAGTACTAGCCGTTAGATGTGGGACCAGGACGCCACATGGAACCATTTCAGTCCACGAACCCCTATAAAATATCTAAATTAAATCTAACGCTCTTTTTAACTTTACGCTAATACATCTAAAAAATACCCACTAGTTACAAGTAAAATCAACATAAAAAAAAAAAAAAAAAACTCCAGCACCAAATCAAGTTCCCACTAAGCACGATATACGCATACTACCAAATGATGCAATCTGGACTGTTGACTCCGTCATCGTAGACTTTTGATTCAACTGGACGCTCTACATAGATGGCCAGTTCACCAAGATGGGACCCCCGCCCAAGGCTCAACGCGACACAAAACTCTATGGCCGTGCGAGTGTGACCCGTAACGTTCTAATTTATGGCTAAATTCATTAAAGACCCTGTCTTCCACAAATTTAAAAACACTTCCAAATATTTTTGCAATTCATCAACCCGCCCCCAATTGTTGCGAACTGGGGAATGAAAGGAAAATATTTTGTACCTCATGGTCTTGAGAAGAATAGAATTCCTGGCCTCTGTTGTAATCTGCCATCTCACAACTCCCCTGTGAAAATCAGTCGCCATTGTTAATCATCAACAGAACGCATAATTGAAGAGAAAGAAAAAAAAAAAGGAAAAAAGAAAACCTTTTAAATTATAAGACTGATAATGATAAACATATAAGAAGCGTGAAAGGAAGAGAAAAGGCTGCCAATCAAGGCAATTATAAGGAGTTAACACGAAGAGGGCAGTGAGTTTAAGTTTCTTATAAATATAGCACAAGGGGTAGCAAAGAGAGGAGAAGAGGATCTTGGCATTACCTTGCAAGAGGAGAAAAGAGAGAGATGCAATGCGCGATGGAAAGATAATGAAAGAAGAGACGAAGCGAACAAATTCAAAGAGATAAAAAGAGAAAATAAAAAGGGAAAGATAGAATATAAAGAATTATATACGAGGAGGGGTTGAGTGAATAGGTGAGATAAGTATAGAAATCTAAATAATAATATAAGTTGGATGTGCAAATTGCATTAGATAAGGAGTAAATTTGGTAACAAGAATAGCTAAGCTAGCCAATAAGAGAAGTGTAGATTATAGGGTTGGTAAGAATAAGGTTTTAGGGTAAGGCACAAGACTAGGATGAGATTATTATTTTGAATCCAGGGCTTGGTCAACGTGTCCATTAATTACCAGTGTTAATTGTGAACAAAGGGCAATAAAACGACAGTAGATCTGGTGTTTAGTTGCGCAAATATTTTGTCCATCGTATACAATTTTAATTTTGATTATCATATCAGTAGCTTACATATAATCAGAGGCGGTTTTAATTATAGACAAATTAAACGGTCGCTTAAAGTCCCATATGTCAGGAAAACTCTATTGTGACTGATTAATTCTTATATGTTAGAAAACCCTTTTTCATTTACTTAATATATACTCAAATTAAATTTTTTAACTTACTTATAATAAGAAAGCTTATTTTTTAGGTCTCTCGTTAATTAATAATTATTTTATCATTAAAATTTTTTACACAAATTTTATGTTTGATAATCTTAATGTTAAAAAAAACTATAATTAATAGTATTAACTATTAATTCATTTTTTTCTTAGAAAAATATTTTAAAAATTATTTATATATTTAAAAAAAACCTTAATTATTTAACATCATAAAATTTCTTATGGTCTTCTCTTTAAAGAAAACTATTACATTTATTTTTTTAATTTTGAAGTAAAGAAAAAATAGTTTCTCGAAATAATAATCTCAGGGAGTTAAAAAAAATCTTTTTGATTATTTTTGTTTTTTCAAATTTCTTATTATCTTATTTATTGTTAATATTCGATATATAATTAAAAACTAATTAAATTTCAAGTGTTTTTATATTTATTTGAGTATTGAAACTACTAATTGTAAGGAGGCTTCATAAAGAGATTTCGTTCTTAATACTCTAAAGCCGACCCTGCATATAATTTAAATATTAAAAATTCTATTATTAAAAATCGTGTAAAAAAATCCAATAAATTTGAATGTATATAATATTTATGTGTATAATCTTTAAAAAAAAAATTAGTTAATAGGATGGAAGATTTTTTTCCCCATATGACTAGTTGTTGATGCCGTTAAGATATCACCATCAAATTGGCCCACGCCGTACATACTTGCATGTGAAAACATGAGTATGTTTACCCCATCATTTTTCCTCCCACATATTCCCCATCTAATCTACAAGTGTGAGCGATGATCTCAATATAATAATTTTCGCACATGGTATTTCTTCTTTCTAGTAATCAAATATCAAATCGAGAAGTGATTATCTTTTCAAGTGATACGTTTTTGAACCTTTGACATTCTTCGTTTTAATTATAAAGGAAGTGGGAAAGTGACTTAATTCTTGATTGATTAACTTTAATTGACAGATCTTATTCATTAAATTTCGTTCCTGATAAAAAATACGAGATTTATATCTAACGCCAATAGTAGAAGAAATCATTTCTTTCACCGTCTGTGCCTTACATATTGGAACCCTTGTTCATTAATATAAGTTTATGCAATATAAAGTATTCTCAGTAACAACAGACAATAGGTTTAATTTTGTTAAGGGAAAAAGCCCACTTGACTCCTTGGATTGAATGAACAGTCCATTTTGATTTTATTATTTAAATAATAGTTCATTTTATCTCCACTATTCAAACAAAAATCCAAAATATCTTTTTACTAATTTACCATTAATTTAAGGTATAATTTATTGAAGGTAAAATAAATTTTTTATTGAAGAGATACAAATCGGTTTAAAATGAAATTCTCAAACACAATTAAATAACATTTGACTTTCCATATAAATTTTAAATTTAAGTATATATATATAAATTATATAGATTTCACAAGCACTAGAGTATGTTTGTTTATTTTTATTCTTTTTGACTCTTAACTTGTCTTTGACTTTAATATGGTCAATAATCTCTAATTTATTATTATTATTATTTAATTGACTTTCATTAAGAAAAAAATTAATGAAAACACACTGAGTTATCCTGAAATCTTAAATTCATGCAAAAAGTTAGATCTTATTTATCTATTTTTGAGATTTTTATGGTAAAATAGCTCCCGTCTATTTAATTGATATCCTATTTTACCCCTAATAAATTATATAATAAACTAATGGTAAATTCAGAAAGGATTTTTTTGGGCTATTATTTAAACAATATGAATAAAATATGTTATTGTTAAAAAAAAAAATAGATGAAATTGACTATTGCATCAAACCCCACATGAAAAGGGATTTCTCCCTTTTTTTTTTTATTTAAACCAGTTCTAATATAATGAACAAAAATCAATGTGGTTAATTATGGTAGCTAGGGAAAGTCATTCAAGGCTGGATTTGTTAATTTGAAGTCATTTAATAAGATTAAAATTTAATGATGGATTGAGTTTTTACTAAGCACTAAATTTACATAAGGATTTATTTTTTATTTCTATATTTTTTTTTACTTAATAACCTTTAATCCAATACTTAATACTGAAATTTATCCCATTTTTTAATGCTCCTAAAGTAATGAATTGGACAAGCCGCTAAAGTAGAGCCATAATTAGTCAAATGAATGGGCCCACTTTCATTGTGTATATATAATTTTTTAATATGCAAAATGTGATGGATATGTTAATAATTAAATAAATGCATACCAAACAAGGAAAAAGGAGAAGAAAAAGAAACAAGAAGAGATTAAAAAGGACGAATTGGAATCAAACTATAATGGTATTTCTTCTAAGAATTTTAATTCTGGAGCACAAGTTACTCAATAAGAAGGCACCACAAAGTATAAACAAAGAGAGTTGCAAAACCAGCAAAACTTGAGAGCTGGTTTCATCAATTATTGCTTGCAACTGAACAATTCCAGTCCATTCAATTTTGCGTTTGCAAATTAAGAATGAATTGGAACGCAATACCTATTCTGTATAAAAAGCCCACACAATCAACCACTACTATTTGTAACTTACAATTGCGAGAAATATACTGTCCCTTAATTCTTCCCGTTGCTTGTGCAATGATCAAGGAAGACTAGGAACATCATTATTAAAATTTGGTCCCCTCCAAATTTGCTTGAAGAGAGATTGAATGCTTGAGATCTCCAATATGGAGACTATGTTCACCCATTGGAATTCTTCGAATTCCGAATTTATCAACAACACTAAGGTGCTTACACACATGAATATCGACCTTAACACTTTGTTGTGCTCCGGCTGTAACATGAACTTTCTTGAAACCAATTAGTTGCTTATTCGGAGACCAATTTCCAGCCGGGGGTTTCGCGAAAACCAGAAGCGTATGGGTCCCGGCCATGTCGCCGGTGTTTTTGACATCAACATGTAAACCTAATGACATTGCATCATTGCAATTTGTATGTTTGACCCTAATTGCATTGCTTGATATGGTAGTGTTTTTGAAGGCGTAGAGACTTGTTGCTATGGGTACAGAAAATTGATTTGGTGCCTTCGATAATGTGTGTGCAAATGTTGTGTAGCTCATTCCGTGACCAAATGGAAATACAACTGGGCCTTTATAGAATCTGTAAGTTCTTCCAGGATAGCCTCTTGCCGGATCTGCCCGCATTCTCATGTCTGTCATTGGCAGTCTAGCCACGTAATCCTGAGGGTACCAAGTCATTGGCAGCTTTCCTCCTGAAAAGGAAAGTGGCTTCAACTCCTTTCAAAATTAAGCATAAGCACAACAGTTGTAAACATACTCTGGTATAATTAAGTACCTGGATTAGCTCTTCCGAACAAAATGTCAGCAATGGCGGCACCACCAGCTTGTCCAGGATAACCGGCCCACAAAATGGCACCGATTCTCGGATCATTCTTAGCAAATGATACATCAACAGGGCCGCCACACATCAAGACCAACACAACAGGGCCTCTTGATGCCTTTGCAACACGGGATACGAGCTCTTGTTGGCGTCCAGGCAAAAGCAGTCCTGCCCTGTCCCTGAATTCTGCCTCTATCGATTGATCAAGTCCCATTACTAAGACGGTTGCATCAGCTTGGCGAGCTGCTACTTCAGCGGCTCCGAATAATTGGTTGCCATTACAAGCAACGCCTGAGCAACCCGCTTGATGAATGGTCTTGGCATACCTTGAAATCCCTTGTAGCGGAGTTGTGTATCCACATGCAACACCTGAAGATTAAGGAAATTGATGAAATGATCATGAAATTATCTTCAAATTGATATGTGACATCAAATCCCTGTAATGGGATAATAGCGTCTCTGAGTTAATTTTCAGTCATTTCAGGCTTTCAGCACGACTCAGTAGTACCTGTTTGACATGAATTGACAAACCCTATCTTTAATTGATGAATTATGAAAAATCAGGGATCTGTTGGATACCTGCATAGTTTCCGATCATGGTCACGGTGACATCAGAATTGGGTCCAATTACCGCAACAGAGTGATGCCTTGAAGTGGAAAGTGGCAAAGTTCTTGCAGAATTTTTCAACAAAACAATGCCTTGATGGGCGGCTTGGAGGGCTAGCTGCTGGTGAGCTGGAGTGCAGACGTCTCTTGGACCCAAGTTTCCAAATGTTTGGGCCGATGGCTCGCCATCAAACATGCCAAGCCTCATTTGAACTGTTATTGTGTACGCTAACGCCAAGTTAACATCCGCTTCTCTCAGTAATCCGCTCCGTACTGCCCCCTCTGTATGAATTGCTAGAAAAGGCCCACAGTCCAAATCCAGACCTACGAAGTTTTTGCATTTGGGCCATTAGATGTTTATTTTTTTTGGCCGACTAAAGGAAACACAGAATAAACATGAAGTGGTAATGATTATAATTAGATACCTATAGTTTTAATTTCTCAAAGAGGAGAGCCTAGTTATCCATTTGTAACGAATAAGCCCCTTGTACCCCGATGAGATGACCAAATTACTTGTAGAGAAATCGATTTGACTATGAATATTTAAGAGCACTCAACTTAATAGTAAGGTTATTTTGAAATTTGAATGATATAAAAAGAAATGTTACAATGTTGCTCACCTGCTTTGATAGCATCTGCAGCTGCTTCTTCGGGTGTTTGGGTATAGTGTTGAGTATCATATAGAATCCCAACAGAGTCACAATCGGACACAATGTACCTGGTTTGTGATCAAAACCCAAAAAAATAAAATTATAAATCATTAATAATAATATAACAGGACTCAGGAGCCACTATTTTATTTGAGTTTTAAAGTCAAAGCCAATACAATTTGACAACTTCTACATTAAAATAGTAAAGAGACTCACCCGTTGAGGCGCCATTGGCCACGAATGGTGTTTTTAAGTATATCAGGGTCAGCACATGTGGGTTTTCCATTGACTTGATTGTAAGAGCACATTACACTAGCAACTTTGCCTTCCACTACACATGCTTTGAATGGGACGTTATATGTATCTTCTAAATCTTGCTTGCTTACCTTCAATTAATTAAAATAATGCAAAATTAATTGTTTATATTAAAGAACAAAATAAATTTTCACCTAGCCGTGTAAGAAGCTTTTAATCTTGTCGATTAATTTATTGGTTTGGTTTACTTCTTTATCTTACCTACTACCTAGAGAGGCTCTTGACTTAAAAAGAAATAAAAAACGAATCTTGCTTCAAATTGTTCTACAAAAGTTAGCACTTCTAGAAGTAGTAATACGTGATAACTGTAACAAAAATATTTAATCTTTTCCATGGCAGAGAGAGTTTTAGATATTTTCGATATGTACACATTTTTTCTTTAGATTCTTATCGCATGTATTTCTCAATCAATCGCATTGCTGGAAATGATAATATTTACTAATTTAATTATATACTCCCTCATTTGTTGGGTTATTATCATGCATGTGTTTTTTTTTTTGTCTGATTAGTTGAGAGTTGCGTGATTCAAATCTAATGAAAATTGGCGTGAGCATTAGAAGCACCTAAATCTTTGTTGAAGATAGGATATCAGTTCCCACTAGAAGCCAATAAAATGTGCACAAATTTGTCAGTTTTACTATAATTAAAATGCTACAGCAATTGATACGTGACAGGAGAATGCTTAATTCAAAGGTCATGACAAACAAAATCAAAGTAAACTGATTTTATAAGCGTCTACTTATTATTTTATAATTTCTTAGTCTATTTTCAAAGCTAAGACTTTGCATAGGACAGCTAAAGAAAGTGATACGTGACCGTGGTCCAAAATCATAGCCTTAACAATTTAATTAACTTTAATTGTAACGTGCAAGCTATGCAGTACTAATCAAGCGGTCTCTGCTTCTTCACATATTTTAAACGAACGTGTAAATACTGCTACCTTGCCTATATAATTCATCTAGATCGCTACATATGTTTATTGAATCTATATACATTGTCATGACACATTAAAGGAAATAAAACATTATATATATATTTAAATCTTTTCTTACCCTAGCATTGAAATGGTACCGATCCACGCCATTCCAATTGTCAAGATCATAGGCTGTGAAATGTTTACAACATGCAGCGACCTTGAGCCTGTTGCCGGTGTTACCCTGGAGTCCTCTGACATATCTGCCGGCGTATTTTCCGGCTAATACAGGGTCTTCGCCGGGTGTCTCTTGGCCTCTGCCCCATCTTGGGTCCCTAAATATGTTTACATTAGGGCTCCAATATGTCAAACCTGCCATTCCTCCGTTGTACATTGCTCTTGCTTCATCAGACACCACCTAACAACCAAAGTACACAATGAGCCATTATTGGTTGGCAAACTAAATTAATTTAGTGAAAGATATTAACGGGACAAAAAAGGCAACATTTACACATACATGTTAATGAAAATTTGCAGCTTCGAGTCTTAAGAATTATATTAATGTCCTTTAAAATCTTTGAAATATATAATGTCTATATATTGGCATTGCCCTAATTAATTAAAAGATTAAAAAACATTTTAGGAGACGACCCTAAAACAAAAAATTATACATTCCATAGAGTTCGTGAGTATCAAGAAATACATAGCAATCAAAAGGTGATAAACCTATGTGTCAGATGGGACCCAAAAGGAAGGAACCGTGGCTAAAATGTGCACGCAACTCTTCAGTTCCTCACTTTGTCGTGTTTTTTTCCACCTCATGTGCTACAAATTAACTTTTGCATGTAACCTGATAAATCTAATTGGTGGGGAGAATTTAGAATTCATATTCTTTATTATCATTTTTAATTTCATATTATAATGATTAATTTGGAGATCGACTTCCCCAACATAAATAATAATTTTGATTACTACAGAGAATTTTAGCATCATGAAAAGCCAAAACTAACAAACAAATCACAGATATAAAGATTACGTAGTTAATGAATGGTGATGTGTTCTTTTCAACAACATATTTGATAATAAAAGATGACGAAAATTTAGAATCTGTATAATAATAATAATAATAATAATAATAGTAACAAAAGACGTGGAGACATGGGTAAAAGACGGCCATGTTATGGAATTTTCAAGGACCAATTATTATTTATTAAGGGCAAGGCAGGGGACAATTCGACAAATGGAGGACAATTGCATAATTTAGTTCAGGAAATGTTTGAGCAAAAAATATTCTAATGTAATTTATGAATATTCAATATTTTTTGTGCGTCGCATGTAATTCGTCTTGTCATGAATCGCTAACTACTCGTCCTCTTTCTTTGTTTATATTCTCATCATTGTGCCCTTGGTTATATTAATTTACATGTTCATGTATAATTTTCTAAGTGAACAAATTCACACTTTTCAAAATACAGATTGTAACTATCAGTATTTTTAACTAATTACTAATACACACACACACACACACACAAGTAGAGAGGCTCATGTTTTGTTTTACAAAATACGGACATTCCAAATTAAACAACTGCGTATAGTCGTCGTTCACATAATTGTTAGAAAATTTGTAAAACGTGATTAGGACAGATAGAAAGTTAAACGCAGTTCATGTCGTTTGAAAATTCAACTTAGACCCACAATATAAAAATATCCAAAATTTAAGATGAAATTGAACAAGCAAATGAAGATTGGAAACGAACTATCAAACGAAAACGCAGGGCTGGGCGGCTCGGGGTTATTCACGGATTTTTGCAGCAGTGGCCAGAGAATTTGCCAAATAAATAAACCATGCAAAAATAAAATAAAATAAAATAAAATGGAAGATAAATAATTAACTAAGAGAGAGAGAGAGAGAGAGAGAGAAATCCTCACCCGTCCGATTTCTTCCCAGAGTGATTCATTAAAAGAAGCAGCGGTGGTGATGACTTGAGGGAAGCTAGTGGCCCCAGGGAAGGCCCCACCGAACTTAGTCCCGGGACCCACATTTGACACCCCATGAAGAGCCTCAGACCACCACTCGTATCCCTGAATCCCAAGCCTGGGCACAGCCGCTGCATTGTTCACAAGCAACCTTATCTTCTCCTGCAATGTCAGCCGTCCGATCAAGTCCTGCACTCTAACATGAATCGGCACAGACGTCCGGCAGAATCTCAAGCTCCTCGTCAGCCCGTTTCGCGGGTCGCATGCAAAGGGGACACGCGATTCCACGAAACGGGAGTCGAAGTAGGAAAAGATCAACAAGAACGTGAGAAACAAAAAGTGACGAGTCATTATTATCATCCAAAAGAATAATAATAACAATACAAGAGGTTTCTAGTTACTTTTTATTTTTATTTTGTTGTGAGCTATTAGAGATGAAGGAGGGTGTGTGTGTATATATAGAGGGGGGTTGCGTTCTTGATTGGGATTACACGTCGACGAGGGGCTACTTACTGGAGAAGGGCAAAAACATTACTCAGAAAGAGATGGATGCAAATGTGATGAGAGCAAGAGAAGAGAGTGAGTGTAACACGCAGCTGGCAAATTGGTAGGAGTAAGCTAGCTGGCTAGAAAAAAAAGGTTGCTGATAAATTAATAACAGAAATTGAAAGGTAAAAGAGAAAATTAAAGAAAGTAGCTACAAGGCTATAGAGCCTGCCGTGCATGTATAATAAATATAGAACCCATAACCTGCAAAGGGTGCTAAAGATCGAAACTGAAACTGGGCGTGGAAAGCTGGAATGTGGGTCACGGACGTGCGAATCTCTTTCTTTTATGTTTAGCAAGTTGACTGTCATGCGCACTGCTCAAAAGTTAAAATTGATTAATAGGTATATTTGTTCCGAATTCAGGCGTTATCACTTTTACATGTACATATATATACATATATATATATATTTTTTCATGGATGTTACGATTTGGAGCACCGGGAGTCTAAATCTATACAATTAATGCTATGTCCTACAGCGAGTTCTAATAAGACTCCAGTAATTGCAGGGAAGATTGTTAAGTGTGTGAAAATTAAGTTGTAATTAAAATCACAGCAATTGTCACTCATAAATTAACCAAATACGGAATCAAGTAAAAATCGGTGTTTGAGGGATAACTAATTAAAATGCAGTGTCTAATTGACAACCTAGAACTAGTTGGATAATGTGATCTTTAAAGTTCACATTTTAAAATGTGCGGACCACTGTATTAATTCTAGAACCCGTTAATCTCTTAAATAAAAAATTAATTAAAAGCAGGAATTAGTCAACCGTTATATTGAAAGCTGGTATCCAAATGAGTCCTTGGTCTGTGATAGGCTGGTTATGTTGGGTTTCTTGTCCTTGATTATTGATTCTTGTGATGGTAAAAACTTCCAAACATGTGAATGCTTAGGGTTATTTGAAAAATGATCTCGTGACTAGCTACTAGATGAAACGTGAACTTTTGTCTGGATAATTTACCTAAAAATTAGAAAGTAAGAAAAGAAAGATGTCTTTTCTTTCTTTCTTTTTTCTTTTTATCGACTGAATTTGTTTTTCACCTTGCGAATTTTAGAGCACCGATTTTTTGAATCAAAACTTAATAAAAAGCTGACAAAAACATATTCAAAATGATGTCATTGCGGGTGTGTTTTTTTTTTTTTTTAAAATATAAATCGAAAACTATGTTGTCTTGAATGTATTTTTATCCGCCTTTTTATCAGGTTCTGACTTCCAATCATTTTTTTTGTACCGTCATGATGCTTACTTTCGTTTATTTATGAAAATTACTTTTGTTAACTTAATTTTCAGGCTCGGTTTTTTTTTTTTTTTTTTTTAATTTCAGACTTCATGTTTGTTAGTTAGTTAAGAACCATGAATGAAAATTACTTTTGTCAACTTATTTGTCAGACAAGACTTTATGTATGTTCGTAAAATTACTTTTGTTAATGATTAAGACAAGGCTTGTTAATAATTATGTCGTTTAATTCGGATATGTTAGTTGATGTAGATAAGTATCAATGGAATATTTGCTCTATTAATGGTATCAATATAAATAGAACATCTTTTATTGGAGGAATTTTTTTAGAAAAAAAAGGTCCATTATGATTTAAATTTAAATATAAGAATTTGTTACCAACTGATTTTGAAAAGGAAATAATACCAACAATTACACAAGATGACTCACATGCTTACCAATACTTAATTGCACGAGTTCCCTTTTACAGACTGTTACTACAGTATTATATTTTTGGCATAATGCATGCTGCTTGCAGATAGTTTGATAAATAATATTATCTGTTAGTTAATTAATTATCTAAGGTTTCTTGAATACTACATGACCTTCCGTCGTGATAACATAATTCTCATTATAAATCATTGGATATATACATTTAAAATTAGGGATGGGAAGTTTTTATCTAATAATTTATTTTGAGATAAAACATCTAGAATGCTGAGTTTTACAGTTTCTTAAATAAGGATATAGTTTATCAATCAGAATCAAATAGATCCTTTGCTCTTATGGAAAAAGACTGGAATACCCTTTTAAGTGTTAACGGACACGCTTACGTTCTTAATGGTTAAAAATATTGTAAGGTTAACTTGTCATTTCAAAAGGGTTACGGACCTATTTCATATAAATGGAAAGACAGTGATATTCTTTGAGAATATATATAACATAAGGGATCCAGATGTTATTATTCCACCTACCTGGTTATCTTAAGACTTGTTTATCTGTACTAAATCAACCATGCATCTTTTTTCAAAGAAGGGATAGGCTAAGGCCATACGTTACAACAGTTTTTTTTAATATCTATTAAATCAAATCGCCGAATTCAAATATGTGAAATTAAATGATTAGGGTTTGATGTTTTATAATTTTTATAATACACATAATTAAGTGAATCACAATAAAATCCATATAAACTAAAGCAAAGGATATGTTTTGAGATTTAAAGGAATTCACTATTTGAAACTATTCTCTTCTAAAAGTTCAATATTCTTTATATCATTATATGCAGAAATAATAAGGAATTTATAAAATTAAAATCAATCAACAGAGTCCATATAGAAGATAAATTCATATACAGCATATATAAAATAAGAAACTGTCTATTAGGTGAATTTTCTATTCAAAATTTCAGCATCTTGGCACTTGGCATTTTTCGAACTACTTTATTTGTTAGATAAACAAACAAGTTAAAAGCTACTTAAGTACCCACCAACCAAAAATATGATTCGCGTTTTTTATTTTTCTCCATTTGTACATCAAATACGATGATCAACAAAAGGGAGAGTTATTTTCGGTTCATATAGATTCCAATAAAACTAATTTCTGATTAGGGTAGGTTCTCCTTGAATCTCTAGGGATAGATATGCATTCTCAAATAATCTTCATAGTTCAAATCCGAAATATCATTATTGTTATTTCTGATGATGTTAATATTATTTTTTAAGCACGCACAAAAATGTTATTTTTCAATTAATTTCAAGAGCAGCAACAAAGACATTTACTGTTACTAATAGGGAAAAAAAGGTTTTTTTTTTCCTTTTTTCTTCTCTAGCAAAGTTACATTCAACCCTAACAAAACTAATGACTTAAAATATTTTGAATCATTTCTAAGAATGTGCGTGGATCAATTTTGAATTGACATATACATAAATCTAAAGAATACAGTAAAGAGGAATTCATCACACAAACTTTTTCTTCTCAAAAGTGAATTCCATATATAGCCTTAAACAATAAAACAAAGTGTGTACCCAACCTTTTAAAACCTTAAAGCTTCAGTTGGTAGTACAAGGAAACTCATAAAGCTAAAATACCACCATCATGCTGAATAAATTCGTTATGTGTATGCAGTTTGTAAACCCATCATGGTTTCATCATAATCTTGAATAGGAAAATTCAGCAAAATAGATTTTTTCGTATAACGTATAATTTGTAGAAACCTAGACGCTTTCTCAGGAGAATTATTAACAACCACTCTGCAGCTACCCATCAATCATCAGATACTTTTTTATCTGAAAGTTTGAAACGCAAGTGCATCGATGCGTCAGCAACACAATTTCATGCTTTCTCTCTTCTGTGGGACCTCGACGCATGAAAACAAAACATTTATGAATTTTATGTCAGCTTCCTTCAAAGCTTCCTACTCATGTTTTCTCCATGATTTTATTATGAATCTTAATTTCTTTCAATTAGCTCAGCGAAACTTCATAAATTTATCTTCTATCTTTATCATATAACAATTTTCTTGAGCCGGAGTCCACACCTTTTAAATTGCATATATAGTAAACAGCCTCCACGGATTTAACAAGTGATTTCAAATAACTTTCTCTAGTTAGCAATCTGAATTGAAATTAGAGAGATAAGAGATTAAAAATTGATATAACACTTTATCCACCTTCATATCTTTTCAAAAACTAAAAAAATAATAATTAAATAACATAAATTAGGTGTAACAATGTTGAGATGTGACTTTTCCAATTCAAAGAAATTTAGAACAGATAAAAGTCTAAAGTAAATATTAACCAATTTTTATTTAAATTTTATTATCGAGTTTGTTATTTCTATGCGATGGCTTCCATTAGATCAAAATTCTAATTTTGCACTGACTCTGTAAAAACCAACTTTATTCATCAGAATCTGGAAAATTAATAAAAGAAATGAAATTTCACCAACCAATGGTGCTTTCCCTGTCAGGTTCATTGTTTCTATATCATAGCTTTCGTCATTAAAATTCTAAATTCGCCATTGACCGCGTATAGATCAAACTTCCATTTTAAAATTCAGAATATTGGGCAAAGAATCGAAACTTCTTTGTAACCAATGGTTAGTTAATTAATTAGGTCGTTTTTGAGGAATTGAAATACGGGTTTGTAACGTTTGTTTATTGATTTTGCATGGAAAGGTTGTCCTTGTGTTAGCTTGTGGCCATTTGCAACCAACGCCAACTCTTTCTTTCTTCCTGATATTTTCATATATCGAATTATCTCTTTTCAAAATGTGGACATGATTTTCATGGACGTTCATGCACACTTGCGGGGATTGCTTTATACGTTAATTCTGATGTCAATTTGCATGGAAAGAAGATGATTGGTTGGAGATGTGGCCAAAGCCAAACCGGGGCCCGAAACACGTGTATACGGATATATATATATATATATAGGATAATAACAGTGAGATCCCCAAAGGTTTTAAATTTACACAAATAACGTTATTGCTTATCATTTTATATCGAATAGATCCCTTACTTCTTGTAAAGAAAATTTCTTGAAAAAAATAGAAAAATGCCTCACTTGCTCTAAGTTATATATATAAAATCTTTCATTGAGGAAAAAAAAAACTATCATATATATTTTTTAACAGTTTTCATTTAAAGTCATATAACATTTATGCTATAAAATTATTATATTTAATAACTTCAAAGTACATTGAATTTTATCATTTAATGAATGAATGCTATATCACCTAATACAAAAAGTTTTTAAATATTCCTTGTATGGCGCATTATTACCAACCAAAAAAATACAAATGCAGAAAGATTATCAGAGTAGCTTCATCATTCAAAATGAATTACGATTTTTTTTTGGGAAGTGAATTAGGATCTGTCCTCATTTGTGATAATGTCAAAAGGTAGGGATCCACATGCTATTATCTAATAGATATAATGAGATACATGCATGTGGTGGATAATGTGGGACTAGTAGGTCTGGTCCCACATATATTCTATCGCGGAGGTCCGGCCAAACGATGACCCAAAACATGCCCAACCGTATGTATCTTGACATCTCGGGCAATAACTTCTGGATCCCTGATTTCTTCTTTTTTTTCACAACTAAGGAATAGTTTGTCAATTTGTGTCAAATGGAAAAGGTTCAAACTTCAAACACACCGTCCAGAGTACTCTCGTCATATCAACGACAACGAACAAACGGAGCTTGATGTCCTTTGCAAAAATGTAAGAGTTCACGGACTCCTTTGTTACTATCCCATAAATATATTATATATATCATGGATACTCTGGGACCTACATACACTCGAACCCACGTAAATTCTATCTCTTAAAAGAATTTGGGACGCAAGCTTGGATCAGACCGAAAAATATTATCGGAAAAAGTAAGTTTGGATGAGATTGAAAAATATTATCAGCAAAATTATCTCCATACGGATGACACTGGCCTCTGTGGAAGATAGAGCTTCGTGCATTTGAGCTGATACAACAATGGCGTAAGGCGATGTACTTCTTTTGATATTTACAATCTTATCCTCAGAATTAAAATACTATAAGTTGACGCATAATATTACACATGATGGCCAATGATAGTCCTGCCAACTGGCAACTAATGAATGTAAATCTCCTTTGCCTTAGCTTGTAGGAAATCTCTATTGATTCATTTCTTTTTTTTTATTATTATTTTCCATTAAATAAAGTAAAATGCTGCTTTATGGGTCAAGCTTGGATTATTCACATTGAAAAAACATCTGAATTTGTGTCTCACGTACTTTATTTAATATGGATAAGATCATAATTCTCTTCCTATCTAAAACTTTCAACTAACAAAGGCATAAGTATGATTATTAGCAGTTAACGAAAGAAAAATATATGATTGTGTGTCAAAAAATCTTTAGAAGGTTAAATAATAAACTTATATTAGAATATGATTTTAATTAATTATATGGGCATGACGTTCATCATTGAAGAGGTAATTAGTTATTGAGTTGTATAACCATCGTTGCACATAATGTGTTTCCCCTAGAATAATTATACAAGCTAGCTATTAATGGTTTTGGTAACGAAAACGTTTGCAATACAACGGCAACACTCCAAAGTAATTATTTCATTACTCAAAACGAAACATCAAGATTTCAATCCGTTATCCTTACGTTAATCGTTAAAGGGATTTGACATCTCGTGTTGTACGTAATCAGTTAACTGATAGCCAGCCATGGATATATTTTGGATTTGCTTTGCTTTGTCATAAAGGGTGCAATCAATTTCGATCTTTTTTTTTTTGCTGCTTCATGACTCTTATAGAGATCAGTTCAAATTCTACGTCGATTTCACATTCCGCTGATTAAAATAAAAGACAATGACTGCTAAATAAAAGTGTATAATTCTTCGTCGAATCTTAATTTTTTAAAAGTCTAACAAAATTCGAACCAAAGACCTCAAATTAGTCCTTATGATATATATTTGAGCAAGCAACCATTAATTGAATGCTTCACGCTTCTCATTTCTCCTTATAATGTTCGATTATGATTGATTCCCTATAAACCAATATTTATTCTTGAAAGATCAACGGTTGATTGATAAAAATGTTTCCCAAGAACTGGAATTATTATTTTTTAAGATAAATTAAGAATTCACAATCCTTCTCTACAATTATTCTTTTTGAAAAAAATAAAGGATAAGCAAGTACCAAATTTCATATTATTCTAATATCATCATATTGCATCTTATAAAAATGACAAAAATAATGGTTTTACTCAATAAATTGGATGATTGTTAAGTAAACACACTAAATCAATATTGAAAAGGCATAGATCTTGTTTGTTATTGAGGTACTATGAAAAAAAAATGTAATTATAACATAAAAGTTAATAGTATATAGTAAATATAATTTTGATAAATTTAATAAAACTATAATAATTTTTTATTATAAAAGCATAAAATAAAATCAACTAAGCTTTTAAGCAGCAGTAGCTAATGTTTACTAAATATTTTATTACTGTAACTTTTAAGTTAAAGTTGCTCAACCTCAATCATAAACAGAAGCGTAACAAGATTTAAGTACCTAATATTGAAGTGATTAACTATCATTTCAATATTTATCAGGCAACTCTTTTTTGAGAAGAAAGTAAACCTTTCATTGTTATCAAACAATACTGTTAAATACATTCTGCACTTCTGCTGGTATTGTATCTAACTAGACAGCAGTTGTATCTCTCCTTAATTCAAATTTAGCTAAGGAATAGGCATGAGCATTGTAGACTCTAAGAACAAAATTAACATGGACCGTTTGGAAATCTCTTTTTTGGTTTTGGATTTATGAAATTATCCAGAAAAATTTCTATTCTACTACCCTTTGTGTTGTTAACTAACTTAGCCATTTTTTGCAGTTTGTCTCCATTATCAAATCAGATATAGCTGCCTCTTTTGCTACGTATAGGCCTCATTAGATAGGTTCAACTTTTGCAAAATTGACATATTTCCTAAATTAAGCTTGTTTGATGCCCAACTACTATTGTTTCGCCATTTGAATCACATAAGACTGCTCCCAAACCTACCATATGATCTTTGCTACTAGTAGCTACATTTACATTGAGTTTGAAAACATTTTTGGGGGGTGGTGACCATCTTTGTTGACTTTCCTTTCTAGCATTGTCAACATGAAGAGTTCTTATTTTTCTCAATCTTTGGTAGGCTTCTAAAACTAATTTTACCTTTGCTGCCAAAATCTTTGGGTCTATCTTCTTCACTTCAAAGATTAACTTGTTTCTTGTATACCATATGACCCGACAGTACATCACCATGAGCTCAACTTCAATTCTCCTCCAGTTATTGCACATGTTCTGGATAGAATTGAAAATATCTTAGTTTGGTACATTGTAGTGTTGGAATGTGAAGGGGGCTAGATTCTAAATCTTGTTGCTTTACAATCCAATAATGCATGGCTTATAGTTTCCACACTCTTGTTGCATCTTTGACATATAGGCTTTGGCAAACACTTCTTTTTCCATAGATTTTTAACTGCTGGCAAAATGTTTTTTGTTGCCCTCCACATGAAAATCTTAATCTTCTCAAGTAACTCAAGAGCCCAAAGCGCATTTCATCACCTAGAGCTAAACATTTGGGAATTTGAGTTTGAGTGTTAGTTGATTGCCACTTCTCACTGAATACTCTCCTCTTTTGTCAAAATGCAAATCACTTCATCTTCATTTCGGCTTCTTGCTAAAGGAATCTGTAGAATTGCTTCAACATCTTAGGGCATAAAATGCTGCTCTAACTTATTTGCATTCCACTTATTTTTTGCATCAATCAGGTCAACCACAACAATTTTAGCTAGCAAGTTTTATGGTGATATTGGTTTGAAGATGTCTGGTTAGGCCACTCTTTTAATAGCATCACCAAAAGGATTTTTAAATAAGATTATACTACTCATTTGAAGAGTCACATAAGTATTTAAGATTGCAAAAGACATTCTAATTAAGATTTTTTAAATAAAAAATGCTTCTCTCTCTTTAAATTTCTAGAGTGCTTTCTTTTGTTCAATTTATATTTTATTACTTTTTATTGTATAGAGAGAAAATTGTTTTAGTTACTATTTTTTTTAAAAAATAGTTATTTAATTAAAATAATATTAACTCATTTTTATTTAAATAGACTTTTGGAGGATGATATTTTTTTTTTACTCTTGTATTTTTCATATTGATAAGCAAATAAATATTTGAAGAGTAAAATTAGTAAGAGCCTTTTTGTTAGGGATGAAAATGGGGTAAGATGGTCGTACGGAGGCCTAACACATTTCCCATCAAATTAAAATTTTAACATTCATTCTACATCTCATCCCCCAATAAATTTAGTAAGGTGGAGATGGAGAATTCTCATGTAGGAAATGATTTTCCAATCTCCACCCCACTCCACACTTAGTTTATAGTAACACATTTCCCATTAGATTAAAAATTTCACCTCCATTCTGTATTTTATTCCCTAATAAATTTAGTGGGTTGGAGATGGAGAATCTCCATGTGAGAATTTATTTTCCAATCCTCACCTCATTCCACATTTACTTATTTTATATTAAATATGGATAAATAATTTTAGTAAATTAAAAATTAGAGACTTAAATAAAATCATTACCACATTATAAATTATTTTAAAAAATCTCTAAAAAATTGAAAAAATATCTTGAAATGATATTAAAACTAAAAAATATTTGAAAAGAGCAACACCTTAAGAGATAAAAGAAAAAATAATAATGTTTTAGGGTTGAATAATAATTATAATGTATGGTTTTCTTTTAGTTATGACCTATTTATATTAGGTAGAAATAAAAAGAAAACTTATTAACCAACATATAAAATTATAGAACAAAAATTAAAAAAAAAATTCATATATAATAGGGATTCGGGTGAGAGTAAGGTGGGCAATGCAAAACCAAATCTCACCCTATTAAAAATTTAAAAATTATTTTCCTAACATTTTTCACTCAATTTTTTAAATTTTATTTAAAATTCACCGTATTTATAGTAGAGCTCTATGGGACTTCAAACGCCTAAAGCATTTCGCCGTCCCTCTTTTTGGTGATGTTCTAACATTTTTTTTTAAAACACCCCTATTGGGTCACGAATGTTTAGGGGTCGACACGATAAATTTTAAAATCACTAGCGCAAGATCGAATCAACACCAACCTATTGCATGAAGGAAGGCCCAACCGATTTCCAACTTTTTGCAATAAAGATTGTTCTTAAACATAAATTTAGAATGGGATTCGAAACCTACCACATGACTTTTTGGATGAGGAGTCCTTCTGAAAACATTCCTATGGACTCTCCGCTATCCTTTCGTTCGAAGAATTAAAATCTTATTTCTGAATGTTTCTCCAACAACAAATTAAACCCTAGAAATGCATTACATTTAATCCTGAAAATAAAATAGTTTAGCATACACGTTATAACCCGGAAATCAAACAAAAATTTTGACTAGAAAAAGTATTACAATTGTAATAATAAGCCATTGATGATCACTCTCTCAACAAAATGACACTTAAATTAATTTGGGACAAGAAATCTGGTTTAACAACTCAGAGGCGCAATTTTCACGAAAGACATTGGAGCAGCAAACAGTCTAAGCATTCCATTACAATTCCCCTTTAAACACGCTGAACAAGAGCTCTATTTCTGCCACCAAATGCTTCAAACAACTTCAATAATTGCCGCAAGGTGACGATATATGAACATGAACACACCAAATAACGGGCCCAATGATCCTGGAAATCTTCTCATAATTGCAGTCAGCAGGAAATTTCTCTTCTTCCACCGTCACAAAAATATCATATCATCATCAACATCGACCTCAGGATACAAATCTTCATCATCATCATCTATAAGCTCACCAAGATGACCATCTTCTGAAGTAAGATCAACGATCTTGCTTAATTCTGTCTATTATTAAATCAGGCTCGATCGGGTGAAAATTGGTAGTGAGAAAAAACAAGTAGAATGAGGCGGAAAATAATTTGTGTGTAACTGTAAATCCTGAAGTAAAATCTACCATCACTTTTTTCATACGAAATCATCTCGACGTTATCAAGTAAAATCTTTTTTTTTTTTTAACATTTTTAGGTTATTTATTGGAAATTATCTCGATGTCAAACTTGAAGATTTCTCGTGTCATCCAATCCATTACAGCATTTCCTTAAAAATAAATTTAAGAGCTATTTGTAGTAGATTTGGGGCTTGTGAGTGAAGGCCACAAAACCAAACTAAGAACAATAAATTTATTTTTTGTTTGAAGAGGAGGGGTGCCTCGCTTGTTCAAAGCATACGGATTGTTTTGAGTTTTCAAGGAGTGATGGGTGAGTAAGAGGATGAGGGTAGGTTGCGAGGCTGTAATCCAGATTTAAGGAGACCTTCACCGAGTTGCCTTAGACCTGCAAAATAATGAGAAAGAAGTCAGAGGTGGAGTCAGGGGTAGCCATAGTCCACACTCCAACGATCAATTAGAGTTGGGTTATCTCAGGTTAGAGTACTTATAAGCTCTTTGTAATAATGGCTGGAGGTAGAAGGAACCTCAGCCCGCAAGTTGTGTTTGTGTGTTGGCTATCTTGATCAAAATCTAAATAAAAAAAAAAACTTGAGTATTTTATAAAGAGTACCCCAGTTGTCGTGCCAATTGGCGTCATTTTATTATCGTTCATTGCTGTCATATTAGGAATATTCTTATTTCTCATACGTGTGTCAAACTCAGCTTGGACGTTTTAAAAATATGCTTGGAGAGCAAGTTTAAAGGGTATATGCTTGTCTGTCATAGTGGGGTGGTCCCGCGTGCCTCTGCGCTACTGAGGATTTGTGGGCATGGCAGGAAAATATAAGCGGTCCTCATTGTCCTAGCAACAACTTTTTTGGTTTATTTGTTGATGTAAGAGGCTGTTGTCTCTCATTTTGCAGCACGGTATTTCCTCATTGAATCTTTACTTTTTAATAGAAAATCAACCAATCTTTTTGAGATTTTGGCCCCTTTCATCTCCCAACAATTTTGTGGATATTTTTTTTATATCTCTACCCCAATGTGGTGTACCTAGTGTATGTCAGATATTTTGAGTACCAAGTTTATGGTGGATGTCAAATATCTCGGGTAATGAATTTATGGTGTAGGTCGGGTATCCTAAGTACCGAGTTTATGGTGCAGATAAGATATCTTGGGTACCAAGCTTATGGTGTATATAAGATATCTCAAGTACCGAACTTATGGTGTAGGTAAGGTACCCCAAGTGCTTACAGTGATCACTTAAAGTCATGTCACCCTTCATTGACACGTGTCACTTTATTATTGATATTCAATTTCTTCTCTAAATAAGAGCAAAAAAAATTAATTTGCTCAATAAAATGAAGGCAATTAAACCATATACAGAAGCGAATAAGAAGAATTATTGAGAAAAGTTATATAATATTATGAAGTGATGAAAATTGTGAGTACTTAAGTGAGGTAATAATTTATCAAAATTCAATATTATGATGGTCCTTTGGCCATTTTATTAACCATTATGGACTTCTTTAATACTATGGTCATGTCAACAATTTTTAATTTATAAAATCTCTAATGAGTAGAAGAGCTATGCTGTTTGATTGCTCATAGGGATAAAGAGAGAATCATTGTCTCAGGGACTTGCTTCATTGTTCATACAAATTAAAAGCTTAAGTTTTCATTTGAGAAAATGTAAGCCTTAAGTACCCCCGCGTTCTTTCCTATTTTTTTTTTTTTGATAAAATTACCCCACGTTGTATTACCTCACGGTAGGTATTTTCAACAGTTTAGGTGGGACCCCTACGATGAAATCATGGGCCCAAAGTCCACATCCAATGCCAAGTTCTTGCACACAGCGAGCCCCATAATTTGCACTGAACAATAGTAATCAAATCATGCACATATCTCTATCTCTAAAGAAAATCGGAACGTAAGGGAAAAAGGACGGCACGTCTAATATAAAAACAAAACAAATGGTATAATTTGTAACGAAAGGGAAAAAGAGGAGACACGTCTCATAGAAATAAAACAAATGATATAATTATTAGATAAATTTTTTGAATGATTTTGTCTATTTTTTTTAATGCATAGATCCTATAGATCCTTGCGGAACAAAATAATATGAGTTGTAATTTAACTAATTAAAAAGAAAAAAAAAATACGCGACTCCGGATTGCCTAGGTTGCTCTGGAGACTTTGAGAGTGACTGCGTCAAGAGCGGCTGCTAGCTAGATGTCCTCAATAAATTCAGTATCCAATGAAGACGAAAGCTGCAATTTTGCATTAATATATTCAGGGAAAATTGAAAAGAGAAAAGATTTGACAACTAGATCACTATGAGTGTCGTCAAACAAGAAAATTGCCGATTGTGTGACTCCATTTGTAACAGCACCAAATTACTTTGAATAAATTAAACGTTTATCACTGGCTACACGTTACTATACTTTGAATTCGTGTCTAATTAAATAAATTATTTAAAAATTATTTGATCAAGCTATTAAATAATTCAACTTTGCAATTATTATAAGGAAAGAGAAGAAGATAAAATGTATAACAATTATTAATTAATTGAATGGTGATACTTCTACCTCTTAAATTGTATAAACTCATCCTACTTTAAAAAATTACTCATAAGAAATTCATTATGTTTTGAGGCACCAAACTATGCCCACTTGTATGTAAGAAAGGAAAACTATTAGGGGGCAATAGCATTAAACCCATTCCGAAGGAATAACATCCAAGGTAAAATTTCTTAGAAGCTTATGAAAATGAAAAGAGAGGGAAAGCTTATTCCGATCATGTATTCTATGGTATAAGAAAATTACGTCCAAAGTCACAAGAACAATGAAGCATACAAACACAAAATAAATGACATAGGTACTAAATAGATGTGTTTATTTTCCTACGATTAGATTTACATTCATGTGCACAATAATGATGGTGACATATGTCATTAGGAAGAGAACCCAAGGCAACCATTTCAATAGGGACCATTTCAATTAGAAAGGGGACATTTGGTCCCCAAGAATGCTATTCTCTCTTAACAAAAGAAAAACTTAGTCTTATTCATTCTTTTTCTTCCCTTAAATCTTAATCAAACACTGATTTAAGTGTCAAAGTAAATTTTTCAAGTACTCACCTCGCCGAATTCAAGATCAACAAGAATTACAAGTTCTCTACAAATCAAAAATACGTGTGAAGGTAAATTTCAACCACTTTACTAAATAGTACAATATAGCATAGCGTTGTTGGTTGTTATAAATTATCCTGTATTAAATGAAACTTACTATCCATTTTACTTCATATGGTAATTTACATGAGAGTGAAGTTACTGCAACGAAAAAAATAATAATCGGAAACCGGCTACACATGTTTAATGGGACTTTGCTGTTCATGTGTTGAACCTTTTGAAAGAAATAATTCTCATTAGATCAGAACAATATCCGAAAGACAAATATGGTGGAAATTCTTCAATTCGTGGGTTAAACTTAATAAAAAAAAGTTGTTCGCAAGAATCGTCTTTCCGAGATTTAATACCTAGATATATAAACCAAGGATTCGTTAATTACGGAATACAACGACCATACTCTACACATTTCAGCCGCAAAACGATTATCAAATACATATCAGCATTGTGTCAAGGCCAACAGTCAATCTATATATAATTATGCCCGCGCAACGATAATTAATGCAAAGCTTAATTGATTGACCACAGGCAATTCACAAAGTCCCAAGCTCTTTTGCCTTGGCCCTTAGCACATTTTTCTGAATCTTCCCAGTAGCAGACTTTGGCAATGGTCCGAATACTATTGACGTGGGAACCCAATACGAAGGGATCTTTGACCTGCAATACTTCATTAGATCTTCAGCCGACTTCCGCTCGTCGGAAAGGTGATCTACCCCTGTCCTTAGTGCCACAAATGCACAAGGCGACTCCCCCCAACGCTTATCCGGCCTCGCTACCACAGATGCTTCAAGAACTGACGGATGCGAGTACAGCACATTTTCTACTTCCACACTACTAATGTTTTCTCCTCCGGAAATTATAATATCCTTTAATCTGTCTTTAATTTCTATGTAATTATCCGGATGCTTCACGGCAAGATCCCCAGTGTGAAACCATCCATTTGCAAAAGCTTCCTCATTGGCTTTAGGATTCTTTAAGTAACCCTTCATCACCATGTTACCGCGCATTACTACCTCTCCAATGGTTTTCCCGTCAGCAGGAACCGGCTGGTTCGTTTTCGTGTCAAGGACATCTAAGCCTTCCAAGCACATGCACTTTACGCCTTGTCGTGCATTGAGACGGGCCTGAGCTTCGAACGGGAGTGAGTCCCAATCGGGATTCCACTCGCAAACGGTTGCGGGACCATTGATTTCTGAGAGACCATAGACGTGGGTGACACGGAAGCCTTTCTTGGACATTGCTAAGAGAACTGGAGGCGGCGGAGGAGAACCACCGGTATTTACATTTACAACATGAGGCAGGGGAAGGATTGTGTCCTCTGTTGGAGCGTTGACTATGGAGTTGAGCACTACTGGTGCTGCACAGAAGTTGGTCACGCCATGCTCGGCTATGCCTTTGTAGATGGCCTTGGCCGACACCTGTAGAAACATAAATTAAAATGATGCAAGACTAAATATTGCGTTAAGAGTATTGACCCAGTGGATCCGAATAATCCAATCAGAAGTTGACCAACCAACGAACAAAAGAAAGAATCTCTCTCCTTCCATTAAAAGTTTAGATAAACTAATTTACCCGACGAAGCATTATGCTTGTTCCGCAAAGAGCTGCAAGTGACCAAGTGTAACACCACCCATTTCCATGAAAAATTGGCAAAGTCCACAGGTATATGGCACCTTCTTTCATTCCCCAAGTAAGAACCACATTCAAAGACATGAGATATGCCGCCCGGTGGCTCACCAATACCCCCTTGGGATTCGCTGTCGTGCCTGAAGTGTATCCCAAGGCAATGCTTTGCCACTCATCCCCCGGCGGCTTCCAAGCAAACTCAGGATCACCTGTCTCCAATAACTTCTCATATTCAGTAACCCCTTTTGACAAAGCATATTCCAGTGGCGCCCGATCGCAGGTTTCATCACCAATCACAATCAAAACCGGAGGCTTAAACAGGCATTCGCTTTTCTCCTCCATGATCTTCAAAGCCTCCTCTGCTAAAGCAAAGTACTGTTGGTCCACAAAAACCAAAGCAGCCTCAGCGTGACCCAAAATGAAGGCAACATTGAGTGCGTTTAACCGAAAATTAATACAATTCAACACAGCTCCAGTCATTGGAACTCCAAAGTGAGCTTCATACATGGCTGGAACATTTGGTGAGATCACTGACACCGTGGTTCCAGGGCCGATTGAGAGCTGGGAAAGAGCTGAGGCCAATCTACGGCAACGTTGGTATGTCTGATGCCATGTGTAGTGCTTTGATTCGTAGACTACCGATTTTCTAGTGGGGTGCACAGTAGCTGCTCTCTCTAGAAACCACAGTGGAGTGAGTGCTGTGAAATTTACCGAATTTTTCGGAAGATCGTCTATGTCGTTTTGCGGCTCCATGAGAATTCTAAGAGAAGGATCCAAAGCAACGATGATAGTTTAATTAGGAATTGGCGGCATAATTTCGTAACTTATATTACGTGAGCTCCATAGATTGTACCGCCTTTGCTCGAAGGAAATGATATATTTTATTGCAAATTCTATATATGGACAAATTATGTCAATTATGTGACGTATAAGTTTCAATGAAAACAAAAGGTGCTGCAGTTCCCAACTCAGTCAAGATTGGAATGCTAGAGTAGTCTAATAATAATAATAATAATAATCTAATAAAATAGAAAATAAAAAGAAAGTATTGGCTGATAGACAGCTACTACGATTCGACATTAATTCTGCACAAGGATCAATAAAAACTGAACCAATATAAAGTTGTATTAAATTTTGAATTACCGAAAAATATGCCCAAAAAATTTACCTTTGGAGGTGAGATTAGCGGAGTGAATACTATTGTTTGAAAATTTTTATTAAATGATGAAAAGGTCTTTGTTATTCACGATTCGATTATGCAATATGTTGTAAACGCCACCAAACCCCCGCTGAGGGGCTGAGCTTTCGACAAACGTACCTTGATCTTTTTTCAATAATTTAACTAAACTAATTATTACAAGTTTTGATTAAGTCCAATAAGAGTAGTCTTCTAAAGATAGAAAAAAGACTGTCAGTGTGCGCTAATGAAAGATGAAAAATGCCATTGTGCGCAACGATCGTGGTTGATAGACTATATATTGTGATGCCAAAGATGAGAAAAGGGTGGTTGGTAAAAAGAGAGATGGGAAAATTTGTATATGACTTGTTATATCGATAGTACATATTGATATAATTTCTATTCAAATTAACCATCATAATATATGTCATCGGTTTCTCATCTATATATGGTGAAATCCGAATTTCTGAAATAAGTAGTTATTTTAGCAAAAATTAACCTTTGAAATTTCATTAAAATTGGTTTTGAAAACATGCTTATAACACTTTAAAACTACTGATTCACAGTTAAAATGCCTTTTTAATAACACATTAATGACAAAAACAAGGTAAGAAGACCATATTTAAAAAGAAGCTTTTAGAGAATCAGTAAAAACTTTTACTGAGTTCTTAATATTTTTGTTAGAAATCGAAACTTGTTTTCAAAAACCTTTTCTTTAAAAACTCTTTTTCCTTGAATAATAACAAGGACCGGCCTATTGCCAGTATTTTGAATATGAATTATATTATTATTAGATAGGTAAAACTCCTTACTGTAAAAGATAAATAAATAAAATAAACACAAATAATATCACTTACTTTCTGGTCACTTTCCAAATATTATCTAAACTTCCTAAGTATGAAGGAAACATGTAAAGAGAATTTTATTTCTTTGCTTATGTGTATACAATGGCTCTTTCTTCCTCTCTCTCCTCTTAATAATTTGAGAGGTTTGTATATACAATTGAAGACTGAATGTAATAAACAATTTGAAGTATAGAGGGATAAGGTTTTGGAGATTACATTTACAATTGGTAGTTTGCCATAGGATCAACTAAAAAGTAAATAGTGAAAAGACTTTACTTTCTACATTGAGTCAATAATGGCTAAAGTGTGGGTAAAAAATGACAAAACTAAAAAAATTACTTCACAATTTTCCCATATTGGATAATGAGTAAAGGACGGACATTTGTAAAAATAAAGTTGGCTACTCGACTTTCTTTGGTACTTTGTCTAAAATAGCTCTCTATTTTTGTCATCTAGTTGGTCCTACCATTCAGCTTCTTATTAGGCCAATTTTTGTTGTTCTTTCTGAGCTCTTATTTCTGATTGAATTCTTTGGCATAATGCTTAACTAGTTTTGTATACTTAGTTTTGGTGATTAAAGATACTTTTGGGAGGGTGTGTTTAGAATAAATTTTTTGAACTACATCTGCAGTTATTAACTTGTAATCTTCAAGCTCAAAATGTGCCCAATAAAATTGTCTGCCAATTACTTTGCTAGTCTGTTGCTTAAGTTACTAAACTATATACATGACCAAAGAAATTTATTTACAAAAAATGGAGGTCTAAATTTATAGAATCTTATTATTATTTTATGTTGAGCTAGTATAACTCCTAATTCATCCCATTTAGGTGGTTTGCTGTCTATGGATAGTTTTACAAAAGGATTATTGGTTGTGGCAAAAATGTTTAAGATGATTGTAGCTATTTTTCTACCAAATTGATTTGTTTGATCTAGATTTAAAAATATTAGTCGACTTAACAGACCATAATCTAAACGTAGAGTAGGTGTCAAAACTATATTTTCTTCTTTGTACTCTATTTTCAAAGATTCATATCTAAATAAATCTATACACGCTGAAGGTATATTATAAACAAGATAAGATTTACAAGCAAATCTTTTTAAAGGAATAGAGTTATAAAGTGGGTCTTCTTTTGAGCAATTTATATTTTTAGTTTCATATTGGGCATCCTAATGCTCAATCCTTTAATATTTATCAAAAGCTAGATCATTTAAAAAATTTTGTAATATATATATATAGGACAGTTGTCATACAATCATTACATATACAGCTGTCGCCAGCAGGAAGCCTGGCTCTGATACCATATTATATTACTTAGTAAACTAAGACTAAAACTTTCTTCCTTTTGGGAAGGCTGGCTCTGATACCATATGTAATGATTGTATGACAGCTATAGTAACAGCTGTCCTTTGCTACAACTGTGGAAGATGGTTCGATAAGATGTTCGCACCAATTTTCAATGATCTCCTCACACTCACTCTTATCAATGAATATCAGATCCGTCACAACGTTATTGTGATTGTTAGGTTATCCGACATTTGGGGAAGAAGCATTCCATATATATATATATATATATTTTTTCTAATGCTGTTTTGGCTACATCCTGTCTAATTTTTAACATTATATGTGCTAGAAGTGAATATTCTCTTTTTAGAAAGAGAGATAATTTTCATTTTTCAATCTCATTCCATTCTTTTCTTATTATTGGTTTTTGTGTACTTTAGCAACCATGATACTTAATGTCTAGTGTATGACGTTTATTTTGTAATGCAGTGATTTGACTATATAACTCTATAGTAGCATTTTCTCACGCAATTATTTTTGGTCTTTATGCTCTGATTATATTATCTAAATGATATCTAGTATCATTAAGCTTTCTAACTATGCTTGTCATTACTTCATAATGGTTAGAAAATTGTATGGTTGATGATGATGATACATTGTCTAAGTGATTGATTAAATGGCTAACATAACAACTTTGTCCTATTTATTTTCTAACAAATTCTATTGCTTCATAAAATGCATAAAATTCTTTCAAATATGAATTGGAATAATTGATTGTTAAGTCAACTATCTCTTTCTGTTGTTTATATATGCTTGATTGTCTACTTTTAACTAGTATGTACAATACAAAATTTTTACTGTCTATGTGTTCATTAATTTATTGAAAATAATGCATGAGTTCATTAATACTTTTCTTTTATCATCTTGTGGATTATGTCAACTCCGCAAATTGTCTAAAATACATTGCTTACTGTCTAATAATTTAACCTTATTTCTAAAACTTAAATTTGTTCCTGAAGGGAATTGTCTATGTATTAGTGGTCCAAAATTCATATAATGTTCCATTCATGCAAAATAATTATTGAATAATTAGTCTTGAAAGGATATCAGCTAAAGTATAATCTTTGCCTACTATATGTTCAAACTTTGTTTTATATTTTCCACATGTTATTATTCATAAAAGTATATCCAATGCTTACTAATAAAAGAATTTTTCTTTTCAAAATTCTTCTTTTGTAATTTTTTATAAAATTCTATAATATTATTATAATATGTTCTTATTGTAAAAGTATTATCCTGTATATATAAATGGAATGTATTTAAACAATTTATTATTCCTAAAATTTATAATTTTATACTAGATTTTCTACTTTCTATTTGTGTAAATTTACTACTTGTGTACATAGCTATTTCTTCTTTTTCTTTAGAGTTACATTTATTAGGTTTTTGTATTAATATTCTTGCCCATCCTAAGTTACTTGTATCTATTTGTATAATTTTATAACCATTACCTATAGGTAGTGCTAATGGTTTAAGGTTTTTAACAATTTCTTTAAGTTTTTGTATTAACTTTACATCTTCTTTAGTAAAGTATTTTTGTCCTTTTTTACTTAATTTATTAATTATACAAAGGTTTTATTAGTGTACTAAGGTTTGGTATAAATTTTCTAATATAATTTAATAGGCCTAAAAATTTTTTGTAATTCTTTAATATCTTCTATTTTATCTGAAAAATATAATATTTTATCAATTATGTGTGATTATAACTTTATTGTTCTCTTATATATTGTTAGTCCTAAAAATCTATTTTTTGTTTTAGTAATTCTATTTTCTTTTTAGAGATTACAATATTATTATTCTTAAAATAATCTAAGATTTTGTGTAATTGAGTTGTATGTGTAAATCTATTATAATTAAATATAAGACTATCAGTCCCCAATGGCGTAGCAGAGTTGGTTGGCAGTGCAGTCTGTCGTCCCTCACTTGTGTGGACTCGGGTTCAAGCCTTGGGGGTGGGAAGGGGATAAAAATTGATTTGGGCTTACCCACCCCCCCTTCTTTTTAAAAAAAATAAAAAAAATATAAGACTATCATTTATGTAAACTACACGAAATTTTGAAAATGGTTTTAATATTTTATCCATTCTACTTGAAAAATCTGTGGTGTCTTTTTTAATTCAAATGGCACGACTAACCATTTGAATTGTTCTTCTGAACTTACTGAAAGTTGTCCATGAAATAGATTCTTCATGGAGTTGTAGTTGCCAAAAACTGCTTTTACAATCAAATTTAGAAAAATATCTAACTTTTTATATACAATTTACTAATTCATCTTTGTTAGGTATTTTATAACTATTATCTAGAGTATTATCATTTAATCTTTTGTAATTAATTTCCATTATGCTTTTTCCTTTTTTTTTTACTATGATTATTTACCGTAAATGCTGAATTTTAGATCTATTAGTACTATTTCTTATTAACTTTAATTTTAATAATTTAAATTCATATTTATCTTCTAAACCATATGCTAAGACTTGTATTTTTATTGTTATGTCTAGATTAATTACTTCTAATTTGTAGACTTCATTATTTTTTTTTTCTAATTGGGTTATTACCCCTTTCTCTACTTGACTATTCATCAAAAATCTTGTACACCAACATAATTAATTAGTAGCATATCCTTGCATGAGAATAAAAACATTTGTGCTGATTTTGCACTTTTTAGTTATGATCCTAGTGCTTTTTACGACAACAAAATATCAAATATAAAAGATAGAAAATAAATGTCCTATTAGTACTGTAGTTTTGTTTTGAAAAAACTATAATTATCAAATAAAAATTGATTGTCTATCATAAATATGACTTTTAAATAATAATTTTTGACAAAAAATTATAACTTATTTTCATGATACAAGTGTAAATTAAATCAACTTATATTCTAAGTTATAACAATTAATATTTGTTAAACACTTTAGTATTGTAGTTTTTTAAGTTATAATTGCCCAACTTAATTAATATTGAGCAGCTCGGATGATTAAACTACTAATTAGTAAGGAAGTTGGCCTAATAAGAACAGTCAATTGGTAGGGAAGCACAAAGTAATTGGATGGTTATGAATCTCCCGTGTGTTGGTGGGGTGATTTTTTTTTTTTCCTTCAAAATTTTCATTAATAGATATGATTCATTATTAATTTTGAATATTCAAACTGGGCTATAATAAATATATTATTTTATTGTAACATCTAACAAATTTGATTGGCACAATATTATTAATTATTAGAAAAAGGTAGTGAAATTACTAATATTCTTTTTTTTTTCTTTCTATTAAGGGATCATATATAGCTATAAAAATGATCGGAACACGATTCGGCTAGCTATATGTCCAAACGAATCATGCATGGCTGAGCTTTAGACCCCCAAGCACGTGAGATCTCTCTGAATTTGACCATCAACAATGCACCTTTTCGACTGGTGTTCCAAGAGATTATGCTTAAGAGACGGATATGTCATTCTTTTTTATTTCATAAGCAGTTATCGGTTGTGAGGATTCCAAGCATTTCAAGTATTCTAATGAAGTAAGAATTTGGAGAAATGGTTTTCTAAAGATTTAATAATCCAAAACAAAACTCTGGGAACCAGTTATCAAATCCTCTTGTTGAGCAAAGTTGGTAAGTCTGATTTGGCGGCAAAGTTGGTAAGTCTGATGCCACGCGTAGTGCTTGGATCAATGGACCACAGATTTTGTGATGTTAGCTGCTGTTTTTGGAAGACCGTCTTTGTCATTCCCTACCTCCAGTCCTCCACCTCTGCTGCACTATCAATCTCGTCTTGCATGCGTAGAACAAAATAAGGAATATGAATATATGAATGAAGAAAATTGAAAGATGGGATCTAGACCCCTTTGATCTTTTGCTTTCGTTGAATTTTAAGGAATTGGCATCAAAATATTTTCTTGTTCTAATCAATGTTCAGAAGATCATTGTTGTAAACGAAGTAAACGAAATTTTAGTTTTTCATGTCTTTTATCAAAATTTTACAATCTAATATTTCTCATAAATGATAAATTGTAAATAATAAAGCAATATTATTACTTAAAAAAAATGGGTAGAATTTTAGGCATTCTAAGACTTTGGTTTCTCTAACTATACCACTTCGACATTTCATTTGACTATTGGTTTCCGTAAACAATTACTCATGCATCCAAATTCTGTAACCCAACGTATTGTTTTCTCCGCAATCTGAAAACTCTCGCCCACACAATCGTACAAGCCGATTTCCCTTTCTCAATGCTCGCCATTCAATTGCAATTAGAGCTTGCTCTTAGTGACCATCCCGACAGGTCCCATCTCTTTAGCCTTAGCCCTTAGCAAATGCTTCTGAATCTTCCCAGTACCCGTCTTCGGCAATGCTCCAAATACAACGGATTTCGGAACCCAATACGCAGGCAATTTCGATCTACAAAATTTCACTATATCCTCTGTAGAGTTTTTGATCAATCTAAATCTAAATTTCACTATATATATATATATATATATATATATATTCGTGTGTAGTCTGGCTTTGATCTGTAATGTTTCATTTAATACTACAATTTATAAAAAATGTTACACATAAATGCTTTTTTAAATACTATATATATAATCCAGCTTCAATATATGATGTATCAGTTAATGTTACTAACTTACAAATAATGTATTACATCAACGTTCTAATTGTTGGGTTTGAATTATTTTTTCAAAGCAAACGTTGGCTACAAATAAAAAAAAATTGACCATTCAAATTGGAGAAAAGTCGTCTAGTCAAACAAGAATTATATATTTTTATATTTTCCAAGTGACATTTCCAGCTGCTGACTTTTAAGTCTGTAACAAAAAATATCTGGCCACCCACGCGAGCACCATGGTTATGCGGTCCAATATTGTTAACTATATTTCCCAAGAACTTCATAAAATTGGAATAAGACCATTCAGATCCAATTTTTTGCTCAAGTGAATATTAAGATGGTTGATCGTTTTATTTCAGATGCTGATTGTTTTATTTACAACGAAAACTCTGCAGAAATTTTTTAAATCAATTCTTTATTACCGCAGTCTATATATTTGCATAAAATGAGCCAGATGTAAATCATAACAGGAAAATTAAAGTTCAGGAATAATTAATATTCTGAGCTCAGGAATGAAACGAGGATGTACTCATCAGTCGACTTGTTAGTGATTTAGACAATTGAATATTAATAAAGACTCGAGTCCACTGTATCTTTTAAAAAAAAAAGAAGAAGAAAACTCTCTATATCGAAACTGTTTAAGGTTTAAAGGTAAGTATTAAAACAAATAATAATAAAAATAAAGGCATTCGCTGACCGCCAATCCTTTCATAAATGATAAATCGTGAGACTCATGCTATGCTAATTGGTGATCAGATAGGCATGTCATCACCCGGAAATGCTATAGCATTATTGATTAGTTGTATTAATAGATTCAATCCAAAATAAAAATATTGTCGGCACGCAAGTTGTATGGTATAAGTGTGAGGAGGGACGTTACTTATTAAGTCGAAGAAATTTTTTATTGCCCATTAAAATAAGATAGCAAGAAAGAAAGAAAACAAGTTCGATAGATGTGTTAAGCTTTTTATGCAGGCCCTATAATCAGATTATTAAAAGAAATGATATGTACAAAAACTATGCAAAATAAAAAAGAAAAAAGAAAATTGTGCGAGTAAGCAATGTTTTGTGGGTAAATAAATACTAATGGCACCCAAGCAAACGTCTGCGAGTTTGTCCACACTATCTATACTTGTATGCACTTGTAAACGAAAATGTAAATAACGAAATTAATCAATTTCATAAGTCCCCACAAGTATTTCTTGTAGTGCGCAAATTTTTCTACGACACTAGATAGGAATAAAGCACCAAATTTTGAAGGGATGGACTATTTCAACTTAAGATTTTGACTTAAATTTCGATGTGGATCAGTTATGTAGTTTTATCCAATTAATGACGGAATAATTTTTTGTACGATATTAAAATTCTATTAAAAACCAAACTTAAAAAAAACAAAAAGCCAAGGTGGTATATTAAAACACAAACAAAAAAATGAATAGCTTTTTTGGTGTTAAATAAATAATAAAAGCCTCCAAAGCGGCGAAAGCAGCGAACTACGTGTACTACTGTTTGGTCAATAATTGGCTCGAAAGATTTGATTTGACTATCTAAGTACTAAGTTAAAGCCAACGAAGATATTTGATTGAGTAAAATTACCAAGCATACCAACATCAATTGGAGAAGAACTAAAAGTGATTGTAGAATGGGTACAATATCAACCATTGACTGCGTTTTATAGCAAAGGTGTGATCCAATAGCAGGTCCGGATATGGTGCTACGTTAATTGCAGTTCTAAACGTCCACGGGACTACCTAAAGAAGTTTTAGAATCACAAGAACTGATCAATTTATTTTATTTAATAGGTATGTGTCAATTACATTACAACTTGCCTTTGATCATCTTGACAGGTCCCATCTCTTTAGCCTTAGCCCTTAGCAAATGCTTCTGAATTTTCCCTGTAGCTGACTTTGGCAGCGCTGCAAACACTACTGACTTAGGAACCCAATAGGAAGGCATCTTTGCTCTACAAAACTTGCTTACATCTTCAGCTAATTTCCCCTTATCCAATTCATCGGCCTCTGGCTTTAATGTCACGAATGCACAAGGAGACTCACCCCAACGCTCATCTGGCCTCGCCACCACACATGCCTCGAGCACTAATGGATGCAAGTACAGCACATTCTCTACTTCAACACTACTAATATTTTCACCTCCAGAGATAATTACATCCTTAATCTGTCTTTAATTTCGATATAATTATCCGGATGCTTCACCGCAAGATCCCCAGAATGAAACCAACCCCTTGCAAAAGCTTCCTCGTTGGCTTTAGGGTTCTTTAGGTAACCCTTCATCACACAATTGCCACGCATCACTATTTCTCCAATTGTTTTCCCATCAGCGGGAACCGGTTGTTTTGTTCTCGTGTCGATAACATCTAAGCCATCCAAGCCAATAGTCCTGACTCCTTGACGGGCATTGAGTCGGGCTTGAGTTTCAAATGGCAGCGAGTCCCACTCAGGCTTCCAAGCACAAACGGATGCAGGACCGGTGAGTTCTGTGAGGCCATAAGTGTGAGTGATGCGAAAGCCCTTTTGTGACATTGCAAATAGAAGGGAAGGAGGCGGAGGAGCGCCAGCTGTATTTACATTTAAAACGTTGGCAAGTGGAAGGATGGTGTCCTCGGGTGAGGCATTGGCAATTGTGTTCAGCACCACCGGCGCGGCGCAGAAGTGGGTGACACCATGTGTGGCAATGGCCGTGTACACAGCCTTGGCTGTCACCTGCCTAAGGCATATGCTCGTTCCGCAAAGAGCAGCAAGTGACCACGTGTAGCTCCAACCATTGCCGTGGAACATTGGTAGAGTCCAAAGAAACACAGCTCCTTCATTCATTCCCCAGATAAGAGCACCATTCAAAGACATGAGATATGCCCCCCGGTGGCTCACCACTACCCCTTTGGGACTCGCCGTCGTGCCTGATGTATACCCCAATGCAATGCTTTGCCACTCGTCTTCCGGTGGCTTCCAGGCAAACTCAGGGTCACTGGTTTCTAGAAACTTCTCATACTCAATGGCTCCTCTTGCTAAAGCATATTCTAGTTGCTTAGAGTCGCAGCTTTCATCACCAATTACAATCAAATGGGGAGTCTTCAACTCTCCTTCGCTGTTCGCCTCCATGATTTTCAAAGCTTCTTCTGCTAGAGAAAAGAACTCTTGGTCCACCATAACGACGGCTGATGAAGCATGACTCAAGATGAAGGCAACGACTGTTGCATTTAAACGAATATTTATATTGTTTAACACAGCTCCAGCCATTGGAGCTCCAAATTGAGCTTCGTACATTGCCGGCACATTTGGTGCAATCACCGATACCTGCCGGTATATAAAAATGTATATTAACCTAACGAATTGATCATATGCTCTCAATTATAAAGGATTGGCAAATAATGTATTCAAATTTACAATTTATACATTATTTCTAATACTATGTCGTCCGTCACATGTAAGCAAATTTGCATCACAAGCTTGTCAAACTACATAGCAGGTTGAGGTTGATCATGAGATATATTAATTAAGAAAAAACGCAATGTTGCTGCTCTCAAAATAAAATTTTAAGGACAGCCTCGTAGCCTTAATACAATTCAAAGTTCAATCATTGTATACTTGTGAGATGATAAGATAAGGCTATGCTAGGGATTACGCTGGCCACTGAAAGAATCAATTATTACATTAATAATTAATAATCAACTCCGGAAACAACTCGATAAGGTGTTTTAAATTAAGATTATAAGCCAATCACTTTTAATTTTTTAATATATCCAATTTTATTCACTGTATATTTAAATAATTTTTTTTTACTTTTTTATTTATTTTTCCTTAAAAAATTTATTTAGGTAAGGAAACACTTCTGTTTGGTCCACATATATCATGCGTGGTTGGAGCAAATTGTTGCAATACCCGTTACAAACAACTAATAAATATAATATGTGAAAGTGGAACTTCACATTTTTCATACAAAGAGTTTTTTGAAATAAAAAAAAAAATTAGTTTATTAATTATGTGGCAACGTTTTTTAAATTAAAAAAAAAAATTAGTTCCTGAGAAATTGGCCGGCTAAAAATAACTTATTTAATCGTATATTTTTGGACTCTAAGATATATGTCTATCTCTTCATTATATACATATGTGTGTGTGTGTGTGTGTCTACTGTGTATGCATGCGTACAGTGGTTCCAAGTCCGACGGAGAGCTTGGAAAGAGCAGAGGCGAATCTACGGCAACGCCGGTAAGTCTGATGCCACGTGTAGTGCTTTGATCCATGGACCACCGATTTTCGAGTGGGTTGCAACGTAGCTGCTCTGTTTATGAACCACAGCGGCGTCAGTGCCGTGTAATTTGCCGAGATTTTCGGAAGATCATCTATGTCTGTCACTCCCACCATCTCACCTCGCTCTCTCTTATCAACTTCTCTAAACCAAATGAATGAACGAAAATAAAACAAAGTGTCGATTTTTAAAAGAGGAAAAACAATAATTAAATTTAAATAGACATTGGATTGGTTGACTAAAGTTTTTGGTACTCTTGTTGAGTACGTAGCAGGGACAGCCTTAACTATAAGTAAAGGAGGCAATCGCCTAGAATTTTGATTTTAGGAATACATCATTTTTTGAGTATGTATTTGATTAATACTCTCTAATAATAAAGTTTTTTTAAAAAAATTATTTATTGTAGGAAAACCTATTAATCATTTCTCTAATTAATAATTATCTTACAAGTAATAATTATTTTTTATAGAAAATATGTATTTTGGAACGTTAGTTTAAAAAGATATAACTCATAATATTTTCTAACCATTAATTTGATCATTATTAGTCTTTCCAAGAAATTTTTTTTTTCTAGTTTCCTAAAAAAACTTAATTATTTCTTTTAATTTTTATTAAAAACCTTATAATCTTAAAAATAGTAGATGAACAAATTTCTTACTCTCTTCTTTACAAAGAAAATTATTACATTCATTTGTTCATTTTAAAAAAATTAGTTTCTTAAAATACAAGTTGATATCCATTATATGATCATTAATTCATCATTTCAAGTTTTTATGCGCTATCAGTCTAAATATTCTATTTTAAAATATTATTATTCTTATTTATTTATCTGTTTATTTTTGTAAAGGTCCTAACGAAAGTAAACTTTTAGGTTTTGTTTTCGAAAATTTTTTAGATTTTTCTTGATTATTGTTGAAATTCATGAATTGGAGATGGAATGAATTTTAAATTTTTCTTATGTTTTTTAAAGCATTGAAGTTGTAGAATAAAAAGAAATTTAATAAAAACATTCACTTAGTGCCCTAAATGTTCTAAAACCAACCCTGGTGTATAGTTTCATTTGTTAAATTTTGTATCAAATGAGACTATGAGAGCACTCACATTATCATTATCATGAGGTATTGTTGAATCACATACGTGTCATATTATATAATTAATCAGATACCAATTTTGTTATTATGCATATTGGGCAATGGTAGTATTTTTTTCATATTTTTTATTATTAAAACCCGAACTTGGAACGTAGGTGAGTTCTTGAAAAAATATTCTTTAAAATTGAAAATTAGACTTTGACTTCGATATTAGGCAATTAAGGTAAGTAGTTCAGGCAATCCGGCTTAGAAAAAAACTTCTACTTATGAAAGAGAAATAATTGCCGATGTCAACCAATCTAATCCTCGCGGGCCTGATCAAAATCTAACAGCCAACGTCAGCATTTGCGTAGGGGAAATATGAAAAAGAAAAAATAACAAAAATTGACGTTTTGTGAAAGAGAAGTTTTACCCCCCAAAAAAAAGAAATGATAAAAAATATTGTTAATTGACTTTTTATGCGCTCTTAAAAGTCTTAATTGAAAAAAAAATTAAAATAAAATTCGAACTTCAAATTTAGAGAATTCTAAATCTTATAACATAATCAATTACTACTAAAGAACTTATGGATCAAATTAAGCTAAGTTGTCAGTTATTGTCACTTACATCAATTTTGTTTATGTAAATTATATTTCATAAAATCAAAGTAGACACTAGAATTTAAATATTTGAAACGCAATATCACATATATGATTTTAAAAGTTCCAGTAAATTTTTAATTGTAATATTGATGAATTCGTAATTTACTATTAAAAATGATTAAAATAAAAATCTTATTTATGACTATGAATTAAAAATTGACTAACCGTCTACCCCACATCAAAGCTCATATGTATTATTATTTACTAGATCTACGAATACGGTAATTTTGTTTCGTAAACTAGAGATGACAAAACAGGTTACAACATGATTATATGATACAGATACAACATGATTTTTCTATATTCGTTTTGACAAATATTGACACAATTAATAAATGAGTTGACACGAGACGACATGACAAATTAATCATTAAGATATGAATATCAATTAATATGTGATGATATTATTAAAAATAACTAATATATATATACTAAACATTAAATTAATTATTTATTTCATATTCATATTGTATATGAACCTATTCATGTTACGTTTATGTTATGTTAACTTATATTTTATAACCATTTTAAGAATAATATTAACATATTTATTATTTTTAAATTAATTTTTAATTTTTATATTAATTATGTTAAACGGATCAATGTCATTAATAGACAGATCATATTTAATTTTAATATTTCTAAAAATTAATAAATATATTGTATCCGTATTTAATCCACATTTATTTAAATTTGACACGTACACCACGTGATAATACCAATTGATATCTCTATCATAAACAACATCTGTGATGTAACGCACCATGTGCCCCCAATAATTAGATTACCAAAATTATTATATAAATTAAATATTTTTTATAAATAAATAAAAATAACATTTTAAGCGTCTCCTAGTTCAGCATCGCTATTGGGCATCGCACGTCAATGTTCAGCCCTTGGGCCATTAGCTCATAAACCCTGATCAAAACTTTCCTCAACGGCCGCTTGTCTAATTTTTTGACGAAAAATTATTGAAATAGCCCAAAAGTAGATTCAATTACAAATGTAACTTCTAATCATTTTTTTTCTACTTTAATTGTCTAAAAATGAAAAAAGAAATTTTTTTTTTTAAAAAAAAGGCAGTCTCCCTATTTTTAGCTACTAAAGAAAAGTGGTATGTGAATTACTTTCGTAAATTAGCTCTAATTTAGGGTCTTTCTACAAATTTTCCTTTTTTATTTTCCAGTCAAAGTCTCATTTCTCAATATAACCACGGCAAAGAATATCAAAGACCAAATGGTTAAGCCTAGAAAATTAGCAATTGTATGAACAAGGAGCAAGCAGCCATTTGGATAAATAGTGTGTACTAACTTAAAGCTTTATTCTGTTGAAGATTAAAATCTTTCTATAATGGCAATTGAAAACCAACAACAGGCATTTGTTTTTTTTCCCCCCTCCATGATCATCATCGGATTAAAGCTTACTCTTTCTAACAGGTCCCATCTCTTTTGCCTTAGTCCTTAGCACATGCTTCTGAATCTTCCCAGTAGCAGTTTTTGGCAATGGTCCAAATACTACTGACTTTGGAACCCAGTAGGCAGGCATTTTTGCCCGACAAAACTTCATTATATCCTCTGCCAGTTGTTGCTCGTTGGATTTATCCACTTCTGGCTTCAAAGTTACGAAAGCACAAGGAGACTCTCCCCAACGCTCATCTGCCCTCGCCACTACAGATACCTCAAGAACTGCTGGGTGCAAGTACATCATGTTCTCTACCTCCACACTACTGATGTTTTCACCCCCAGAGATGATAATGTCCTTTGATCTGTCTTTGATTTCTATATAATTATCCGGATGCTTTACTCCAAGATCGCCAGTATGATACCACCCATTTGCAAAAGTTTCCTCATTGGCTTTTGGGTTCTTTAAGTAACCCTTCATCACCACATTACCACTCATCACTATTTCTCCAATTGTTTGCCCATCAGCAGGAACAGGTTGCTGGGTTCTAGTGTCAATGACATCTACTTTCTCCAAACCAATAAAGCGGACCCCTTGGCGTGCTTTCATGCGTGCTTGGGTTTCAGGTGGCAATGAATCCCACTCAGGCTTCCATGCACAAACGGTACAGGGCCCATAGGTTTCTGAGAGACCATAAGTGTGAGTGACACGAAAGCCTTTTTGGGACATCGCATAGAGAACAGAAGGTGGTGGAGCTGCACCAGCTGTGTTTACATGTACAACATGGGGGAGGGGAAGGATAGTGTCCTCTGATGGGGCATTGACTATGCTGTTGAGCACCACAGGTGCAGCACAGAAGTGAGTCACACCATACTTGGCTATGGCTGAGTAAACTGCCTTGGCCGTTACCTGTGGAAACACAAAGTACATGCAGTTAAAGCATGTGAATTCACTCAAGTGAGTTCTTATTTGTGAGCAGATTTCAATGCAGCATGCTAGTATTTAAACCTTGTGTTTAACCCTAGCAATGAATGATTTAGTTGAAAGCAACAAGCTTCTGTTAATCTTTAAACTCATTTAGGATTTATCAACCTACAACGGAATGACAGAGGATTCAAAAAATTCTGCCCATCACCCAGTTCACACACATAGCATGCTTGAAAGTGACAGTCACTTCAAACATACAGCCACATTCCAACAGCATTGAAGGGAAAACTCACTTCAACCAGCCACCCAATCAAACGCACATGATCAAAATTAAAAACTTAGAGACAGGAAATTCCGTCACCCGATAGCTACAAACATTATTAATAGTCCAAAAACAGAATTTTTTTCATGACTGGTTAAGATATAGCTGAAGGTAACCATCATAAAGGAAGCATGTCTGATGCAAGAAGACCAATTTTTTATGTCCATGGTGTAAGAGTTAGATGCACACATCTTGGCCGCTTCAGTATTTTAAAGATGAATTTGCGGTATTGAATTTATAATAATTATATGAACAGCATCAAGATATAGTAAGGGAACAAGCATGATTCCGGTTATGTTTGAAATGCAATATATATACTAAGCTGACAAATTTTTACCTGCCGAAGGCATATGCTTGTCCCACAAAGAGCGGCCAGTGACCAAGTGTAACACCATCCATTACAATGGAACATTGGTAAAGTCCACAAGTATACAGCTCCTTCATTCATTCCCCAAATAAGAGCAACACTCAGAGACATGAGATATGCCCCTCTGTGGCTCAACACCACACCCTTAGGACTAGCTGTTGTTCCTGAAGTATATCCCAGGGCAATGCTTTGCCACTCATCCTGCGGGGGTTTCCAATCAAATTGCAGGTCCCCCGTTTGAAGGAACTTCTCATACTCAATGGCCCCTCTTCCTAAAGCATATTTCAGATCCTTAGGATCACAGCTTTCATCACCTATCACAATCAAAAGCGGAGGCTTAAATCTGCCATTGCTTTTCTCTTCCATGATCTTCAAAGCTTCTTCTGCCAACTTAAAGTACTCCTGGTCCACCATAATAACAGCAGAAGCTGAATGACCTAGAAGGAAGGCAATAGTTGGTGCATTTAGACGAATATTGACAGCATTTAACACAGCACCAGCCATCGGAACTCCAAAATGAGCTTCATAGGTTGCTGGAATGTTCGGTGCAATTATTGCTACCTGCCGGCAAAAAAAAGAAAAGATAACATTCAACCAATGATCAGCATCTAAATCAACACAAAGTAGCATGAAACAAACTGAACACAGCAAATCCATTATAATCGAGCCACAATATACTCTAAACCTAAAAATTCTACACAAATTTAGTGGATTCGAACTTCTTGATTTTGAAGTCAAAGCAAGGATGAGAACCAAAAACTAATTAAAGAATTGCTAAAATTCTGCATGTCTAATGCTTGTCGAATATCAAGAACACCAATCAATGGCACATAAACAGCTGAACAAAAATTTTCAAGCACCCAAAACTGTAACTGAATTAATGTCTAAATGCGGGAATAAGCAGTACAAGAAATAGATACAGGGCTGAGTTTCAAAAATAAGAAAACTATAAATGATACTACTCTTCCTCATAATTTATTAGATACTAATTCCACACAAAACGATTTAGTAAACTGATATAGCAAATTAAGCAAGAAATTTAACAAAATGAAAACAGGACAGCATAATATAATCACTCAATTCCATTTTCAATAAAGTTAGCAACAATTTTCTAAACATAAAAATTCATACTAAAAAAACACCTTTTTTAAAAAAAAAATCCGAAAACGCTTTTTGATGTTATTTTACAGTCAATACCTTATTAAAAGAAAAAAAAGAAAAATCTCCATAGCCTGGACTCTTAACACAATTTATCTCTTCTTAAAATCTAATTATCCATAAACATTCAAAACAAATATACGAACGGGTTTATTGCTTCTTGACGATGTACATGTACATGCATGATGTTAAGTATGTGTGTGTATAAGAACTTTCTACCGTGCAACCGAGGCCGATAGAGCGTTTAGAGAGGGCGGATGCCAAACGACGGCAGCGTTGATAAGTCTGGAGCCACGTGTAGCGGGTGGATCCATGGACCACAGAAGTTCTGGTAGGATGCACCGTAGCTGCTCTATCTAGGAACCACAGCGGCGTTAGTGCCATGTAATTTGCCGCGTTTTTGGGAAGATTGTCTATGTCTTTTGCTATCGTCATCTTCTATCTTCTTCTGCGCCAGCCACTAGCCCACTACTCTCTCTCTCTCTCTATCTCCCTCTCATCCAGAGCATTGCAGAAATGAATTGGAACGACGAGTTTCAATTTATACTCAGAGTTTTCTGCGAAAGGGGAAAATGATTAATAATTGCTAATAACCCTGCAATCCCTAAACTTTTATAAATTTCAAAAATTTATATAATATGTCTATTTTGATCAAATTGCTCTCTAATTTAAATGGCAAAAATACACTTTAGTGTTTTCTTTTCCTTTTTTGTTAGAATTGGTTCATCAATTTCTTTTACTTTTATTATTTTTTGTTCATTCTTTGAAGACTCAAACTGAATTAAAATTGATCTGTACATCTGTACATAAACTTTTAATTAAATTAAAATTAAACTTTAACTTAAATTAATTCAGTTTAGATTAATTCCTCAAATGACAATTTTTTTATCTATACATAAACTTTCAATTAAATTAAAATTAGACTTTGACTTAAATTAATTTAGTTTAGATTAGCCCATTCAAAAATTAAATCAACAGATATGTTTATTTTATGAAAAACTAAATTGTCACCCAACTTAAATGACCGAGATTCAAATTTTGAAACTTCGATGTTACTAAACAGATTTACTATTTGAACCAATTATCATACTATAATTTTCATGTTACCTTGCATTTATTCATGGAAAAAAAATTAACACCACAAGGGTACTTTGGTCATTTTAATGAGCCATACTACATACTCGAACTAAATAAAGAAACTACGTCCTTGTTTGCGAATATGTAAGAAAATGAGGACCCAGATCTTATTATCCATAATTAAATGATAACATGACATATCCACCTTGGTTCGGTCGGTCATGTGCACCCGGCCACAGCGCAGCAGTCCCAGAAACAATTGACGATGCCTTGAGTGAAGCTTAGCAACCACAGCGCAGCTTCATTAAACCAGCTTACGTCACGTTGTTATTATCTAGTAGTTTGAGGGTACGACACTGTTCATTGAATGCTTTGGATAATAATTTGGATTAATATTCTTTATTTGGTGAAAAGAAATTAAATAAAGGTTACGGCTACTTTAAAATTATTATAAAATAAAATATAAATTATAATTATATATATAAAGTGATAAATAATAAAAAAATTATTATAATTTTAATCATATAATTATAAAAAAGTGATCTATTTTAAAATTATTCTAACGTAATCGAACTCTTAAATAAATTATTTTTAAATTTAAAATATAATTTAAAAATAATTAAATTACGACGGATCTTTTATTCATTAGAGAGAACACAGTCTAATTCAGGCAAGAAGATGTATCCAAATTCAAATTTGATTTTAATTATTTTATAAAGATAAAAACACCCACTTGTTTTGTAATATATTCATCAAATGACAAAAGTCAGACGTTTATTGAATTCATCATAACATGGTATGCAAATATTCAATGGCACTACTTTCCTTTTTCTTGTCTCTTCTAATTGCATCACAAATTTTTTCCCTACAATCAGACGCAAGCCTACAGGAACTTGTTCTGATGTTGAATAAAAAAAATCGAATCAAACATAAACACGACTTTTATCAGACAAAAAAAGAGCGTAAACAAATTTTAATTTGCCTGAGTTAGACAATTCAGCTTCAAATTCTCCAGTAGAAAGAGCTTTTACTCATTTGGCCGCCAATTGTCACGATCTCGGATCAGAATTAAAATATACATATATATTTGGAACTTGGCTAAACTTAAACAGGCGTGTATTTTGTCGATGGGCTACGAACCTATTGATAAACCTACGCCAAAGAACCTGGTGCTGGGATTGGACTTTCTTCACAGTAGGAGCTTATCTGTCTCTCACGTATGTGATCAAATGGATCTCCCTCTAATATTGAAAGTAGGGCGCCGTCTGAATTTTTATCTAATAATTTGAAAAAATTTGAATTTAAATTTTAAATAGAGTTAGATGTTTAAATTTAAATGAAATATTTTTTTTTTAAATTGTTAAAAATAAATATTAATTTTTTTTAACTTAAAAATTTTAAAAATTAATATTTTTATATTTATACCTTTACAAATTATAAATGTTAAATAAATAATAAATATCTCAAAGAATATAAAAAATATAATATATTATCACAACATAAATCATATTTAATTAAATATAATTCTTTAATATTCAGTATTATATATGTTAATCAATTTTATTATAGTTTATGATGTTTTATATGAAAAATATTCCTAAAAAATTATGAAGATAAATAATGCTAATTTAAAGAAAATAAAAGGATAAAAATAATAATAGTCTACCACCATATATTATGACAAGTTATATAGAGATGGGTAATAATGTTAATTATTAAATTTTATTTAGGTAAAGATGAAAATTAATTAATTATATATGGATATTTTAGAAAATATTTTTTATTGATATCATTCAACCTTTTTACATTAACCAAAAAGCTAAAAAAATTAGCTTAATAACTTAATAACTTAATCATTTAATGGCTAAAAATTTTCATTAAATTGAAAAAAAAAACAAACTTAATAACTTCTTAAGTCAATCAAGTCATATAGTTTAAAAAAACAAACGGCCCCTAAGTGTAGATCTTTCTCCAATATTAAGTGAGGGTTGACTTTTAGGTTGTGTCATAATAGAATTATTAAGGAGAATCCCAAATGATTTCTTATTGTAATATATCAATATATAAAAAAAAAAATTAGACGCGTGCTTACTAATGAATGGCATTAACCTAACAAGAGCTCATGTGATTGGTGGAGGAGAATGACATCTATTGTTTCACCTAATAGAAAGAAAATAATTTGATTATAAACGTATGATAATAAGAAATTAAAGAAAATCATTATTTTTTAAGTTAATGGGAATTTTTTATTGATAAATTTGTCATCTTCTTCTTTTTTTACTATTTTCCTTTTTCAGGTAGGTGGATAGTGAGCATTTGAGTAAATTGAATTCTCTATAGAATCATAATGAGATTCATTTCCATTATTGTGTTTGCTTTATCCTGTAATCAGAATAAATTATTTTATTTTACTAAAATACCCTTTGTTGATTATTGTCCTCAATACTATTTATAATAATAATAATTTTATTATTATTATTATTATTATTATTATTATTATTATTAACAACAACAACAACAACAATAATGATGACACTAATAAATAATATTAGCAATAACAATGACGTTAGTGGTGATGATGATGATGATCATAATAATAAATAAATAACAATAATAGCAATAATTAATAATAATGATGACATTAATAAATAAATAAATTGAAGTAAAAACAATAAAGATACACAAAATGCATATATAAATTGAAGATGATTTCTAATACAACATAAGTTCCAACAACGCTAATAAAATCATTACAACAATAATGATGTAAACAAATCTTGGCAATTTTGGTTCCAAACATATCAACACAAGTACAAAAGTTTTAACATCATAATTAGTATTAGTAATTTGATCCAACCCTATTTTTGGCCAGACTGACCTGACCCTAATTTTTCGAGCTTTGACCCGAATATTTGGGTTTCGGGTTGGTTTGAACTAAAATTTTTAAGGCCAATCAAATTTGGGTTTAGAGTCGGGCTTAATCTGATCTAACCTCACTCAAAGCTATTAAAAAAAACACTAACATAGTTACACACGTGCACATCACAGTATCGCACACGCACACATCATAGACTAGTCATCACACATGCGCATACACATATCACAATTCACAAAAACAATCAATCATGATGCTAATTTGAGACCCTAAGTCAGCCACTCAGCTGTCGACAGCCAACACCGTCACCGTCCACTGCTCGCTTACCGTGCCACTTTAACTGCTCGCATGCTCCACTAAAATCAAACAAGAACTATCTCCATTTGTCTTGCCTGTAGCCTGCTCTAATCAATTGTGCGACGCCGTGACATGAACCAACCAACTAGTTGCTCATTGTCGTCATCTTGTCGCGTCTGCTTGCTAGCCAATGACCATCATTACTTAGTCAACCAAGCACATGTTCTGCTGCCGGCATTAGCTTTGGTAATTTCATAAATATTAAACAAATTTTTTTTCATTTAAGCTTATAATTTAATTTTTAATTTTAGCTAAATATATTTGTGATAATTATGTAGTTACTGTAAATATTATATTGTAGCTAAATATAAGGCTATATATAAGGTTTATTTAATTATTATGTTCTAATTGTAAATTAAGTTTAATCATATTTTAAGTTTATAATTTCATAAATATTAATTAATTTTTTTCATTTACGTTTATAAATTAATTTATAAACTTAGCTTAATATATTCATGATGATTATATAGTTACTATAAATATTATATTTTAGCTAAATATAAGGCGACATAAAATTATTAAAAAGTACCATGAATAATTGCGATGTGATCATAAAATTACAAGATATTGACAAATTTGAGCTACTCAAATTATTGAATTATAAAAACAATTTCAATCAGGTTGGGCCCAACCTAACGTTGAGCCTAACTACAAATGGTCTGGTTTATCTTAGGGTCGAGCTTTAAATTTTTTTAATTAGGTCAGGCTCGGGCTTAGATCCTAATCATAATCGAACTACATTCCATGATGAAGCATTTGGACAACATATCATTTCTTAAGGTGATTAGGCAAGGTAAAGAACACACGTAACAAATCATGTTTCATTACCAATATACCAGTTGCATCAAATATTTCTTCGTTAGCCAAGCCTTCAATTTTATTCATTTCTTCATATAACTTGGCTTGCAAATCATTTATATCTTTACAAGAAGTAAAAAGCACATTAATTAGGCCATCAAGCCTAGGTACTATTGTTGCCACTGACTCAACCATTGCCCCAATATTTGAGCACATTTGGTCAAATACTCTGTCTTTGCATTTTCTTTTCTTAGACTTGTTTGTTAAACTACTTAGGACAGAATCTACTTGTTAAGGAACAACATTCGAACGTGGAGTATTTGACATACCATCAACAAAATCTTCAGTAAAAGGTTCATTAACCAACTCACCTCATAAATTAACACTCATAGCATCACTTTCGCATATCTTTTCTTCTTCATCATTTGCATTGGTAGCATTAGCTCCAATTGTTAGATCCCGACCATAAATCTCAGACAAAATATAATAATGAAGAAATGATTTGTTTAATAAGCCAACTGCCTCCTTTTTTTGTAATAATAATAATAATAATAATAATAATAATAATAATAATAATAATAATAATAATAATAATATCTTAACAATACAAATTTGAGTTAAGTAGTAAAAGTAACACTATACAATTTAAAACTTTACCTTAGCATACTAAAAAAAAACATCCTTTTTACATATTGCCATTATATTATTAGCATCCCAACTAAACCCACTAAGAGATAACATATGACATAGCACACCATTTTTGCTTAAACCATTTAACTTTAGACTTCATGTAAGAGGATGCTTTCAGACCACATCCTAATAATTTTACTTTTAACCTATTTTTCAATTGTTGTAAATACTCGTTTTTAAACCCACAATTTGCCCACCACATAGGATTTTGACTCAATTCCAATAATGCTTCAATCAATGCATTATCTTGAGCTATTGTCCAGTAGTGTTTACTCATACCTTAACCTCTAGTAGTTGGAGTTAGAATGGAACTCATCCTATTTATTCAAATAACAAAATAATACCAAATGTTAAAGAACAATATAATATCTAATGGTAAAAAATAATACAATATATAAATTCAACTAACAATGCAATATCAAAATACCAAATAACAATACAACATCCAAATCCAAATAACAAAATAGTATTTAATAACAAATAACAATCCAATATTTGAATTGAAATAACATTGTAGTATTAAAGGGCAAATAAGAATACAATATCCAAATTCAAGTGACAATGCAGAATCCAATTGTTGCGGTGTGAGTTTAATATCCTAAAGTATTAGTGTTAGTGAGCAAGTGTACTTAATAAATAATATAATGGTAAGTATTTGAGTATCGTCTCTCTAAGGATTAATGCTATTAGAATTTGTACAACAATTAATATGGTGCAATTTCAATATAAATAAGTTAAATTCTTTTATCAACTAATTAATCTAAATGACAGAAATAAACTGTAATAAAATAAATCAACAGGTTTCACACAAGAATATAACCACTATAAATAATATGGTTGAGTAAATCAACTCATTTAACGGCATTGACTGTTCTCTGTTGTGCAAATTTTATTGAACTCGCAAGTGCACGAATCTATTGTAGAATAGATTAATGGTGACGAGTGTCGATCCCACGAGGAGGTGGATTTTAATTATGTGTAGAATTAATTTTCTGAGTTGGTGGTTGGATTTATAATGACAATTATGTAGGCAATGTATTAATTTGAATTAAAGCTATTGGAATAAACTATTAAAATAAAATGCTTGGATCTCCTGGATGCTGCTCAACACGTATTACCGATCCGCTTAATATTCATTATTAGTACCAATTAAATCATGAAGGGGGAACTTCCACTCATCATGAACCACACTTTAATAGATATGGTGCTAAGGGCTTCCCGTGCCAAATAGTAATAACCTTGCCTAGGGAGGCGGTTATTCCAGCCGATATCCAGACAAGATTATTACTATCTGTCTACGAAAAGTCAAAACAACCACATAAATTAAAGGGGAAGGAAAAGTAAATTTACTAAATTAAGCCCATGGAGCATGTTGAGACTTCACCTTCAACCCAAGCTTGAAAGGAAATTAGCCACTCATATTTGAACTAGGGGTAAAATGGGAATTTTATTAAAATACGTAGAAAATACAAGATGGAGATGGAATTACAGAAAATGGAGTCCAAAAATGGATTCAGGGGTGTCAAATTAGGGGGGGGAGCCCCCCTTTTTATAGATACACTGAGTAAATCATGGCCATCGGATTAAAACAATTTGGACGCTCAGGATTGCGCCACGTGGCAAGTTCCTATTGGATGGAACACATCATCAGGGCTATTATTCTGTGTATATGCATGTACCGTACACACGTTTTTTTCGATCCACTAATATTCTACCACGTCACCGGTCAACATTTTTGCTCCAATAGGATCATGACACGCCATCATCCTAACGCCAAATCAACAAAATAATACCAAATGTTAAAGCCAATATCATTGGTAAATCAAATGCAATATGTCATCAACTAACAATGCCATGTCAAAATCGCAAATAACAATACAACATCCAAATCCAAATAACAAAATAGTATTTAAAAACAAATAACAATGAATATTTGAATTGAAATAACATTGTATATATCAAAGGGCAAATAAGATGTGAACAAGATCAATATCCAAATTCAAGTGACAATGCGAAATCCAATTTTTCTTTTATATCCTAAAGGTTTTAGTGTTAGTGAGCCCGAGTTCAAAATAAATAATATAATTTTTCCATCTTGATCTCTCGTTTATTGTGAAATGACCATGATATCCCCTAAAATACATAAAATACTTAATTAAAATAAAACATACATAATTAAATTAACTAATTAATCTAAATGACATAAAAATAGGGATGTTAGTAAATCAACAGGTTTCAGTATAAAATGATGATTTTCTCCATTATAAATACACACTTTCTAGTACTCAACATTCTCACTTAACGGCATTGACTGTTTTCTGTTACAGTACTGTTGTTACAGGAATTACTACAACACTTGGTAAAACTCTAATATATCCTCAACTGTTGTTTGTTGGACTTCTTATATCTATATGCAACCTAACAATGACCAATTGTTATGCCATCACCAAATATAGCATTATGCGATCAAGGTTCATAATATTTTACAAGGTGAATCTCTGTGTCTAGTTTATCACTAGTTTTAGGTTAAGAATGACTTTATTCAAATTGAGTTAACCCAACTTGGAAAATCAAATCTAAAACTAAGTATTATTCTGATATGTTTCACTAAAATAGACCTTTTTTAAGTTCTCTTAGCTAGTATCATTAAATAGATGGTTAGCGAAAATAGTGAATTAAAATAAGTATTATCAAAATAAAATGCTATAGCAATTATGTAGTAACACATAAAATTTAGTCAATTAACTATTAAGCTTGTATATCACTTAATCACATATAAAATTAGTTCATAATTTGTGGTAAAACAAAACCAAAAATAGTTATAGTCATCATAAACATCATCACAAATAAAAGAAAACAAGTATAATAGAGATGGAAGTGATTGGTTCTTCTAGATTCTTGATTTTTGCTTCATCTCACCTACAATCTCTTTTGTTCAGGCTTGGAATTTCTCTTTTCTTTGTTGTTTCCTTTTTCTTTTCCTTATTATTTCTTACGGTTGATGGCTCTCTATTTCCTTATGTGCATGCTTCTTTTATAGTTAAAACTTATGGCAAACAGAAGTCTAGAGTGCGTATTTTTCATATTTGAAAACTGTAAATCACGTCCTTTTTTTCTGAGATTCGCTCAAAATTTTGTCTTTTGTTGCCCTAGGATTGCTACAGCATTTGCACTGTTTCAGACTCATTTTCACTTTTCTGCAGTCAATTTCTTTCCTTATTTTTGCAATTCCATTGCAAAGCATTCATTTTCAATTTTACAAATAAGCACATGTTCAATTTCTTTCCTTATTTTATTAAGAATAATTCCAAAATATAACTAAAATGCAATTAAAACATGTCATTCCATTGCAAAGCATTCTGTATTTGAAAATTGCACTTTCAATTGCTTACAAATAAGCACATGTTCTAAGTACACAATTTATTTTAAAACAACCTAATTTATTAAGAATAAACTAAAAATAAATAAATATGCAAAATATAACTAAAATGCAATTAAAACATGTCATTTACTCTCTAAGTAATCTCAATTTAAGTTCAAAAGTGTTATAGATAACTCTCAGTTCATAAAATTATCGCCAATGCAGATAACAATACAATAAAAAATATCAAATAACAATACAACATCTAATGTTAAATAAACAGAATTGTATAAGTTCATAAACAAAGTCTTCATGAATTTCTATTTGCTTGCCATGTGTTCCACATATCTTAGGACAAATTTTATCTCCAAATATTCCGCTCATTTCAAGGCTCAATGGTTTCAATTACTGCCGAATCGAAGTTAATATCTTAAATAAGCTCATCATTTATTTCAAGTTCCATGTCATCAAAAGGCATTTTCGTTCTTATAAAGTTATATAGCATGCAACAAATAAATATTATATGCCTTTATATTTTTATATCATAAAAGGTAGGACTTTGCAATATAGCCTATCTTTTCTTCATTAACCTAACATATCGTTGGTCACTTAGCATTTGGCCAAATGGCGAAGCCCATGCTCTCACAACTATGCATGATTGTGGGGAAAAATTACAAAAAAAGTCATTTTCCTTGCAAAATGCAAGTGGAGTAGTGACATCTCTAGCAATGAGGGTTATTTGTCTGGGTATGTGCTTAATAAAAAATTTCATGTAACATTGTAAGTCCCAGTTGTATATATATGATTGTAAATATCATTGTATTCATCTGCCACAATGACTGTTATTGTAAATCTGATGTAATTCAGTACTCTGGTGTTTAACCAGTATTAAAAAAAAAAACATAACATATCGTTCAATCACATTATGAGCACTAAAGTGTTTCATTTTAAACAACTTTTCTAGAGTAGTAGGTTGGTGTCCATCCCTAAAGTCACTTAAATGATAACATTAACCTCTAAATGATGAAAGAAAACACATCCCATTGGTGTAGCCATAATCAACCAAGTAGTAATAGCCTATTGACAAAAAAAAATCATAAATGAAAGTCACAAAATCAGTTATACAATCTTAAAATCTAAAGATAATTTGGTTAAAGTTATTACCATAAGGAACTTTTAAACCATTTCTTCTCGTTATGACATCTTTTAGCACTCATATATTATGAGTTGAACCATCTTATCCTGATAAGACATAAATGAATTGCATAACTTGTGAACAAACTCTTAAGACATTCGTTACAATTTTATTTTTCCTAGTTCTATATCTTGACTTATCTTCCTCTGAAATGTGAACCTTTATATATGTACCATCTAATGCTCCTAAGCAATTTTAAAATATTAGATTGGAAAAAAAATTATAAGTTAATACACATAACTATATAAGGTAACACAATGTATCAATACAATAAAATACATATGTTGAGTGAATCTTATGCTATGGGTGTCAATGTGTAAGTGTACACAATAAGTAATAGAATAATAAGTATCCAAGATCGTATCTATAGGGATTGAAGTTATCATATTTACTATAGCAATTATAATAATGTAGTTTTGCTTTAATTGCAAATAAAACAACTAATAAACTAATAAACTATTTAAACAAAAAAATGCAATAAATAAGAATGAGGTAAAAAAAATTCTCGCATCACACTCAAGTATAAAATAAATTAGGGTTGGCAAAAAAGCTCAAGCCGTGGGCTTTAAGTCTAACCTGTTCATTACAATTGTTGATAAGGGCTTAAAATTCATAAACCCCGTATATGTTGGGCTTAGTCATAGGCTTTACTTAAAAGCCCGGACTTTGCAATATATATATATATAGATAAGGAGGCCTTAGCATTGTATCTAGATAGAGCTTAATAGAGAGTGCAATTTTCTTTGTAGGTGAGTTCTTGTAAGCAGCCGATCCTGAAGTAATAAAATTCCAAAAGTGGTATCAGAGCCAACTTTCCCAAAAGGAAAACCCCTAGAGTCTAATTCACTGAGTATGCTTTGTAGTTGCAACTAAGTCTGAATTTCTACAACAGAAAGGCAAGTTAGACACTGTGTTCAACCTATTTGACTTTGAGGGCCTGATGAGCTTGAGGTCCAGTAAGGCCTGGATTTCCTGTTTGCATAGCTCCACGTCATGTGGCATACTTGGGTGTGAGGCTGTCTGATGTGGCATGCTCCAATTCTCTTTGTAGGAAAGAGTTACGAAGTGTTTTTCCCTTGACAATAATTTATTTAGGATTTCCCTGCAACACTCTAGCATGGCTTGTCTCTATTATTCAATTTAAGTATCAGCTGCTTACAAGAACTCACCTAGAAAGGGAATTGCTCTCTCTATTAAGCTCTACCTAGATACAATGCTAAGGCCTCCTTATATAGGCAAGCCTCAGGCTACTGTGTATATTATTGATCCTTATCTCTAAGGATCACTTTACACCAGTCCTTTTCATGACCATTCCTTTATTACAATCATTGCATTACTTTACTTTACTTCTGTCCCCTTAGGACCACACTTTATTATTGCTACTACGTGATACACATGTATCACTGTGCATATAAATATTATTATTATTATTATTATTATTATTATTATTATTATTATTATTATTATTATTTAAGAAAAAAGTTTATAATATATTATAAAATAAAAATTAAAAAAACTAGAAAATCAAAAAATTAACACTTTACATTTGACTGTTAAAGCAGCCTAATTTGACCAATTACCCTTACCCCTCATTTCCAAAATCCCTAATTTCCCTTCTCATTGTTCTTGTCGCCGGCAGCTAAAAGCGGTCACCAACGACCAACGTTAAACAGCCACACCAGTCAACACCTCTCGGCTTTCGCACGACTGCAGCCACCAAGCACCTCGGTCGCGCGACACCAGCAGCTACAACACCCTAGTCGCGCGTCACCTGTAGCCACAGCCCATCGTTCTCATGACGCCAGCAGCCACAGCAAGCCGGTCGTGAGACGCCAACAGCCATAGCGCACCCCATCTCTCGACGCCAGCAGCTCCATCGGCTCTCGCTCAACGCCAGTAACCCCACCACCTCTCGCGCGACGCTAGCAGCCACAGCATCCCATCTCTCGACGCCAGCAGCTCCAACGGCTCTCTCCCAACACCAGCAACCCCACCCCCTCTCGCGCGACGCCAGTAGCCCTACCACATCTCACACAATGCTAGCAACCCTACCACCAACTTTGGTACTCATCATAATTTGCTTGTAAAAAGATTTGTCAACTCTCAATGAACATGCAGGATTCTGAATTTCTGATAAAGATTAACTGTATTATCATGTGCTGAATTCATTAGACAGAGTAATTAGTTAATTAGTGTTGTATAACATAATTAATCATCTAAGGCATATGTAATTAATTAATTCATTTGTTTGATTTTGAGCTGTGTCTATTTGTTGGTTGGTTTTTACTGAAGAAGAATTGAAGGACAAAGAAGGAGATAGCCCGCAAATATTGGATTAATTTATTTTTTATATCAATAATTGTGGTTTATTATGATGTGTACTTATGTTAGTATTTTGTGTGTTGAATAATTATATATTGGATATTTATTTTTAAGGTTTTTAATTTATTATAGTATTATGTATTGAATAATTATTTTTTTAATTTATAACTTTATTTAAAAAATAATTTAAAATTTAGTAAAAAGCCTAGGCCTGGCCCATCTGGACGGGCTTTGAGAGGGCCTGGGCTTTTTTAAAAAAATATGGACTTAGGCCTGGGCTTAACAAAGCCCGACTCAAGCCCTTAAATTGCCAAGCCTAAAATAAATAGGAATGGTGTAGTTGAGTGATCAAACTCTTTTAATGATTTTGACTACTTATTTAAATTTTAGATTCGATTACTATAACATCTACTGCAATACTGGGCAGAATCCTTAAGTATTATCAGTTGTCACTTGTTGGATATATTATATCTTGATGCAACTTAACAGTGACCAATTGCTATGCCGACATAAGATATAACATTACACACTTAAGTTCTAATTACCCTACAAAATGAATCTGTATATTTAGTTTATCACTAATTTTAGATTAAACATAACCCTTGTGGAATTAAGTTAAACTTAACTCAGGAAATCCAATCTAAAACCGAGTATTGCTATGATATGTTCCACTAATACAAGCCTTTTAAAGGCTCTCTCTTCTCTAGTATCACTAAATAAGTGATTAGTAGAAATAGTGAATAAAAATACATATTATCAAAATAAAGTGCTATAACAAACACGCAGAAACACATAAAGTTACTCAATTAACCATCAAGATTGTTTGTCACTCAACTACAAATAATTTTAGTTCATAACTTATGACAGAAAAGTAAATAAACGGAGTTCGCCCATCAAGTACATCCCCATGATTAAAGAGTAAACAAGAAAATAAGATAAGAAAGGAATAAGAAGGATTGATTTCCCAAATAATCTATACACATTCTCCTCTAATATAGCCCTAACTCTTGCTCTTGAATTCTATTTTTCTCTTGTTTATTTTTCAATTTTTCTCTTTTTGTTGACAACCCCACTTTCCTTGTATGCTTGTTGTTTTTATAGTTGAAAATTAAGGCAACCAGAAGTCTAGAGCGCGTATCTTCCAGATTTGAAAACTCTAGATCGCAATCTTCTAAGTATCTCGTGTGAAATCTTCCCTGTCAATGCTCCAAAATTGCTACAGCAACGATTGCTATAACAACGGCTACAACATCTGCACCATTCCAGACTTGTTTCAATTCTTTCGTAGCCATGTTCGTTCCTTATTTTTACAAGCCTATCACAACAACATTTCTTCCTTGAAAATTGAACTTCCGATACCTACAATTAAGTATGTAATGTAAGCACACAAATTATTCTAAAACAATACAATTTATTAAAAATAAACTAGAATAGATACCCATGCAAAGTATAGTTAAAATGCAATAAAACATGTCATTTATCCTCTAAGTAATCTTAGTTTAAGTCTAAAAGTGTCATGATAACTCTCATTTCATAGAGTTATCAACACACTTTAAACTATTTTTATGTTGGGTCCGTTGAATTCTCCAACAAAGGCTCGGGTTTTTTCCAAAACTCTTTTTGGCATCTAATCATTGCCTTTAAACATTCAGGGAAATATTTACTAACAGTCCGAATGAATTGTTTAAAATTGAAACTAATCACTTGATTCTTCAAATGGTGTGTTAAAATATACAAAAACATTGCAAGCATTTCCTCGAGTGACACATTTCTAGTACCAACCAAACCCCCTTTCTGACAAAGAAGCATACATAATTTTTGAAAAATTTGTCTATCGATTCTTAATTGTGACAAACATTTCACATCACTTTCAAAAATCAAACCATATAAAAAATTCAGTTGTTGATCAACTTTATAGTGTGACTTGGGACTTTTCAATCTTTGTTGATAAGTTAAACAAAGATGAGAACACATGGCAACACACACAGCTATAATCATTTGTGACATCATCTCCAAATTGTGTATAACTACTAAGACTCTCGTCTTTCTTGCTAACAAACGAGTCATCCTATATTTCAACATCACAAATTAAGCCAATCATATTAATAAATTTCAGAATGGGAAGTAAATTGAACTCGCATGCTGTCAAATCATAATCTTCACAACTATTATTAAATAACAAATAAGCAAAAAATGAAGATTATTCAACAAATCATGCTAAGATAGATGCTATAATTATGAAATAGAATACAAATAATACAAATTATAATCAAACTTTGTCCATCCATACCTTTTTAAAAATAATTTTTACTTACATTTAAAAAATAAAATAAAATTAGGTCAATTCTCGGTGAAATATATATTTGTTTAAAGACACATCCATTTATTTTCTTAAATAAACCATTTCATTTTTTTCCTTGAGAGAGGGACGATTTATGATATTATAAGGATATGGACTCATATCACCATACACTTAAAGCCATGAACCAAAATGAGTAGCATGAAAAAAGTGACCTAAAAATGATGGGAAGTGTTGACCTTAATTTGAGTATGACTTGTTTTCTAAACTCTATTTATTTACAATAATTAAAATAAGGTGTACCAATATTTCCCATCATTTTTTACTTGCGATAGGATCAATTACAAGTATTGGGAATGGAACCCAAGTTATAAAAACTGCAAACTTTCTTGCCCTTAATCGCATCAACATACACCTAAAGTCACAAATCAAACTGAGTAGCATGAAGAAATTGACCTAAACAATGATAGGAAATGTTGACTTTAATTTAAGCATGACCTCTTTTCCAAAACTCTATTTATTTGTAGCAATAAAAATCAGTTGTACCAACATTTGTATAATCATTCATACTTCATATTAAAATGTCCAATACGAGAGGGGAAAAAAAGACAAGAATAAGAACTGCAGTATAATGACCTTTCTTTTTTTTTTTTATCAAAATAATAATTTCCACATTAAAAAAAATCTATTCTTTCAAATAAAGGAAATTCAGCAAGTCAAAATCACATTTAAGAAAAGTGTAAATTTTACTAAAATAATTTGGTAGTTTAGGAAGTTAAACGCACAAGAAATAGGGCCAAACAATTATTTGGCAATTTTTGAAGTATAAATGCACAAAAAACACCATGACATTAATTCATATAATTTGTAATATAGAATTATCTAATGGCCAAGCAGTAATTCGGCAAGTGTGGAAGCATAAACCCATAACAAACACCGTGATATTAGCGATGAATGAGTAGAAAAAAAGCAGAAATAAAATGAGCAAAAAAATGAAAACATACTTTGAATATTAATCAGAGATGCTAGACGGTGATGAGCTGTGAAACCGAGGTCGTAGCATGTGACAAAACCAAACGATAATGGGCTGCATTCAACGATGAATCTGACCAATGGCTGATGCAAGATTGGTGATGAGTGGCAGCATTGAGTGATGCGAGAGAGTGTGCAAATCGTTTCTAAGCAAGAGAGATAAACAACTGCTAGATTAGTGATTTCAAGTGTTTTTTTTCTATTTATATTTTTCAAGGACATTTTCATCATGGCAGGGAATGGGATTGTGATTCCCAACCCTCCCCATTGGAATCACAAAACCAGTAATAATTCCTTATTTCGTGTGGGATCCATAGATCTTATTCCCATTACTTTCTTCAATTAAGTAAACAACTTCACCATAGATCTTATTCCCATTGCTTTCTTCAATTAAATAAGTAAACAACTTCTTCATTTCAATTCCCATTGTTGTTTAATAAATACTCCATAAGAGTGGAGCTTTTAAAACTCTTCTAAAAGAATAATGCTAACATCTAACTTTTAAGTCATAATTTAAATCTCAAATGATATGACATTTATCTATTAGATTGTGGTTAAGTAATTTTACAAGTTATGAAATCCATTGTTTAATAGATGAGTGACACATAGTATTCAAACTCAAATTGAGACTCATATATTAACATTCCTAACATTATTAAATAATTCATTGATAAAATGTAAATATTATATGTTGTGAAATTCTTAAATATTGAATATATATATTAAAATTTCTAAAATACACCTATGGCATTAGAAATTTATTAATGAAGTTAATAGATTAGTCGTAAAATGATAAAAAGCTAAAACATTAAGTAAGAGAAAATAATTGTTAGAAACATTTGGTGGTAGAGAAATATGTTAGAAAACATTATAAGGTAAAATAATAATATTCATTTATAAAATACAAACCCACATATTAAATTTAACCATCTTCCACATAAAACTTTACCCTAAAATGATTTTTTTTTATAGTTATTATTTATAAAATATATAAAAATCTTAAATATTTATCTTTATCATATAATTTCTATCTTCGTAGGTCTTAATTCTTATAATTTTCACAACAAAAATATTTTTAATTAAGATTAAAATTATAAAATGGGGGTCGGTGAAATTATTTTTAAAGAATAACTTATTTATGTGTTTAATTGAATTCTCGTTAAAAAAATAAATAAATAAATCAATTTGACTTTTATTGTCTGAGTAATTTTAATTGCCACTCGGCCTTGAACCACTACCATCACAGTTGTGAGGGCAGTGGTTCGAGTTTTCATGGACTCAATGTCCCCAATTAAACATAATTGTATGGAGTTAATTTGTAAGTTTTTATTCCTTGCGAAATGTAAGTGGAGTAGAGATATCCCTCTTTTGTGAAGGTTATTTGTTTGGGCAAGCACTTCATATAAAAATTTAATATAATATTGTAAATCTCAGTTATATATATGATTGTAAATATTTGTGTAATTGTTTACTGTAATAGTAGTTGTAAATATATTATGTAATATCAATAGTTTGATTTGTAATCAATATTAAAAAAAATTAATTTTAATTAAAAAAAGTTTTATGAAAAAAAAATGAGTTATGCTAGATGTAGAGAAAGATGAGAGAAATTTGTCCTCTCTCTCTACTCACCCATTCTCTCTCTCCTCTTTTCTTCCTTATTTTTCTCATCTTTCTCTACACTTAGCATTTTTAAAAAAAATTAAGAGACTCAAAAGCTCTACTCAATCTATAAAGCATTTATTCAGATAGGTCTTTGCAGGAACTTATAGACCTTCAAATAATAAGCCTAGAGGTTCATTTATTAGTTTTCACTCGTTTTTTGTCTCCTATTTAATTATAACAAAGCCTAGCTCATCCTAGAGCTACTAAAAGAACTTATGGCATGTTTGGTTTGAATATATATAAGAAGAGGAGAGGAGAGGAAAGGAGGAAAAGGGAAAGAAATAAGGAGAAAAAAATAAATTCCATATCCAACTAAACAATAGAATGTAAGATTGACTCTCTTTTATACTCATTTTCTCTCCTATTCTTTCTTTTCCATTCCTCTCCTCTCCTACCATTTATTCCAACCAAACATCACCTTAGTGTATGTGGTAGTGCTAAAACAATCTTTCGAACAAATTCTCACGTAATTTGAACTTTGCCGCAAACAATATGCATTTGATCATTTTTTTAATCAATATGATAAATATGAGCGGAAACAACACTGCCTAAATAACTTGATACATCCCAGATATATTGGGAGGATAATGAGACCAAATTTGCTTTCAAATAATTAATAGAAAGCAAAATAAAATTTTATTTGTGGTAAAAAATTTACTCTCATGAATATGCAAGGAGATGTTTATTTTATTAAAAAAAATTGAAGGAAAAATAACCTTATTAAGTGGTTGAATCACCCCTTCAACAAAATGTTGAGGGATGTGAATTATCCTGGGCTATAAACCTAGTGACCTCTGCATAGACGTATTTAGTAATTAATAAATAAGAGTATAATTAAAAGACGGGACTAATTTTTATTATTAGATCAAATTTTCAGATGATAGAGGTGGGACGAACTTCCATATCATGAGTTTTTATAAAGTTTCATATAATCTCAAAATTTACACGGCAACAACAAAACAAAAGGCAATAATAGGAAAATCAACATGCAATGACATATATAGTAGTCAAGCATGATGATCATACAACATCAAACTTGATGTTAATATTTTTCATTCACTATATATATGTGTGCATTATCTCAGGAAAAAAAAAAAAGAATCGCTTAAGAAGATAATGAAGAGGACGACGATGATGATGAAGGAGATGATGGATTGAACGGCTCCTGCTCGCCGCAGCTGAGCACTTCATGGGGACCTGCTTCCTCACGGCCAACGCCTATCAAATCAAGATAGTACTGATAATGCGAGACCATGTTGTTCATTGACTCGTCATCACCCTTGCCACAAACTTGTTCACCATACAGAACATTCATGGTGGTGCCGAATCCGTGCACCCTCTTGGCCAATGTGTCATTCTTGGTAGGCTTCCAGCTACCGACGAACACGTCGTGCGCCGACGGCTGATGCTTCTTCACTGGAGTCATCCATCTCCATATTGCTGCCTGAAAGGCTAGGGTTGCATTGTTTTCTATGTACTCTGGGTAGTTCAATAGATCAACTTTTAGGGCTTCTCCTGTTTCCCCATAGTTGTAGTTCCTGTCGTAGAAGAAAATATAAATATCCTTAAAAATTTTGAAGGTGAAAATTGTCAACAGCGATTAGGGTTCCTTGTCTAAAGATTTACTTCACTTCCAAGCAAAGATTGATTTTATATAGCACCTACCGTACCACTTAAGTTGGTCGGTTTAACGAAGTTATACAATTTCTTCTTTAGTAACAAGTCACCTGTGAAATTGCTTTCAAGAAAGGAATATTGAAGCTCATAATAAGCATAAATAAAGTAAAAATATCTCATTTTCAATTTTAACATTCCTGAGAGCGGGCCGGGTTTGAAGTTTGAACCAAGAATAGTTCCCCATGATCTCAAAAAGTTTTACGAGTTGAACTAATTTATATGTTATTGCTAAAATCATTAATTATCAGGTGATTAACCTTATGAATTTGTAAAAGAATAGTTTTTATGGAGATTTAATTAGGATTTTATCTTGATTGTATGAAATTGTATGATTAATACTTAATTATACTTACATTCTTATCTAAATATCCACCGACTCACCGACCATAAATTTATATTTTGCCAGAGAAACTCAGATAATTAAGGTCATTAAATTTTATGGAGATTGAGAATGATATACACACCAGTAGATGGGCAAGGCACCGCGGCCATGATATGAAACTCCAGGAGTGCAAGGATATGTGTATTTGAAGTCATCGTCACAGTATAACTGGTTAGGACTCATCTCCTTGTTGTAGCATAGGCCCCAAGCCAACGGTCCACCAGTTGCCACTCCATACCCACCTGAAAGAATTCGTTATAATCAATCACTAATATTTCTCCTAATTAAACATAAATATTTTAATTAATCCCAAACACAAATCAAACGAATATCTCAATAATATACTTATACCAGCATCTGCGCATTTTAAAATACATATCAGTTGAGATTAGATAACGTTTCATCTCTAGTTATAATCTAACATCGTATTTTACCTAGAGAAAATTATCTAGCCTCAAATCCGAATTTTAAAAACTCAAAGTTGTGAACTTACATGAGGTTTTGCTCCCAACGTGGCCAAGAAAAGCAGCAACTTCCTTTTGACCCATAAGCTTTCCTCCAGTGGTGCCGAACCCATGAGGCTGATATAAAGCAGCCGCGGCTATAAAAGAATGATAGTCCCAAAACCCAACAGCATGAGCCACGGGGGTGTTACGCTTTGAAAAAAGGTTCTCAAATTGATAAGTCTGAAAGTAATCCGATATCGTTTGATTGCAGCAATACTCGGACCATCCTTTACACTCCCACCCTTTGTCACATAATTTCTTGCGCTTCACAATCTTCACTAATGGCTTCACTGAAGATTCATCGCCATGCACAATAACTACTACTGATAAAATTGCCGTTGCAAAAAGTGCTAGCTGCCATTTGAGCTTCATAGCTGAATGAATGAGAGGAAATTAAATGAGCTACGTTTAGAAATTTAATTTCCTGGTGGTTGCTATGAGAAGTGAAGAAATGAATGTCATTTATATATACGTGTGAGTGAAGAAGGAATGGAAAGTGAAAGTGCAACTTTTTGTTAGGAGAAGGAGGCTTTTCAGAGTTGGAGAGAAGGATGATTTTTGTTGCTTAATTTGTCATCTTCGTAGGGTGTAAGCAAAGAAATACTTGAATAAATAATGGGGTTGAAAGAGTTATGAATAATTATTTTTTTGGAAATTAAATAAAATAAATTTAAGTTATATAGTTTTAAAATAATAAAATGTGTTTTATAATCTGTGCTCAAATTATTTTACGAAAAGCTAGCTCAACCAAAGTAAAATATTTGCTTCATACTTGTTACTTTCTTGTTACTTTTTCATTTCTTCTAATCAAATTCCTCATGATTGCTCTTTTTTTCCCCTTTTTTTTTTTTTTTGTTTTTGTGCGTGTGTGTTAATTGCTGTTTAATTTCTCATTGTTTATTCACCATTTTCGAGTCGGTGCACAACACTTTTCATCACAAAAATATATATCTGCCTATTTTCATAAAGCAGAACAAGTTTTTGTTGCGGTTCTTTACTGAAGTATCATAATACTCAATACACTAACAATAGAATCAGAGGTCTAGCAAAAGTTTAAATTGATACAATTATAGCATATCTCGAGAGACTATCTAACATATCCCTCAGAAATCAAAGATCCAGCCAGAATCTAAATTCTTGCAATTAGAACATATCCAAAGAGTCTGCCAAAAATATAGCCAAAGGAACCACACTTATAAATAGTTATTAGGTAGTATAATTGTATGAGCCGACTTTGAAAACTTGAATCTATTCTCTTATAATGGGAGAGAAGTCTTTTCCTCCAATCAATGGCCTAGTGGTAAAACACGTTGCTAATAACAAGCAAAATATTAAATAAATTTATTTATGTTTTATCAAACTATTTATCTTGAAAATTAAACTTAAAACAAATGTAATAGAAATACTAGTTTCTAGATATTTTCATTTTACAGTAACAAAGTTAGCACTTATAATTAGATGTTGAAACAAAATCGTCCTTCGTAAATATAAATTCATATTTATCACAGGTATTTGATAAAAAACAGATAGGTGCTTGATAGAAGTTCTGCTGACTAAACATTGAAGGGAAATGCAGCAACGGTCTTGAAGTTGCATGTTCATAAAGCCGACAGGTCGTCTATCAATTAATTATATATAATGGCTTGTCGTTTAACTGTCTAAAAGTTTCTTTGATTTTAAAATGTTGCCAAGACGTCGTAGATCTTTATTCAATTATTCTATATAGTATAAGCAGTACAAGGAATCTTAATTGGGCCTCGAGTAATAGTTGGGCAAGATGGCCCATCAGAGTCTCAACTTTGGACTGGGCTAAATAAGAAACTTTGCCTCGTGAAAAGACGGGGCCACCTTCCAAGAAACTTGACTCCGGCGGGTAATGATGAAATGAACGCGCTTGACCATCGGCAATCGGCAGCAGCAATAAATGCAAAGGTTATGTTTCAGTTTCTGTCCTTTTGTCGGCAAGCAAATTCATGCACGATCGCAGCCGGCCCGTGTCCATCAGTTCCCACGTTTTACGCAGGTTTAGAAAATTGCTAGAGAAATAAAAGCATCCACTCTGATTCAGACCCTTCTCTATTCCAAGTGAACGTTGCACCAGATAAACCTTAAAAATGAGAAGAGGCCCACACGTGTCATTAGTCCTGTAGAAAAGTCTTTTCTCTCCTAAATTTAATTTAGAGTACGTTTTGAGATTGAGGTGCTATAATTTTTAAATTATAATTATTATAAAAAAAATTATAATTATAAAATAAAAATTAAGAATATGTAATAAATATAAATTTAAAATAATAATTTTTATAAAATTATTAAAAATATAATAAATTTTTTATAATATAATTAAAAAATTATATTAATATAATTTTTACATTACAGCAGTTAACATTTACAAAATGTCTTAATATTGTATCTTTTAAATTATAATTATCCAACCTTAATTTTAAACACACCCTAACAGAGATCATTCTTGTTTGCACTTAGAGTGTAAATTTTATGGATGTGCTACCACCGAATATTTTTTGAATACTTAAGAGAGGATGTTGTAATTGCACGTGTGCGATGTTTATATATTATAATTAGAATCCAAAAAATGTATAAACACAAAGAAGAAATACAAAATTGTGATGACGAAGTCACAGCTACCGAGATAACTGCTATTGAAATCATGGCCACAATTGAACGTGGGTTTCATTCTAATCAAGCGTAAAGCAGCTGTTATTAAATTCGAAAGGAAGCGCGACACATGTCTAGGTTCAAGGACTTTGTGATTATAATTGTCCTCGTCTCGGAATTTCATTGTCTGTTACACAAAGGCCTCGCTGACAGACGGACACATGGCAATTAATTAATAGACTTTCGTTGTAGTTGAAAATGACTATTGATTGGACTTCTGGGGACCTTATGAGAGGTTTCTTTCCTTTTTTTTTCCTTTTCCTTTTCTGCGGACACAATAATTTCAAGTTAGCTCAATTATATAGATTGAACTTTCAATTCATCTTAAAAAGAGAGAGAGAATCAAAATTGATTTCAAATGATGTTTAGTCGACAGTCGTGAATGGAAACATGTCGCTAATCCAATGCTTAATCTTTTTTAATTTAGGGAAAAAAACAAAGAAGAATAAACGAACTTGAAAGTTGAAAGCATGAGAAACAGCAATAGAAAAATGGTGGGAAAAAGATAGAAACGGTGGTCACGGGACATAACAGCACCGCGTCGCATCTTGATATGTGATTTCAACTTTCGCGTGGATTTTTTTGTGCTTTGCTATTTTGCTGGCGGATTCACATTTGCCGACGTATAATCGAATCATGTTTTGTCTTAGTAGAGAGGCTGCGGTATATGATTGGGAGCGGCACGTATCCTAAATTTTTTAGGGCCTGTTCGGTGCGGTTTTCAATTCGTGTATTTTCGTTTTTGTTTTCGAAATACAAATGTAATATATATTTGATAGGTTAAATTCAGAAAATAAACTATAAAATAAAGAATTCAGATTCAATTTTATAATTATAATTACAAAAACATGTTAAACATGCTTTCTAAAAGAACTCAAAAATAGATTAAAAAAACAAAGCCTTAGTTATCTCAAATTATATAATATTTATTAATTAATTGATAAGATAATATAATTAATTTAGTAAGATCTTTTAAAGAATTATTAACTACTCAACAAATCAACAAATGACACATTATTTAAAATGAAATTTCTTATAAAAATTTTGAAAAATCTATCATTACATTGTCTAAAGCATGAATCCAATTTCCTTATACACGTGTTACCTAAATTACTATTTTGTAATAATAATTTATGAAGTTAGAATTCACTTTTAGTAAAATATAAGATTTTCTTAGTTGTCTTGGTGGGTGATTTTTAAGTAATTTTATTTACCCATTTAAGCTTGAAATCTAAAATTAGGGGTTGGTAGAAAGTTTCATTTAAGTTTTGTCTGCTCCTCTTTCGGTAATATGTTTTAACATAAAAGACGAATGGTCATTTAAAAAAAAGTTATCGAAAGCTTAAACTATAAAAATAAATTTTATGAGGAATGAAGCCGTTATTTAGAAACTTGGATTCGATTATACGCTTACAAATTTGTGAAAGCTGATTAACCATGCTGTAATAGTATTAATCTAAGCAAAAGTCAAAATTTAATTATAAATATATCAATTAAATTATATTATATTTAAAAAGTTAAAAGAGGTTAGAGAATAAAGTCGAGTGCACTTAAAGTCACAATAAATAATAATAAAAATTAATAGTAAAAGTTATTATTTTTCTTCAATTTTAACTTTTTTTATTTTAAGATTTTTACGAAATATTAATAATTTGAAAAGGGTAAAATAATCATCTAAATTATTTATGACATTGTAGATACTTGAAATTGACAAGGGTAAAGCCATTAAAAAAAAAATAAAGTTGTGATTTTTGCGCTAAAAATCTCAGCTTATCTTTAGTCGTGTCACTCTATAAATTGTCACTATGAGTAATATTGTCTTTTCAAAGTTAACAACAGGTCAATAAAAAAGTTGAAAGATGATAGGAAATTCTTTTTACAAATAAAATGATCTTGGCCATCCACTTGCAGCAACCTCAAAATTCGTGGAGGTTTGGAAAATTACCCATTTTCAAATCAAGGACCAAAAAAGTGGCCCAATCCACGTAAGCAGTCATTATTGCACAATCAGAACCCATCCGTCCACGCACACCCAAATGTCAAATGAAATGGCAAGCCCTCCCAGGCTAACTCCTTGACCCTTACTTGGAAAATTCTGCGAGCGTTAATCACTAAAATTAATAAATAATTATATAAATTTTATAATCGAGTCCATTTGGCCCGAGCTCTTTCTTTTACACTTCCATTCGACAGGGAAAATAAATAAATAAAACAAATCGGAAAGCACTCTCTCTGTGATCACCGAAAACAAGCAGGTTGAATTTACTTTAATTTAATTTAATTATCACTACGTTTGCTCTCTGCTTTCATCGGGCGTTTCCAGTTCATCGATCGACTAGTTAAGTAATTATTTGTTTGTTTATTCATCGATTTGTGTTACAGAGATAATTGAATTATTAAGATTTTTTTATTTTTGTTTTTGTATGCGGTAATTGTTGAACTGTTCGATTTTTTTTTTCTTGCAGGTTTTTATGCGATGGCTGAGCTGCTTGTCGGCTCAGAGATTCATGGATTCCGCACGTTGAAAGGTACGGATACAGAATTATGATGCTTCAAAACTCCACGTTTTTTATTGAATGATTGTGGAAATGAAGTTTTTTGGGTGAGAAATTGCGAAGCATTTGTTGTTTGAATTGGTTAATGTGAATCGGCAGTGATATCGACAATTTTGGCGAGGAAATTTTGGACTAAAGACAAAAATTAATATTCCTAATGAGCTAAAGAACTATAGTAGAGCGAGAGAAGTGCTCTGAATTTCAATTTAAGATAATCTGTGTTTTTCAGTATGCTTACTGGCATGAATTGTTTAGGATGATGAAGGGAAACAAGGTCTTTTGAATTGTCAATTTAAGTTAATTTTGTGTTTTGGAGTATGTAGTTTCTGGCTGATTTTTCTTAGAATGGTTGGTTGGGTATTCCAAATGTTTACTTGGTGGTGCTTATGCTTTAATTTTTCTTGATTTTAGGGAATTTGTTAATTGATTTTGTTGGTTTGTTGTTTGGTGAACAGATTTGGATGTTGCTAATATGATGGAGGAGGCCAAGACGAGATGGCTTCGTCCAAATGAAATTCATGCCATCCTATGTAATAGCAAGTATTTCAGCATCCATGCAAAGCCAGTGAACTTGCCAAAAAGTAACTACTGTCCACCAGTGTGTTATTATCAGCACTCTTTGATATGTACCTGTTGATTGAAGCAATTTCTAGTCAAGTTACATCTATGAGACTTGGAGCATATGTAATACTTAAAATTTGTGAACCCATTTCAGAGTTTGTTTGTTTACTATTAAATAGCTTGGCTGTAGGAAGCATATTTCTTACTTGGATTTGATGAAATTTGCTTTTATGTTTCACTGTTTCTTTGTGTATCAACTGATGGAAACAAAGAAGTACTAATATTGGTATATTGGTCTTCTTTCAAAAATAACAGGTGGCATTGTTGTATTGTTTGACCGTAAGATGCTTAGGAATTTTCGCAAGGATGGTCATAACTGGAAGAAGAAAAAGGATGGGAAGACAGTCAAGGAAGCTCATGAGCACCTAAAAGTAAGGTTTCTGAGCGCCTAAACGTAAGGATTTTGCACTTTATAATGTGTAATTAACCTATATAAAAGCTGCTTTAGCTAGCATAGTGAAGATGGATTGTTTTTAGTTTGTAGTTTGAGATTTGGATCAGAATATGTTGAAGAGATAAAAAATAAATGGGTGAAGAGCACAAGTTTTGTAGGATGGTTATAATGCAACTTTTCGAGTTTTAAATTGAGTTTTGCATAGAAAATTCTAGTGATGGGATTTATCTGTTTGCAAAACTGAATATTAAAGCAATATGTTACTTATTGTTCAAGCAATTCAGGGAACTCTGTTATGATGTAATCGTCATTTTGTTCCATGGTCTAGGTTGGCAACGAAGAGAGGATTCATGTATACTATGCGCATGGTGAAGATAGCCCAACCTTCGTTCGTAGATGTTATTGGCTACTTGATAAGTATGTGATCTGATGGATTTATTTGTGAAGCATTTTTTGCTTGTTATTTGTGTAATATACTTTGAAGCAAAAGAGAATGCATTCTCTCTCTCTCTCTCTTTTTCTTTTTATACACGAAGGTTTTTCTTACCTTTGGTTTGTTGTTTTCTTTGTTTCAGGACTCTAGAAAACATAGTCCTCGTTCATTATCGTGAAACACGTGAGGTCCGTTTCACCATAACTCATCTGCTGTCATTAATGCTGTGTTTGAATGATCTGCCTTATAGTTTGAAGCGTTGGTGGCTCTTCTTGGCCAATGATGACGATCTACTATTCTGTTATCTAAATTTAGATGAGTAGGTAGTAGCTTAATGATTACTTGGACATGCCCTAGAGAACACATCAAGGTGACATATAATTCAAAGTCTCTAGTTCTACCTATGTTCATCTTTCTTTGTCTATCTTTGTGGGCTCATTGCATTTTTGACTGGGGACCGTGTAAAGCATTGAAATTAACCATCCATGGTGCCAAGACAAAGAATTCTTACTTTAAAGATTTAGTTCTTGGTTCTGGCTTCGACTACAAATTTGGTTTTAGAACCTAGGGTAAATTAGCATCTGCCCCCACGTGTTTCAACCATGTGCACTGTGCGCCCAATTGTTTCAACCATGTGCACTGCGCCCCAAGTTCTGTCAATTTGACAGTTAAATCTAACGATGAAAGGGAAAAATGGGTAATTCACTAATTAGAAATTAACAATTTCAATTTATTTCTCTTTTTACATTTTCTTATGTTTCTTTTATCTTTTTCTTCTTTTTCTTTTTATTTTTTTGTTGTCTCTTCTACGTCATTTATTCTTCATTTTCTTTTTATTTTTTCTTCATCTTCATCGCGGCGTCGATCTTCTTCTTCTTCGTCTTTGCAGTGTCAATGCGATAAAGCCTCGCAATCTGCTCCCAGATCGCGGCAGCACGATGCTAGCGCACCACCACTGCAATCAATACTGCTGTTGGTCCTTAATTCTTTTTAGGGTCTTGGTATTCTTGTTTAGGGTTTCATTAGTGATTTACGTTTGTTTGGTTGGGTGTATTTGTTAATTTTTTGTTTGATTTTATGACAGAATAGCATAATTTTTAGCCCTATTAATTCATGTATCTTAAATTAGTTCACACAAAAACTAAAGAAGTTAAAAATCATTCTTGCTGGATGGTCGCTTTGGTGGTCAAATGATTAGGATTCAAGGGGTTTATTTTGTTGATTGGTTGAAAAAGGTGGTGATTGATAGTGATTTTGAAGTGATAGAAATGGAAGAGATTTGAGTATTTTTTATTGGGTTATTTGTCATGACTTTGATCATTTTTCAGATTTAGGGTTTAGTATTTCTTGGTTTGGGACGAATTTATTTTTTTAAAATTTTTTTTAAAAGCAGAATTAAAAAAAAATTCAAAATCATTATAATAAAAAATAAAAATTTATTGTAAAATTGATAAGTTATGAGGGGTATTTTAGTATTTGTGTATTCAATTCAAATAAGGGGTAATATGGTCATTTAATGAAAAATATGTCTAACAGTTAAATTTAACTGTCAAATTGACGTAAAGGGGGGTGCGGTGCACATCGTCGAAACAATTGGGTGCTCTTTGCACGGTCGAAACATCTGAGGGCAAACTCTAGATTACCCTAGAACCTATTTCTAGTGTTCATAATATCTTTGAGCTTCCCAGTGTGCTAGTCCTACACAAGTTGATTTATAAATTTCTTCTAATTCCTGAACCTTATTTTAGATTTTTGCTGACTATTATATGGTTGCAGGGAACTCCAGCGACCCCTCCGAATTCACATTCTAGTTCAATCTCAGACCAGTCTGCTCCTTTGCTTTTATCAGAAGAATTTAATTCTGGAGCTGGTCATGCACACTTTGCTGGGGGCAAAGAACTACAAGGTAATCAGAAAAGACTAAATTCAAATTGTATTGGCAAATATTTGCAATGTCAATTTGATATTTGCATTTCTATAATATGATGAGTATTCTTGGGTCAGCTATATTTGGAAATAAACTAACCCTTTTTTTAATGAGCCAACAGCATCAAATGACAGTCCAACTGTCCAAAATCATGAAATGAGGCTTCACGAACTTAATACACTTGAATGGGATGACCTTGTGGTTACAAATGATTCTAATGATTCAACTGAACCCAGAGGAGGTAAGCACTGGGTGACAGTTTTTGCAAGCCAGGAGTTTAAATGTTTAATCAGGAAGTTATTATATAGGTTCTTTTATGTATTGATTCTATTTATTTATCTGTTATTTATAATTTTTGGTGGCAGACAAGTTTTCACAGTTTGACCAACAGAATCACACTGCAATAAAAGGGGCAGCAAGTAATGTAAGCTGGATTATTTATGGTTCTGAATTTCTTCCTTTGATCTTTTGATTCAGTCCATGTGACTTCTTGTTGCTAACCTCACTTTTGTCATCTTCTTTCTTCGGACACTAGTGATCTTATGTAGTTCTGACCTCAACATTAAACAGCATGGTCTTTTTATGTCAGTATTGCATAATTTTTCAACATGTTTATTAGGTGGCTAGTTCTTCTGGTGTTAAATTGCCAACTCTGACATTGGGAACACTGGTTGTTAGTTTTATACAATATTGGTCTTGATAAGCTTCTCACATCCCAGTTGTTGGAACTCAACTATCCTATATTTTGTTCTTTTGCGTTCTACTATAGTGAATCTTGTGATCTATTGGTGTACTTGCTCATATGCAATTTAATTAGCCTGTTTAGTGCACTTTGGCAATGATGTCATATGACGTATACTTTATAAACACTTCTATCGACAAATTTCTGCTACAATATCGCATTCCTTAATTTTGTTAAAATTACTCCAGCAACTTTCATTTTCCGTCATTTGTTAGCACAAATAAATAGTCATGTAATCCAATTTTGCAGGGTAGCTTTTTTCCATCCCATGATTCGTATACTGAAGTTTCTTCTGGGGGTTGTCTGAGCCAGCCAATTGATAGGAGTCATAACACTCAGTTCAATAATTTGGATGGTGTTTATAGTCAATTAATGGGGACTCAATCAAGTGTAAGTGCGCAGAGAAACGATTTTGGTGAGGTGTGCACTGGTGATACCTTGGACATTTTGGCTGGTGATGGTTTGCAGAGTCAGGACAGTTTTGGAAAATGGATGAACTACATCATGACTGATTCCCCAGGCTCAGTGGATGACCCTGTGCTTGAACCCTCCATTTCATCTGGTCGTCATCAATTTACTGTTCCAGAGCACTTATTTAGCATAACGGATGTTTCACCTGCATGGGCCTTTTCAAATGAAAAGACAAAGGTTTTTATTCGATTTGCTACTTCCCTCTGTTAGTGTTGTGTGGTGCTTATTACGTTTGGCAGTTTTTCTCAATAGAATGGATTTGGGTTCTGAGAGCTAGTGAGTTATAGGATGGGTTACCAGTTTAATTCCGAAAGGGTGTGCATTTATTATTTGCCAAGGGGAAAAGAAGGTTTTCATGAGAGTATCTGAGTTCAGTTTTAAAGTTTTGGTCATGAATGCTTAATGTTCTTGAGTTCAATTAATTGGTGCTTTTATGGTTTTTCGTGTATATATATATATATAGAAGTAGGATGGTGGGCAAAGCCTGAATCAATTTTTTAGCTCCTACCTTCCCCGAGATTCGAACTAGGGTGGCCAGACAAAAAAAGAATATTGAAAACCACTCAATCTAGTATCCCATCGAGGTATAGATGCTTTTATGGTCTTTTATTGTAAAATCTTGACCTTCCCTTAATTGTTGTTGCAGATCCTAGTCACTGGATTCTTTCATGAGGATTGTTTACATCTTTCAAAATCCAATATGTTCTGTGTCTGTGGTGAGGTACGTGTGCCTGCAGAGTTTGTTCAGGCTGGGGTGTACCGCTGTTTGTTATCACCACATTCACCTGGATTGTTCCTCCTTTATATGAGTATTGATGGCCATAAACCCATCAGCCAAGTTCTGAATTTTGAGTATCGTAGTCCTCAACTGCATGCACCAGTAGCTTCTTCAGAAGACAAATCCAAATGGGAAGAGTTTCAAGTTCAAATGAGGCTAGGTCATCTGCTTTTCTCTAGTTTCAAGGGCCTTAACATTTTATCCGGTAAAGTGCCACCAAATTCCCTGAAGGAGGCTAAGAAGTTTGCTTTGAAATCCACTTATATTTCCAATAGCTGGGCGTATTTATTTAAGTCTATAGGAGACAAAAGAACTTCACTGCCAGAAGCTCAAGAGAGTTTGTTTGAACTCACTTTGAAGAGCAAATTGAAGGAATGGCTGCTGGAAAGAGTAGTTGAAGGCTGTAAGACCACTGAATACGATGTTCATGGGCAAGGAGTAATACATTTGTGTGCTATTCTTGGATACACATGGGCTATTCTTTTATTTTCATGGTCAGGCTTGTCGTTAGATTTTCGAGATAAACATGGATGGACTGCTCTTCATTGGGCTGCATATTATGGAAGGTATGAAAGTTCAAGCTATCATATTTACCAAATATGAATGCAACTGGTTAGGTTGAGCTTGTATGCAATATATAAATGATATGGAGGGTATTTTCTTATGTATATCAATTGCTTTCTTTTACTTTTAAGCATAGTAAATACGCATCTGCAGGGAGAAAATGGTTGTAGGTCTTTTATCAGCAGGAGCAAAGCCAAACTTGGTCACAGACTCCACATCAGAAAATCCTGGGGGATTAACTGCTGCAGATATTGCATCTAAGAAGGGTTTTGACGGCCTAGCGGCTTTTCTTTCAGAGCAGGCTCTAGTAGCACAATTCAATGACATGACCTTAGCTGGCAATATTAGTGGGTCACTGCAAACAAGCTCAACTATTACAGTAGACACACAGAACCTCACTGAGGATGAGGTGTATCTAAAAGATACTTTGTCAGCTTACCGGACAGCCGCTGAAGCTGCGGCACGAATTCAGGCTGCATTCAGGGAGCACTCTCTAAAAGTACAGGCTAAAGCAATTAGGTTTTCTAGTCCGGAGGAGGAAGCACAAAATATAATTGCTGCATTGAAGATTCAACATGCCTTTCGCAATTTTGATATACGGAAAAAGATGGCAGCTGCTGCTCGTATCCAGCATAGGTTCCGTACCTGGAAAGTGCGTAAAGAATTCCTTAATATGCGTCGTCAAGCTATCAAAATTCAGGTAATTCTTCTGTGCCCTGTTTTGTAACGGGTTTGATTTTAGCAAGTTTAGCTATAGAATGTTATGTGCACGAAAGGTGAAAACGGATCTTTTTGTATTTCCTCAGTGTTCCCGAATGCTGACATTCTTAACTAGGATATGCCAATTTCAAAGATTCAGCATTGACTTGCTGAATTGCATCTATTCTAATGCAGGCTGCTTTCCGGGGCTTCCAAGTAAGGAAGCAATATTGTAAGATTCTCTGGTCAGTTGGTGTGCTTGAGAAAGCAATCCTGCGCTGGCGGTTGAAAAGAAAGGGTTTCCGTGGACTTCATGTAGACCGGGTTGAAGTTGAAGCATTTTCAGATCCAAATCATGAAAGTGACACAGAGGAAGACTTCTACCGGGCCAGCCGAAAACAAGCTGAAGAGCGTGTTGAGAGATCTGTTGTACGGGTTCAAGCCATGTTTCGTTCAAAGCAAGCACAAGAAGAATATCGGAGGATGAAGCTGGCTCATGATCAGGCAAAGGTGGGTAATTAAATGAAAATAATATGGTTTCATTCAAAGTGCGTCGATTTACCAATCTAATATTTGCTCTATGCGCAGCTGGAATATGAAGGGCTACTTGACCCAGATATGGAAATGGCTGCTTGACAACCGGAGGATATACTGACATCCTGAAAGTTCAGAATCTGACCAAGTAACTATAGTTGATGACACCTGTGGACAAAAGAGCAATCAACGGAAAAAAGTATGTATAGCTATGTAGCATGTGCACGTGTAGATGTCTAGGGCAAGTGTGTACTAATGGCCCTTTCAAGCTGTTTTAAGATTTTGGAAGGGTCATGGTGTTTTCAAGCTGTTTTCGTGCTTTTGGGTCTTGGATCCCTGGTTATTGTTTGGAGTGCAAGATGATCTAGGTGTAAGATAAGGGAGTTGAATTTTGTGCAACTTTCTGCAGATTATTGTTTGACTGAAAACTAAAATGCTCACTCTTTTTTTTTTTATTTCCTTCTGAAAACTAAGATTTTCTTCCTACCATTTTTTTATCATTTCATTAAACCAAATAGCACTCATAATATATTGACAGAGTCGTATTCAAAAGAAGACGAGCTTCTTGTGTGGCTTTTGACCTGTAAATGACTAGATAAAATGTCAACGTCTATGCTACTATATATGTTTTTTTTTTGCCTCAATTTTTTCTTTTTTTTGATGAGGCTTAGTACATTGCAGATGTTTGAGAACAATAAAATTACACTTTGTACGCCAATGCTTTTTGCTATTCTTCAATATCAATAAAACGTAAGAACACAAGCACCACTTACCTATTCTAAGCACAAAGCCTAGTACATTGAAGATGTTTAGGAGCTAATATTGACATAGAAGTGGTATTACTACTTGGCAACTAAATTAACTGAACCCTAAACAGAAGCTATTTTAATAGACATAACAGCCCTTGTAAATTAAGTGACTATTCTGAGTGGCCGAGATGTTGCATTCATCCTCTTCAAAACTAGTTAGCTTATTTGATGTACTGTGAGAGCCATTTAAAACCTTCCCCGTATCCCATTTTACGAACAATGCTGCACATGAACACCTCCAGAGGGCGGACATTTGTGTTGTCTAGATTGACATTTCCCTTACCTGTGGTGAAGTTAGTCAGGCCCATGTTGTAACGCAACTCATCCTCTGAAGCAGCATATGGTATGTCGATCTTGTTTCCCAGAATGAGAAATGGGACATCAGCTAAGGCTTCATCGGAAAGGAGAGCATCGAGCTCCCTTTTTGATTCAGAGAATCTCTCCTTGTCATAAGCATCAACCAGATAGACCACAGCATCAACCTAAATGATGAATAGATTACATATTATTGTGAATTTAACACAAGATAGTCAACTTTGTCATTCGAGGTGTCAGCACACAAAACAAGTATTCTCCAGATTGACCAAACAAACATTCATGTAATGAGGTATATCAATCGGTGTGACAACATAGCATTTTGCCCACAACAAGGCACACAAACAAGAAATGAAGTAGCTCCATTTGATCACAATCAAGGAATTGACTATCCAAGTAAATAAGGACAAAACCCAGAATCTGTTCATCAGAACTCATATACTCGAGATATTACTATATTTGAAAGAAGCTCTAACAGGTGAATGCATTCAATTTTATATCAATTTTTCATTAACTACCTTTTGAACTGAGCATATTAAAACTACAAAATTTTCATTTGCAAAAGCCTTTCTCAACATTCAAGTTAAATGTGCTTAAAACATGATACTAGAAGTGTAGAACACTAAATTTATTCTTCTTACGGTTTTAGAGGTTATCAAATTTCTCAAAGTTTTCTGCAATCTTAATAAGCACCTAGAAATTGAATATATATGAGGTAATGCAATTATGAACAGGCAGTTACAAAAACAATTAGTTGAAATTATGAAAGGCATAAAATAAAAAGTAAAATTGAAATATACCTTGGCATAGTAGTCTTTCCAGACTCTGCGGGCCATCCGATGGCCACCCAAATCAAAAGCCTTGAACTTTATTTTCCCGATACTCAATTCCTCTGATGTCGGGTACTGTGTTGGCTGATGCTGCACTAGTCTCTGCAAATAACATCATTAAATTAATTAATTAATAAAACCACACTTCTAGTATTAGCTAATAACTTCAATTTTTTGTTCAATTATTCAAGCACTTAATCATTAAACAAAAAAATTGAAACTTTATGCTGCTTATCAAATATCTGAAAAACAAAAGATTAAAAAAAACCTCGTCTTTGAGCATGTGAAGCAACGTCGTTTTGCCGGCATTATCAAGGCCCAAGAATAAAATCTTGGCTTCTTTTTGCCATAAACCAAGCGAGGCAAGGATTCCATAGAACCAATCAACAAGAAACATTTCTTTTTTTTTGGAAAAAATAAAATAAACGGTCTGTAGAAGGAAAATATAAGAAGAGCTGAGAAAACGATGAGAAAAGTTTAATTCAAAATTAAATTTTGGATTTTGAATTTATAGTATGAGGTGGAACTTGGATTACCGGTAGGGCCGGTGAGTGAGATGACGTGAACTGGCGGAGGGAATAAGTGGGTGACTGGGTGTAGCAGGTCTCTTGAGTTTGTGTATACGTGGTGGGGGATTACTTGCCAGTACGCGTCATTTTGGTGTGATGTGGCCAATTGCCACTATATTATATTATTATTAGAAAGTAGTGAATAGTGATCGCAGTGATGTTGTGAGAGACTGATTACGTGGAAGGAGAATGATCTAGTAAAGACCCACCCAACGGTCATGATTGGATTTTGGTCAGAAGCATGATTGACTAAAATGAAATTTCATTTGAAAAAAAAAAGAATTAATCAGGTGGACAGGTCCTGTACCTCATCTATGTGCCTGTCCAATAGCAATTTTACACACACACATTTTAACGGGGCCATGTAAGTATTGCTCACGCTTGCGTGCAAACATACCCAGGATTCCAAAATGGGAGCAACATCGACAATACAAAAGCAGGCAGTTGCACAACTTGTTCTGAAAAAATAAAAACAAATTTCACATTGATCAAATGGTGCAAGTGCAAGTGTGCAACAATTGTTGAGTCTTTTCATAGCAATCAAATAAACATAAAAAATTTGGCTTTTCAATTAACTGTAGTCAGAGACAGCAAAAAATGACAGGAAAAATATCCCAGAAGAATGAATACATATGACCATATGATGTCATCAACTCTACTTGATATACTGAGAGAGCCACTTGAAGCCATCGCCATATCCCATCTTGCGCACAATACTACACATGAAGACCTCGAGCGGTCGAACGCTGGAATCCGTAAGATTCACCTTCCCTTTGCCGGTTGTGAAATTGGTTAGTCCGAGATGGTAACGAAGCTCTTCTTCTGAAGCTGCATACGGAATGTCAATCTTATTGCCTAACATGAGAAAGGGAACATTGGCCAGGGCTTCATCTGAAAGAAGGGCATCCAGCTCTCTTTTCGATTCTGCAAATCTCTCCTTGTCATAAGCATCCACCAAGTAAACCACAGCATCCACCTGTTTAGCAAGGGCAGTAGAAAAGAAAACGGTGGCATTAGTCATTTGCGAAGATGTAAGGACAAGATACATACATTTGGATTAAATACCGAGGCCAGCATTTAAATGGAAGCCACGATGAACCCACACAATAAAATGATTAATGAACTTCTGACGTCAATTCAAACCTAGCAAACATTCCACAAGGAGTGGAGAACGAATAAGTAATTTCAGGATCCACATGTGTTTTGTATGACTATCAATTGTCCAGACATTGAAAAAATGTTAATTGCTGGAATCAACAGAGGTCAACACAAAGAAACAAGACAAGTAATTCATTGAATTAAAAGGAATCAATATCTATGAATGATACGTAGTTGAGAAAGTTAATAGCTTAGAACCCTCATAGCCCAGAACTCTCATAGCCAAATCCAAATATTATGATAAATAACCCTTTCAAGCAACCATAATTCAACTGAAATAAAGCTAACTTTTGTTACAAAACAACTTTCATAAAGCTAGTAATTGCTTCCAAAAGAACATCATGTATGGAGAGCTACAATTAGAAACCTCCAAAACAACAAAAAAGGCATTATCAGCGAAACTCCCACCATCAATGTCTGCCTGCCATGAATCAGAAAACCGCTAGCAAACTTTATCTGGGATTATGAAAACAGAACACAATAAACTCAACAGAATTTCTTGTTCAAAAAAAAAAAAAAACACTCAAGCATGTCTCTTCATTTCAAAGCACAAACCAACCAATGGCTTAAGCAGGTTAGCAGCTTTCAAATTCAAGATAAAAAAAAAAATTCATCTATATCACATAAACTTGACATCTACTATTAGGCAACCGAATATATAAAGTAATTAAATGAATTAATAAAGGAAAATACCTTGGCATAATAATCTTTCCAAACACGGCGAGCGATCTGGTGACCACCCAAATCAAAAGCTTTGAACTTGATTTTCCCAATGCTCAATTCCTCTGATGTGGGGTGCTGTGTTGGCTGGTGCTGCACCAATCTCTGCAAATCAGATTACAAAAACAAAAAAGCCCAGTTTCAAAATCCCACATTACACAAATCCCATATCACAAAATCAATGAAAGAAACAAAACAAAAAATAAGTAAAAAACAAGAAAAAACCTGACCTCGTCTTTTAACATATGAAGAAGGGTAGTTTTGCCGGCGTTATCGAGGCCTAAAAATAGAATCTTGGCTTCTTTTTGCCATAACCCAAGAGAAGCAAGAACGCCATAGAACCAGTCCAAGAGAAACATGGCTTTGTTTGTTTGTTTGTTTAATGAGATCCGCTGCACAGAGATAGCATGTGATGGTGTGTGTGACTGATGGGGTTAATTGTTTGTGTCGTTTTTTCACGTTTTCCAGCTACATCCAGCGTTACAGCTTATTAGAAATAGAATTATTCGTTCAAGATCTGTAATTGCGTGTAAGACTCAGAGAAATTATTATTAAATGTTGGTTTTGCATTTTTTAAATTGTTTCGCGTGTGATTTCAAAAATAAAAAATTAAGACACCTCACTCGTGAATTCCGGATTATGTTACGGTTTTAGGCGCAGTTTAGTATAATTTTTTAAATAAAATTTATTTAAGTAGATTTTTTATTAGTTGGATTTTTATAAATAAAGTTTATATTAAAATTATAAAATTATTTTTTTAAAAATTATATTGTAAAAAAATTAAATAAAATTATTAAATAAATAAATAATATTTTAAAGATTTTAACGTTAAAATAAAAATTTTTAATCTCTAGTGTCAAAAGTTTAAATTTGAGCTTTTATTAGTAGAGAAAAAATAATTTATTCAATCTTTAAAGACTCCATTTAAAGAAATAATTAAACAACAATAACAATTTTGATAAGAGCTTATAAAATTAAGTAAAAATTTGTGACCATTAAATAAGTCATACTAAATAGACATTTAAACTTTTGAACCATTTGTTTATTGATTTGCACAATGATAAATCACAACTATTAATTAATTTTTGAACATATCATTTTAGTTTATATAATTTTGGATTAAACAGAAATTCCAACAAAATTATGCTAAAATCAAATGGAGTTAGATAAAAATGTTATTGAAAATTTTTACTCGGCATCTTTCTAATAACTATTGCCATTATCGATCAATATAAAACTCACAAAATCAAACAAAATTGAACTAAGTAGTTTACAAAATTTCTTACTCAACATCCTTCTAATACTACTATTAGTCTCAAAATATACAATACTCGCATAATTGAACAAAAGAAAAAAAAAAGTCTCTTATTTCTTCTTACCTAACAAATTAAAAAATATATCTGTTAAGACTAAATTCTCTTTTGAATATTATATCCATACATACTATCGTGGTAATAAAAAAAATATATATGTATGAAATATTTAATCCATATATACTATCGCGGTAACCCGTAAAATATATTTTAGTTCTATGTACATTAGTGGAGAATATGTTCTTCAAAATATTTAAAAACAAATTCTATGTATTCTAGAGTTCGATTTGCACCATGAATGAAGCTGATCTAAGCAAGTGCTTACAGATTTTCGTTACACGAATACACGTATGAATAATTTTGTTATGTAATTAAAAATGGAAAAGTTTGTTTATTCTTAAAGCATAGGGGTACATGATATTATGTTATCTTTTCATCAAAAGAGTAAAATGGCCGGACTTGGTTTTTCAATTTGAAAGCATACGGGTATAAACCCAAATCCCAATGTGGGCCCGAATTGGAAAACCCAAACCTGATCCGGCCCAACAATTCGCATAGGCATGGATAGCGAACAATATATCAATTAGGGTTTCGGCTACGTTCTTCCCATTTGCTCCCCCGAGAGAAAAATCTCAAGCACAGCCGCGAGCAGCCTCTTTCCCTGAAAACGGTACCTTTCTAACTCGATCTCTTATATTTTCCGGTGAAACAGAGAAACCCATGTAGCTATATTTTTGTACAGCTCTTTTACTGTGATTTTTTCTTTTAATCAGTTAGTTTAATTATTTGTTTTTGTTACAGAGATGGCAAAGTCAAAGAATCACACAGCGCATAACCAGTCTTACAAGGCTCACAAGAACGGTATCAAGAAACCTAAGAAGCACCGCCACACTTCCACCAAAGGGGTAAATTTTTTTTTTCATTTTTAATTGACTGTAATGCGTGCTTTTAGTCAATTTCGATACTAGGTTCGTGAGGGTGTTCTTTTTTTCAATGATTATAGATGGACCCAAAGTTCCTGAGGAACCAGAGGTATGCAAGGAAGCATAACAAACAAGGAGGTGAATCTGCTGCCGATGAGTAGATGCTGTTATGTGGTTTTAATTACTTAGTTGTTAAGAATTTTTTCCCTCCCCTTCAATGGGTATTTGTTTTGTTTTTGTGATTGTAGTGACTTGATGGCTCTCTAGTGGGTTTCATTTCAATTTCAAGTATCTGCTGAATCGCTAAGCTTTTTTTGTTTAGTGATGTGATAATTGCTAAAGATTATTAAAATTTGAATTCTATTTTCTTATTATGAAGCTGTAAGTTAGTTGTTTTCATGTTTCAAACTCCTATGGATTGATGTTAGATCTCTCTTGGCTGAATAAGTTTTCTGGATTGATCTGTACGTTTTGGTTGGGTTCATATTCTTAGCCCTGAGTTTGATGCTCTTAGTACATTTCTCATGTTAAGTGTATATGGCAACCAGAGAATTATTTGGTTGTGCAATTGGCTGCGAGAGATCCTATTTAGCATTCTTGCTTTGACAGATTTGATGAAATTATTGTTGCCTCTAGTCCCATCATACACACCAGGGGATTGGTATTTGCTTTGATACCAGTTCGAAAAATGGGTCGATAGTCATTCATTGCTGTCGTAAACCTAGCAATCAATTCCCCACCAAGCTTCACATTCAAATAATTTGATCGGGAGTGTTGTCCTTTTCATTCTATATTTATTTATGCCTTCAGGTATGGTTTAGTTCTGCATTTCGATTATGAGAAGCAATTTTCTAATTAGCAACGGCTTTTGCTTCCCAGCTGCTAATGATTGACTATGAAAGGAATGCTATCTGTTAACCATCAGTAATTAATTTATGTTTTAGCTCTTTGGTCTCAAAAAACAATACTAAGTCATCTCAATTTATTTTAAGAGTAATGATAAGTAATTCCTACCAATCGTATTTTCTGAAATTGGTGTATGGTTCAATGGAACAATGAAGTGTAGAAGCGATCCTAAAACTGCTTTATATTGACTATGATATCAAAATCACTTAGTTCCAGCAATATTGTACAGGATTGAAAGCAGAAAATAATTTTCCAATGAGAAACTATTATGAATATTAATTCTGCAAGGCATACACAAGGCAGAGAAACCTGGATACAAATGTCATGTAAACATCTGCAAATTTCTTCACCAGCTTTGGTTTGCTAGGACGGTCACGGTGTTGATTAGTTCTCTCTGAGGATGCAAAATTCCTTGGTACTCCCTAACACAAGCAAATTTCTTCAAAATTTAATCCAAGTGTCAAGAAGCTTTAGACTGCAACTGGTTCACTTACTGGACTAGAAGCATGATCTTTAACCTGCTCCAGAAATTAAGTATTGTTTAACACCTTTTGGTTTGTTCAAATCTAAAGAAATAAATTGTAATTTAACTTTCTTCAGGAATGGGATCGCGACGATTATAATTTCATAAAATAGCGATGTTGCAAGATAATACTATACCAGGAACAAACTCATTGTACAATCTCACACATTCTCTCTATCACTGGTTGAGTTATTAAGAGAATAAATATCAGAAGTTCACCTTTGCTGCTTTAAACAGTTCATCTAGAACTTCAGAGAGAGTTGGATGTGCATGAACAGCAAATTTTATGTCCTGCATGATGTGAAATGTAGAGTAGTTGTTAAAATTAATAAAAAAAAAAGATGATTTCACAATTTTTTTTTATTTTTGTTATAAGGGTGGCCACAGTAAGTTTGAGCATACGCTACATGGTGCGTCTAAAGGTGGAACAAAAGTTACATAACACAGTTAGAAGATTGCCGTTCTAAGTTCCCAGAAACTGATTCATTCAATGTGCAGTAATCAGAGGCAGTAGTATAGCAATTTTGGCAAAGGAACCCTACCTGAATACGTGTGCCTAATGCAATAGCATTAGATGCTTCATGGATAAGGTCTGCAGCATGCAGCCCAAAGATATGAACTCCAAGAATCTCACCATTGTCTGGTCTGTATATTAACTGCATAAACATAGCATAAGCAGCAATTGTGGAACCTAGTTAGTAAAAAATGAAAAAAAAAAAGTCAATAAAGCAAAATATATAAATGGTATAGCAAAGTTTTTATAAAAACTATATTGAAGTGAAGGGTCAGGCACCGTAACCTTAGCAAGTCCCTCCCCTTCATTTTCTGCTAAGGCCTTGGTGTTAGCTTTGAAGCTTGTCTTCGCTACACTTACTTCAAATCCCTCCTTTTCAGCCTTTTCCTTTGCTTGAGGCTGTGTGAATTTTAAGTCAAAATTTCAGAATTCAAACAAACTGATAACAACTCATTAAAAAGAATGGAAAAAGTAATCAAAATATGGCAAAAATGTCAAATGTTTTCAAGAAGTGAACGTTTATCACATCAAAAAGTGTATGACAACAGATTTACAAAAGGATGTGCTCATAGGATTAAATAATTACCTCGGTCAATCCAACCATACTAATTTCAGGATGTGTGAAACAAGCTGCAGGAATGCTTAAATGATTTAGTACGTGATCTCTTCCAGTAACTTGTTCAACCACTGCATTAAGACATTAATGCCAAGGACCATATGTGAGTAGAAAAAAAATTGAACAGCAATATAGTACCTGAAATGAGGAAAATGCTATGTACCTGAAATTCCTTGTGCACTGGCTGCATGTGCAAGCATCATTTTACCATTTGCATCTCCAATGCAATACAAATGAGGAACCTGATATTCAAAAACTATAGTCAGTAACAATTGGTGACAGCCTTCTGAGAGAATATGCCACATAAAAATTCATGACGAACCAGATTTCCATTTGCATCAATTACTCGCATTCGCTCATCAACAGGTACAAAACCTCGCTGTGTTACTACATTAATCTGAAAAGAAAAGGTAAAAGAGAATGGTAGTGAAACTTAAATACAGTTTTCTTCTTTGAACAGCTCCTGGATTTAATTATTGTATGTGTCAGGAAAGACTTACATTCTCCAAACCCAGACCATTTGTGAATGGAGCCCTTCCAGTTGCAATCAATGCAGCATCCACCTATATAACAAAGCAAAAGCAAAAGTTTACAGCATATGCTATACCTATTACATATAAGATAGATAGAAGTGGACAGCAGCCACAAGGGGAATTGGGATTTTACAAAGCTTCCCCAACAGTGATAACTAATGGGTAGAAGGAGTGCAACTGAAAGAGTACAACTTCAAAAACTACATTTTGAAAGACCTTATCTCAGGCATGCTGCTTAACTGAGTGCATAAAGGTAGTTGAAAGATTAATGTCAAAAATAAGCACACACAAATTTCAATATAAAATAATGCAGTCCATATGTAAATTTAACCAATTCAGGCTACTTGAACCAAACTTTTAGATTAGACAATTCAAGGCTCCTCGAATCACCAGTTTACATCCACCAGGTTTCATCATTTGATTGGTAACATACAACAATTAGTGTACGGTCATAGGCAAATAAATGACAGAAGAAACTGGAACTCTGGAAGGATTTTCTTCTCACAATGTATACACATTTTAGGGTATCGATTTTCTCAGCAGGATGTTATGAAATGAGCAAAGAAGTATGCCAGATAACTGGAAATAGAGATGGATGTCAGTTTTTCTTGCAAAAGTTTTGAAGGGAAAACACAATCAATAGATCCATAGTTTTACCTCTAAAGTATCTTTTGGTTCCTTGGTTTTAGCATCAATAAGCTCAATGGCGACTGGTTTCCCATCCTTTGCAGGAGTGATCTGCAAACATCATCAGTGAATGTGACTGTATACTATCAAAATGGCCACCAAGAGAACACATGAATATAAACAACAGAGTACCTTGGTTGCAAACACTCCAGTGTGATAATCAATTTTTCGAGGATTAATGAGAACTCTCTGAGCCAGTTTACCAATCTCAGGATCAAATCCAGGCATAAGCTGATCTAAAGCTTCAATGAAAGTAACCTACACGAAAGAAAAAAAAATGATTTTCAGAATTTGAAATCAACCATGGACACATGCCTTTAATAGTCTTAGTTTAGCTCACTTCCAAAAATTTGTTCAAGGAAAGAAAGAAAAGATATTACCTCACTTCCAAGGGCAGTGTACACATCACTGAATTCAAGACCAATATAACCACTTCCTACAATTGCAATCCAGTCAGGAACAAACTCCAATTTGAGTGCATGGTCACTTGTAATTACAGTCTTCCCTGCAGGTCATTACTAAATCATTAGAAACAATATTAAGAGAATGGGAGAATGAAAGATTACAGTTAATTGGAATACAAGGTCATTAATTGATAAAAGATTCAGAGATCATCCCCGGGAACTAGGGTAGAAAACATTTATTTTCCCAAGTTATGCTAAACTTTTTAATTCTGAATAAATTTTTGTTTAATAGTGCTAAACTCCACAAAAATGTAGAGGAAGCAACTGAACAGGCGACAATCTTTCTTTCTTTTTAGTTTCACATTTTTCAAACAGACATTTCATTCCTGGGGTTTTAGTGCATCAAATTACTTGCATTAACCGTATCAAACTTAATATCCATTTCATATAACTAAGCCAATGCCTGCACAGTCACCTCGTACAAATATTTCTAGTTTCTTAGAAAAAACTTGCCCAGCTTACAAAAGTTTTTGCCATCTTTATATACTAACTAAAGGAAGAAGATGTCAGAAAAGATCAAGCATCTTTCCGGGGTTTCAGATATAGAAAGACAGGCTTCTAATCTCGATCGAACTTTGATAAAAATTTTGATTAATTGATTTATAACAGGATAAGAATGAAAAATGATATTCACCGTCAACTTCAATGCCCTTAGGAACAAACGGGACAGAACCAGTGGCAATGATGATATCTTTTGCGGTTACTATCTTGTCAGTCCCAAATTTCACTTTTTGTGGACCCTGAATAAGTTCATAAATTATATTAGGATAAATGACATTTTAAAAGGTGAAACCCATGAAAACATACAATTTATTGCAAAAGAAAAACTATACTCACCAAAATTGTCCCAACACCTGTCAATATGTCCACACCAAGTGCTTTCATTGAATTTGTCAAATTATTACGAATTTTTGTGGCTAAGTTATTTGCATGATCAGCCACTCCCTGTCTATCATACCCAGCAGCATCGACCTATCAATAGTCAAAAGAGAAAACAAACAGAAAATCAACCCCAGTCTTGTCTCAGTTGAAACATGTGATACTCATCATACCAAAGAGCAGCAAATGTAAATGTGCGATCCTAACATATTAGCTTCTATTACCTGCAGACCTAAAGCCTTCATATGATGCTCACTCTGAAGTTCTCGCATTCGACCACTTACTGCCAGGAGAGCTTTAGAAGGAACACATCCTCTGTTCACACATGTTCCTCCCACCACGTCTCCCTCAATGATGGCAGTTTTGAGTCCCTACAATGAGCATATTCAAGATTAGCATAGATCTTCTGCAACTCAAGTATCAAAGAAGAACAAGCAACCAAACAATTCTTTAAAGTTTCATCCCATTGAGAAAATTTTATACAAAAGAAGTCTGAATTGACGGCCAAATAAAGGACTGATCTCAAGACTCCATTCTATGTATTTTATCATCTTCATTTCATCCATCGTGTAAATTCCAACTTTCCTTTCCCCAACAATGTAAAGATAGCATATCATGTAAAACCACAATACTAAATTATGGATAAACTAAACATAACAAATGAGTAGGAATATGTTAGTAACTGCCTAATTTTGAAAGCACAGCAGTTAAAAAGCAGTTTTACTTAGCAGCTAAATATTACATTTTCGAGCTACTCACTCACCGAACTTAATTGCAGCAATTGTAGATTACAAGTCATAGAAACTCATGTGAGCTAAAATTTTATATATGTGTGTGTGTGTGTGTGTGTGTGTGTGTGTGTAGACACACATATGTATAAAATTTCCACACAGTAAGGCAAAATCAGCTCAGTATACCGTCAGCTAAAAACAGTTAAAATTTTGACACGTGCACGGTGCATCCAATCCAAGCGTATACAATCAATTCAAGTAAACACAAGTATTAAAAATAACAAACAAGGCATCAAATCAAAGCTTGAGTGTGAGTAATAAGTACCTTCTCAACGGCATGCAAAGCGGCTCCATGGCCACCAACGCCAGCGCCAATAATAATCAAATCATAATCAAAAGGCTTCGGGATTCCGTTATCACCGAGAGAAGCGGAGACATTACTTCCTTCAAAACGACATCGAGTAGGAAGCTGAACTCGCTGGGAATTGAAACAGCGAGTAAATGCAGAAGACGAGAAGCCGAAGGCCTCGCCGCGTAAGCCACAGAATCGGAGATTAATCGGCTTGGAAGGAATAAGAAGAGAGCATGAAGAAGAAGAATGAGAATGAAGAGTGCCGACGTGGCGTGATCCGGAGATCGCTGGCACAGCAGCTGCTGAGATGGCCGCTTGAGAGAAAGTAGCGGAGCAATGCATTTTGCTAGAAGAGAAATAGAAATGAATAGCAAATGAGAGATCTAAGGATGAGGAGATATAGAGAGGGTGCGTTTGTTTTATGAGAGAATTTGTAATTGTGAATTTGGGGGGACGGACTTTGAGATGTCCGTTAAGAAGAGGATGACTGGTAGTAATAAGCGGAGATTTCCAAGTGCGGCTGATCAACAACAACCTACTTTTGTTTGCTCTTTTCTTTAGTCCTTGCTGTCTTGCCTGCCTTGCCTTGCCTTGCCCTCTTTTCTTTAGCTGTCCCACTCACGCTTCCATCTTTCATGTTGCACGCACGCTTGGCGCGTGATTTAGAATTTTATCTTCTTTTAATTAAAAGTTTCAAAATTTCGTTTTTACCCTCAGCTTATAATAATATTATATTGGTGGACATAAACTTAGGATTAATAACAAAAACTTATAATTTTGACCCAGACACAGTCTAATTATTTAAGTATCGCAAGTCATTAAAACTTTTGTTGTGTTTTTAGACCACGTGTTGTATGATTTGACACATTTCCTAAGTTGGTTATATTAACTATGTTATGCCATACAGGATACACTTTCTAGAATAATTATGTGCTGAGTCCTCTTGTAATAAAGGTTTTAAATCTTTAATATGATAAGAGACAAGTTAGAAAAATAAAAATTTTAATATATTTTAAAATAAAGTATATATTGTATAGTAATGTGTGTTTTTTTATGTTTTAAAGCTCCTTTATTCTAATAAAATAAGTGGTCCCTTATTGAAAAATTACTCATTGTGTAATAGATAGTATTGCCCAGTTACCTTATAGTAGAAACTTTCTATTTTATTTCCTTTTATAATATGTTGGAGTAAGAGAGTGTTCAAGTAAAGTCTCTTTCCAAAATGGAGAAACTCAAAAAGTGCTGAGATTCATTTTATGCTATCGTACTCGCATAAGCTCCAAGCAAAAGTAATCTGTGATTGGTAATTTCATCAAAGGTATTATACTATTATATCTATACCTTCTTCTTTTTTGTTTAATTAACGATATTGTATACTTGGACAACAAACATAAGGCAAATAGAAATAAATATGGATGATTCGATTGAGTTGCTCTTATAAATCGCCTAACATTTATAATGATATTGCAAAAAGGGAACATATCATATGAATGTTAAAAACACCAACTACCATTGTAGTATAAATAGCAAGTTAAATTTTTAATTAGTGAAAATTTAATCACTAGATGAAATAAAACTTTCATGCTAACCGAGTATTGGTGAATTGGGTGGGAATGCTTTGTTTTTTTTTCTAATTACATTATTATCAAGCTGATCGCAACAATTATTTTCTCTGCAATTAATTAAAGTTCTGTTTGAGATTGAGCTGCTACGTTTTTAAACTATAATTGTGAAAAAAAAATTGTAATTATAAAATAAAAGTTAATAATATATAGTGAATATAAATTTTAAATAATAATTTTAATAAAATTATTAAAGATATAATATATTTTCCATCATACATATGAAAAACTATATCAGCATAACTTTTAAATTATAGCAATTATTATTTGTCAAACACTTTAGTACTATATTTTTTAAGTTATACCTATCCAACCTCAATTTCAAACGGACCCTAAGTTGGTAAATATAGACTCACTTGAGAATGAATAACAATTAAACTAAATAAAAATTATAATAATGATTTTCTAGTATCAAATTAGTCAAAAAGTTTTATAGTGCGTTACATAACTTTTTCACCTTCATATTACTCTAATACCAACTTATTAAATTTATATTTAATTATTCAGCATACACAATCAAGAAATAAAGAGTTAAGAGTTTCATTATGATTATATGTTCCCGTTAATTAAATCTAATTCATCTAAATGATCAAATCTCTCTTATGACAATCACTTTAACAAGCAAGCAACGCAATTTGTATTGATCTCACAAAATCAACAAAACGACTGACTAATTGTGTACTGGCTTTTAAGAAGAATCTTTTCATTTGAAATTTTGATTGGCACAGCCATTACTTACACTTGCTGCTTTTGCCCGCACCCATTTTTGGCCCTTTTTGGTGGTACATGCGGGAGTTGGACGCCCATGGTCACGGGCCTCACTTTTTGACAATCCATTTAGAAATTAGAATCAGTAAAATTTATCTAAGTGAAAGGACATAAAGATCCCCATCCCCAATCATCCTCTGAAAACGTACAGCCATAGTGCCAATCATTGTCTACCACGTGGCATATTATCACCATCAAATGATTATCACGCCTCAAAATAGCTAAAGGCTGAGAGCCACTAGGCACTGACTCGTAGTCTCATTACTCATACAAAGAAGAGAATCATTGAGTGTCAACCAACTGACCAAGGACGATGTATTTTCATTATAAGCGTTATTATCATCATCAAGCCTTTGAGGCATAGGCGAGTAAGGGACCCCCCAACGCAGAATGCATAGGATTTAAAATTAAGCATTTACTACTGTATGAAAATTTATTAATATATTATTATGCTTCAAAAAGATGTACTTTACAAGTTCACAAAGATTTTTATGTTTTTATCCTTTTAACACACGTAGTTTAGTATTAAAAAAGTGGGGGGAGGGGGGAAAATGGTTTGATTTGATAGTAACTCATTTTTTTTAATTAAAAAAAATCTCAATTTACATGTGATTAAGATTGAAATCTCAAATATTTTGTAGTATTATAAGAAATTATACTAGTTGAACTAGTTATTACTATTATGATTACAAATTTTGTTCAATTATTTAGGTAGATACTTTTCCATTGCGAAGCCTAATAATAAAGTTGTGAAATCTATATGCTTAATATAATAGTACTTACTTAATTGTGGATTTATTTAGTTACAATAAATATAATCTATAATTAATCTATACATAATAAGTTGTGTGATGGGTGGCCCAATAATACACATGAACTCTCTCTCACTATTAATGTAAGGTGTTACATTGCTTGTAACATGAATATATTGTATACTCTAGGGATATAATTACAAACTCCCAAGTCTTTAGATTTTACCACTGTCACGTAATAGAATAATAACAGGGATCTGCGTAAAAGAATTGTAATATGCACAATTTTACATATAGTTTTACCAAAAATCAGGGATGTTCGTGATATTAAACTTTTTTTTAATTAATTAAAGGTTTTGGCTCCGACGTAAATTATTAACAAATGACGGGCATTACTGGAATTCGACAAATTTATTATTATTATTATTATTATTCACTTTTCTCTCTAAACGAAGGTCGGGGACAAACACAATTGCACAGAAGAGAATAAAACGAAAGGAGTGGAGAGAGAATTAAAAAAAAAAAAAAGTGAGAGAAATAATTAGAAAGAGAGAAGGCTTAGAGTACTTCGCTGGTAATGGCGGTTAGGGTTTTCTATTGATCCTCACGATTCTTGAAATCTCCCGCCTTTCTTTATTTACTTATCTCTCTCTTCGGTTTTTAAAAACCCTAATTTATTGACGTCGATTTGAATTTCAATTTCTCTTCGATTCGAATTCGAATTTAAATCGGGGAGTGAGGGAGAGAAGAGTAGCTGCGATGGGCGCGCAAGAGAAGTCGCAAACGAACGCCAATTCGATGCAGGTTAGTGATTTTTCCCTAGAATTGAAGTTTGTTGCCTGCTAGTTTTGGTATTTGGTGGTTTTGAACTCTCAATTTCAAGTTTTTGATTTTGTTGACTGTTGTGGAGTAAGTCTACTTGTTACCATTCAATCGACTTGGGTGTTTAACTGAATTTAGTTTATTATTTTTCGAGTGATTGTTTTTATTTATGTATGAGTTACTTGTTGTTGTTCAAGGCGTACTGAGGTGTTAATGAGTCAATGTGAGAGCTATGTTTGGTGTCAATCTTTTGTCTTTTTTTACATAGGGTCTGTGGTTGTGGTGGCGTGTTGTATTTTGATTGGCATTTTTGTGGTTGGTAGTTTTTGGTTCTCAGTATAATTAATGCCGTTACAGCTTGTAATAGAAGTAAAAGCAGGGAATGGTGCAGTTTAGGTGTTTAGAGATGGTCAATCACTATGGGGTTAGTGTGAGCCCATTACATTCTGTGAGACAATTGGAGGATAAGGTTGATATCTTTGGAAGTGCCAAACATACTCGGAAGAGTACACACGACTTGTTTTAGTTGAAGCATATTTTTAGATTCATCTTTTGGCTTAATTTTAGTTAGGGTTTGGACTCTATGGCATGTCCTTGCCGTGGATCGATTTCTATTGGTGGGTTGGAGATTCACGGTTTATCTCTATCTTAGCATTTTGAGAAAGTTGGAATTTTTTTTTTAGCATCGGTGTATATGTGGTTAGTGCATGTGAGATGGGGTATTTTTAAAGTTTTTATTATAAAAGGACAATTGCTGATGCATACCAATAATGTTTAGCCATTATTTACCTGCGTTGCATTCCTATTTGGTGGTTCTTGTGAGTGCCCCTCTTGTTGTGCGACAATTAGTAATTCTTACTAAGTGGTCTTGATAATTTCATGGAATAGGTGATTATTTTCAGAGAGCAGTGATGCGATTCATGGATTTACAAGATTGGTAAATTTGCAATACAAAATTGAATAAACATCACATGTTGCTAAGATGAGTTAAATATGGTTTTTTGTGGCAGTATTTACTACAAAAAGCACCTACTGTAAATAACCTTCCTTTTTTAAATTATAAATAATTTCCAACTGAAAAAAGAATGTCAATGTAAAGCTAGTGAGTGGACTATCATTGTTTATTTATTATTTATTTTTATTTTCTGCATTTGATAAGTTTATTGGAATTTAGTTTTGATTGTGTACTGGACATGTGTAGTCTAATTGTCAAATCATCTTTCAATTACATAGGGTGTCTGCTTTGCTGTTTCAGATGATAAGGTAATAACCAAGAAAGTTGCTTTTGAAAACAAACGGATATATCATAAAGTTACTCTTGGGAGCATAATCTGTTGACTAAATCCATTGGGAGGATTACCTTGTAGTTAAAATGCTAATGCTTCATTATCTTGATTTTTATTGAGCCATGCTTTGATCATTATATTCAATTTATTTCCTTTATCTCCTGGCATGTTTTTCCTTGTACAAGCTGAAATTTCTGAGAATGATTTTATGCTTTGTTGTTTTTATGCTGAAGTGTACTCTTTTATTATTTTTATTTCTTCTTTGAAATTAACTAGCAAAAGTTGCATGATTTGTATGAGTGACACAGTTTTGCATCACCATTATTTTCCTCTTTCTTTTTTCATTTTTGGCTTTTCAGCGTGTGAAGGTTTATCGCTTGAATGATGATGGTAAATGGGATGATCAGGGTACTGGGCATGTTACTGTTGACTCTATGGAGGTGTGTTCAAAATGTTCTCTTATTTTAATTGTTTAATGGTGGAGAAGTAATAGAATCAGAATTTTAATTTTCAGAGATTTTTTTTTGATAATGATTGTTGAAAAAATGTCTGTAATTTGAATGAATGCAAATGTTACCGTGCAGAGATCAGAGGAGTTGTGTTTGTTTGTTATTGATGAAGAAGACAATGAGACAATACTTTTGCACCGTATCAGCCCAGATGACATTTACAGAAAGCAAGAAGGTATGTTTATGTTAGGAAGAATGATCTGACTCTTTTTTCTATGTAGTTGCAATTATCTGCAAATATGGTGTCACCAACTGCCGGATTATTGTTATTCTTATTTTTAGACACAATTATCTCTTGGAGAGACCCAGAATATTCTACAGAGTTGGCTCTTAGCTTTCAGGAGACTACAGGGTGCTCATACATATGGTAACTAAATGAATATATTTCTTAGTTCCCTTTCTACGTTTCTTGTTCTAAATTGACACTTTGTAATCATAATGTTTATATATGTTTCTCTTTCTTGGTTTTTCGTCTACTGAATGTAAAGTTGTTTTACTCAGGGATAACATATGTAATGTTCAGAGGAACCTCAATTTTAATTCTCTTAACAGTAAGTAGTTGCCAACTTCAACTACATATTGTTCAGTTGTCTTTAAATTTTCTTCATTTAAGTCTCCGAATGGGGCGAGAAACTTATCTTTTTCTAGTTGGAATGTAGCATCACAGGATAAGGATCAAATGATTGTGAATGTTGTGATCCATAACCTTGTAGGCATTTCATTCCTTGTTCTGAAAGATCCAATTCCACCCATGGTGGTTCAGTTTCAAGATAATCTAATACTAGCAAAAAGACAATGGTTTATTTGGATGTCTGTAGAGGGTTCAAGTCTAGTTAGTGGCTTCGATTCTGTGGGGAGTTTTTATCTGTCTTGAATTTTAATCAATGCATCTGCGGTTATAGTTTTAATCTCAAGCCTTTTCAGACAAAGCACTAAAGTAATGTAAAAACTTTGAAAACATATTGATTATGGCTCAAATGAAGGATCTTCTTTTGTGTTCAAGTCTAGTTAGTGGCTTCGATTCTGTGGGGAGTTTTTATCTGTCTTGAATTTTAATCAATGCATCTGTGGTTATAGTTTTAATCTCTAGCCTTTTCAGACAAAGCACTAAAGTAATGTTAAAGCTTTGAATTCATATTGATTATGGCTCAAATCAAGGATCTTCTTTTGTTCCAAAGGTAGAAGAGCAAAAGAATGGTTGATGTCATCTGTTGAGAGTGCCTTTCAGACTTCTTCCCCTGGTTGAATTCTCTATGTTCTATTCTTCAACATTTTTCTTTGAAGTTTGCCGCCTTTTTTTTTTCCCACTATTAAAGCTTATTGTGTTTCCAATGAACATTGTTCTGATTTGTCACCATCACTCTTGCAGGCGAGACATTTCATAGCATGAACAGTGAATTGAGGGAATTGCCTCCCGTTGAGCTTTCCACGCTTCCTTTAATACTTAAGGTTGTTATTGGTGCTTTAGCTCTTTTATGTTTAGTTTATTTTCATGATTTGATGTTGTTTTCAATTTTTCCTCTAAAATCACTGATTTTGTGGCATTGGAAACTTAGTGCAGTTGTATAATACGAAGTTTAGTGATTTGATGTGAGTTGATTGTTACTTTCACTTCTGTGGACATTTTTATTTGGAGTTGGAGCTCATGTATTGGAAAGATTTACATGGAAAAGCTTCATTGACAATACATTCAAATAAATATAAATATTTTGATATGCGCTTAAACTTCATTGATGCATTCCAGACTCTTTCATTGTGCAGACACTAAGTATGAGTGTGTTTATACGTACATATATCCATACATTGATAGGCTGAGTTGTAGAAATTATTGGAATTCACCGATGTATTTAGGTGGTGTTATAATGTTGATGCTTCTGTTATACCAAGATCAAAGTCTCTCGATGTCATAAAGAGAGATTGAGAGAGGCTAAAATAGGTGAGTGAGGAGGCTGGTGGGCTGAGAGTCCAACATTGTGTGTTTGGGGTGGATCACCATGCTTTATATGTATGGATCCGTTTCTCAAATAGTATGAGACCTTTTGGGTAATTCACAAAGCAAAATCGTGTAGCAGGAAGAGCACAATGTTTTACTGTTTGGAAGCAGGTTGTTACCTGTCCTTTCAAAAGAGAATGATTTTCTAGCTTTTGATTTTCCTTGTATTGGTAGGGTTTGTCAGAAGCAAGATTATCTAATTTAATTGATTCATTTTGCAGACTGTGACTGAGAGTGGCATTGCAGATCAGATGCGGCTGACAGAACTTATACTGAATGATGTGAGTTTGTTGTAGTCTTCTGTAGATTTTGTTGTTTTTTCAGACTTCTGTCTATGCTGTAGATGCAGATATGGAGACTTTAGCTGGATAATTTAACTTAATGGTTTGCTATGGATCAATTGTTGAATGTATTCTAAGTGTTTTGATTTTAATTTAATGTGAGACCATGTTATTTCTGATTCTTAATTTAATGCATTTTGAGAATGTAGTTAAAGAAATTGAATACCATTCTTTAAGCTGTAAAAATGTCAAGTTCTAGGTTTTTGGTCTGTAGTATATCTTCAATGCAAAGTTTTCTCTTTGGATTTTTGTTTTAATTTGACTATTATCTTATGTTTTCGTGGTGGTGTTACTTTTTGAATAGATTTCAGTATAGACTCTGCTAAATGACATTTAAATTTTAATGCAGCAAGATTTTTTCCGGAAATTGATGGATCTGTTTCGAATCTGTGAAGACTTGGAGAATATTGATGGCCTTCATATGATATTCAAGATCGTCAAAGGGATCAGTCAGTATTTCTTATGCCTATATCTAATTAGTTCATTTTTAAATCAGCTTTGCTAAAATGCATGATTTTGTTGATCCTCAGTGATTTTTGTTTTTGTTACTTGCAGTTTTACTCAATAGTCCTCAGATATTTGAGAAAATTTTTGGGGATGAGTTGATGATGGATATTATTGGCTCCCTTGAGTGTGAGTCCCTTTAACCACATAATTTATGATAAAATTTCTCTACAAGAATAGTTTTTGAATACTAAATCTTGTATTCTACTTGCAAGCCACACTCATAGCATCAAACATGCAGTTAGCCTGTAGTTAGGAACATTTTAATTTATCATTTTCAAATTTGTACATCAAGATCCAGGAAGATCTTAACATTTTATTTTATTATTTTCATATTTGAACATTAAGATACAGGAAGATCTTGTTTTAATTCTGAGAATTTACTGATGTTCTTCAGTGTTTGCTTTGCTCATCCTTCATCCTAGACTTCCCTGGTTATTTTTGTCTCGTACCAACTTGCACGATTGTGCCTGATATATTCTGGCTTGTGCTTTTCTGAACTATGACATTTAGTATATGTTATTGATGGGTGTTTGGTGTGACCTGCGTCTTTGTCTGGTGGCTTAATGCTGGTGGGAAGAAAATTCTTCTTAGCTATGCCTGTTGGTGTGATACATATATCAAGTTTCATTTGCCAGTGTTTGTGAAGAGTGAGTCTGGAATATAGGTTGTCTTTTTACTGTGAGTCTGGAATAACTGATTTTCCTCTACAGATGATCCTGATGTTCCTCATGTCCAACATCACCGGAATTTTCTGAAAGAGCACGTCGTTTTTAAGGAGGTAACAATATTGTCAGATGGTTATTTTCTTTTTAGGATGGGGGATTGTTAGGGATTGGGGAACTGGAGTCTAGGTTGGTGGAGATGTTTTCAATATAAATTCATTTGTTGTTCCCTTGTTTGTATTTATGTTTTTCCTCTTTGTAGGCCATACCAATAAAAGATCCCCTAGTCCTTTCGAAGATACACCAGACTTACAGAGTTGGCTATTTAAAGGTTTGGACCTTAATCCTTGAGAGCTGAGCTCCATGATTTCTTGAATGTCTGTGTTGGTTCAATTCTCACCTCATATTGCTTCTTTTAGGATGTTGTTTTGGCTAGAGTGTTGGATGAGGCCACAGTTGCAAATCTGAATTCCATAATTCATGGGAACAACGCTGTTGTAAGATATTCGAAGATGATTGTTCAATAACATTGAATTTTTTTATACCCCTGACTTTAATGTTATTTTGCAGGTTGTTTCCTTGTTGAAGGATGATAGCACCTTCATTCAGGAACTGTTTGCAAGGCTGAGGTCCCCCACCACGTCGGAAGAATCAAAGAAAAATTTGGTAACTGCTGATACCCACAGTTTGTCGCTATTCTTAGCTGTAATATTGGTTCAGTCTGACTGGAGTATTCATTTGTAGTCATTCTTTTTAATATAGTAAGTAATTCTCTTTTGTGTATTTGGTCTCTGAACCAATTTATTTTATTTTTTAAGAAAAATGATCAACTTGTAGGTAGATTACTGCACTTCTGGCTTTTTTTTTCATAAAAAAATTATTTTGTCTTCCTTAAATATAATGACTTTTTTTTTTGTTCTTAGATCTTCTTTTTAAACTGATATTCTAAGGGTTTCGACCGAGTTTTTTTTTCTTCCCCCCCCAACAAGTTTAAATGATTGGTCCTGATGAGATTGAATGCATATATAAAAATGAGTACATGAGAAAAGCAGCTATATGCCTTTCTTTCTTTGAGATCATGTCTGTTCACAACTGTAATCTTTAAAGAGATGGTTTTTATTTCTTTTTCAGATGTAGGAATATGTCAGAGGTTATAAGATATTGATGTCAGCATATTGAAACAGGCCTTTTGCAACTGGAATAAGTTCTATATGTAGTGGCGTTCTTTATTTCTATTGCTTAATTAATTGTTTTCCATTTCTGACTTATTTATTTCATGAAAAAAAAGGTACATTTCTTGCATGAGTTTTGTGGTTTGAGCAAGAGCCTGCAAATGGTTCAGCAGCTCCGGCTATTTAGGTATGCTATTACGAAGTAACATATTACTAAGTTTAGATTCTGAGAACTTCATATTGAGTATATGCATTCTAAGAGTGAAAGTTTCTAAATATGCATTCTGAAGAGTGGAAGTTGCTGAATCATCTGTAGGGATCTCATGAATGAAGGCATATTTGATATCGTTACTGATGCTTTGCAGAGTCAAGACAAAAAGCTTGTTTTAACTGGGTAATGGTTGCGCTTAAAACATCCCTTTTTGCCCCCCACATTATAGTCCTGACATTGACCATTCTGATGGATGCAGGACAGATATCCTCATTCTGTTTCTGAATCAGGATCCAAATCTTCTGCGTTCTTATGTTGTTAGACAGGAGGGAATTCCACTTCTAGGACTTCTGGTAAGGGTTTTGTTTATTAGATGACCTTGTGATATGCATTTTGTGGGATTATATGTTCATATAATTACAAGTATCCATGTGATCCTGCATGAACTGAATAGATCACCTTGCCCGAGGAAAAGTTTATTCTTGGAAATATTGGGGCTCATTTGTCATAACACTTGGTAGAGCCTCGCTGTTAGGCTCTTTATTTCGAGTAAAACAATTATGGTTTATTACTATGGTGAACATTTGTTGAAAAGATCTGAAATAGTTTTTTTACCTGCGGGACATGGTTTTTGGGAATTCCATTTAGAACTATCGGAAGTTCTATAATTGAAGAGAGAAAATAAGCTCAAAAATCTGTAATTATTTTTTAACAGGACAACAAGGCTGACTTTATGTTAAAGGAACTTTGTAATTTCTTATGACTGGATGTGATATACTGTTTGGCCAATGCTTTTATTCGCGGCAATGTAAAATCTATTAAAGAGAAATTTAAATATGAAAGAGATGTTGTATGGGGTTTTGAGAAAGGGGTTGTGATAAGCTTGTTCTGGAAAGGGGAAAAATGTCTTGGACAGGAATTAGTCTTGCTGTTATACTGGTATGCGAACATATTATATGCATCACACACTTTAGTAGCTCAGTTGAGTTTGTACATGCATATTGAATTGTCCTCATGTATTGTTAGGAAGAACTTGCATGAGGGTGTGTTTTGATATCACTAATGCGTGCAGTTTGCCCCTTTGGCAAAATTATGGAAGAATTGTCTGCTTGCATTGTCATTATATAAACAACATCAGCTGTGATCTTAAGCATGGATGCATTACAAAATATGGGCTGCTGCATGGCAAAGTTCTTTTGTCAATCAAAAGAGCTAGAATATTAGGGAAAACAGATCTAAGTTGGTTGTTGTATAGAATTTGAAGCCTGATCCCAATATGTCAATCAGATCTGGAACCAAGGAATATGTGGTTATTTACTGAAAGGAACTAATTTATGGTTGTTTGCTTGCAGGTTAAAGGAATGATAACAGATTTTGGGGAGGACATGCACTGCCAGTTTCTAGAAATTCTCCGAAGTTTGTTGGATTCATACACATTGTCAGGTGCTCAGGTACTTGATTAATTTATGACTTCCCTGGGCAACCTTTCTGTTTTCCTGTTATGTTTGGATTTTATAAACTGTTAGGTTTTATTGATATTTTGCTCTTCTCTTTGGTATTCTCAACAATTTTGCCCTGCCCATTTGTGGATTGTTGTTTTTGTAATTGACTATGACTATAGTGTGCATTGCATGGAACAGGTTGTTTGCAATTTCTCTTGTGATGGAAAACCAAGCCTGAGATCTAGTTCTCTTTAGTCTTTTATCAGGACATATGTTTGACGCTTGCCCAAATTTTAAATTTTAGGTTGTGAAGTTTCCATACTGAGGGATGATCATGAAAATAACTGAGAATGTATGTCATGTATATATCGCATTCTTTTAGAGAGATATTTACTCACAAGCAGCAAATTGCTTCAATTGATTTCTTTTTCCTCATCTAACAACATGGCAGCATGCTATGTCTCAGGGTTTTGTTTATGTGGCCTTTGAACTTCCCATGTGCTTTAAGCCTGACTTCTGTGCAGTTCGTTGTTGCTGTACACGTCATCTTTTATTTATCATTAAGATTTCAAGCTTTATAGGTGTCATGATTTTGAATTTAGTGTCTGCTACATATTTGAGTTTATTTATGTGGGAGTAATAGTTTCATGTAAGATTGAGTTTCTTTTCTCTTTACCTGTTCTATTAGTACTTTGAATTCGTGATGTCAATGACTGTTCATCTTGTTTGAATCTGCTGCAGAGAGATACCATCATTGAGATCTTTTACGAGAAGCATTTGGGTCAACTGATTGATGTTATAACTGCATCATGTCCTCCTGAAGGTATTGCTCAATCAGCGGGCAGTGAAGGAAGAGTTGAAAGCACAAAGCCTGAAATACTTTCAAACATATGTGAATTGCTGTGCTTTTGTGTTCTTCACCATCCTTACAGAATAAAGTAATGTTTTGGATCCTTTAGTCTTGTTGCCTAGAATTAGTTCTGCTGCTCATGTAACTTGAATTTGCTGGTGTTCCTCATCTTTTTTGCAGGTGTAATTTTCTTCTTAATAATGTTGTTGATAAAGTTTTGTTACTGACACGAAGAAGGGAAAAATATCTGGTAGTTGCTGCGGTTAGATTTGTTCGTACAATTCTCTCTCGCCATGTAAGTAAATATTTCTTCACATAAACTTTTATGCTTAATAACGAGTTTCTGTAAGTGGAGCACTGACATGTTTTTTTGGAACTCAGCCTGTACATAGTTTGCGTGTTCTTTTATCAAAATAAGAAAAAATAATTTTATGATCTGTAAATAATTGGATACTTTGAGAAGGTGTGTATAGATCTAATTGAGATAGGAGATGAGCTTCTAAGACTAGCAAGAGTGCAAAATGCCAGAGAAGAAATGAACAATTTTTTTATCTGATATGCTGTTGTCTTTTCATTCTCTTGTATATAATTTTGAATCTTTTCTGATGTGCTATTCCCTTTTGCGTTCTCTTCTTGTAAATTTGAATTCGTTCTTTCCTCTTTTCATATTTGTGGAACTCTTTAACTCTGGGAAAACAATATATTTTATCTGTGCATTGTTGAAAAGTGAAGGAGCTGTAATTTTGTTGGTTTTATAGTACATTTGCTTGACAAGTTTTGTGTCATTCTGCAGGATGAACATCTTATAAATCATGTTGTTAAGAACAATCTTCTTAAACCCATTGTAGATGCCTTTGTTGGTAATGGTAATCGATATAATCTGCTGAACTCAGCGGTTTTGGAACTTTTTGAGTACATCCGCAAGGTGCCCATTTTTTCAAAGCTTATTTGTTTTCTCATGATCATCTTTTAGATATATGAAAGTTTTTGCTCATTTATGACCTAATCTCATGCAGGAAAATCTTAAGTCATTGGTCAAATACATAGTTGATTCATTCTGGAATCAATTGGTTAATTTTGAGTATCTGGCATCCCTTCACTCTTTTAAAGTTAAATATGAGCAGGTATTTCTTCTGCCCTACCCGAATTTTACTTCTTCACTTCCAGTTTAGCTTTTTGTCCTGACAAGACAAGAATGTCTACAGTGCTTAGAAAGTAGTGGAACCAAAAATAATGTTAGTTCGGTGGATCCAAGAAAACGAAACGATGAGCGCGCTTTGGAGAAAGAAGAGGAAGACTATTTTAATGACAGGTATCTTTTTCTTCAGAATGTAGGAACTGAAACTCTTTTGCCAGTATTTTCTTTCCTATCATACTGAATTTGGATTTGTTAGTAGTGATGAAGAAGATACAGCATCTGCCTCTCACACTCAGAGAGCTCAGGCTCAACCTGTTTTATCTAACGGAGTTGCTGCAAGCTACTCATCCTTAAGGTATGGTAATTGCTTCAATTCTAGAAATTGGCTAAAAACATCTTCCAGAGTTGATTTATTGTATTTTAATGTTTTCATGTTGATTTGTAGTCCAAGATCCGGTGGACTTGTGGACTATGATGATGATGAAGATGATGAAGACTACAGACCACCACCTCGGAAACAGTCTGAAACTTTGGAGGAGGATGAAGGAACAATGGATTCACTCAGGTTGAAACGTAAATCTGCTTCTTCCAAGGAAAAGGAGCCTGAGCTAGTAAAGAAGCAGCGGCTGGGTAAGAATCCCAAGTCAAGAGATAGCGTATTTGCTGCGTTGTGTTCAACACTAAGCCAGGCAGTGCTACCAAGCAAGAAAAATGCAAGCAGCATGCAGTTAACTCCTCACACAGATGATAGAAGCAAAGGTGTAGGTGAACTAGAGGATTCGTCCAATTCCATAAATAGTAGTAGCAACAGCAGTTCTGATGAGGAAATCCATAGAGATAAGGAGCCTACTGCTTCACGGAGTTGTTCTGATTGCATGCAAGGTGGTTCAGACAATCGACAATTAAGTGGGGAGGACTGTGCTTTGATACCACCAAAATCTTCTCCAGAAATGACTGTAAATGGAACTTAAATTGGGTTTGTGAATCCATCAACAAGGTGACTTACTTTCTCTCAGCCATTCGACCAACAGATATCAGTAATTTAGAGATCTGGGCAACCAAAGAACCTTTGCACTTTGAAAGAAGAAAGGAGGTGAATATGATTTTGGTTACAATCCATAGTAGGAGAGGATATTCTGTATAGTGCTGCCTAGGGGCCAGAGAAAACTAATGCTCGTGATATATAAGCCCAGTTTGTCCTCCTGCGCTACTTCTTTCTGATGCTTCAAGCAAAGGTTTTATTGATGCTTCTGTAAAACACTTATCAGCATTGGGTTTTTTTGTTCATTTTTTCATTTTCCAATTTTTTTTTCTAAATTCCTTTTTTCCTCACTTTTTTCTCTAGCAATGTGGACTATATGATAGAAAAGGGCACCAACGTATGCCCAGCATAATGTTTCCATTGTTGTCAGTTTTGTGGTGGGTGGTGTGGTGATATATAGAAAGAGGAGGGTGTAGGACGTTGGTTGAATGACCAAATTTTCTCAGTTGTAGCAAAAACCCCATTTTATAAACCTCTTGTAAATTACAAATCGCAGTTGCTGCGATTCTTGACTTTTCAAAACTTTTCCTTCCTTTTCATATGCCAAGTTAAAATTTGTTCTTAGGGCAGTCTGCTCTTTGCTCGTTCTACTTTGCTCACTCAACTATTGCTTTCAAGGGAGATGTTGCAACAGAGCAAGTATGGGTGCCGTGCAGTGAGTTACGCCTGTTACGGTCCAATTTTTGTTGCAGTGTCCCAACTTATTTGAGGGTTCGTACGAAGTGGTAGGCACTGTAATTGACCGACAGCGGCTGTATGTATTTGTTAGACACTATGCTTTGAAACATAATTAGAATTTGAATTAATGATGTTAATTACTGATCAGAATAAGAACAAATTGAATAAATTGTTAGATAAGAATCCAAACCATCTCTTGGGCTAATGCATGCAGAGAATGAGAGGGATCAGTCATTAGTCGTGGGGGGCAATTCTGGATATTTTCTTTTTCTACTTTTTTTTAAGTATATTGAATGGTGAAAATTAAATTTTAAATACTGATGTTGGTAATTTAGCTTGTTTGTTTTTCTTAAATTAAATTCGAAGTAGAAAGGAATATGAGAAAAAATAATGAGTAGAGAATTTTAATCCATCTTCATAACTGGGTAGCAGTAGACACTTAGGTGATGTTTGGTTGGGAGGAGAGAATAGAGGAGAGGAAAATAATTTAAATTATATTTTTATTTTCATTATTTGGTTAGACAAAATATATAAAAATTTAATTTCATTAGAATTTAATATCCATCATAATATGAAATTTGAATTCCACCTCAAAGAGTAAAGAATTCAAATTCCTCTTATGTTGGAAACCAAAACTTTTCAAATTACTCTTCAACTTTTTAACTTATTGAAAGCCATTAATAATTATTATTTATAAATTTATTTTATCAATTTAATATTATAAATAATTTTATATTAATTAAATTTAATGATACTTTAAGAAACTTAATAAAATAAATATACTTATTTATTTATTTATTTAATATGAAAATATAGAAATATAAATTAATCTGGAACTCTGTTGGACATTGTCATGCTGCCGTCGAACTACCATCGGACCGCTGTTTTATTATATATATATATATATATATATATAATTTTAATAAATCATGAATTTTTTTAAGACTTTTTGACGTTAAAAAAATTTAGTATTGATATTAAATTTTATTTCATTACTAATATAAATAGTTTAGTATTTAAGGCAAAGAATAAATTTATCCAAAGAAAAAAATTATAATTCATTTCCCTATAAAATTTTATGTGAAACCAAACAATAAAATTCAATTTCACTATTCCCCTACTCTCCTTTCTTCTCCCTTCCTCTCCATTCCCTTTCTTCAAACCAAACATGCCTTACTGTATAAACTCGTGCGTATTGTCGGTTTTGTTTACTACTAATTAATGAAGTATGCTGGTATTTAGCAACGGAAAGGTGGCAAAATGGGGGATCCTAGGAGTCGCCAGGAAGTACGCAGTTGCGGTTACATGAAGCAGACACGTAAGGCTCTTAGCAACACGTGTCCGTCACTTGACTTTCCCCTCCGAATTACGCGAAGATACCAACTCCTAACTTTCTATACAAACCTTAAGCGGTAATAGGTTGTATGGCACGTACTATGTAAAACTTAACAACTGCAAGCAGTGAACATTTTTATAAGTAGCAACATTCGCAAGAACGTACAAGGCCGGCGCCAACGTACCGATCGAGAGAAAAGATGACAAGCAATATGGAGAACAGATCTTTGTTTCATGAGCTCCCTGGCTTTGAAAAGGGTGGCTTCTTCGACCTTGGCCACCCTCTCCTCAATCGCATTACTGAGAGCTTCGTCAAAGCCGCGGGGGTAACTACTTCTCTCTCTCTTTTTTTCTATATATCAGAAATTAATACCTGCGCATAGGGTCTTTATATATATATATATATATATATATATATATAAGCAGCATACACGATGAGGTTGGAACACAAATGCTGTTAAAATTCTAACTTTCCCTAAGATTGTTTTCTTTTCTTGCCTGGGTCTGTTTTCCTACAATAGTTTTCTTTTCTCCGGACTGAGGTGTAAATTCATAAACAGTTAAAGTAACCGGAGCTAAACTTAAAAAAAAAAAAAAGTAAAAACGTTTTAGGGGGTTATGAATGCTTTAATTTGTCTGAACGGCGCTGGTGTATTTTTAACATAGATTGGAGCGATTCAGGCGGTGACAAGGGAGGCATACTTTACAACTGTTGAGGGTAACTTTTTTTTTTTCATTTGTTTACTGTTTATTGAGTTATACATATTGTTTGATTGATCGATATTGTGGGATTTTTTTATGCCTGAAATTTTTAGGGTCTGGATTTGATTCAAGTAACAATGTGTCAGATATGGGAGGTGCCAAGAAGCATCACTTCCCCAATCTCAAAGGTTCCTGTATCTTACACATTCAAATTTATGTAAATTTTTTCACGAGTGATGAATGATTTGTTAATATCTCTAAATATTCCAATACCGCACGTGTTTCTAATTAAATAATGTTTGTTTTATTGCAGGAGAAACAAACCGAAAATCTCTTGAAGCCATGGTGAGTCTTACAATATAAATGAATTAACTGTGCCTTGATTGCTTATTCCGTTTTTGACAGTTCCGTAATGATACTGATTTATTTTTCCAGGTGAAGAACACTGGAAAGGAATCTTTACAGTGGGGTAAGTGTGTACATAAATTCCTAGACAAATTTAAGGATCTTTTATGACAGGCTACATGCCATTATGTAGGTAATGTTGTACAACATATATATGTATATCTCACACTATGTAACATTATTATTAATGTTGGTTTCTGCCGCATGCAGGAGTGGTTGCCGGAATATATTCTGGTCTGACATATGGGCTAAGGGAGGCTCGCGGGGCTCACGATTGGGTAAGACGATGATGATATCTGCCATTTGTTCTTCTGAAACATCTTGTATTGAATTTCTTATTTCATGTTACGTGGCATGCTGTAGGGACCTTTATAATTGTGACATTGGATCATCTTTTGTGCTAATGTCTCGTAAGGCATAACGCATAACCATATAGAATAATGATAAATATTCTAAATTTTATATCAAACGGTGTGTTACTAACGGAGTAGTTGATAATTTTTCATAAGATGTAAGTAAATTAATTATATTTCTTACTAATAAGTTGATGAATGTACATTATTTTAGATAAATTTTTAGAATAAAAAATTTAGAATGTGTATCACTACTCTTGCATGGATAGTGAAACCAATGTTTTGAGCTTCATGATGAAACTCAATACTATAAATATATTTTATATGGTCAAGTGTGTAGTAGTAAATGAGTATTTCTTATCTGTTGTTGTGCGCAGAAGAACAGTGCAGTGGCGGGAGCAATTACAGGAGTGGCACTGGCAATTACAACAGACGACTCTTCCCACGAGCAGGTCGTGCGATGCGCCATTACTGGAGCTGCCATCTCCACCGCTGCAAATCTTCTTACGGGGATATTCTAATACGTTGAAACAATCAATCATTCAATCGCAGGCTGATGCAGCCTCACTATTAGGAATTTCCATTTGTCTCTCTCTTCCGTCTTTGCTTAGTGCATAAAATGCTGCTGGTGGTACATTATACCAAGAACGCTGTTTATTTCTAGGATTCTCTCTTGGGATGGTAGTTATGTTTATCGTATTCATCTTATAAGACACGTGAAGCTTTTTGCCATTTTTGTGGGCTGCTAATGCTTATATAATATCCTAAGCAACAATGGTTTTAGAAGATATATATATTTGGACTCTTTAATTAATAGTTTGGTGATGGTGATGCTTATTGAAATGCTTTGTTGTGAATCAGCCATTTAAGCTCTCCCTCTCTCTCTCTCTCTCTCTATATATATATATACGCATTTTCGTTTAGCTCTTCAGGGTCATAAGTTAGATCATTTTTTTTTTAAAGATTTCTTTGAATTTGGTAAGAACACAGGCTCGTCTTTCGATTCATATGGTCCATTTAGTTTTAGTTTATATATACGAGAAGATCTATAATCGTAAGAGAGTTGATTTTTTTTTTTTTAATAAGAAACGAGCCTAGCAAAACTAGGGAAAACAGTCTGTGTGAAGCCAAATATTAATGCAATGAGGTGATTCATGAAAAATATGGAGATCAAGAGGTCATAAGAGCACTAAGTTCAAGAGGTAGTTAGCCCTAAAATTCGTCTTAAAGATAAATATGACACACGGAGATCTTGCAGTTGCAAGAAAATATTGCATATGAGAATTGATTTTAATAACTAATGTTGAATCATTTTTTTTTTTGGAAGTAATGTTGCATCATGTTAAAACCAAGAATGGAAGAAATTTTCCAAGAATAGAATCAAGAAATTTTCAGGTGATCAAAGGATATTGCTTGCAGAAACGATTAGACTTGAATTTGAATCAAGAATTAATTGCAATGTAATTAGATTATACATTAGGATACTGTAGAACCGAAATAATTTGAATAAAAACCTTTATGTTAAAAGTATTATTATATTTCTTGCGAGCAAACCATAGTTTACCTGTACGGCTAACCCTCAGCGTTTGAGCATTGACTATTTTGTGATAAGTTGACAAGTGTTTGGCTATTATTATTTGGGCAGTATCGCTGTTTTGAACTTTGAATTTTTATGCTGTGAGAAGTGAGTTTAAAATCATTTTTCACCTGTCATGAGGTATAAAATTTAAAAGAAAAATCGGAAGTCCTTCATATACAAATTTCCCAAAAGAATTTAATATCCGATACTCAAAAATGGGCGTATCATTTTACGATTAATTATTCTTAAACAAATATGACAAAAATGTTGGTGTAATGATAATAATAGGGACAAAAAGATTTAGGGGAGTAACGGGTATGACGAATAAAAAGTAATTTTACTTTTTATATAGACATGAAAATATATTATTTTAATTATTACATCACAATTTATTGAGCATCATTCTCGCCACATTTATAAATATAATATATTTGTTGTCATTTTATTTGTCTATATGATACGAAACATTTGTCTAGGAAAGAGTATGTCACCATCCGATTGACCAATAATTGAATTTCTTTTTTCTTTTTTAATTACATTACAAATTTACAAGCATTTACAATTAGAGCTCTATCAGAACCTAATAAATCATGTTAACCAACTATAATATGGGCTTAAGTTTGAATATCTAAGCCAAAATCACCCAAAATTGTTACTAAATATTTGAAAAAATCAATTTTCATAATGCACGTGGAAAGGAGGTGATTAACCTCTAAGCTAGCGAATTTTGGTCGAAAATATACCTAATTTTTTTTAATTTTTTCTAGGCTCAATTTGGGCGAAGAACTAAAGGCTCACAGTTCTAGGCATTTATAAATGATTTTCACAATGATGTTGAATTTTGAGCTAATTTTTTGCATATACGTAGGTATTGATGAAATTCAACCATAGGATAAAACAAAAGTTGATTTGGAGGTTCAAAATAATTTAATGAATTTTTTAAAAGTTTTTTTGAAAAATCAAAAAAATCCTTGTAAATTAAAAGAACTAGTCGAATTGATACAAAACTCTTTGGGAGGTATTTTTATGGACCAAAAAGTATTTTGGTGGAAAAAAAAACCCATAATCAAAGGCCATTGCATTTGGTTTTGGGTATTTAAAGGGCGATTTTCCAATGGTATTCCATTTTGAGCTAGTTATTGGCATGCTTATATCAGTTATATGTATTGGTGTAATTAGACATAGGAAAAAACGGGAGTCAATATTAAAGCCTGAAATAATCTTTTATGAATTTTCAAGAGCTTTTCAAAAAAATAAAAAATTATGAAAAGTTAATAGAATTTAATTTGATTGATGTGAAATATATTGAGAAGACTTTTTATAGCCCAAATAGGGCATTGGTGGAAAATAACCTATTTTTTTTTCCTTTTTAGACCAATTTAGGTCTAGAACTAAAGTCCACATGGTTTTGGCCCTTCAAAAGTGATTTTTGCGATAGTGTTGAACTTCGAGCTATTTTTTTACACACGTGTAGATATTGGCAAAAATGGACCATTGCAAAAAGCATGAGTCATCTTAGAAGGCCGAAATAAATTTTATGAATTTTTGAGAATTTTTTTAGAAAATTAAAAAAAATAACAAAAAATTTGGAGAACCTATTGAATTGATGTGAAGTTTTTTAGGAGATCTTTCTATGGACAAATAAGATTTTAGTGAAAAATCTAAACTTTTTTTCCGTGTTCAATTTGGGCAAAAAACTAAAAGCTATAACATATTGTATGAGCATTTAATGGGTGATTTTGCGATGTGGTGTTAAATTTCAAACAATATGTTATAGAGCGTTTAATGGGTGATTTTGCGATGTGGTGTTAAATTTCAAACTAGTTTTTTGCACACACCTAATTATTGGTAAAACTAGACAGTAGGAAATAAATAAGCATTGATTTGGAGAGCCTAAATAATTTTTATGAATTTTCTAAACTTTTTTTAAAAAATTGAGAAATTAGAAGAGCTTCTTGAATTGAAGTTTTGGAAGGACATTATATGGCCCACATAGGGCTTTGTTAGAGAGAAAAAAACCATTTTATTAAATCCATTTTGGGCCCATAACAAGCAATAACACATGATTTTAGATTTTTTAAAGGGTGATTTTGCAATGATGTTGACTTTTGAGATAGTTTTTTGTGTGCACGTAAATATTAGTGAAACTAGACAATAAAAAAAAAAGGGAGCCGATTTTGAGGCATAAAATAATATTTATGAATTTTTGAGTTTTTTTTTTGAAAAATTATAAAACTTTGGAAGTAGAACTTGTAAGAAAGATGTGAAACTTTTTTAGAGGACGATTTTGTGATGGCATAGAATTTTATACTAATTATTTATGCGCATATAAATAGAGAACTTATCGGATTGATGTGAAATTATTTGGGAGCCCTTTTTATAGCCCAAAGGAGGTTTTGATGCAAAAGCTCAATTTTTTTCTAGACTCAATTTAGGCCAGAACTAAAGACTATAACACAGTTTTAGGTTTTTATGGGCCGATTTGTGATGGTGTTTAATTTTGAGCTAGTTTTTATGCACGCACTAGATATTTGTGAAATTAGACCATAGAAAAAAAATACAAAAACAAGAGTCAACACCATAACAAGCTCTTCGTCAGATTTAGTTTTTATGGCCCAAATATGGTTTTGATGGAAAAAAAAAACCCCAATTGTTTTCCGAGGCCCAAATCAAAGACTTTTAGCACACTGTTCTTGGCTTTTATAGGATAATTTGCCGATGGTGTTGAATTTTGAGCTAGTTTTTTATATTCACATAGATATTGATGAAAATTAGTCCCTGTGAAAAATCAAAAGTCAATTTGGAGGCCCAAAATTAATTCTCACATATTTTTAAAAAGATTTTGAGAAATTCAAAAAAATCCCAAAAAATTAGGAGAAATTTTCAGATTGATGTGAAACTCATTGGAAGGCCCTTTTGTGGTGAAACAGAGTTTTGATGAAAAATACTCACTTTTCTTTCGTGCCCAAAACCAATGGCGATAGCACACAATTTTGGACTTATGCAGGGCGATTTTGCTATGATGTTGAATTTTGAAGTAGTTTTTACACCACATAGATATTAGTAAAATTAGACCGCAAGGAAGTACAAGAGTTGATCTAGAAGCTTTGATCTAGAAGCTCAAAATAACTTTTATGAGTTTTCGAAAAAAATTTGGAAACTTGTTGGATTTATGAGAAATTTTTTGGAAGGCTTTTTAATGGCCTAAATAGGATTTTGAATTTTTTTTCCTAGACCCAATTTGGGTCAAGAACCTAAGGCTATTTGCACACTATTTTTAGAATTTATAGGTCAATTTGGAGGCCTAAAATAAGTTTTACGAATTTTGTAAAAAAGATTTAAAAAAATTTAAGAAATATATTGAGAAATTAGGAGAACTTATCAGATTGATGTGAAGTTTTTTGGAAGCACTTTTCATGCCCAAAATAAGATTTTGATAGAAAAATGTCTAATTCTTTTAGGGGTTTAATTTGGGCCCGGAATCAAAGGATGCACACTGTTTTGGGCTTTTATAGAGCAATTTTGTGATGGTGTTAAATTTTGAACATTTTTTTTTGTTTGTAAGTAGAAATGATAAAACTAGACATAAAAGAAAACAGAAGTCAATTTAGAGGCCCCATATATATATTTTTTTCAAAATTTTAAAAATTTTCATAAAAAATAAAAAAAACCCCCCAAAATTTAGGAGAGCTTATTGGATTGATGTGAGAGACTTTGGAAGTCCGTTTTATGTTCCCAATTAGGTTTTGATTGAAAAAACCCATAATTTTTTTTAGGCCTAGTTTGAGCTCAAAACTAAAGGTTATAGCACATTGTTTTGACTTTATAGGGTGAGCCCGTGATGACGCTGAATTTCGAACTAATTTTTTTTGCAAGCAAGTAGATATTGATAAAGAAAACGTATAATTTTTTTTTTGGGCCAATTTAGGCTCAAACCTAAGGCTATACCAGATTGTTTTGGCCTCTGTAGGGCAATTTCACAATGTCATTTAATTTCAAACTAATTTTTTGTTCCACGTAAATATTAATGAAACTAAACCACAGGGTAAAAAATGAAAGTCGATTTGAAGGTCTGAAATATTTTTACAAATCTTTGAAAGTTTCTCTAAAAAAATAAAAAATAAAAAAATAACCTCAAAAGTTTAGAAGAACTTATCATATTGATATAAAACTCTTTAGAATGCCTTTTTATGCCCCATATGGGGTTTGGTGGGAAAAATTCTTTTTTTTTTTAATCCAAAGCCGGAGGCTAGTCTTTTTAAAATGAATTTGGCACTATTGCTGAATTTTGAGTTAATTTTTTAAATGCGCGTAGATATTGGTGAAACTAAACCATAAGGAAAAAAAAAAAGAAAGAAAAGAGAGTCAATTTGAAGGTCCGAAATAATTTGTATAAATTTTTAATTATTTTTTTTTTTTAAAAAAATATTACAACTTGATAGTAGTAATTACTATTGTTTGCTAGAATGCTAAGATGTTCTTTAGAAAACAAATTGAACCAAAGAAGGAAAGGAGCATTACGATTTCATGCTTATTTTGCTTCAATAATAAACTGAACCCAAACGATCAGCTAGATCTTTGATGGACGGAGAGAGCTCTGCCCATTTCCAAAGAAAAATGAGTGATTCTAGGCTTCTCGCAACACATTATACAATGCAATGCTGCATGATCGCGTCCAAGAAAAACCGAAAATGCATCCAAAACAGGCTTTTATTTCAGGAAAACTACTGCAACTACAAAATATTACATCATAATACCACAGGACAAAGGAAAAAGAAAAGAGAAGCAAACATCCACCAAACTTATTTCAGAACCTTTAAATCTCAGTCTGCAACATTATATAAGATGTCAACCTAGAAAGCTCCACAGCTGCATGGAGCCGATGGAAGTTTCTCAGCAATTGAAAATATAAGCTCTCAAGAAATGATAAAAGCAATGATAGCTTAGCCCTCCTAGATTGTACTTCAGTGCTTTCTGTTGTGCCTCTTGCCCTTCTTCCGTCTGCTCCTATCATCAGAATCGGATTCTGATATTGAATCTGAATCAGAAGACTCAGAAGATGAGCTATACCTCCTGCGCTGCCTCCTCTGTTTCTTCTTCTTCCTTTGCCGTCTCCTTTCTTCCTCAGAATCACATGATGAGCTGTCAGCCGAGCTACTCTCAGGTGAAGAATAATCCGAATCTGTCACAGAGGACGGCCCACTATCTGTCTCAAACACTGAAGCCTCACTATCACTACCAGAATCTGAATCAGAGCAGTGCTTCCTCTTACTTTTCTTGGAGCTCTTTTCAGCCTTCTCATCTTTAACTTCCGGGTTATCCAAATCATAAGAGATTGAGGCCTTCATCTTCAACTTAGGATTCTTAAGCTGTTGGGTCCTTGAAGGTCGTGACATATAAACCCGCTCATTCTTACACTCATACGTCCAATGCCCAGTTTGAAAGCACTTCTGGCACTGTGAAGCCGCACCACCAACACTGGACATTGTAGACTTAATATCCTTTCTCTCACCCAATCTCACTGCCTTTTCAGTACTCATCAAATACATCTGCCTCTTCGCTTCCCTCTTCTCCTGCCATCTGCTTGGCCCTTCTTCCTTCTGTCCATATGCATTCACATTTCGAGCAGCTGCAGCAGCTGCCCGCTCTGCCTGAGCACGACTCAAACCTTTTGCCGCACTCAAGGCTGCAGCCTTGATTCTTTCAGCTGCAGCCTGAGCCTTCTCTTCCTTCTTACTTGACATTTAAAAAACCGCAAAGTCTCCAACAACTAAAATCCTATCAAATTGCGATTGCAATCTTCACCTTATCTGAAATCAAGAATTTATTTAAGTTGATCAGATCTTTCTACGAATACCAACAACAATTCAAATTATCAATAATTACAAACACAGCTTTGTAATTTCAATAACTAAACACACAGAGCCTTCAAAATTAAATTTTTACCAACAACGAAACATTTTAGTTCAAGAAAGAATTAATACAAATTTCACAGATGAAAAATCAGTCTAGGGTTAAAAATAACCGATAAATTAACTATTTCAGCATCTGCAACAACTAAAAGCATCAATAAACGTGAAGAGCTAGATAATTGATCGATCAAATCACCCTAAAAGAAACCCTAGAATTGAAAATGCGGGACTTTTGGATCGGCTATACTAGGTGTGCATAATCAACAAATCAGACCAAACCCTAAATGAATTTTAAGAGTCATAAATGAAACCCAAAATTAACCTGGTGCTAGATGATTGAGGCGGCGAAGAGCAGGCGCGTCGGTATTGGAGCAGTGGCTGCGGCGTCAAGTGCCGTGCCTGCGCTCGATTAGGTCTTTGAGTATAAGTCAAATGCGGCGTCAAGAAAATACAGGCTTTCTTTTCCGCGTATTTATTTTATTTTATTTTTTAAAGACTCTCTCTCCTGTGTGTTTAACCCAAAATATTTTAATTTTTTGTTTCACCGTGTAATTGAAATTAGAACAATAGACGGAGATCTGAAACTGTATCTTAAAGAGACCCTAAAGGACCAGTCCAGTTGGTTGAGAGTTTGGACTCTAGTGTGTTCGACTATATCAAATCTTAGCTCCCGACCAATTCAATAGTCAATTATGCGGTGTTTATTTATTAGAGTGGAAGTCCGAAGTCCGAAGTCTTTTCACTCTAATATTTATGTTGCAAGTAATTAATAGTTAATTGGGGCACGTGCAAAGTAACTATCTATAATTATGGAGTTTAGTGGATAATAATGTAAAGATTAAGTCAATTTTATTTTTAAATTTGTTTAGAGCGTGTAATAGATGAGAGCGAGTCTATAGCTCTTCTGTTTATTTGAAGTATTATTATTATTTTTTTTTTTTGGGATTTAGTTAGTAAATTCTTGTATTTAAATTTTAATTAATTATTAATAAAAAGAGAAAAAAGAATTCAGAATAACAACTTGAGTTTTAAAGAAGAGATTGACTCTTTAAAGTGTCATTACTCTTTATTTTTTTTTTTTTTTGAAAAAATAAATTTCACACATTACACAGATGACAATAACAGCTTGGTCTTAGAACCAGGCTAATGGAGCTTAATGACAGAGTTCAACAACTTGAGGAAAGCATGGAGAAGTTTTTAAAAGAATTATTGAATCAAGTTACTAAAAAAGCTAGAACAACTCGCTCAACAATTTACTGACAGAAGAACTCTTAAAACTGGAGCGACCTCATTGAACGAAGGTTCAAAGGGTGACACTTCGTCAAGAGGAATTGGAAATTACAACAACTTTGTGCCACGAACAGTAAAATTAGTTTTTCCTAAGTATGATGGCAAAGATGAGCCATCAGTATGGATTTGTAAGGCTGAAAAGTATTTTAGTCTCCATGAGATACGAGAGTTAGAAAATGTGTCTTTAGCTTCCTTTTATTTGGAAGGAGATGCTCAATTATGGTTCCAAATGTTGGAGCAAGAAATGATTTATATATCATAAGGTAACTTCAAAGTTGGAATTTTATCACGCTTTAGACCTAATCAGTTCGAAGACCACTTTGTTGAATTGATCAAGTTGCGAGAAACAGGAACAATGACTAATTATCAAGCTCGATTTGAGAGATTGCTGGCAAAGGTGGAGTCACTCTCGTAGGATAAAAATTAGGTTAGCTTAATTCTATGAGGCAAGGGATTTGGCGCAGAAACGAGTGATGATAAGACAACCTTCTTGAGCTACAAATTCTTGGCATTTAGTAATAGAAAGTCAATGACGTAGCTCTAACTCAGCCCTAAACATCAAGAACATAACACGGGAAGAGCTAGCAGAACGACGAAAGAAGGGCCTTTGCGTTCATTGCAACAATAAGTGGCACAATTGTCCTAAACTTTTCAAGATTGAAGCATGCTGGGAGGAAGAGGACAATGATTTGGAAATGGAGATTGAAAATGGTAGTGAGGATGTGGCTCCGGAAATATCATTTCATGCCATGACTAGGACTAGAACACCTAAAACTATACGTATTTGGTATAGCTTAATGGGTCAGCAAGTGTTGTTTTCGTTGACTCAGGAAGTACTTACAATTTTGTGAGCTCTAAGGCAGCAAACCAAGTCCATTTACAACCTAACTCAAGTGAAAAGTTAGAGGTATTGATTGTTTCAAGAGAAAAACTTGTTAGCCCTGGTCAATGTGCTCAAGTTCAGGTGAGGTTCAAAAGGTCCCTTTTGAAATTGATTTTTTTATTTTACCACTAGAAGGTTGTGATGTGGTGCTAAGAACACAATGGCTAAGGACGTTAGGGCCAATTCAATGGGATTTTGACAAGTTGCTTATGAAGTTTTCTAAGGGAAATAAATAAGTTACATTGCGTGGCATTACGAATACAAGCCATGATGTTGTTACTTCTCCACCTGTGACTCGGATAACCAAATCTCAACATGGTGTAATTCTATAACTTATGAGCAGTGATGTTACAAACGTGCAAAGTGCAAACTGACTCAACTCCCACTCAAATTCAACAATTCATTAAGAAATATCCTCATGTGCTCACTAAACCTATAAGACTGCCTCCACAAAGAAGCCATGATCACTGAATTCCTTTACTACCAAATCATAAACTCACAGCTCTCGTACCTTACCATTATCTCTACTTCTAAAAAAATGAAATTGAAAGATTGGTCAAAGAGATGCTAGCTGCCATAATTATTTGCCCTAGAACAAGCCCATATTCATCTCCAGTATTACTTGTCAAAAAACATAACGGATCATGGAGAATATGTGTGGACTATCGAGCATTAAATAAAATTACAGTTAAAGACAAATTGCCCATACGTGTGATCGATGAATTATTATATGAATTGGTCGGTGCACAATATTTTTCCAAACTGGATTTGAGGTTAGGCTATTACCAAGTTCGCATGCATCCTAACGACATTGAAAAAACAAACTTTCTAACACATCAGGCCACTATGAGTTTCTTATAATGCCTTTTGGGCTCACTAGTGGTCCTTCAACATTTAAGGCACTCATGAATAAGGTATTTCAAGACTATTAACGAAAATTTGTATTAGTAATTTTTTTATGATAAACTTATTTATAGTAAAAATTGGGGTACTCACTTAGAACACTTGAGAGTGGTTTTTGATATTTTACATGCCCACAAGTTTAAAGTAAAGATGGAGAAATGTTAGTTCAGAAAGCAGGAGGTATAATATTTGGGACATTTAATCTCTAAGCAAGAAGTGGCTGTTGATCCTTCAAAAATAGATGCCATGCTTTTCTGGCCTAAACCGAAAAATGTTAAGGTTATGCGTGGTTTCTAGGACTTCCGGGTTATTACCAGAAGTTCATACAAGATTATGCCAAGATTGCAGCTTCCCTTACCAAAATGTTGAAGAAGAATTCCTTTGAATGAAGCAAGGCAGCAGATGAGGCCTTTGAAAGGCTTAAGTCGGCAATGACTAAGGCACCAATATTATCTTTGCTTGACTTCTCAAAAATGTTTATTGTTGAATGTAATGCTTCTGGAATTAGTGTAAGTACAATATTGTTCTAGGACAAACCAATAGCTTTCTTTAGTCAAGCACTTCAAGGAAAAAATCTTCTCCTTTCAATCTATAAGAAAGAAATCCTTACCTTGGTCTTAGTCATTTAGAAATGGAGGCCATACTTGTTAAGAAGAAAATTTTTTATGCGAACTGATCATCACAGCTTGAAGCATCTGTGGACACAAAAAATTAGTTCGACAACTCAGCAGCATTGGTTATATAAACTATTAGGCTATGATTTTCAAGTGGAGTATAAAAGGGGAGGTGAGAACATAGTGGTTGATGCGCTATCTCAAAGGCATGCGGTTGAATACAGTGAAGGCTCATTGTTTGCGCTAACTCAATTGCTGCTGCATTGGTTAGATGCAATCAAAGAGGAAGTAGTTACAAATTCTTCTTTTCAAGCACTATAGGTTTGAATTCAACAAGGTAAGGTTGTTGGACAATAAAAGATTGTTGATAGAATCATCTTGTTTAAAGGGTGCATTTATCTTGTACCTGACTCAAAGCTTACAACTTCAATCATTAATGAATTCCATAGAAGTACCCATGAAGGTTACGTGAAGACACTTCAAAAAATTAAAGCTAGTTTTTTATTGGAAGGAAGTGAGGAAACAAATTAAGGAGGTTATTCGTAGCTGTGATGCATGTCAACGACATAAAGCTGAGCACATGGCACCTGCTGGTTTATTACAGCCACTCTCTATTCCAATGAGGATTTGGGATGATATTTCAATGGACTTTATTGAAAGGCTGTCTTTTTCTTGTGGTAAGACAACTATTCTAGTTGTAGTTAATAGATTATGAAAATATGCTCACTTTATTCATTTTTCTCATCTATATACTAATGTTGGGGTAGCAAAATTATTCTTTGATAATGTGTTTAACCTGGATGGGTTACCAAAATCTACTGTATATGATCGGGATCCAACATTCACAAGTGCCTTTTGGAGAAACTGGTTTTGTTTGAATAGAACGTCATTCAATTTCAGTTCAAGTTACAATCCTCAAACTAATGGCCAAGGTGAGGTTATAAATCGGACCTTGGAGATGTACCTCAGATGCTTTACCAGTGTAAGACCGAAAGAATGGTTGAGGTAGATAACTTGGGCAGAGTTTTGCTACAATACAAGTTGGCATTCAGTGGTTTAAAAAACACCTTTGAAATTGTTTATAGCCGAGAACCTCCGAAGTTGATTGATTATATTCCAGGAATAGCAAGGCTAGAAGTTGTGGAGCTAGAGTAAGTTGCTCAAGATCATGTCCTTAAAGAGGTTTGTGATTGTATCCTCCAGGCACAATCGCAAATGAAGAAGTTGTATGATTCAAAGCATAGAGAACAAGAGGTTTTAGTGAGTGATTTTATTTGAAGTGAACGAGAAGATTGAAAAGGCGGCTTATTGTTTGAAGTTGCCTCCAAATCCCAAGCTCCATCCAGTTTTTCATGTCTCGCAGTTGAAAAAGAAAATTGGTGAGGGTCAACCAATGTTGCCAACTGTACCTAACGTTAATGAAGATGACTTGGTGGTACCAACTCTTCTTGCAATTCTAGTTCAACGTACTTGCGAGAAGAAAAAAGAGGTGTTAGTTCATTGGAAGGACTAATCTCCATCTAAGGCAACATGGAAACTTACTGAAGAATTTTGTGCTTGCTATCCTGACTTTAGTTTCGTGGATGAAGTTGTTGCTTAAGGGGAATGGAGATGTTGCAAGCAAGTAGGAATTGATTGAGGCACGTGCAAAGCAACTAACTATCTAGAACTATGCAGTTTAGTGGGCAATAATGTGAAAACTAAGTCAATTTTATTTTAAAATTTATTTAGAGCGTGTAGTGGGTGAGAGCGAGTTCAAAGCTTTTCTATTTATTTTGGGTATTATTTCCTTGTCTTTTAGGATTCAGTTAGCAAATTCTTGTATTTAAAATTCAATTATTTATTGAATAAAGGAGGGAAAAAGAATTCAGAATAACAATTTGAGCTTTTAAGGAGGAAATTGACCTCTCAAAGTGTCATTACTCTTTATTTTCTTTTCTTTAAAGAAATAAACTCCACACATTACATGAGGTAATAGTAACAGTTTACTTGCTCATTTAAAGTTGGAAATTGACAGTTGACACTATTGATCAGATCGTGATGAACAACCTTTGTCGATCGGGTTCTATTATCCATTAAAGTTGATATTATCCTGATAGGTCGATCTTCCTATAGTAGAAAATACTAGTGCCAACTAAGATTGTAATAGACATTGCTTGTGCAAAAAGCTATTGTGCAAGTAAAATTGTAAGAGAGTTATTTTAGAAATGAGCCCTAATAGTGGGTTATTCATTTTAATTTTATAAAGATGTCGTACAAACGAAGCAAGGGTGTGTTTAGTGCATAACTTCCAATTCTTGAATTGTATTGAGAAACCACACTGATTCAAGATCATCCAGTGTTTCGTAAGTTAATACAACTACAGTTGTCGATAACTTAATTAAGGTAGCGTTTATATTTTGTATTGAAGTAGGAATCATGAGAAGTGAAAATATTGGAATTGGGAGTGTGTAGTAGGAGTAGGAGCAAGTTGTTTACTTATACTGAAATGAGAGTGTGGAATTGAAGTGAGAATCTAATTTATGTGTTTACTTTGTTTTGGATTAAAAGTAAATAATTTCAAAGTATAATTTTTCTTTTATTTAAAGAATTGTAGTTTTTAATTACAAAATTAATACAAAAATATATTTGAAAAATAAAATATTTATTTTCTTATACTTGTAAATTAATAATAATTATTAATATTTTTAATTATGTAAATTATAATTCTTTATTAATTTTTATTTTAATTATGTAAATAAAAAATATTGATAAAAACAACATAAATGAAACATTATTATTGATAATATACTACAAAGTTAACATTTTTCTTAGAATAAACTATTTATTATTATTAATTATAAATAAATACAAAAATATTATGTTTTCAAATAAAGATAGCATATAGTAATATTATTAATTCTCTATGAATATAATGATATTTTATTTAATAAGTTTAATACTATTAAATAATATAATAATATTATTTAAATAAATATAATATAATATTATTTTATTTTAATAAATATAAATTATATTATATTAATTAAAAAAAAAAAAAAGATCGGAGTGAATTTCACTTTTACCTCTCCTAGGAAAGTGAAAATTCTACTTCACTCTCTAAAAGTGAGTCAACTCACCTGAGGAGAACCGCCACTCCCCCTTTAATTGATTGCCCAATGCCTTTTTATTTTCTTTGTTTCTTTTAATCCCTGGTGCTGTCCTGCTATGCGACTAGAAAGATCTAAAAAGAGCCCTATGTAAATCAATTTGCCCGCCAAAGAAACCTCGAAACGCTCACTCGCTCACTCGCTCGCTACCTCTTTCTCTCTCTCCCCCTAATTCTTGTGTCTTTTTTATTCTCTCTACTAATTTGCGGAAATGAGTACTATGAAATTTTGCCGGGAATGGTCAGTTTTGCATATACACTTTCTCATACATTATTTATTTGTTCTTTTTTCTTGAATGTAAAATAATAATAATAATAATAATTTGATAATTGTGAATTTCAGCAACAACATTTTGTACCCAAAAGAAGACAAGGAGCAAAAGATCCTCCTTTATGCTTGCCGCAACTGCGATCACCAGGCAACTGCTATTTTTTATTTGTTCTCTAATTCTCTCTTTTTTTATTTTAATTAGTGTTGAACCCATTAATATTACGAACCCTAATAATTTTATGTTGCTCTATTTTTATTTTGTTGGTGACTTAGCATAGTGTTTTAAAAAGTTCAATATGTGGTTGCATGCTTTGGTTTATATTAATGTTAGAGGATGTTTTTTATTGCATGTTCAGAAGGGGGCAATTTAACCCGCTATCTGTTGATTGTTGTTGTCTAATAGCAATTTTGTTTGGGAAAGCGTTTCCTTCTGTGGGGGTTTTCAAAGTTTTCTTCTTTCTTTTTGTATTTATTTTTACCCTTTTTATTCATTTTGTTAATTTGGTCAAGGGCAAGTGCCAAGTAGTCATTCAGTATTAACTGCACAATTTTAATAAAATTTTAGCATATTTCCAGATACTGTATGTTCTTTGATAAATTTAACCATGGGTGGTGCTACAAGTAATCTGCTCATTATTGACTGTAAGTGATAGGATGGTTGCTGGTGTGTTTTTTTCCTAATTTGTAGGGCTTTCCAATTCTGTGCAGGAGGTTGCTGACAATAACTGCGTCTATAGGAACGAGGTACATCACTCTGTTGGTGAGCGCACTCAAGTTTTGCAGGATGTGGCTGCGGATCCAACTCTTCCTCGAACTAAAACTGTTCGTTGTGTAAAATGCCAGCATGGCGAAGCCGTGTTTTTCCAGGTCGAGTTCCAATTTCATTATTTTTTTTTTTTTATGTTCTTATTGATGGTTGATTTTAAGTGCTTGATGAAGCCATTGTGGTTCATAAGCTTTTCCATTTTCTATTTCTGGTCAGTTAGATTAGTGCTTGGGCTCCAATGTGCTTGTAGTTCTATTTCTTTGATATATTTTTGAGGAAAAGTACGCTTTTGATCACTTGCCAGGTTTTAGTAATTGAAACAACGAATGTTCATTATGTGCAAATAGCTATTGGAGCTCTTGATTTGACCCTTGAATGCATCATATAGTGTGCTGCTCTATCTTTTGCTCCCATTTTTATGTGCAAGTTCTGTTACGCTTAGCTGAAGAATGGTTGTTTTCCCTTGAATTATTTTAGAAGGAAACAATATGTACTTTAGCACTTCTTCCCCCCAGGTGTTATTATAATACATTCTAACTACAAAGTTGTTAGTTGCCTACCTTTTGATGTTGTTTGATGCTTGATTTGTTTCTACAGCTAAAATTTGTTCTGTTGGAAAAGTATTTCAAAATCTCTGTATAGTTATATCAATCCATACGAATGCTTTTATTGGATTGGTGTGTGCTTCTACCGCTGGTTTTTTCAAGCTCGTAGGAAACCAGACAATTCGTACTGTCTGTGTAATTTTGAAATAAAGTTGGAAAAATCTTCTTTCCATTCTGTTTTCTTGTCCTCAAACAATTGTTATTGCTCAATTTTTATATTTGTATAGCCATTCCCCATGGACCTTTGAGTTCAGTGTCAGCATTTACTCTAACCCTTTTGCTAATACCATATATTTTGGGCATAACTCATGCAGGCAACTTCTAGGGGGGAGGAGGGTATGACACTGTTCTTTGTCTGCTGTAATCCTAACTGTGGCCACCGTTGGAGAGAATAAGGTTTAATTGCTCCCATTCCAGACTTGCATTAATGGATGCATTGTGTGAACAGTCAATGAAACCATTTTGCTCTAGGATTAGATTTCCGTGAACTCTCTCTCTCCCTAGTTGTCACCAATGGTTTAATTATCAGTGTTATTTCAGTGACCCTCTCCCGCCCATGTTACTGATGGTTTAATTATTAGTGTCATTTTCACCGCATTATGAACAAAATTGACAATCAAACCCCCTTTCGTTTTCATAATGAAGCAATGAGCAGAGTAGCTCCATGTCGAGACAAATATGTTGACTATTTTCATTTTACTTAGTTATCAATGAAGGTGGTAACGTTTTGGTGAGATGTCTATCTGTTCTGTACAACAATAAATTTTCCGGTGGAAAAAATTTCCCACAAGCAGCTAATTTCTACCAAAAACTTTCTACCCTCTAAGATAGAATCCACCTGAGTACTAACCAATTCCCAAAATTGGATTGATCGAGCCTCAAGAATAAATAAAAGAAAAATATTATCTACAACAGATACTGGGGAAAATGCCCAGGTGGGGTAAAGGATTGTGTCTCATCAGTGGCCAATTTCATGTAACTCGGGCTTGTAAAGATGATACCGTCCGTGTGAACCAGTCAGAAAGGCGTTTTATTTTCGTTGAAAGGTCAGTGTTCCTCCCAAAGTAAGATTCTGCATTGGAGAGCATAACAGCAATGTCATGTTTCGCTGCCTCCAAACCTCTATAATAGTTGTTCTCTAACCTGGACTGGATCACGTCAAGAGATAATGGAACAGGAAACCTGCAAATATTTTTGTCAGAACACCATGGCCAGACTCTTCTATAAGAAATGTGATGATATTTTAATTCAGAGAGCATGCATATTCATGCATTATTGTCTACTGACTACTAGAGCCATTCATCAACATTACCTGTTCGTAAAGTTGGTCTTCTGTGAGACTTGCTTCAATTTTTGAACTCCATATTGATCCTAAAACATCCACAGCAAAATTTAGACAAATCTTCACTATACCTTCATCAAATAGGGCCACACACGCGTGTGTGGACGCACACAGACAAAATTTGATTGATACCTGGACTCTATTGGCAGACTGCTCCAATTTGGCAAAGGCAGACAACAGCTTATTTCTGTTATCATCGTCAATACGAGGTTGCTCCCACTGAGTATCAGAATCAAAAAGCTCCCAAGGACTGTGTAGATGTGTTTCTGTGGGCTCAGTCTTGTACTGGACAGTATACCTTTCCCAAGGACTGTCGAGAAATTCAGAAGATTTGGGCTTGACAGACAGAACTCGGCCATCCCACCAACTACCATCTTCATCACTCTCATTTTTCCACCAGACTTTGCACTTATCCCTGCATGTCCAATTTCTCTGAATAGCAGCATCAAACCGAGTTCTTTCAACAAGGAAGTCGGGGAAACCAGTCACTTCAGGCAAAGTAAGTCTGAATGTCATATTGTACACACTGGAAGTAGGGTCTATAAATTTGAGTGTCATTTTGCAACAGCTATCTCCAGACCCTGAAGCAGTGGCATATTCAAGACTTTCAACTTTACAAAATTCAACTGCTCTTATGTTTCCCTTTACTGTTATCCAAGGGCCCACTTCTCTCGAGCCACTATAATTTATATACTCTTGATGCCCCTGAAAATTAGATTATGAAGCACAAACTATATAAGTATAAACACAAGGAAAAAAACAGTAAGTTTATTATGGATACCCAACTCACCTGTCTTAAATATACAACTTCATCCCCTAACTGGGGAATATAACGGGAACCTTCCTCATGTGTTGACAACAATAACCACGATCCTTTTCTCGATGATTGATGTGTCTTCCGCCTATCTATAGGACTTGACTCACAGAATAAATAACTGCTTCTTCGGTTTCTTGTGGACCTCAATCCAACTGTCATCTTTGAACTTGATCCCCATTCTTCATGTGGAAGTTGACATCTGTTTATAGATCTATTATGGCCACTATACATATCTTCTGGTTGATTATGTTGTTCCGACCTCAGATTAGAACTGACATTATCTGGGTCACGTGTAGTTGTCTTCAGACCCATGGATCGTGTCCTACGAGAACCATCAGTTGTGCTTTCATTGAAATTATTGTTGTTAGCATTTAAAGTGCTTTCTCGGACACCACTACCATCACCTTCTGAATTAGTCCTATCCCGATTTGTCTTTGACCTTCTATAGACAACATTAAACATCTTTCTTGAATGTGAATGTGACCCCAAAGGGTCATGAGAAGTAGAAGTGGAATCAATCTGAGCATCCAATCGCTGAGATCCATCAGCCCCATGGTCCGAACTAGTCCTATTTGTTCCAGCAGACTCCAGGACTTCTGGAACTGAATTGGGTTTAATGTCCAAAGAGCTGCTGTGCAATGCATCACATCCATTGTTTTGATTTTCTACATAAAGATTAGGACCATCAGCATCCCTTAAAATCCTCCTCGATCTAATTCTCAATTTGGTTGAGATTGGTGTGAGGATCTCTTTCAGTTCAGAAGGCTGGTTAGGCCCATTCTGAAGGTGATTGGGATAAGGAGTTGTGTTCTCATCAGTTGTGTTCACACATTCTGATTCATCATAGTAGTTTAACTCACCAAAACCCGATTGCTGCTCTTTGCAACTAGCATCGCCGCGATATACATCATTGTTCTCACTGCCAAGATTTTTCACATTCTTTAAAGGCACTTCATCTGTATTGTCCCCACAGTTTGTTATTTCTTCACCACAAGATATGTCAATTCCATCTTTTTCAGGCTTTACATGTCCGTTAACTTCACTTTCTTTCTCTTTATGATCATCAAGACATATGCCGGACCCATTATTTGCATCCAATGGCATCATTTCTTCTATTTTCAAACGTTTTGAAGAGCGAACTCTGACTCCCCCCCATCTAATTTTCCCATCTTTGTATCCATTGGACAGGTTTAAATAATCTTCAAGCTTGTCAAATTGCCCTCTCCCTCTTCTTTCCATCAGGCTGCAGTTTGCATCAACAGAACTGCAGTTGTGGCCAACGGACCTTACATGATTACCATTGCCTTCAGCTGCTCCCCGACAAGCCTCAGATGATGTGCCTATTACATTGACAAGCTGGTTACATTTATCTGATGTTCTCTCCAGTGGCTCATGCTTATTTGAATCACGAACAGGCAATTTTAGAACCAATCTCCGGATTCCAGCATTCACATGAGATTCAGGGGTATTAAGTTTAGTCACATCCTCTGAATCATCCAAAGAAATTCCTTTCCCCTTTGCATGCTTCCTTTGCTCATTTAACAAAGATCTACCAGATTCCTCACTCTCAATACATGAATCTTGCAGATCACTTTCAGTCTCCGATAATTCACCTTCTGAACCATCCTCATCTTCTCCATCCGTAGATGCTCCTGTAATTTTAGAAAAGAACGAGCGAGCATTGCGTGCAGCAGCTCTTTGAGGTCTCAATGACTTGGATGTGGAAGACTTCCCCCTTGAAGATTTTTGTCTATTTCCTGATTTCCTAGTTCGCTTATTTCCAGATGCAGCATTACCATCAGATTCATCCAAATTCCTCCTTTTAACACGCCTCCCAGACGAAGTCATAATCTCAACCTGAAAAGCATATTAAATATCACATCAAGCAAGTCCAAATGAGAAAAAAATTAAACAAAATATGTAGAGAACACTTACTTCAGCCTTTTGTTTTTTCCTTTTTGATCTACGAAGACCATCCATAGGATTTTCCCCATCCTCACTGTCTTCTGCACTGCATTCTGAATCACCAGAGGAAGTAGAACTTAGACTTCCTTTCTCCTCCCCAGTAGAATACTCTTCAGCAACATTGTACTCTGAATCATTATCATCACTTTGCAGTTCATTCACTGGTTCCCAATCCATTACATCAATAAATTGTGGCAGTGGATCAATCATTACATCCAAGTCTGCCAATGGCTGCAATTGGTAACCCTGGTCTAGACTGAAGTCTGGCCCCACAGCAAGTTTTAGTGAAGAAGGACGCCATTCAATACCCAGAGCTCCCAACCGTCTTTGCTGGTACATGGTCTGATAGGGTTCTGGGTATGGAATCATGGCTAGAATTTCCCACAAAAACAGCGCTTAAGAAAAAGAGACTGGAAAAAAATAAAGCCTCTAAATATCCTAACCTAATTAGATCATTGCAAGTAGAGATAAACCTGAGTCACAAAGAGGATCCTGCAGATTCCGCCGGTGAGGAGCAAGTTGAGTTTCCTACATCAAACGTTTCCAGTGTTTGAAATCAATAGGTGAATATACAAGTAAAAACTTATAATCTAAGACCTGAGAGTTGTGCCCTAGCAACACATGAAGCTCTGACCATCCATCAGAGAAAAATGAACAAGTGGATCTTGTTGAATTCACTAGAAATTCTTTGATTCCTTCCAGATGCAAATGCTTATGAGATATAAAGAAAATACTCGTCAAAAGGTGTGTGATATAAAGCCAAAGAGTGTGTGTGTGTGTCTTTTCTTTATATATTTTTTAAAAAATGTCCCAACATATAGCTTATAGTCTACTTGCTTGTTTATATCCTCTACTTAAGACTCTTAGTCAAACAGGCCAAATAGATAACAATCATCCCTTATCAGATATAGATCATTCCCTTTTACAAGAAAGTAGGAGGGGGCATACCTATATCCTTCTTTTGTTGCTTTGAAAAATACCTCTATACTTTAATATAGCAAAAGTAACTAAAAGAAATGAGGAAGATTTATCTTGAGTTACGAAATTTACAGTATTATCTTAACCATCTGAATTTCAAATTTCAAAACTCAATTGGAATTCTCTGGGATAACCAAAATATTGTTTAACAAGCATGCTATGCTAACAACAATGATAGATAGCATTTTCTAACAATAGCACAGTCATTCACATGCTCATCTGAAAACATTATACAATTAAAAAGTAAAGCACATAAAGAGAATGAAAAAAAAAATTACCCAAAAATAAAAGGTCAACCAACCTGGTCAAGTACATTTCCATAGGTATCTTGAATAAGGGGGCGATAATCACCAAGAAAAAACTGTTCAAAAAGTCCCACAGCATAAGTATCATAAACAGCCACAGGGTTCCTATTAATGAGCAAAAAATTCACAAAGCACATCCAGTTAACACTTATCTATGGTATCAATTACCTGATCATATTTGGCATCCTTTTGAGACTCCCCTTGGCCAGTGTTTAATATATATAATTGACCAACATCATCTGAAAGTATAATGGAAGTTCCATCCCTATATAATAGCAACAATGATGACTCAATAACTTTATCGCTGCAGGAAACTACAGGAAAATCTCCAAATATTTCAATGTTTTCCAAAAATAATCGCAACGCAATGAGTGGCAGCTGAAAATTTCAAAAGCACATAATCAGGTCCCAGGACATGTAAAAGCATTATCTCAGGGTTTCATTTTTCAGCCAACTCTCTTGCATCCTTAAGAATCAATAAAGCATGAAGCTTAAATGAATAAAGTAAACCAACCAAGAGCGCCTCCTGGTAGTATGCTGGGGTAATTAAAGCTAAAACTAAACCGCTTTGCTAGGTGACTAGAGAATACATGAAGCTTAACAGATGAAACCAATGGATGAAGCTAACCGAAATGTGCTGATTAAATCTATATTATGCTGTCAAAGCAGAGAGTTAGATTTGTTGGAATCGTATCCTTAAGTGCTCCAATTCCACCAAGACTTAAGAAGCAAACCCAATGCTGTAACTCCCACCTAAAATCAGCTAAATACAGAGAATGGACATTTACAAAGTAAGCACCACCGTTCTGATCACTAATGCAAGCAAAGCAAGGTAGATCATGTGAGTGATGTAGCCTCCTAGTGCAGGAAGCGCCCTTACAACTATGAAATCTCAATTCTCAAGGACAGTGTAAAAACCCAAGTACATAAAAGTATCATGACAAAGAAACCATCAAAGACCAAAATAAAATGAGAAGCATCAATGCAATCAGCATGATGGAGTTTGAATCACTTACGGTGAAAACTTGCCGTCGACCAACCTGAAACGGGAAATTTCATATATCCTGATTGGGATGCCTTCCCAAATCTGAAAAACAAAAAATATAAAATCATCAAGTAAAGTTGACAAAATTAGCAGATCTTCGAAGGACATAAGAAAACTGGATACTCACATCCCACACTATAGTTTTTCCATCATAGCCAGCACTCATAGCTATCCGGGGGTTGAAAGGATGAACATCCAAAACATATGTCTACCAAGATTATAAGTAATATGGTCAGAAACAGCAAAACATGAGAGTCTCCAACTTCATATGTCCTCAAACAGACAAGTGATGACTGATGTGTGCAACCAAAAGATGGTAAGTGGTAGAAGCAAACAAAAACTAATCTAGTCTTAAAGCAGACAACTAGACCTTAAATTGGGCAACACGATTTCAGGAGAATCTTTGTGAATCAGATGGTATGCATGTTAGAGCTCTAAAAATAGACATACATTTAGCAGGTGATACAACTACAGTTTGGCAGGTAAAAAACACAAGAACCATTGCAATATGTTACTCCTTGCATAAAGTTAACAAGAATGATCAAAAAGATTGTTACCAACACAGACAAACAGGACAGCTTGGAAAAGTAATGCTTGACAAACAGGATTCAACATCAAGATGAAGTGAATTAAATAAATAAGACATCTGTCAGTCCACAACAAAGAACCAACCAAGGCAAGACACAAGGAACACCTGATGGCATATTGGTAAGACATTGATCATGGCATTTGAGACATAAGGTAAAACGTCCAACTAATGCAGGTGGAAAAAATAGACCAAATATGCCATGTTTGATCACAATCATATTGCATTATGTAAATAAGAAGCCCAGAGATTACTAAATGCATTAGAAACACAAGCCCAATTTAGACCACTTACAGATTCAGTATGACCAGTCAAAGAATGTACTATGCTACCATCAGCGGCATTCCAAACACAGATTCGGCAATCTGCAGTCCAATCAACATATCATCATTATCTCGTCAAAGTTAAAAGCTTATGCCCTCAACAAAGCAAAGCAGAGAGCACAATCTTGATTAATCCAATTTCAAAGAATTTTAGCAGGGCTCAGCATAGAGAATTTAAAAACAATTCTGGATATTGTCAAATTATACAAGCATCAAATGAACAAAATCAAATCATCAATATATGAACGCAGAACAGAGTGCTTTGAACAAACCTGCAAACCAGGACTTCAAATATTTTATAGGACAAAAATCTTTAGAAATGAACGGCTGATTAGTACCTTGTAATGATAAATTCATGCCTTAATATCCCACCAATTATGCCAACAATCTTAAAACAGACTGTTACTTTAGTACGTCAATATCAATCCATCTATAAACAAAGTCATTCACAAGGAGTCAAACGAGTTGCTCTTGCTAAGAGATTCTCATTCTGCTGATTATGAGACGGAATCACAAATGAGGCACTCCACTCAGCTATGTATCAACTTAAAATCTTTATTTGTTCCGCCTTTTAATTCTGCAAATAAAATGAATCTCTTTTACTAATTTAGAAGCAAAAAGGAGTACCCATGATAGCAGCAAGAACAAAGCGGTTGTCTAGGCTCCACACAATCATATTTACACCACGAGGAGTTGGAAGAATTCTTTGACGAGGTCCCCCTCGTAGAGGTTGAGGAGGCATAGGAGGAGGAGGAACTTTGAGATGATAAGCTTGCGTCCAGCGGGCAGCTTTTGGCTGACAGTAATTACAAAAAGGTATCAAGTTTCACTTAAGTCAAAAAATCAATACCCCAAGTTAATTAATCTGAAATTGAACTTCAAAGGATTGATAAGGCTAGGAGCTGACGATTACTGCCTCATGAGAAAGCTTATTTTGTAAAAGTGGGTGGGTAGACAAAGGTAATTGGAAAATGACTTCACAGATAACTTACATGTGATCTACGTGATCTCGGGATCCAAATAATTGCACTCCCATCGCGAGAACAGGTAACTATGTTGTCATGACAAAACCTGAAATATGCCAGGACATGTATAAGCATTCAATAGATAATGTCAAAAGTAAATGATAAACAAATATTTTTCTAATTGATGTGGTACAAAACAAACCAAGGTACCCAAAATTTCCAGCTTTTTCAATAAAGAATAGCACGTACGCATACCAAGAATTTTTGAACTTGGGAGTACTGTCTTCCTTTGAGCTGTCAGCCAAAGAAAATCTTGATGCCACAGCACAACCACTGCAGGATAAGGTAGTATCACATTGTCAATCAACATATCAGATCTTACTAGCAATTTTAAACAATGTAGAAGAAAAAAACAACCTGAATTGGACATAATTGACGTCATTCTCATGCCCAGAGAGCACATCTATCTCATGATTTGGTTGGTCTGAATCATCCGTATTTGGTTTACAAGCATTCCAGACCTGCAAATAACCAACAGCTATTACTGAAGATATTGTAGATTTATGCTGAACTTTGTTCTGACAACTAATAAAGCGAGAAAATATTGTAAAAACCTTCGTAATTACTGAGTAAATATTATAAAAACCTTCATAATTACCAAGTAGAATGCAAAGCATGAGAATGACAGGCAGATGCAAGCAACACAACTAGTAAATAACATCATTAAATGTACCCTAGCAAGAGTGTCCGAGCTACCAGTAACAAAGACAGTCCCATTAGCATTAAATGCACAACAGAAAATTTGATGGCTTTGTGGACCAGCACTTGAGGATGGAGCCATGTTCTTCCCTACAGGCATCAATTGAATATATTAAAAGTCCTTTTCATCAATAATTCAGTTAATATATAAATTGTTTTATGCAAAGCAACAGACCAGCCACTGCATCTGATGGCCTTGGTATGTATATTCGTGGAGTAAACTGGGAATATCTAGCATCCCATATCCTACATGTTCCATCATCAGATGACCTGCACAGGATTAGGAAGCACTAGGAAAATAAGTGAAAAAAGGAAAAAGTTATAAGTGCACAACCTGTCATCAGCAAGAAGTATCTCAAAGAGCTAACAAATTTATGTAAACAAGGTCCATAATAGGCATGAAATCTCTATACTTCAAATTAAATTTAAATGTCAAACTAGCAGAAAACAAACAGATAAGATTTCTTTATCACATAATCAACCAGGGCACCAAAAAAACAGGAAAAAAAACACATTTTCACCGGAAATGCAACTAGAAAGATTAATAAAAACCACTGTACATGATGTATCCCTTATGGTGTCTGGAAAATTTAAATGAAACGAGAAAATAATTAAAGCCAAAAGCATGTAGAATGTAGGGGTGAAAAAAAAAAGAAAGATTAACTTGTTTTAACAGGTGACCAAAAAGGGATTTGATGTAACAACCAGAATATTGAACATTAACAAGGATACATGTTGACAACATAGCAAAGAGAAACAAAAGCACAAAATTAAAATATAAAGATTGAAATTCCCTTTAACCCAGTAGAATAAGAATCATCTCTGACACATGCATACTTAGAAACCTGCAGAGTAAGGGAGATTTCATGAACTGAAAGCAACAGCTTTGATCTTTTCTAAAGTAAACTTATACCCCATAATGGCTATTCTCATACAGATAAGGATATGCAATCAGTAATAGAGCAAAGCAAATCAATTTTTAGACTTAAGACCAAAATAGATGCACAACAAATGAGTCACTTCAATCAGACAGAAGAGAACATTTTAATGAGTTAATTAGCAACCTCACATAAAAATTGGAAAAAAAAAACAACGAATCAGGAATTAGCCTTACGATAAAAGCTGGTATATGGAGCCTGGCCTGGGACTAAAAGCAATGGCAGTAACAGCTGCAGTGTGACCACGCAGCACTGAGATCGGTAGCCCATCCGGCAAACGCCACTATTATAACAGGAAAGAGTTATCAAAACTGAAAATTTCCAAAGAAAGAAAATAGAGAAAACTGCATTCATATACAATGCAATAAAGGAATCTTACAACACGAATAATACAGTCATTTGAAGAGGATGCCACCAACGCATTGTTGGAACTCACAGCCAAATCTGTAATGTCACCCTTTCCAGCAGAAGGAGATGTGATAGAGTGAAGAAAAAAATCAATTAACAGTATATAAGTTTAATTTATAAAACGTCTAAACTCACTTCATGTCCACGACAGCTGGCCAAGCAATATGCAGTCTCCATGGACCATATTTTTACAAGGCGGTCATCTGAACCAGTAATAACATATCTGCCCGAGCGATCAAAAATTGCTGTAAAATATAAATTAAGGCAAGAGAACTTAGATATAAATCCGTGGTATGATTAAACTAAAATCATGTCAGAAGCTAATGCAAGAAAATTATTGGGTGACTAGACACAATAATCTAGTGTCAACTGAGTTAAATAGCCAAAGTCACACAGATGGACTTTAACTTGGAACAAAACTTTTCTTCCCCTTCAAAATCAGAAAACAATGGCTGGCAGCCCCAATAACTGTACAAATATTCGAATGCCAATCATAAATTTGATCCAGATCATGTATGTGGATGGGCAGAAATTATGCCATAATGTCGATCATCACAAGAAATAATTAACCACAGAAAAAAGTTGAGGGGCCACAGTTGCAGGATTAAGCATGAACCCGAAGGCTACTAACAACTACTGTATTTCTGCAATTTGCTAAGTAAGTCAATAAATTCATAATAACAGGTACTGCAACATGGTCTAGCAATTTCCTATTCCTAAGAAAGCTTTAGAAAACTTCTGCATGCAAATATGTTACACATATTTTTTATGTCATCATTCTGATTATTGAAGAGCCTACATGCAAGCAAAGTTTAAAAAGAGAATAAAGAATAAAGGACTACTAGATTCAAATGTATCAATATTCACAGACTGCATATGTAATGAATAAAAGCATACCACAATAGACAGCATTCCGGTGGCCCCGTACCCTCTTTATATTTTGCATCTTCTGCACCATGGTTGATGGTTTTGCAATGGCATAACAAGCAGCACGAATAGATGGTGCACGATGATGCCTTGTGAAACCACCCCCAATTTCCCTCAAACCAAGCCCACGAACCTGATCAGCGTGCATATGGGGCCAACGCATGTGGGCAGGGGGGTGATTAATTTCATTCTGTCCCTTATCCCTATCATCTGAAAAGCAGAAAAGATCCAGAGTACATACATAGAGAAATCAGCCCTTGCCAATAGTTCTGTTTCTTAGTTCAATAGAAATGGCATTCAAACCCCACAAAAAGAAAAGAAAGAATAAAGAACAGAAACTCTAAAATCACCTAATAAATTTCATATCAAACAGAGGACAAATAGCTACTTCGTCAGCTAAAATTTGAAAAAATTAATATAAAAATGAAAGTTCTTGACTGTTAAACCTATTGCATGAAAATATATAAAAAGGGCCCAAAGCCTAAATAAAAGTCACCTACAGCTCAGAAGTGAAAACGATCCCCTTCCCAGAAGAGTAGGAACATCAGCTGCATTAGGGGCATCTCCACCAATCATGGCTCGTGATGGAGAGGACGTATTTATTATCAACTGCTTTAATAGCTTTACCAAATGATCTTTTTCAATGTGAGGATACCTGAAGAGTACAAATGATGAAACCTAATAAACCAAACATTGTATGAAAAATCATGTAACATTAAACTGATCCTGTGTTTGCCGCTCTAACAACATAAAAGCTGTTCTAGGAATGGTGACATAAAGCATATGAAGGAGACTATTGACATAACCAAAACTATAATCTTATAATTAAGACAATATTGATTGAAGTTAACACATACATACACATAAGCTAAAACAAGACAAAAAGCATATCGTGTACCTTTCCACCAACTTATTGTAACTTAATGGGAATGACACGCCGTCATCATTTTCATCCCCACTAGGCAACCCACTCCTTGAATACCAAGCATGATATCTTCGAGGTAGAAGCTGATGTTCAAGAAGTTCGTTCCAAAACTGTCCATAAGTTCTGTGACATGGCCCGGTTGAAAGGAAATGCATAATCAAAAAATAAACTTCTCTGAGGTCAATATCCACGTCAAGCTCCGCAGGTTGGCTTGTGTCAGAACCTGCAAGCTGAGCATTCCCATGCACCTTACTAGAAAAATTTAAAGATTTCATTGTTCCAGAAGGTGCGTCAGCGGAAGGAATGTACTTCCGAAGAGCCATATCTATTCCTGTAAATTTAACAAGCAAAATGAAGAGGGAAAAAGAAAGTAAGAACAATTTAGTTTACAATCATTAGTAGTGCATAAGCAGTAACACTATAACCTAATGAAGAAGTTAAGAACCTAAGGACTAAGATCTTAAAAACCCTAAATAAAACATGAGCAATTGATAAACAAATGTTAGGTAAATTCACAATGCGTTAACAAACTTGCACAAAATCCTAAGCTATCTACATCAAAACTCAACCAATCAATTCACCCTAATCAAATATGCAGTCAATTGGTACAAAAAATACTAAATTAAACACCTTTGCAGTGAGTCAAATACAAATTAACCAGATGGACTGTCCCAACATAGTTGAAATTTTCTTCTACACTTTTGTTGAAACCATGAACTGACAAATTCCATAAATGCCACTCGTCTCTGCAATCAAAACACGAAACCCTAAATTCACATTCTATGCACTTGCTACTACCACAAACTAATCAAATATACATAAAATTGAACCGAATTAACACAATTTAGGATCCAATACACAGAAGCCCTAGAAAAATAAATGAAATAAACAATTTAACATTATGAATTAAATAATTACCAGCAGTAGAGTTGATTTAAATGCAAAACGCTGCGTTTCAGCAAGTATCACAACATTTTGGTCATTATTATTATTATTATTTTTTTATTATTCACACTTCGGTTTCGCGAGGTAATGGAGATCGAGTCGACGGTGAATGGAATTGGAGAGTGCGAAACACCCGCCGGAAAAGGAATTTTAGATTCTAAAAGGGAGCTCTGAGTGTCTCTGTTGAGGCTTTTGTGTTTGTTTGTTATTGTGAGAAGAGAAGAAACAGAGAGACTGAAGAAGAAAAAGAAGAAAAAGAATAAAAAGAATAAAAAGAAGCAGGAACGAGGTTGAACGAAGCCGTTTTATATATATCTTTGCGACGCCAACTCTTCGTCGAAAGATGCTTTAAAGGGGGGGAAAAAATAAAAATAAAATAAATAAATGGAAAAATTGGATTATCTGGAGGCTGTGTTCCGCGCTCTAACTATGACGCGTGGTAAGTTCGAGCTGTTCCACACGACGGCGTGTCGTTTTGATATTGAGCCCGTGAGCCTGCTCGTTTTTCTAGGCCTATGGTATTGGTACGTTGGCAGTACTTGAATTCGAAGATACCATGTTTTGGAAACGAGATATGGGCCCACAGTGGCCCAACTACGGACCCAATTATTCATCATAGGCTCAATTTTCTCATTCCTATCTTATTGGATCTCGCGGAAAAAACTTTTAAAAGCTAATTACAGTATTTATATTTTAAAAATTACTTTAAATATGTTATTATTTTATATATCAATATTATCCATCGACTACCTTTTTTTTCAGACTTTTTAAAAAATACATAATTTTTTTATTTTTTTTCTGAATTTCACCTGAAATTACATTTTTTTGTACTTTTTCACTTCCGTCTATTAACCGTTAAGATTCAATTAATTTTTTTAATAAAATGATTGTTTTGCCTTCCAAATGTAAAATTATAATTTTATCCTACAGTATTAATTTTGGGGGCAAAGTCGTTGTTTTATTAAGAAAGCTAATGGAATCTTAATGGTCAAAAGACGGAAGTAGAAAAGTGCAAAAAAATATAACTTTATGTGGAATTTAGCCAAAAAATGAAAGAATTGTATATTTTTGAAAAAGTTGAAAAAAAGATGTGGACAATAGATAATTTTCCTTTTACATACTCATATATTAATTTTAAAAATTAAGTTTTATTTTGTATACTATTTAAAATTTCAAAAAGACCCTTAGTCAAATTATTTAAATTTAATTAATTTTATCTATTTAAAATATTAATAAAGCTTTTAATACACTCAGTTTCAAGAGATGTAACAAGTTTTTATATAAATATTATCAAGTCAAGTTGTAAACAAATTATTTAACAAAATTTTTTTGTTAATTTATTTATTTATTTATTTTTGTTCAATATTAGATTTTACATCTAAAATAACTTGCAATAAAGAAACAATAAGAAGAAATATTCCATAAATACTAAAAAAAAATGAGAAGAAGAAGAAAAATAAGAGGTCAAAAGCAAAAACAAAAAAAAAAATGGATGCTTTTATAGTATTTTGTTTACTTTATGTTTTAAAAATTTTTTAAAAAAAATAATGAGTGCAGAAATTTATTTTATTTATGGAAAAACCAAAATAAAAATTTTGATTTCATCATTATTTACCTAAGTATTTATTAAGATGTTAGAAATAAAAGTTTAGGCTTCGAAGCATTTGAATAATGAGTGTGCTATATGAGTGTTCAAAGTAATTATATACTATTGATTAATAGTTATTTACATGATGGATATTTTGTAATAAATTTTTAATTAAAATTAAAGTGTTTAGAGTAATCTTTAAAGTACAAATAACATCACTCAAATAATTATTGTTAGAATGTTAATAATAAAAAAATACTTTTGAAATTGTAAATATAATTTTTTTAATAGGGATAAAATATGGTGTTAAGAAATTATAAGGACCAAATATTAAAAAAAGAGGAATGATTGTATTATTTTCCTAGGAAAAGTGATTTTTTCTTAATTATTTGAAAATTACATTCATATATTAAAAGATGCGGGTTCGACTCCCGCTATCTGCTTAGGTCAAGTAATGTACATATATGTGTGTATATGCTTAGGGAATTAACCTTACAGCAACTCAATCACATGTCCGCACATACAAGTGGGTTAAAACCCAATTTTATTTTTATGCATTTGGTTTTTTAAAAGTCGTTCTTAAATTACAAAGCCGCATTAAATAATTTTACCATCAACTTGCAACCAATCAAAGCAAACAAACCAATTTCCTTGCTAGTCTTACGTGTTACAAAATGGTATAAAATGAAGCTTCATTATTCATATAAGGATAAGGGCAATTGATGGTTATATTTCGACTTCAGTGTTAATTTAATTCATACATTTTAAAATATATTTTAAAACATGTATGTAGTTAAACATGTTACATTCTTATTTTTATTTTTTGAACTTTTGCAATAATACTCTTACAACAATATTATTGACATTAATTAATTTATCTATAAAATAATTAATTACTAAATTAACCAATAATTATTTATTAGCAAATTAACGATTAAATATTAGTATGAAAAAAAAAAGTAGTATATTTTGTACCCTTGCAACAACCTTACTTATAATATTTATGAATAAATTAATATCAACAAATTTAAAGAAATGTTCAATATCTTACAATAAATCTTACTAATAATTATTTATTAAAAATAATTTTCTAAATTAACCCTAAAAGTAAAATAATAACATAAAAACTTACACTAAATTTGACTTTTAAGTCTAAATCAAATCAAATTTTTTATTAATATTTCCAAAAATATTGTTGCAAAGTATTATTATAAAAAAAAAAAGTAAGAATAAGCATGTAAGACATTAATAAAAGGGGTGTTTTGAGATATTTTTTAAACTCTAAAAATTAAGTAAGCACTTAACTCAAAATATACAAACAAAATGAGCATTTACCCTAACGATAAATATAAATTTACATTCTATGTTTAAAATGACCATATTTTCATTGAAATATGAAATATTAAATACTAGTTTTGAAATAATTGGTTACATCTTCTAATATGTAGACAATTTTTACAAGAGTACTTGTGCACGTGCCAAGTCATAAAAACATATTCAATAGAATTGAGAGAACCAAATAGCTAATCTAGCTAATAAATAAATTTAATCTTGTACCTTAAAGAGTTAATCACTTTTCCATTTTAAAATCAAGAAGAAGGCACAATGGCTTGATAAATTTTGGACTTTCACCCAACAAATTGACTTTCGGTTAAAGCATGCAAAATTAAGCAAAGGCCGGCCGAAAATATATGGATAGTGCTTAAATTTTATTGAATATAAATTTTAAATAATAATTTTGTCAAGATATGATAAATTTTTATTATATAAGTGAAAAATCATATCAGCATAACTTAAAAACTACAGTAGCTAGTGTTTACCAAACACTTTAGTGCTGTTGCTTTTAAGGTACAACTGTCCAACCTCAGCCCCAAATGCACCCTATGTTCAATATTCATCATAAGATGTTTAAAACATTTCGCATTACAACTGTATACAAAAATAGAAGCGCATTTTGTAGTATGTTCTCAAATATATTTCTTGTATTGAGCAGCTGACAAACAAACGATATATGTATCTTCATACTAAAGTATTTTCTATGACAAGCTCATCTCAATAATCACTTAGATTTCTCTTTTTCAAAATTCATACAAGCTTCGTTGACCTAAAACATGTATATTCAAATTAAAATAGTCTAAAACTCAAAGTTTATATTTAAACAATCTCAAGCTATGACTATTGGGATTCGATACCAAAACTTGAAGTTTATACTTAAAATAATCCCAAACTCTTTCCTCTTTTAAGATCTTGCCTAAAACTCAAAGTTTATACTTAAACATTCCCAAGCTTTTCTCTCTTTTAAGATATTGTCTATAAGTTTATATTTAAATAACTCCAAGCGCTCTTTCCCCTTTTAAGATTTTATTTGAAAGAAATATACAGACAACATAAATATAGAGTTTATATAAATTTATACTTAAACAACCCCAAGTGTTCTTCCCTCTTTTAAGATCTTGTCTAAAAGAAATATACAAACAACACAAATGTGTAGTTTATACTCAAACAATCCCAAACATTTCCCTCTTTACTTATATTTAAACAATCCCAAGCACTTCGTTCTTTTAAGATCTTGCGTTAAATGAAGAAAAAAAATAGACAAAAATAATCTCAAGCACTCAACACTCTCCCCTACTTTAAGATCTTGTCCAAAATTAACGCATCCCAATACAACATGCTTGTGGCTGCTGGGATTCGAGCCCAGGTCTCCACGGCCACAACGTGGAATTCTTACCACTAAACTACAGCCACTTCAATGGCATAATTGTTCTCATTCATATATTTTATCCATGCACCACTGCGTGCCATTTGATATTGTAAATGAGCCTGAAATTGAGAAATATGAGTTCTCTTAGATAAAAATTTTAGAATACATTAAAGTTAATACAACCGATTAATACATGTATGACATATGTATTTAAGTTTTATATAGTTACGAATTGCATGTTGGTTTTTCAAAATAAATGCACATATATTATAATATCATTTATTTCTTATATGGTTAAAATAATATATCAGAGGTATTCTAAAATTTCTTCATCTTTAAATATAATACGAGATGATTACCAATCTCCTTTCTCATTCGAAAACATTTAAACATTTTTATTGTCTCTTCCCTTTTGCAAAGGGAGCATGCAGAAAGAAACACCTACATTACTCGACATGTGTTCTCGGAATTCTTAAATGAGCGTAGTCTTTTCTTTAAACAAGTTGCAATGAAACTGAAGCGGGATTGTGATCATTTTCAAGTCCAAAAACATATTGAGAAGACATCCTTAGCAAATAAAATAAAAAGTGGATGCATGTTAATTAAGCCGATCAGTTTTTGAAACAAATTAAATTCAGGACGACGGCAGAAGATCGATGCATTGCTCACTCAGCTCTTATGTACGCTAGACAACATGTTATTGTTGGTGCTGTTGAGGGGCCGCGGCCTGCCAGCCGAGAATCATAGGTAGCTGTGCGTCCAGGTGGACTGGCACTCGATAACCAGGTCTCTAATCTCCTGGGATTGGGACTGCCGCAATCCAGCCAGATTTTTTTATGGCCTATCGCCCATATATGTTCACCGTCAGGTTTGTAAAATATTAAAGAAGTAGAAAGACCAGGCAAAAAGCATCTAGATTTGAAGTGCTTTGCGCGCGTGACTTCTAGAACACATTGAGATAAAAATCTCAGTCGAATAGCAATACATCCAAATCTAGGAGTAATTTCTCTGTCCTCACGATGCTAAACCGAAACAATATTCACATGTTAAAATTAAATGGACACACATGAAAACCAATTGCCGTCGTGGGAGGACCCTACTAACTGTCCAGTACTCCAGCGTATTCTTAAACTCTCACCAGTGTTTTTGAATAATATTCAGGGAGCTCAAAATTGGGAGGGATTTGAATTGGGAAAGGATCATGATGAGCACCGCACACTCCTGCAGCTTGCACATGTTGTTCTTGACGTGCGTCGTTTTTTTTTTTTGGCCTTTTTTGGCCAGTTTCAGGGATTGACCGGCCGTCGTTGGTTTTAACTTTAGAAAGATCGTTTTGGAAGTCGTGAGGAATTGAGCGTTAGTTTTTGTTTATATTGGATATAAATAGTGTTATTATTATATGACCCATGTCACTATCACTAGATTCATAAAAGTCAAGGATAGTAAGAAGAGAATAATAAGGAATTCATTAACTAAAACCATAGCGACATGTTGGATTCGAATGAAGGACAGAAAAGGAAGAGAGGGAATATAAGTGAGGCGAGGAAGAAATGAATTCCATATCAAACCAAATAATAAATCTGAGATTGACTTTCTTTTTTCTTATTTTTTCACCCTCTCTCTCTTCATTCTCTTCTCTACTCTCATTTCTTCCCACCAAACATGGGTGAAGTTGATGCATGAACAAAGAATTGAATTGATCGAATAGAGACACAAGTCTTAATATTAATAGCCAAAAATTCTTATTTAATCTTGTAAGTTTTTTTTTTTCTAAAAACTTTTAGTATTATTTGGTTGTATTTCAAGAAGAGTTTTTAGAGATTAAATAAGCTATTTCTTATCTTTATTAGTAAACTAAAGCCCGATTTTTTGACTTTTTGGAATAAAGATTGTAGAGCTTTTTCAAAGAGTTAAATTATTTAAATTATTCTTAATTTATTTCATTCTTTTTCACAATATAACTTTAACAAACTTGTTATTAAAATAATTTCACAACTTTTAATAAAAGGTATTATTGACTACCAACTAAATAACTTATAATTAAAGATCTATTAGTAAAAACTATATTTAAATAAATACTACTTAAAAGTTTGTATCACATGGAGTCTAAGTCCTTGGAAGTTATGGACGGATCAATTACATGATAAGATAGCTTGATGAAAAATGTCTCATACAAAATTGAAATTAAAATGCGGATGCTAAGATAATATTTGTCAGTGGTTTGTTACAAGCATAAGTGCTAAAAAAAGGTAACATTTAATTTATTTATAAATATAATTTTTGCAACTAATCAAATCCAACAGCTAAGTAAATATTGTCTGTTGTCATTCCAAACTTCATACAAATATTTTTATCTATACGTAGGGTAACCCAAAGCTCAAACTCAAAGCCTAAGGCTTATAATTAAATTATGTCAACCTCGCCTTGGCTAGTGATATGGCAATCTTCTTACCTTTAAGACCCTGCCATTTCGTGAGGATTAGTCAATCGGCACACAAGGCCACGTGACAATTTTATCTCATTCAGGACCGTCTTGCGCACTTGTCATCTGTGAAGGCCAATCAATCCACATACCAAGTCACGTGAGTATCTTGCCGGGGCTCAATAACGAAATGGTTCTGTTCGTTTTGGGCTTCAAGTTCGCCTTTGCTAGCATGTGGACTTGTTAAGGAAACAGCATTGTTCATTTTGGACTTTAAGCTTGGTAATCATACTGTGCTTTTTGGGTTTCAAGCTTTGCAATTTTCTAAGACTTCGATTTATTTTCAAAAGGTTTTTTTCTATGCAAAACAAAATTATGACACTCTGTGTGGCTTCCCACGGTCACTAACGTGAAATTCTTACCCCTAAACTATAGCCACTTTGTTGGCATAATGGGCCTCTCATTTTCATTTATCTTAATTTTTCTCCACCAACTAGTCTTTTAATCTTCTGGTTATTTATTTTAATCTTTGAATAAAATTGTTTACAGCCATTTGATGTTCTGAATGAAGAAGTAATACAAACGATGATGAAAGTAGCTGATGGGAAAAGAAAAAAGTTATTAGGAAATTAAATAGGTCATTTGCCTCATTGACCATTGTAGCATGTGTTTTTTTTTATCGAATTATGCGTACTTCATTATCGAATTAGCTAGTTAATTAATCTCATTTACTTATTATCTCAAAACTTTTACTTTTGCATGGGGCAAGCAGAAACACCTACACTCTTCAACGTGGTATATATACTAACGTTGCTTCTGCCATGAGCATACTCTTTTCTTCAACAAAGGTTGAATGAAAGTGGAGAATGATTGTGCTGTGATCGTTGTTTAGGTTAAAGATATATATTTTTGAGAAGTCATCTTTACTTGGCTGGATGATAAAGACACTTTCAAATGTGAAAGATTCACTTTATCAAAATTAGAAATTAAAGATGACTTTCACTGTTTAATAAAAATAAAGACTACATCTTATGGCTATCGTAGTATCATTCTATAAATTTAGCGACTACTAATTAATATGCCCGAAGTGATGCTATTACAGTGAAGATTTAGACTCTTGATGGTTTTTTAGACTTTGATAGACTTTGCCTAAGCATGTCAGGTTATTGTCATATAATTTTGAACCCTTGATATAGACTCTTGAGTATCCTATCATTACATGATCAATTTAAACTTTCTATAGACCAAATTATACTATTATCGAATGAAATGAATCGAGGACGAAGATTGGACATCCGAAAAATCTTCGATTTATTAACATGTCATTACTTAAATTGTTAATTTCTAGAAGATTAGTTTTCAACATCCACACCGAATTATTCTTGGAGACGTTGAAATTTGAATGTGTCGTCTTTATTAAAATTATGCTCGCCACGTTAGCGTCACTAGTTTTTGGATAAGACAGAATTGTAGGATATGCATCAATTTGGATAGCGATTGGACCAAGTTATCGAGATTTCATCTTGTTGACATGTTTAGCACTAAATTAATAATCAATTAGCTACGAAAAAACACAAAGGAAAGTCAAGACAAAGAGAATGACATCACGTTTTTAAATTATAATCAAAATCTATCACTAAATTTAAATAATGGGGTCTAAAAATATATGAAACATAACTTCAACAAATTATGAGATATACTCTCATTTATTTATTGAGGAGAAAAATGTCTTTAATTTTTATTTGTGGACGTTGAATCACTTTTTATTTCCGGACATTGAACTCACCGTTCGACTAAAAAAAACCTCCGAGAATCACACAACTTGAAAATAGTGGGCTCTTAAAAACAAATAATCAAGAATGAGTTGTCAAAATTCAAAGATAATTAATTTCTCCAAATATACATGGTGGTGATAAATTTGTTTGATAATTATTTTCTTTTATTTATTTGGTTTTTAAGGAAAGAAATGATTTGACTATCTGGGTCTAAACAATACGCACCTTCCATATTTCGTTACCTTAATGGCATAGGAAAATCAAACCTTAAAACAGCTGTAAAATTGATTCCAATATAGCGTGTGATCATAAATTTTTTAAAGTCAGCTTTGGAAAATTTGATATCACAATGCATATGCAATAACTTTTCAATTTTATAGCATTAAATGATATTGCTTCTTATCCAGAAAGTAAATAAAATATTGACGTAATATCCAATGCAAAATGTAGCATGTGCTTTATGACTTTGCTCTGGCACAGTTGGCCGCTAGTTGTACTTTAATTTAATTGATAAAAGATTTAATCGAACATGTAAGCAAATTACAACACGTTTTCTCTTCGATCTGGAAGATACCTTACACCAAATAATTCGCAATTACATGTACTTTTGTCAATTATAAATACCCCATTCACATCCCTTGAGACTCTCCACTTTCTTGTTTTCTTCACATTTTTCTCCTTACTTTAGTTTCAAAATTAATTGGATCTTGTTCCTAATCTTTTGATCTTTCTCTTAGCAGTAGTGAAAATAGGTTTTTGCTTTATAAAATTATATATTGATCATGATTTTGGTCACCATCATGCTAATGATATGACCAATCTGTCATTCTTTTGCATGATTCTTTTATCTCATTCAGTATCAATAGTACTTTTACATTGGTTTTATGTTTTTCTTGATTCCTGTTTCATTTCAAAAATCTCAAAGTTCTTTAATTATTGATTCAAATCCAAAGATTTAATAATTCTCTCCAATCAAATGTTTTGGAATTTAGGCGGAAAAAGTGGATAGGTACAAACTAAACCAATCCAAATTTTCAATAATTCGGATTCTAGTATAGTAAAATTTGGTTTAATCTTCGCTAATATAGTTTTTTAGTTACATCCTAAAGAAGAAAAAGCTAAAATGTCGCTCTCATGCAAACGTTCGGAGTATGAAGCAAGATATGCAAACATGGATGACAAGAAGAGGAAGAGGATGCAATCAAATCGAGAATCGGCCAAACGATCAAGGCTTAAGAGAGAACAAAGAGTGAAGGATTTGGTTAATGAAATTGAAGCAATGAAGGAGCAAATATTTGAGTTCAACAGACAATATAATGACCTGTCACAGAGGACTCGTATTCTTTTACAAGAGAATCAGGCTTTCAACGCTGAGAAGGTGAAATTGGCTGAGTACTTGGATAATTTGTGCTCAATTTGTATGACATTTAGGCAAATGCAAAGTGGCTGCTTCTCAAATCAGCCATGGCAGCAAGCATATAGCCAAATGCAGCCCATTATAACTATTGGAATGTCCAAGTCTTAGCTACCTTCAGAGTAGGTTGAGTGATTCGTGTTCTTGTGTTCAAGTGAAATTTCTTCTTGGTCTTGATACGTGGCGAGTGGTCACGTTTATTTATTGATTCTGTTTAAAGTAAAATGTGATTGTCTCTCATCATGTCGTGTTAAGAAGTGACTATGTCACTAATCGTCTGTATAGAGTCCCGTTCGAAACGTTGTACCCGTTTGAAAACATTGTAGCTGTGTAAAATTGGATCAACTAAAACTCTGAAAGAAAATGCGCGGTTTTATTCGCCCAAATCTTTGGCCAAATGCTTTGCTTACAAGACAAAGTGTACGTTACATGTAACGCTCAGCCTACAAGATTAAGTGTAGGCCACATAACTTTACCTATTTCGTGTAGAAGTTTTATGGGAACAAGTTTCATGCAGTCCCACGGCTCATGTTCCAGAATTCAACTTCATGTTCCAGGACACGAACTAACTCTAATTCAGCTTTCTTTAACACATCATCTGCAGCTTTCCCCAATACCAAATCATCAGAAGCCTTCTGCAGACGCCGGTTGGCAATTTTTTTGAGAGAATGGCAGTATTGACCAAAACCATCATTGCCCCATCTTTGGCAAACCTCTCGCAATTCTGGTGGGGTATTCGTGTCAGGTTCTAGACAGTGTGCAAAACTCTCTTGATAGACAGCTTCAATGGCCCAGAAAACTGTGATGGCCACCGTATAGTCAACTTCTGGGCTCATTAAACTCTCCAGAAAGCTGTAAATAGTGAAAAAGGATTAATTTTCCGGTGGTTATGGATCATTTCAAGTACCTCATCACGATTCCCCTTTCATTAGAACCAAAAGTAATGTTCTGGTTTTAATCCTAGATTAAAGCAGTAATTTTATACCACCAGCGTCACAAACTAAAAGCTCAATTGTAAACGTAAAAAATACAAAATGGCACAGCGTGTTATATGCCAGCGACCCAATGTTATGAACTAATATGATTTTCCACATCCTCAATAGTCAATAACATAGTTATAAGTTAATATATCTTTTTCTATAGATTCTAAAAGATCTACTAATGCAATACAAACTACGAACTTTAGGAACCTTTTAAGGAATGAAGGAACCCCTAATTATATGATGTGAAGAATTATGATCATGGGCTTGATAAGAAGGTCTAGCTGGGGAATAGTTAGTACCAATCAATAAGGCAACAAATTTGAATGGAATGTATGTCAATGTATCATTTTTTATTTGATTTACCAACAACAGTAGTTGTTTTCTTTTCCACTTCTTGTTTCATCTTAATTTCAGACCTTATCAAAGTTTCTTGTTTAATCGTATGTCAACCATCCATTTTGTAAGGTGAATCAGAAAATTTCAAGATAATAACCTACTTAACTGATAAAAGCAAATAAAAGACATAGCTAGCACTGTTCAATATAAAGTATTCTGCTCTGATGATCAAGAACCACATTATGTTCCATGACAAGAAGTTGATGGACACAGTATGTGCAGAACATATACTTAATCATTCTGAGATGATGCAACCATGACTATCAGACGTGGATAATACACCCAAATGCAGGCATAACAAATTTGGAATCCCGGGTTCAGACAGTTAAGTTTTAAAGAAGATGTGGACAATATGCTATGTTCCCACAATGGGTTAAATAAATGAATAATTATAAAACAATCATGATTTTTGGCTATCATGCAGTTTAGTTTGACAGTCGAATTGGCAAATCATTTAAACATTGATCAGAATCACCCCATTAGCATCTGCTTCCAAATTTAATGCAATCACCACAATTATAATAATAGTCAAGAATCAAACTCTAACTTGAAGAAGATTCTGTAAGTACCTGCAGTAAACCTGATTAGCTTTCTGAGGAACAGTTTCAAAGAGTTCAACACCCCATTTAGATGCTTCTTTCTTGAACCAAGCAATCTCATCATTCAAACCAGCCATGCCACCCAATATCACTTCTGTATCGCCTTCACTATCATCTGATTCTTTCCATGCCTTTATGAGCACACTCGCCACAAATGCGACAAAATCCCTAACAAACATATAATCTTGTCCCTGCAAAACCAAAGAGAACCATGCTCACAATCAGAACACAGCACAAATTATTTCAACTTAAAAAAAATAAAAGGGGTTTTAGGCTAAAACAGCCAAATTTTGCAACCTGGTTCACAAAACTAGCACCTTTTTAATATCCACACGCATAAAATAATCTAGTGAGCAAACTAAACACATGACATGATTCTGTAACACCTTTTGAGAATATAAAATTGATGTTGTGGATTAACCAAGAATTGTCACATGACAACGTTACTCACCATAATATGACCAACGTCAGTTAAAATACGTTAGTTATTTTTTCATGACATCTGTGATATGTTAAAATTCGGAAAGGCAAATCTTTGCAGAAAAGATTACTAAAATATATACGTACCGAAGTGAGTTGGATAATCAATAAAAGATTCCACCAAAATAGTACGAAATTGAAAATATAGGAGCTTAGTATGTTCATGATTTTCATTTTTGACAGAATAAAGAAACAAATGAATTAGTAAGCAGTAGTAAATAGTATACAGTAACAGACCAGCCATGTTTTGAAGGAGGAGTAATCGACAGTGCCATCACGAATGGCAAGGATGAAGGGGTGTCTTGTAGCTCCAATGTAAATCAGACGGTGCGTCCTCAGCCACGAGTCAATCACTCCGCTCTTCTCCGCTTCTTCCTTCGCCTTCCCTTCCATTTAGCTTTTGCCTGTCTCCGCTCTCTCTTTGAGACTGACCGAATTGAACTGGACTTCAAGAGCGAGGCAAATATAGGACTCCAGAGAGTCAGAGACGCGTGTAGAAATCCGTGGGGCCGCGCCAATAATACGTGGCGAAACAGCAAGTCGAAAAACTGAAAGGCTTCTCAAAACTTGTCGAATTTGTGACCAACTGGTAAGCTTTTATCGGCTGCCACGTTAAAAGTCAACGTGTCCGGGCCCTTGCTGGGGTAATAACAAGTATATCCTATTTTCTTTTATTTTTTATTTTAATTCTGAAAAAAGATATTAACAGGTATTTTTATTTTTTTAATAATAATATATACAACTTATTTATGTAAATAAATTTTTTATAAAAATAATAATACACATCTAAATTTTTTATTTTAAATTTTATCTTAAATAATATATCATCAATTAATTAAGTAATTAATAATTTTTTTATAAAATTTAAATTAATTAAATAATTAATTAATTGATACTGTATCATTTAAAAAATTTATAAAAAATTTGGTAAGCGTAAGTTTTAATGATCAAAGAATTAATTGCATGAAAATATTATAAGACTCACATTCTATTTTTATTTTTTAGAGTAATAATATATAATTATAAACTAAGAAGTAAGAACGCAAATCACCTCCACTCTCTGCACGCTCAGGGCTCATTACTCCCTCAGGTAATCTCTCTCTCTTTCTTATTTTTGTTCATGACCTCTGAACTCTTTTTGTTGCCATATCTTTATATATATTGGACATGGAATTGTTTGGATTTTTATCCTAAATATATGGCCATTTTAAAGAATTTTTTTTTTCTATTAAAACTTTTAGAAAATTATGATGAGAATTCTGTTTTCCGGTGACACTTGCAGGTGCTTCTCTAAGAATATTGAACTCTATCTAAGTTTGAAATGGGGTGAAAAGCTGCTGAGAAACTCGTTAGGCACTGGAAAGTACTCAGAGGAGATAATGTGAGAATGTGATTAACAGATTCATTATTTGTTATTTCCATTTATCTTATCTGGACTTTCAAACAGTATGTATTTTTATCACTTTATTTACAGATTATGATAATCAGAGGTAAGGATAAAGGTGAGACTGGTACTATTCAGCGTGTCATTGGATCTCAAAACCAAGTTATTGTTGAGGGGAAAAATCAGGTGGGGAAAGTAAAGCTTTGTTGGAATTATACTTTCATGTTATAATTCTTTCTTAGTTTCTCATTTGGAAGGGGAGGGGAAAGTTTCCTGTCCATGTTTATTTTTAAGGAAGCAGTTCTTAGGATAGTATTTATTTGACCGTATGTAACAGAACCCTCATATTTGTTCTACCCATTTCGGTTAAAATGTTCGTTGAGTCTTTGTTTTTTGCTTTTGTCATCAGACTCTGGATTGATAAGAGTTTATATCGGTTAGCACCTGTGTATGAGTTTATGACACAAATGAATGATCATACTAACTGAAGATTTTTTTGAAGTGTTTACTAAACTTATTATAGCATGTTTGACAAACTATGTCCCTTGTTTTGATGTACTAAACTTATTATAGCTTGCCTCCTTGATTCCAGTATTGAGTCTCATTATATTGAAATGTCCAATTCTGTGACGAGATTAAACTAAGACCAATTGCATGTTTGATGCAATGGCCTCTACACTTTAGAGCAAAATTGTGCTGATTCTTAGAGACTTCTTTGGTTTGAAGTTCTAATCTAAAACATAATCCAGCAAAGTGTATGCTTAATGACTCAAAAGCAAGAAGACTAAAGAAGAAAGCATTGTGCTGCCATCTTCTGTTAATTATGAATAAAATTATTGACTGTCTCTTAATCTTTATGGAGTTTCCTTTGATGAGCTAGAATTTCGAGTGCATGCTTGTTCATTGTCTGTTTATGTGCTTGCATTTAAGTATGTGTTTTGTATCCTGCCTCCAAAAATCTAAATGAATAATTTTTATCATGTCTTGTAATTCATGATTCCATTGTTGCTATGTGTATGCAGGTGAAACAGCATATTGAGGGAGGAGAAGGTCATGAAGCTGGAATCTTTACAGTTGAAACCCCAAATTCCAATTCATGCTTCGAATGTTCAAGTTGTTGACCCAGGGAGGGTATAGTTATGTTTTTTTAATCTAATTTAATTTCTGGTGTTACCATCTTATGACCTTTAAAAACATGATAATTGATATTTATCCATGCAGGAAGCCTTGTAAGGTTGGTATTAAATATGTGGAAGATGGAACTAAAGAGTTAATTCCTCGTCAAGGATAAAACCAAGAAGTCTTTAGTAGTAATAAACCACTTTTCCGCAGGTTCACTTATAATATATAACAAGAGAAAATCATAAATTTCAATTTATCCATAATAGATATTTAAGTTTCATAGATGGTACCTCTCTAGGTCTACGACTTGAATGGATATTTTATTCAACACATAGCCGGTAAAATTTTTCATACCGATGTACAAAACTCCAGTTGATAAATCTAGAATTTTTGGTTTGAGATTATTTATAATCATAAATGGTAATTGTATGAATGGATAGTAACTATATTTGTGAATAGAATCTATGCGTGTTTGAAACTTTTGGTTCAAACTTTTGCTTTATGGGTCATAACATTTTTGTTAATCCTCATCCGTATATGTCTTGGTCAACGGCTTAGGCTTAACTCAGTGTTGACTTACTTTGAAATCCGATTTTTCTTAGGTGATTGCCGAAGCGCACGAACTCTGGTCGGGATGATTTTGCGGTAGAATACTCAGCTCGTCAAGATCTTCACGATGATATATTATAGTGCTCTATCAAAACATGTTTGTGCTGATAACGTGCTATGAATTTAAATATCTTTATAAACAAGATATAAAATAGATTAATTAGTTAATGAAATGAATTAACAAAAGAAATAAAGTAACATATGAAGACAGAGATAAGAGAATTTAGCAGAGAGAAGTAGAGCTTGGATTTCTTCTTGTTCATTTCATCTTAATGCCTTCGCTAATACAATTCATCCCGTGTTTATGGTATTAGTGAACCAATCATATTGTATCAAGCACTCCTATTAAAAACATTTAGTATAGATATTACAATTATACCTAACATAATTAGGTAGTTAATAATAGGCATGGTAGGTAAATGTTGGTTTTTCACATTATATTTCATAACACAAAATTAATGTTTAATTTTTCAAAATCCTTGATCATCTCAACTACAATAACGGACGTACGGGTCTTGTTGAACAAGAGCTAGGATCATGGTCCAAAGATAAAACAAAGCGGTTAACTTATTGGGCCAAAATTAAAAATTAAAAACAAATCTTCAAAGATAAAACTCTTGCAAGGACCATATGGAAACGCTTCCTATCCGCTCACCCAACCCACCACAACCCTGCAAGCACAGGGGTTTTCACTGTCTCGGGTAGTCTCTTCCGTTTTTGTGCATGACTTCTGAACCTTTTGTGTAACAATCATATCATTGTATATACTATTTTTGGACGTGGAATGTTTCGATTCTTATCTCAAATATTTGGCTAAGTTATGCCATTCCATTTTGGAATTCTTAATCCAGGCTCTTTCCAGAGAAATTGAACGTTAAATCAGAGAATTTAATACATTTTTTTGATGGCGTGGTGTAGACTTTACTTTGGCAAAGATTGCCTGAGATGCTGGCAAGCTTTAAAATTCCGAACTGAAAGAGACAGATGGGGTATTCCTTTCCATCCAATTGTCAAGCATTCCCCATTCCTATCAACTGTGCAAGAGCTCCCACAAGCAAAATTCCTAAGGATCAACTCTGCTGGAAACAAGGACCATGAGCTAAGCTCTGCTTCAACTAAACCAAACCTGTTGAACAAATCCCTCATCCATCAATCTTCATGTGCCCGAAAATCCTCTCCTTACTCTCACTTGCAATGATTTTCCGAATATGCTTACCTGCATACATTTCTTCAATTGCCATCCGGTTAGTATCACACCTATTCATACAAACTTCCAGGCAATCAAACAAAGCACCAAAATGAAAGAGTGTTCCAAAAAATGGGTCCTCGAAAGTCTTTAAATTATCGTTTGATTCAACTTCAGTGACGGCCATAACGCACGGATTGATCTTTCTAAGCTCTGTGAGGAATGCTTCCAAACAACTGGGCTTTCTTATCATATGACTTAGGTGAACCGGTGAGAAGACAGCAACAACCTCACCTTCATTTGTCTCAAAGTCTTTGATGTCTGTCAAAAATGATACATTGAATAGAAAGGGTAAATTTATGGTTTCAGCAAAGTTGGCCAACCTTTTTTCTATCTCCTCAAATTTCTGCCGTGATGATGTTGTTCCGACCATCATTGTTGTCTTAAGAAGCTCAGGCGGACACCCTTGCCGAGTTGCAAGAGCTAGCAAAATCGCGGGACAGTGGGATCCAGTTCGGATTGCAAGGTCAATGATATGAATTTTTTTTGCTGATGACACATTTTCTATGACTGCTTGGATTCCTGCAAAGACAGTAACTTGATAAAAGGGGACTTTTTCATAACAGGCAATAACAGCTTGGTTTGCACTTGCCATTACCTCTTCAGGGTGTAATAATAACATTATTTCTTCACTTTTCACTCCCTTTGATGTAATCCTCCCAGTTTCTAGATTGAACCTCTCTCGAAGAGCTTTATTGAAGTAATGCACCTTCTTTGAACTGCGTTACCAGTTGTTGAAGAATAGTTATCACAATAGTCAAGGAATCTGCTAGCACGATCAAATTGTTGGCGGCCAATCTCCTCGGCAGAAAGTTAATAGGAGATGAACAAGTTCCACATCTTTGATCTCCTCTTCAGAAGAAACGATGGTAGAATTGCCACAGAAATGGTCAAGGCCGAAGAGATCGGAACGCTCGAGAGGAGAAAATTGAAGGTATCTTGTTATTGCAGCTCTTATGACATCTACTAATGATAATTCTCCCAAACCAGCCATGGCTCAAGTGGCTAAACCTTTTCTCTTGCTGCCCTTTTGAAGAATAATACTAGGTCCACATGACATTTGCCTTCTAAAAACTCTTATCATATCCTTTGGATTCACCGAAACACAAGTAGGACAGATTTCTTATGCTTCTTGTGAAGTTACTAAACTATTTGTTGGGAGTGATGGTGACTTTATCTATAAGTGGTCCAAAGACAGGATAGACATGCATTTCTTAGATTTTGACGACTAAATCTTAAAGCTGTATTAAACATAATGACAAGATTTTGCTTAAACCGTAAGTTAACTTACAATGTTTTTGTTTGATGTCGACAAGAGAAAAAGAGCTAGCATATGCTTTTGAGAAGTGCGATAGCATAATGTTGTTTCTTTGAGGTTGATGCATTTATTGAGAACTGTTGGGAATTTTGTTAACAAAACTACCAAGACATAGGGTGTCGTAGCTCTGCTAAGAATAGTAGAAATATTTTCTGGGTTCAGGGAAATAGATGAAAGAAAAGTTATTTGAAGATTCATGTTAAGTTTAGGTGCCAATTGTGGACTAAAACCATAAACAAGGTACTATATATAAAGATTATTTGTAAACATTTATATATAGGAGAAAAAAAGGATAGCTAAGCTGCAGAATTTGTCTTGTACAATGGAATAATATTACTCATCTCAACCAAAACAATTAGAAGAAAAATAATCTGACAATAGAATAAGATAACATTGTTATTTCTTTTCCAGAGAATAGAGTTCTGATATAATTGATAGTGGCTAGTCTCAAGATGGATTGAGTAGCAAAGGTCTTAATCCATACTGCAAGATCCTGAACTGAAGGAATAAAAAAACCATGCTGCAAATAGCATAGGCAATTTTAGTAGTTATAAAATCCATAATTCAACTCTTTCTCTAGTCTTGCTGAAACTTCCAACAGAAAAGAGAAGGATGCGGAGACCCTTTCCATCCTATAATACAGGCATTCTCTGTTCCTATCAATTGTACAAGAACTCGCACAAGAGAAGTTCTTAAGCAACAATTCTGCTTTAAATATGGATGATGTACTAAGTTCTGCTTATACCATTCCAAGTCTGTGAAAAAAATTCCTCCGTGCATCGATCTTCATGTGCCAGAAAATCCTCACCTCACCTTTATTTGCATTTGGCAGTAATAGCAAATATGCTGATCTAAGAAAATTTCTTTGAATGTCAGCCAGTTTGGATCTCATGGCACCATACAGGCTTGCAGGCAATCGGAAGCAGAACTATACTAAAAGAGTGCCTCAAAAAAGCTGTCTTCAAACGTTGATAAGTTATGATTTGCTTCAACTTCTGTGACCACCATCAGAGTTTGATGTTTCTTACACTGACATTATGCAATCAGGCTATCTTGTCATTTGGCTTAGCACAAGGGGACAGTAGACAGCTATTTCTTCACCGTGTTCAATTCAAATGTTCCTTTACGAAGATCTTCAGTTTCTGTTATGAAAGCAATTTTGGATGAAAAGCATAAGTTTAAGGTCTCAGCAAAATAAGTGAACCTTTTACGTGTCTCCTCAAATTTTTTCTTTGATGTTGTTCTAACTACAGTTTCCTTCAGAAGCTCAAGTGGACATTCTTGTCGAGTTGCAAGAGGTTGCATCAACATCATTCGTGTGCTCCACTTCTGATTGCAAGGTTAATGAAATAACTCTTTTTGCTGATGCCACATTTTCTGCTATTGCTTGCGTCCCTGCATATACAACTTGATAAAATGGAAATTCAAGGTAACAGGCAATTAGAACAGGTTTCAAACTTAGAATTTCTTCTTCTGGATGCAATAGCTTGATTTCCTTACCTTTCACTCCCTTTGATGTGATTCTCCCTGTGTCCTGGTTTAACCTTTCTTGAATAGCTTGACCGAAATAATGAACAAGTCTTCTTACTGCATTACCTACTTTGGAAGAAAAGTTTTCAAAATGGTCTAGCAATATGATATCACGATCAAATTGTTGGCTGCCAATCTTCTCAGCACATAGCATCAGCAAATGCACAAGTTCTACTTCAAAACTTGTGTGGGAGGAAGAGCGTAAGTATCTTGTTATTGCAGATCTTATGACCTCAAGGGTTGATCATTCTCTGAAGCCAGCCATGGCTCAATTGAATGAAAGCTGGGATCCTTATTCTTATTACTTCAAACCCACTTACTTTGGTAATGCAGATATAAGAGAAATGAAGAGTATTTTCCATCTCCAGACTTTCTGGAAAATTACAACGGCTCCATAGGAAGTTGCAAACTTCACCTTCTAGAAAGTCATTTTATCCCCTGGATTTATCAAATCACAGGCGGAGATTGGCCCATGGGAGAAGATAGGACTTTTTTTAAAAAAAAAATTATGATTATTGTTTAGATACTATAAGAGCTCTGAGGTGATGGAAACTAACTTCGTCAATAATAGAAGATGACAAGCATGTCTTATTTATCGACAGTAGCTCAATACTACCTTGATTATTATGACAAGATATAAATTGAAGGACAGTTCTTTAGAACTGACATTGCTTTGTGTTTGCTATTGAACAAGAAAGAAAGCTGCTGATATGTTCATGAACATTCTTCCATCAAGACCACATAAAATGAGAAGTGCAGTACAATACTGAAGTTAAAACAACTATTTGCAAGTGTGAATGCCGACCCTACGACTTAAGTTACGAAGTGCTTGAAAATTGACATCATGGGCTCAATATATATTCTTCGAGGGACATTTTTTACGAATGCAAGCATGCATCTTAACGTTGTTTCGTTATCAGTCAGAAATGTCATAACCAACTTACATTCAAGAGAATTCTTCTTTATTTTTTCAGCTTTACGGAACTTCCAAGCAAAACAGAAAATACTGCTGTCCTTTTCTCATCCAACAGTGGGGATTTACAAGTTAGCAAGTGTGCAAGAGTTGCGACACTAAGTTCTCTTTCTATCATACCTGAACTACAGGAAGAAAATAATTATGCTGCAAATAGCGAAGGCAATTTCGGGGGACTCATAAAATCCGTAATGCAGTCCTCTTGTTTTGATGAAACTTCCAAACAGAAAGAGAAAGCTGTGGTGACCACTTCCATCCAACAATTAGGCATTGTCCATTCCTATCAAATGTGAAATAACTTGCAAAAGCAAAATTTCTAATTGCCAGTTATGCTTGATATAAGGATGACGTGCTGAGTTCAGTCCACCATACCAAACCTGTGAAAAAATTTCCTCCAAGCATCAATCTTCATATGCCTGAAAATCCTCTCCTCATCTTCCGTTGCAATGATATTTCGAATATGCTGACCTAAGTACATTTCTTCAAATGTCACCCTGTCTGGATCACATCGAGCCATACTGACTTCCAAGCAATCAAAAGAAGCACTGTAGTGGAAGAGCACTTCAAAAAAATGGTCTTCAAACTTTTGCGAGTTATGATTTGCTTCAACTTCAATGACCATCATCACGCATGGACTCATTTTCCTAAGCATTTTCATTAAGAATCCGAACGTCTTGCTCGACTTAGCAGGATGGGAGAGTAGATAGTCACAGCTTCACCCGCGTTCAAGTCAAATTTTTCCTCATTTAGATCTTCAGTTTCTGTAACTATAACAATCTTAAATGAAAAGGGTAAGTTCAAGGTCTCAGCAAAGTAAGCCAACCTTTTGCCTGTCTCCTCCATTCTCTGCTTTGATGATGATCCAACTGCAGTTATCTTAAGAAGCTCAATTGGACATTCTTGTTGCGTTGCCAAAGCTTGCATCAACACCATACAGTGTGATCCTCTTCTAATTGCAAGGTCAATAAGATGAATTCTTTTTGCTGAGGCCACACATTCTATGATTGCTTGGGTTTCCGCAAACACTGTAACTAGATAAAAGGATAATTCTTTGTAACTGGCAACGAGAGCAGGCCTCAGACTCAACATTGTGTCTTCCAGTTGTAACAACTTAATTCTTCACCTTTCACTCTCTTGATGTGATTTTTCCAGTTTCCCTATTAAACCTCTCCTGAAGAGCTTTGACGAAATAATGAACTCTTTGAACTGAGTTGCCTATCTTCGAAGAAAAATTTCCACAATGGTCCGGCAACATGCTAGCACAATCAAATTGTTGGCTGCCTATCTCCTCAGCACAAAGTATTAGCAAATGCACAAGCTCCACATCTTTGATCTCCTCTTCAGAGATACTGATAGGAGAACTGCCACAAAAATGGTCAAGCTGGCAGAGATTGGAACTCGAGTGGGAGGAAGACTGAAGATACCTTGTTAGTGCAGCTCTTATGACATCTACTGTTGATAATTCTCCGAAACCAGCCATGTTTCTTGGCAATTGTCCTTTTACTCAATACTTTAAACCCACTTTGGTAATGCATATATGATATAAGAGAAATAGGGAATATCTTCTCATTTCCAGACCTTTCAGAAAATAACAATAGCTTCATACAAAATGTCCAACATTTACCTTTAAGAAAACTCAATCATATCCTTCGGATTTATCAAATCACGGATGTGGATTAACTCATAGGATAGGACAGTTTCTGCTATGAATATTTATATATGTGTGTATATACTAAGAGATCTGACGTGATGGAAGCTGAGTAGTCATCAACAAAAGAAGACAAGCATGTATTAGAGTTTATTAATTGTAAAATCTACCTTGATAATTATGACAAGCCATGAATTGAAATCATGCGTTGAATTTATATTCTCTAAGAGACACGTGTTTTAGAAATACACTTATGTATCTTATGGTTGTTTCATCTAAACCATACACATTCAAGAACAAATGATCAGAATGTGCTTGTTCCATTCCTATGAGACAAGTCATAACCAAATTACAGTAGCTCTTTCAAGAGAATTATTTTCTATTTTAGTTGATATCTTTCCTCATCCTTCAATCCTTGTGATGCAATTGTTCTTGTTTCTCGACCAATCTTCTTCCGAAGAGCTTCAATAAATTAGAACACAACTCTTCGGACTGGATCACCTGTTACTTGATTGCTCATTGCTAACCTTCTCAGCAGAAGCTATAAGATACTGAGCTAGTTCCATATATTCATTATCATTGGGATCCCTGTGGGGGAAAATATTCAATAATCTTGCTCTTGCTGCCTTCATTACTTCTCTGGCTCACAATGCCAGGGTACTGGCTCTGCAGCAGACCTCAATATAGCTTGTTCGTCAGTTTTGTTACTTTCAAATGCTAGAACTCAGTCCCATATTGCTTCAGAAGTTCCATTATGAATGGCCTTTTCTCCTCTGATTCACGTTTGTACGAGTTTTCAGAATGGTTTTTAATTTCCTCTGCAGTTGCTGGTAGTTTAAATCCGCATGCCTAGAATTTAAACTGCCATTTGATCCCAGTGGCATGTTTCCATTATCGATGAGATTAGTCATGATAGCATACTTGAGCTTTGAATTTCCTTTTAAATCATAAAGATTAAAGAAAGTCAAAACAAAGTGACACACAACAGGAAGCCATGAATTCATCGAAACTTGAGCTTCCTCTTGTAACGTACAAACAAACCAGGAAGCCGGCAACTGGCAGCAAAAACAACATTACAAGCTGAATGAAATATTTTACAGCTTTTCCATCTCCCAATCTAAAATTATATAAAACTAGACATTACCCCCTTGCAGCAAATGTAGGGAATAATTCACAAAGCTGGAATTGTTATGAACACAGAAGAAAAAAGAACTCATCGAAAGTTGTCGAGGTTGCAGAAATTCTAATAAGCCCACACTCCAAGTTTTAACTTCACCCATTTGGGACACAATATGGGTCGTTACACTCTTTTAAAAGAAATTTTTTATGCTCCAACCATCACAATAACCAAGGGCAAGGTCAATGTCTAAGTCAATTTGATTGGAATAGCTTCAATTCGCCAAGTTCTGCTCATCTATATCTGAAATTAAACTGTCAATAATTCATCTTTTAATGATTTGTTTTAATCTATGTGAAAATGCATGTCTTCAGGAAATACACCAAAATGTCATCTTAAAGGTAATGATTTCTTTGACTTTAAGGTCTATTAATTGGCTATTATTAATTCAAGATTCTGCTATCAAATTAATTCTAGAAATTAGAGTCATCAAACAAACACAATATTAGACTAGAATTTCATCCATGCTGCAATGCAACATAAACTTTCAAACGAACATCGCATTGACCATTGAGATAGAAAAAATATATATATATATAAAATAAAAATCCTGGACCTGAAAGATAAAACTTATGTGACCATCATTGCATAAACCTCATTATTCTGCAGTTACATAAGGCAAAAGGTAAAGCTGGTGATCTGATGCAGTACTATTCATATGAAGCGTGCCCCAGTTCAGAAGCAGGACTCATCCATCAAGACATCAATGCTCACTAAGCATAACATAAAACTACAAATTTGTTGGTCAATAACAAAGTCCAAGCTGCGGCTGCAACTCTAGAGATGTAACCTATGAGAAACTGGAATTGGAAATCAAATCCTTCTGCTCGTGACCTAGTCAAAGGAACTTCCAAACAGAAACTGATTTAATCGGCGTACCTTTCCACCCAACAATTAGGCTTTTTCCATTAATGTCTATCGTACAAGAATTCCCACAAGCAAACTGGTTCACCATAAGCCTTGCTTGATACAAGGATGACATGCTCAGTTCCATTTCCTCCATCCCATAACGCGCAAAGAATGCCCTCCAAACGTCAAGTTTCACATTTCGAGTCTTCCTTTCCTCTCCCTCAGCTGCCACCATGCTTCTAATGCCATCAGTATAGAAGACTAATTCTGTGATCATCCTATGTGGATTATCCTGTTTCATGCAAGCATCAAGGCAATCAAAATATGCACTGAAGAAGAAAAGAGCTTCAATGAACCGGTTCACAAAGACTGGTGAGTTGTGATTTGCCTCAATTTCAGTGACCACCATTACACTCGGATTGATTTTCCTGATCACTCTCATTATATTTTCCAGACGATTAGGGAATGCAATCATGCTGCTTAGTAATAACAGAGCATATACAGCTACTGTTTCCTCATTGTCTCTCTCAAATAGATCTTCTTTAAGCTCTAGCATGTCTGATACCATGACTACATTATAGGAAAATGGCAAGTTCATGCTCTGGGCAAAACTCATTAGCCTCTTACCCGTTTCCTCTATTAGTTGTTTTTCTGTAGTTCCAACAGCAGAAATCTTTAGAAGCTCAATTGGGCAGTCATATCTAGAAGCAAGAGCTTGCATCAACACTGTCCACTGAACCCCATTCCTGATTCCAAGATCAATTATGTGAATCCTCTTTGCCTCAGCCACATTTTCCAAAATAGCTTGGATCCCAGTGAACTGTACAATCTTGGCGAATGGAATTTGTTCATAACATGCCAGGGTAGTGGGGCTTGAACTCATTATTGCCACTTCAAAATCAAATGGCTTTGTCATACGTGTTTGCTTTGTTGTGATCCTTCCTGTTTCACGGTCAATCCTCTCGTGAAGAGCTTCTGCAAAATAGTACACTACCCGTTGAACAGGATTTCCATTCTTGGAAGACAAGTAGTCACACTGGTTGAGCAATCTGGTGGCACGTTCATATTGCTGATCTCCTACTTTCTCAGCAGCAGCCAAAAGGATTTCAGCAAGCTCCACATTTCTGATCCCCTCATCCGAAAGGCCAGAGAAAGAAAGATCAAAAGGATTGCTCGAGACAACATCCTCAACTGCTCGAGAACAGGAACGGACGAACCTTTCTCCAGCAATCCTCATGATTTCTTCAACTGACAATTTTCGACTTTCCACCTTTGTGAAAGTTGCATTTTTATCATTGCTTGGTTCAATCCTTCTTTCCCTATTCAATCTTTTGAACCCACTTCCATAGTTCCTAAGCAGCTCAAGAGACGATAAAGAAAATGGAACCTGCTTTTCCTTTTCCTGTTCCACAACACCTTGAGGCCCAGTTGGGATTTCACCAAACTTTGCAATCTCCTCCAGGCATGCTTGAATTGGTGGAGAAGCAATATCAAACCTAAGATTGTCAAGAAGTTCGTAATTAGAGTACAAATGCTCTTGCTGCTGTGGTTGCTGATATTTGGAGAAAATGAATCCTTGTTCTGATGACACATCTTGGTAAAATCCATCATCAGAATAAAGCTGATCAATGGCACCAGACTCTCCCCAGTCCTCGACTCCATGAGAATTAAACTGCTTCCCTACGATCTCTCCTTTGAGAGTCGCATATCTGTTGTCTGTTGAACTAAGTTTATCTTGAACTTCACCATAGCTTATTCCCTCTAACGAGAACACCACCTTTGCCATCTCAATGGGAAAGCTAGCTAAAGGATTGTTGGAGCACTTTACAATGCTTGTAAGTGGAGCATTTCTTAGATATAAATCAACAAAAATAATTCTCAATGACAAACATTTCCAATTAGAGAATTCTTGTTGGGCAAACTTTTTACTCACAATTCACGAACAACAGTGATACTGACAGCGACAGGTTGGTGTTATCAAGGTGGCCTGCATTGTAATAAAATTAGATTATGATAAAAGTCTTCTCTAGAACTAACCACAAAGATTTTTTTCCTTAATTGTTCAAAGGTTCAAACAACAACTGGAGTCCAAACAGTATGTTTCAAATGCCGCGATCAAGTTGATATCATCTTTACAAGAACTTTTCACATTAAAATTTCCTCAGAAAATCAGCCAAGAAATGTGAAGAAACGACAATACTCGCCCACAAAGACAATGGGGCAAGTGTTTGTGAAAATAACCAAATATTAAATAAGAAAAATAAATGAAAGCAAATGACATAAGCGCTTACAACTTACAAAGAGCCCAGAAAATTTTGATGGTAACAGATTCATTTGTTTAACTTGTAACGCTACACATAGTGACAGTAGCTTAATATTAGTTTGGATTATCTGAGGACACAAGGAAAGTTGACATTGCTCATGGCCAAGTTTCGCTTCCATTTTTCTGGCCTGCACTAGTTGCCAGTAAGCTGAAATAGAACTAGAAAGCTTATGTGATAATTTGTCACAATCAAATGCTTTGCTTATTTGATTTGAAAGCTCTCAGCCTCTAATGTTCAGTGAAGCCCTGCGAAACCGGCCTCTCTTGACAACATACTAGTATACTACATCTTCACATTGTTAATTTTATGGATTTGGATTAAAAATTTAACTACAGCCTATTTGTTTGTTAGTTTTAGAATTTTAATTAGTCCACAACAGTAAGTTTAGTATTTTAATTAGTCTCAAATCATATTTTTTGTAATTATTAAAGAAAGTTAAGAATAAATTTAATATTGTCCATAGAATTATTTAATTGGCACATGTCTGAATCTCTTATAAAGATTAAGAAATATTAGATTAGGAGAGGATCCAAATCCTAATTTTTATAAACTCTTAGGTGATGTTTGGTTGGGAGGAGAGAATGGAGGAGAGGAAAATAATTTAAATTTTATTTTTATTTTCATTGTTTGGTTAGACAAAATGTATAAGAATTTAATTTTCATTAAAATTTAATATCCATTATAATGTAGAATTTGAATTCCACCCCAAGGAGTGAAGAATTCAAATTCCTCTTATGTTAAATTCAAATTAAATTTAATGAATGCTTTAAGAAACTTCACAAAATAAATAGATTTATTTATTTATTTATTTAATATGAAAATATAGAAATATAAATTACCAATACAGGAGAGATGTAATTACAAAAATAGAAACTTCAGATTTTCACTTAATTAATTAATTTTTTTTTTTGAAAAACAAAGATAAAAGCAATTGAGGAAAGAAAACTAAAATTTCATTATTTTAATGTTGAAACTAGCAATTGAGGAAAGAAAACTAGAATTCTATTATTTTAATGTTGAAAACTAAATGAAGATTATCTTCTATATGATGTATATTTATTTATACTTTTATTTGTAAATTATAAATGCAGAAAAATTAACAAAGATCAAATCAGTTTATACTAAATTTTCTTTCAATTCTACTTGTTTTAATTTTTTATTTTTAGATTAAGTTAATTTATAATTTAATATTTTTTCAAAAAAAATTTAAATCCCTAGATAATATAATTGAATAATAATTTAGACTTTTTTTCTTATTATGATTTTGTAGATTTATTTTGATTTTTTAATTTCACTTAATATCAAATATTAAAATCTTAACATAAAGAGTTAAATTGTCCAAGTAAAAAATAATCAATCTCTTTCTATTTAGAATTCATTACCAAACTAAACAACTAAAATTGAATTCACTCTCCTCTCTTCTCCACTCTTCTCCTCTCCTCTCCACTCCTCTCCTCTCTAATCATTTCTTCAAACTAAACACCACCTTAGAGAATTTTTATCCTCACCCAAGATTTTACAAATAAAAATATCAAACAAATAATAAATAATCATAGAGTTACCTTACAAATTTATTGAGATATTTGATTTATATAATGAAAAAAGTTTTTCTAAGCACCTTTGACATTTTTTCTTGTCGTTCTTTTTTTTTTTTTTCCTGTCTCATCATTTTCTTGTCATATTCTTATAAATTCCATGTTACTTCTTATCATATCTCATCATTTTCTAATCATTTATGACTATATTCATGTAACATTCTTGTCAATTTCTTGTCAGGTGCATTATCGGTATTATATTCTCATGACATTCCAATCTCTTTTTATCATTACATTCTTTCCACTTGGTCGTCGCATTCGTATTACTTTTCCTCCAATTTCTTGTCACACAAATCTTATTATTGTTTGTTATCAGTTTTATATAGCTTTTTAAATAGAACTTGAAAAAAAAGATTTTATTTATTTTGTTGTCAATAGTAACTTTTATGAAAAATTATAATATTACTTTAATAGGTAAATTTTTACAAAGTGAATAAAATAAGATATTCAAGTAAGTAAAAAATATTTTAAACACTTAAACATTTTAAAATAGCTTAAAACATATTTTAGATATTTTAACATTTTAAAATAGTTTTCTTTATTCTTAAAAGTCTAAAATTTAAGCTTATAGTAGATGTAAAATAACTTGTTACCTTCAAAAACTCTACTGAAAAAACAAATAACAAAATTTTTAAAAAAAGCTTATGAAATCAAATAAGTAATTATAACAATCAAATAATTCATATCCAATAATCACTAAGTAAGAATGCAAAAAGAAATGGGCCTAGTAGGCTTTCCTAAATGGGTCAATTCGTAACAGTTCAGCCCAGACAGCCAAGAATTTGAAAATCAACGGGCCATGCCCATGTATTGGCTATTGACATTTTTGCGCTTTTCGAATCACTCTACCGACTTTATAATTGCAACAACTTGAACTCGGCCTCTGAAAAGAGTCAAAAGACCCACCAATAACGAAACAAAGCCATTCAAAACAAAATCCAATAACTAACCGCCACGTACATCTTATGACGTGCCAAGTCACTGATTTAAAAATAATAATAATAATAATAAAAATCATCTTCAGCTCCCTAGATAAAATCTTCGCCTCTCAGTTCCTTGCAATTGGCATTCCAACAAAGACTTTTGTCTGCTCGTTCGCATACAAAGTCCTGATAGGACGGTGGCGTGAATCGATCGGAAATCAGATCTGAAATCCAATGGCGGAAGACAAGTACAATCTGAAAAATCCGGCGGTGAAGAGAATCCTACAGGAGGTCAAAGAGATGCAATCTAATCCCTCGGATGATTTCATGAGCCTCCCCCTCGAGGTTTCCATGACTCTTTTTTTTTTAAAAAAAAAAATTTAGTTATATTTAATTTCGATAGCTCATGCGTTTGTTAATACAAGTTTCGATTGTGTCTCGTATAGTGTAATGGTATCATAAATAACTTTTACCTGTTTTTGCGGGAAATTCATTGAATTATTAGATAAATGTTTACTTTTTCAAGAAATTTTTGGGGTGAGCGGGATGGTTTTTTTGGGGGAAAAAATGCTCCTTGTCAATGAATTTATAAAAACAATTTTTTTTTTTTTGGGTTTGTGTTCGCAGGAGAATATATTTGAATGGCAATTTGCGATCAGGGGACCCGGTGATACTGAATTTGAAGGTGGGATTTATCATGGTCGGATTCAGTTGCCTGCGGAATACCCATTCAAGCCTCCTTCATTTATGCTCTTAACAGTAAGATGTTGCCCTTTAATGGAACATAAGAGTTACTGTTTGTGTGCTGATTAAGATGTGCTAAATAATGTTTGTGCTTTTTTTTTCTCCCTTTTCTAGCCAAATGGGCGTTTTGAAACTCAGACCAAAATATGCTTAAGCATTTCGAATCATCATCCAGAGCACTGGCAACCATCTTGGAGTGGTACGTATCATTCTTGTATTGCGAACACACCAAGTAGGTTTGGCAAATGCCAATTTTTCTCAGGCTTCTGCAATTAGTAGTGTTCCTATTTGCTTAGTCAGTCAATGAAGACTAAGTTGTGTGATCATAGTGTTATCTAGCTGGATTGCCTTTTGTTAGTGTGGGCAATGAACATGAAGATTAACAGAAGAATTATGAGTTGTGAGATCGCGAGGGCATATTAAGTGATGAGATAGTCCCTCCATTGAATTGCATTTTCTTTTCTGTAATTTTAGCTGCAACTGAGGTTCCATTCTTCATTTTCTCTCTGCTGGATATATTCGACCAGTGCTGGATGATAGTACTTAGGCATTACAGAATCTGATCTATAGATATGTAAACATTTTTTAACTGCTAATTAATTTATTTATTAACTTTCACTTGACGAATGTACTTGTCTTGCTTGCAGTGAGGACTGCTCTTGTAGCACTAATTGCATTCATGCCCACCAATCCAAATGGTGCTTTGGGTTCACTAGATTATAAAAAGGAAGAGAGGCGTTCTCTGGCAATCAAATCTCGTGAAGCTGCCCCAAAATTCGGGACTCCTGAACGTCAAAAGCTCATCGATGAGGTGTGACTTTGCTTAAATTTTTTATCTAACAATGTGTTTTGTCTTTTACATTGAGCATATATTGTGTTAATGAACTTTCTATGGTGCAGATCCATGAATATATGTTAAGCAAGGCACCCCCTGTTCCTCAGCTCAGCAACTGTGAAGATCAGCCTGGCAACAGGGAGTGTGAAGCACAGGCAAGTTCCATAGACCCCATGGTTGCGGGTACTGGGGAAGGGCTCCCGGCCCCAGTAGGTGATAGGATTATTGAAGAAGTTCAGGAGGATGTTCCTGCCAGCTTGAATCCCAGCCCCCTAGTGGCTGGAACATCAAGAGAGGTTCCTGCTGACACTCCTGGAGTCCAGATTCCGCCAAAACCGGAGACTAGGGTTCAAAAACCTGCTGATGATCGACTGTTCACATGGGCTGCTGTTGGACTTACTATTGCAATTTTGGTTCTTTTACTGAAGAAATTCATGAAATCTAATGGTCATGGTGCTGTTTTCATGGATGGATCATAAATACGCTATTGGTTCCGTCGAATTTCGGAGTTCAAAATTTCCAAGTTATCGTAGTTAAAGGAGAAATTATCATCAGGGCATTAATCTTGATTGAAACAGTTTGTCGTATATATGATCTTTTATACCCCATGATTGTAATTTCATACACAATTGTAAGCCAGATTATCTTCTCATTTTGTATACAATTTGGATATCTATATTTCATGCTTCTTTGTCCTTGACCATAAAATATTTGCATGACCTCGTCCAATAATTACGCTTGCAATAAAGGAAATGAAAAACCACCAGTAGATTATATAAAGTCACAATAGTGAAGCAAGTACATGCATCAGGAATGACGAACCCGAAACAAGGCAGGGTAATGGAGTTCATTTATAAAGAATACCAACTTCTTGCATAAAAAAGGACGGATCTAATCTTGCTAAACTCTTGATCTGCTCAATGTTTTTACCGAGGACGAATGAGAATCATGTCATAGTCAGCAGGCAATCAAAGGATGCATCTTTCCATGGATTGCCTTGTAACATTGGAGACTACACAGGGGAAGCTTTGATTTTGAATCTCGATACTTGTATGCATTTGTACAATTCGGACCTGCACATTTTTCACGTGGCGGAGGATAACTGGATAAACAATCCACAACATATATCACTTCAGATGATATCATATGTGATAGTTGCATGAAACAATGAAGTAGCAGCGGCAAAACTACAATTGCTGATGTCAAATAAAAGAGAATTTTTACCTGCAGGGAACTGGATTGAATATGTTCGGCAGGCCAATATCTTTGGAGAAAATAACAATAGTTCCAGTAGGACCAAAGACCCATCTTACAGAGTTTGTTGCAAGTGTATCAGATTTGCCCTTACCCTGCATCAGAAGACACAATACCATGTCATAACAAAGCTAAGAATTGGGCTGCAAAGAGAAAAAAGAGCAGGAAGTTTGTCAACCTGAGCCAACTCATCACGCTGCTTCTTCATCTTATCTTCTTTCTTCTTTCTTCCGGAATCTTGACCAAGTATTTTCCTGATTGCTTCAGCCTGAACAATTATATTGTAAGACCATTTTTCCATGAAGTGCCAAGAAATTATGAGCATAAAACATGACATGATGGGCAGGCAAACCTCAGCTTCCCTGGCTGCCTTCTCTGATTGCATTCTTCGTCTTTGTGCAGCCTCAGCTTTCTTTAGTTGTTGTTCTACTTCAGAGAGTTTCTCCTTCTGTTCTGTTGTCAGCCATCCAATCAAGGAATGAAATCAACTCAATATATCCCTTACATGAAAACGTTCTAAAATATGTTTAACTGCATTATAGCAATGCTAAGGTTGTAAAAACTTCTAAAATAGGAGAGCTGCTCACTTTTTGATGGGGCAGGGGGTAAACCATTTGGAAACTCAAGACCAGCACCGGGTCCAGATAAAATATCTTTCCCAGACTGAAGAGCCCGATTACGTGTAGTTGGAGTTGATTCATTTCTGCCATCTACAAACGAATCAAGGGGCCCATTTTCCAACTTCTTCCTCCTAGATCCAGGTTCATCATCCGATACAGGTTCTTCTTCTTCTTCTTCTTCCGTATAGTCTTTATCATCGTACAGCCCCCGTTCTCTGCCGATTCCACCATGCTCCACATCACCATAACCAGCACCAACCTTAGGAGCACCGAGCCTCCCAAGGTATCGTAATTCACCATCATCATCATCATTTCCATCTCCATCAAAATCTACATCCAAGGCACGTCTCTTAGGAACCCGCTTACTTTTACGAATGGAGTCATATGTTTCATTCATATAGACACTATCTCCGGATATCTTTCCTCTTGAAGAATGCCCCTTCCCAAAACTATAGCCACTTTTGGAGAAATCCTTCCTTCGCTCTCCATTGCCTTTAACCTTGTCTGAAGGATAAGAGTAATCACTATGCTTGTCCTGCACCAACCATGTTTATATAAAAAGCCTTCACAATGTTGAAGAAATGTTATCAAATAATATCCTAAAAAAGAATAGACATCATAATGAAATTGCCGTTATGCACACCCAATTCATCTAAAAGAAATAGATTAGTAGAGGAAATTAATTAAAGGGGCAAGTATTCATTAAAGGAGAGCAGGAAAGGTAAAATGACCAGATACCAGATTAAATACTTGCTTTTCAGAAAGCCAAGGGTAGTCAAACTATTAATAATCTTGAAAAACACTCTATACATATAAGATTGGCCGATCAGGTATCCCTTGCAATTTCTTCAAATCACACTATAAACTACAAGTTCCTGACCTCAAAGAAAAGTCAAACTATTAGGGCACAAAGCTTCTCAATCATGCAGAGGACCTAAAGTACCTGCTTCTGTCGGTGCTGAGGGACATATTCCGAAGTGGAGTTGGTTTGGATTGTATGAGTAACTCCACCAAACTTCAGCTTAAGCTTCAGCTTGTTTTCACCCCCTAATCCATCCAAACCAAATGCAGCATCCCTGAAATTGCGATTTCCCTCATTGCTGCTACTGCTTATTGATTGTTTAGACTGTGGCAGAAAAGTATAGGCATGTGAAAGTGTTTGTATATCAGGGCGAGGTCGACGAGATGTGCCACTCCTTTTCTTCTTTGCAGCACAACCAACAGCAGCAGGCCCAGAAGCACTAAAGCCTTCCATCAATGTTAAAATTTGAATGGCTTTATAGCTAATGACTGCCTCTTACAATGACCAATCCAATACTCATACTGTAGAAGGCCTGAAGATTCTAAGATAAAAGTAACGAAAACAACAATGTGAGTGAATATTTAAATCAAGCAATCTAACAGTAAATTGAACACAGAGCCAAGAATTAAGCAGTTCAAAAGAAAATAAGCCAAGAAAAAAGGAAAACTGCTAAGCACTATCCATTTGATGAAGAGAAAAAACAAGTAAAGAAAATCCAATTTCTAATATCATATTATAGGTTAATTTTTGCATTCCAAAAATCAAATAGCAGAAATTTCTCACGGACTATGGCACCAATAAGAAAGATTAGTAAGTAAATCACATTTCGAAGCTCCATTAAACAATTCCACAAACTTGAGTTTCGCAAAGCTACTAGGATTAGTTTACCATTTTTTTTGACTTAACAGAAATAAAGTTACTCTTCTTGTTTTCCTCTAATTTCTTAGCAACCAAACAGAGACTTGACTTAAGATATATCCATTAACACACCACTTTAATACACAAACAAGTAAAATAATGCCTATTTTATTAACTTCTAGAAGGGTGGGAGAAAACACATCTTTTATCTGGAAAAAAATATATATTTACATATATTTCTCCCATATTTTACATCTAAACAGAACAAAAATAAAAATGATAAAGTAGAGATACTTATATTACACAGAAGTGAAGCAAAGAGAAGAGAAACCCTAAAAGACGAATTTTTAGAATGTTGTTTGGTCTTCTGGGAATGGTCAAATTTAAATAAATATTTACCATATGGGTAAAGGGTTTTAGTAGACTGAGCCAGTGGCCATTGCCGTTTTGAGAATACTTTTGGCAAAAGACAAGGACACTCAGACTCTTTATCGTCTCCATTTCTGTTCCTTATTTTGAGTTTTACCCTTCCCCAAGCTCTCTCTTTTTTTCTTTTTCTTTTTTTTTTCAAATAAAACCTTTTTTGTTTGTGCACAGTGGACAGAGCAAGAATGTTACGAGCAGGCTAGAGGGCCAATGGTTTGTAGAAGCTCATGATGTAATGGACCTGGGCCTACTGGACCCATTACGGCCTAGACTGAGACTAAAAAGCAGTAATAGTTATCACAACCCTTTAATATCCATATAAAAACCTTGTTTTTATAATCGTAGTTCTATTGTTACAAGAAATTACGTTAAAGGACAAATCTTCCTTAAATAATTAAATCTTAATCTATGATATAAATATTTTTTATATAATCGTAATAATTTTGAATCAATGATGAAACAAATTACTTTTGAAATAATATGTTTACAAATTAATTTATTTATTTTAGACTGTAGAAACTTTAATTCAAATTCTATTGTAATATTTTGTCCTTTTTTATAATTTTCATCAAAGAAAGAGGTATAAATATAAAAAGTTGGACTTCATAAGAGTTTTAAAGGAGTGTTAGAAGCTTCACTCACAAATTAGAAAGTTTATCGAGGCCTCACTAATGTACATTGTATAAACGAATAAATAAATGCTGAAAAATTAGTTCATGGTTTGAAGGTTGCCTTAAGTTTCTATTTTCAGTCTCATGACTATTCTATGTGTGATATTTTTGTTTTGTGCAAGCCAAACTTTTGATCTTATCTCTATTAAGTTGATACAATAATTACCTCATCTTTATATTCTTAGTCCAATAACTACTACCTCTGTCACATGTAGATTGATCTTTTTGCTAATCAAATGGTAGGAGTATGTGGGCCAACTTGTGCATATATTTGGCTTTTATATCATATAAAAGCGTATAGATTTAATTCATATTAAAAAGTTTGTTCAAAAGTTAATGGTTTCTTCAAGTTTATATGCTTATGCTTCATTTAAAATTGATATTGGAGATTCAAAAGTGATTTTAAAAAGTTAAGAACAAACATTTTAAAACCATTACTAAACTAGCTATTAACCGAACAACTATCTCGTTTGGTTTGAAATATTTTTCTCATCATAGAAGACTTATAATCTTTTCTACATGAACATGAAAAAATAGTTGGCCTACAATCTACTTAATGAGGGGTTTCAATAGCGCTTTTTTTTTTTTTTTTCAGATGAAAATGTAAAATCCTGTGTAATGTTATAAAAAATAGTAAATATAGCATTTTTGAAATTTCAATTTAATATCTTAGATTTTTCCTTTGTTCTTTGTCTTCAAAATTTGATAAATACAGTAAATTTAATATATTAAAGAAAGCATCGATTCTTAAGAAAATGGTGTGTGTGTGTGCGCGTGCATGCTGAATTTTGAGATGTACTTATGACTTCAAATCTGGAAATATGTGATGAGGAAATAGTGAAAAAAATTAGTATGAAGAATCAATGAACAAAAGCTTACAAAATAAACTATTTCCAGAAATCACGATTCACAACTATTATTTGTAGGACATTGTGACAAGTCATATATGATATATCTTGAAATTACATACAACCTTCCTTTTATTCCTAAGACTCTTCTCAGGCATCCTAACTTCTCTCTTACAAAATGCAAAGCGGGAAAAAGAACTTCCAAAATATACAGTATACAGGCTGAAATAATATGGAATCACTTGACCAAGGACGCAATGGCAAGACAATTGCTAACCATCTTAGTAAGATGACCATCATAGTTAGAATACTGAGCCATCCCTACAAATGCATCATCACAATCGGAAAAATCTGTCACAGCCGCGCTAAGCATGCTGTTAATGGTGCCAAAATCGCCATCAGGAATTGCATCCATTGCATTCTGAAGATTATCCAAAGCATCGCGGTAACTATCCTTGCAATGGCCTAAGCGAGATACCGTGGTAGGCAAGTTATTGGCGTGAGCATGAACTAGTTTATCGGCAGCAGCAATGGTCAACCTTATTTGACTAGAGGTGGCCCTGATTGCCATTTCAAGCATGGAAATGGGATCGGACTTGTGTTTGCAGAATGGGGCAACAAAGGTTAAGCAAAGAGAAGGGTAGTCAGTAGAGTCGCAAATTTTTTTGAGTTCAGGGTTTCTTGCGATTGAAGGAATGTGATAAGGATGTACTGTTTGGTAGAGGTGTTTGCTATGGGTGCTTTCTTTGAGAATCCGCATATCTTTTAAAGGAGACGTCAGCATATGTTTTGAAGGACCAGGAGCTAATGAGGCTTCTCGTAAAGGTTTTAGAAACGGAGCTTGGACTAATGAAGGAGGGATTAGTTGTTTTCGAGGAGAGTGAATCCAAGCTGATGTAGGCTCTGGTGTGGGAGGAGCAGCATTTGGTGTTGAAGAAGGTGTTGGCTCCGACCCAGGATGGGAAGCAGGCTGCATGTTTGCAGAATTTGGTGCCAGAGCGATTAAGCATTTGGCTGGCGTAAGAATGATGAAAGTGAAGAATGAGAAAAGCAACAGCATTTGATTGTTGTTAGGCTCCATTTTCCCTAGACGTTTTTATTTTTTATTTTTTGGGTGTAAGAACGAACAATAAGACAATATATATATGCGAAAAAGTTAGGTGATTTCAGCGGTGTTTGCTTCCCAGGAAAATAGGTTTACCATAAAAAGGAAAATTAAAAAACAATGGTCATTATGTGTCAAACTTCTGATGTTGTGGCATTATTTCAGGATTTTTAGCTATGGCCTCAATTTCTTCTTTTTCTCAACCTCTCATGGTCTTTGTAGAGCTTATAAGAGATGGCAAAATTCCCCGCAGCTTAGATTAGATTCTGATGATCACCGATGGATTTGTAGCCGCTAGTACTCGGATTTGCAGCCTGTTAACTGCAATCACTTAGGAAATATACTAATTATACGGCAACATTCTTGCTTTGACAAGCAGCATCATTAATGTTAATACCGATGCTGCTCAAATTCTTAACAAAGAAGCAGAGGGTATATATAAATATGATTATTTATAACTAGATGGAACATTCACTTGCATAAACCTTGGAACATGAACTCCAATTTTTCTTATGCATTAATGAACCAGCAATATATAATCACTTAACTACAAGAAGAATAATTTCCTCGGGAGAAATGAGTTTAGCTCGCTAGGTAAATCCAAACATACATTGGCCACAAACTCGTCCAAAATAAACTAAAAAATCCAAAAAAAAAAAAAACTTATTTCATACAATCTACATCCGTGCAAATTAGAATTCTGGCCAGTGAAAGAAATCAGTTCAGCCAGAGGCAACATTGCACTTATTCCTCGACCAAGGCCAAATTAGAATCAGGTTTCATGGATTCCTTGCTTCACAACAGTAACAGGACAGGAACCATTATTCACTACATAGTTGCTTACACTGCCCATTATAGCTCTGCAAAGATAAAAAAAGAGAAAATTATAAACCACAAAAGTCCCAAGGGAAATATTTTCAGTCACAATTTTTATCTGTTTGAAGCCATAGTGCTTGATTCCAGCTAGATGGACACTTGATTCAAATAGCAGAAAACCCTTCAGCCCATTGTTTTAAGAAAGTTCTCCTCAGAAAGAAGTTTAGTTCCAAAAGAAAAATCATTAATCGCGAAAAAGTTCGGGTTCGTGTCTTTTCGTGGCCTCATAAAGTCATATAAAGAAAATTTTCCAATAGAAAGCATCTGAAATCCCAGATGACTCCGGTGGAAACAAACAGTAGAGCTTTAACATAATGTCCAACATAATCGAAAGTAACACTATAACAATCAAAAACATTCCAATAGTTTTGAAAAAAAAAAAAAATTAAGAGCTCAATATTGACGAAATCCAACCTCTTAAGCTTGCCAAGTCCTCTGTTTCCAATCACAAGACAGCTAAGGGGAATTTTATCAATTGCTTCACATATCTTCTCACGAGCATCACCCCAAAAGATCTTCATAACCACCACAATCTGCCCATATTCACACAAAGGTTTAGCTTGACAAGAACACTACTATCAAAATGATTTTATTTCTCAATTTAAAAAAAAAAAATTGGACCTGCTTTTGCCTAGCCACTGTGTTGACAATATCCAAGGTTTCAGCATCAGGTTTCGCTCCATATTTCTTCATGATGGTAGGTTCAGAGAATTCAGCCAGAGGAATTAAAGCTACAATAGATATAACCCAACAAAACCAAAATTAATAGCCCAAAAAAAAAAAACTCCCAGCACAAACTATCATCCCATCAAATTTGCTTTTAAGATTGTTTCAAATGATGACAACATACGTGAACCAGAGGATTCCCAGAGCTGCTGTTCGCCTTTCTCAAGGCCACCTTCGGGTACAACGGCAACAAGAATAAGATAATCCCCATTACGAACAATGTTATCCGCAGCCCACTGCAATGCTTTCCTGCTGCACACTGAAAAATCAACGGCTACTCCAACTCTCCTAGTTCCGTCCATGACTTTTTGTTTTTTTCCCTGATGATCTGATCGTGTGATGACTGTGAGCTGTGTGCTGTATGTAAATTGTGATGAAATGAGATGATGATCAAATGAAAGAGTCTAAAGTGGACCGAAAGTTAAGTGGGTGGGGAGAGAGAATTTAGACTAGTCTGTCAGTGTATAGCGTCTACAATTGGCAGGAGAATTATGACTGAGATACGTAAGATGAGAAAGTATTTGCTGTGTGATACTAGTCTGAACCGCATCATCCGTGCGTCAGTGTTTGTGACATGTGAGCAGTTTTAACGCAGGTCCCCCGTTGGATGGAGAGAATTGACGATGATGTTGAAGATCGGACGGTTGTGATTTGGGAGAGTGTTGTTAATGCGAAGAAGCACGCGAACGTTATTCTTTCATTCGGCCCAATAACTAACGGAAGGTCGGGTTTTCAAATATCTTCTCTGCGGGCCTGGACTGTTAACTGTTTGCGAGATGTGATTTAAATTTAGGGGTATATTTATTGCAGCTGATTCTTTTGGGATAAATACAAATGAAGCGAGAGTGAGAAAGATTCAGAAATATCCGGCAGTCGATTTTCTCCAGCAAGGCATCTGTTGGTAGATATGGGAAATTAGCTTTATGTCCCTTTCTTGTGTCGCAAAGATACTTGTTATAAAGTTGTCCCAATCGTATCAATCATCCCCACACATTCGAGCAGCGGTTGCATAATCTGATGGAACACACAACAATTTGTAGGGACAGTTTGAGAATGCGGTGACTCTGATTAAATAAATTGTTATTTGTATAGATAAAATAATTTATTAATTAAAAAAATAATTTAATATTTAATAAATTTTATTATTATGGTTATTGTGAATTAAAAAAATAAAACACATACGTTTAGTAAGTTTTATTAAGAAAGTGTTATTTTATTATATAATTATCAAAATAAATATAAATTTAAATTGACTTTTATTTTTATAGTATGTTTAATAAATTTTTTAGACGTGTCTTTTTTTTCTTTTTTTCTTTAAGTATGAAAAATTACATAATATAAAAAAACTCAATTAAATAAAATCTAATGAACTTTATAATCAAGTACATAAATATGATAAAAATTTATATTTATACATAAACCAAACAAATAAAAAGTATTAGGTATTAGATTCACATTAAATTATTAGTGTAGAGAGCATAGAGTAGTTGCAGTGGTAATTTAATTGTGGTGGTAATATAATATCTAATGGTTATATATTAGAGTTAAATAGAAAAATAAAAATAATTGTCTTTTTGTGAAATATTAAGATTATAATAAGAATTTTAAAAAGGTGTGATGACTTATTTAATAAGCTATTTATAAAAAGCACCTCTACACCTACTTTTAAAAGCTGCTGTTCAAACGAAAAAAAATAAACATGAAATAAGTTGTTTTTATAAAATTTATCAAATACTATCTCGGTTAAAAATGATGAAATAAGTTTACTATAAAAAGCACATCTCTATCTACTTTTTAAAATTGCCGTAAAAATCTTTAAAAAAATGAAATAAACTACTTTTACAAAATTTATTAAACACTATCTCTGTTAAAAATGATGAAATAAACAATTTATTGAGTTTAAATCTCAATTCCAAGCAAGTGGGTCATAGTACTGTATATTATTTTACAAAATTTGTTAAACACTATCTCTGTTAAAAAATATGAAATAAATAATTTATTGAATTTAAATCTCATTTCCAAATGAACTACAGTACCGTATATTATTTTATCACCCTATTCAGTAAAACTAAGAGATTAGTGGCGAAGGAAGAATGATATTACAGTAAAAAGAGTACCCACAGAGGTGATAACAAGCAGCAAAATTGCTATACCAAAAATCTTGGTTTCTGATAATGCAGCTTTTCCCTTCTGACGCTTCTTTTTCTTGCTCAATACACGGCGCCACCCAGTTTTTTCAAACCCAATAACTTGTTCACATAGCCCATCGAAACAGAAGTCCTTTAAGTCCTTGTCAGTCACTGCCTTGCTAAGCCTGTCAAACAGCCTAGAATCATCGTTCACATTCACATCATAGTTTATCAGAATCTGCCGGCGCTTCAGAAATTTCATATCTTTTTTTGTGCGAATGAGGCTATTCATGAGAATGACGTAAGAGGAAATATGTTGCGTGTTATCACAAGGGCACTGCTCAAATGCAATGAGGTTCCTGAGGAGGCTTTCTGTGTACTGACGAACTCTTACAGGTGGGATTTCGAGAACTCCATGGGCAAACGTTATGTCTAATAAATTCTCTGTTTTCGATTTCTTGATCAACACTCCAGCTTCCTTAAGCAGTTTTGCACTTTCCAAGCCTCGCGTGGCATTTTCCTTATTTGCTTTGACTCTTGGAATGGTTGGGAGGAAACAATGGCGGATCAGGTCAAGTAAATGGTTGCCATCTAGGCTAAACCTCTCGCGGTGAATCGTACGATCCCCTGGAATCATGTTTCTGAAGAACTGGAAGGCAAGACCGGTGAGGGACTGGTTAAATTTCTCAGGAAGCGGCACAATCTGAAATAATCTTTGAAGAATGAAAAAGGGAATTTGATTTTCTAGCAACATCAGGTCACGCCTCAAATCAGAGAGCGAACCGGGCGTGCTAAATAAAGGATCATTCCTTCGTCTTAGACCCTTCACGGCATGCTTCAAAAAGAGCTCAATAATGAAACCACCATCAACTAACGTCATTTTAACAAATTCATCACTTGAGAGATTAATCTTCTCTACATAGCACAATCTTGCTTTATGCTCCAACCCTTTCAGTGCTTTTACACAAGCATCCAATCTTGCTTCTTGATCTGGCTTTCGATTGAGGAGTGCATACAAATACCTCCACTTGTGCTCTTCCATTGCCTTCAAAGATCGTTCGCCATAATGAAGAGGGCCAATGGAGACTTTGCACGGAATGTAAAAGTCTTTGTTGTCTCGGGCAATGGCCTCACGGACTCTGCCTATACAACGCGCAGAAACTACTGTTTCCATTTGTTCCTTGATAGAGGATACGAGAGCTTCATTTTCTGCTGTGATGTCGATTATTAATTGGTTTCCTGCTTCAGTATTATCCATCTTTATTTGGAAGTAAGGTGTGTGTAAATTTGCTCAGCCTGCAACATGGTGTGTTTCTCTTAAACTAAACTAAACATTAAAGTCTTTTTTTCAGTATTAGACACGAAGAAATGAGTATGAATTAGATAGACGAACCATTTATAATTCAAATTCATCAATATTGCTTAGTTGATGCCCTGAACAAATAAAAAAAATTTCATGATCGAAGTTCATGCTAAGCAAGCGAGGACTCTTCGTAAACATGTTACTATTACCATACATGAAATTCTCAAACGCAAAAATCCACACTTCACAAAATGTGAATTTGAGACACACTAAACAATAAAAGTTACTGACTCCTAAAATGAAATTAAGAATCACTACTACAAAAGTTAGAATACGAAATGGATATGGAAGAGACATCATACCTTGTAGTGTTGCCTATCAAATTTACTCAATAAATCCAACTTGAATACACATTTGCATTAACGTCACGCATCTATATAAATCTTAAATGAGAATCAAGGATGACTTGAAGGGATTAGCAAAGAGACCAAATACACAGCTGTGGAAACATATGAATTAGAAGCTTTTCTTCATTATCACTATTTTAATATGAAAAGCATTTTACGGAAACTTCGACATAGAGAATATTTTGTTACGAAAGTAAAGAACTAATTAAATTGCATACTTGAAAGAGAGTTCAAGAATTAGGAGCAGTAGAATCACCGTGTGATAAAAAACCAAATCACTTGGCCGAATCTAATCAGATAAATATGGGGATTATGTTGATGGGTTCGTGTTACACTTTTGCATGTTATGTCGCCAATACTACTTCGGCTTTCCGTCAGAAGAAAAATAAGGCATGAAATGTCGGTAGTGTTTTTTTTTAATAAGTGGTTGATTTTGACCTATAAATTGAGTCCAATCGGCTCAATTCAATTCATTAATTTTTTTGGGTATGTTTCTTAGTTTTTTTTTTTTTTTTTGCTTTTTTAAGATTTAAGTGATTCAAAATTTTTGAAATTGATTTCAAATTTTATTGAGTTGCTTCAACTCAGTCAGCTTAGCTCGGAAAAAACTGCCACCCTGAGAAAATTAATTAATTGCTATATATAGAATTTGCAAAATTTGATTGAGAATACAACACAAATAAATAGGTATGGGTCATTTAATTTGACAAGATAATTAAATGGATCGAGTCCGGATTGACATGATTTTTTTTTTCATGTTGGGTTAAGGTTAAAATTCTTAACCCATTTACCTAATCAATGACACATTTATATTTTCTATTATAAATTAATTTGTAAATTATTGCTATCAAGACTTAAATGTTGGACTTTTTATTTTTTTTAAGGATGAACATATACATAGCATTTCATTTATAAAATTTTATATAAATTTAAAATTTTAATAGTGTAAATATGTAATATTTTAGTAAATATGTATATTTTATAATATTAATAAGTTATATATATATGTTCCATGTAAATTTTATTAAATATATAGATATTAAGCGAGTTATTAGATAATTTATTTATTTTCTGTATCGGATTATGATATTAATATTTTGATACGATTATTAAATAAATTGTGTTTAGGTTAATTTAAATTTAACACGACATGAATATGATTCAGTAAACCATTTTCCCAACTCTAACTATATAGTTTTAAGCCCATAAAAATCATGTGTGAAGCTTTTAAATGCAGAAGATAAATTTCTGAAATTTATCATAAAAAGAAAGGAGAAAAGATAAAGGATGGTTTTAGAAGAACACAAGAGAGGCAGGCCCCATGAAAACTATTGTTCGCACCGGTCCGTACAACCCAAGTTCAAACGATCCAATTGCGACCGCCGCACGTCTAATTCCCGAATCACCCTCAAATTCACCTTGAAATTACGATTTAACACCGCAATGGCCCGCTTTTTTATTCCATTGATGAGTTTAAAAAAAAAAGTACAAAACAAAATAAAAACAAAAGCGATGCCGCCTTCTCATCGAGCAAGTGCAAGATCATAATTTTATTCCTTTGTTTCGTTATAGGGTTTCCTTTTTTTAATATTTAAAAAAAAAGTTCAAAAACACGTAAAATCCTGGGACTCGAGAAGGCACACACTGACTTGCACTTCATTTTAATTTTCAAAGCATCATATTCTCACCAAGTACGAGATCATAATTTTATTCTTTTGTTTCGTTATGGGGTTTCCTTTTTTTAATATTTAAAAAAAAAGTTCGAAAACACCCAAAGTCCTGGTACTCGAGAAGGCACACACTGACTTCCACTTCATTTTAATTTTCAAAGCATCATATTCTAACCTTGCTCTGCAAAATAAAAAACGATGGCGTTTTGGTTTTCGTTGATCGTCCTCGCTTTCGCTTACGCGATCTGTCGCTTCTTGCTCATGCTCATCCCTCCCAATGTGCCTTCTATCGACGTCGACGCATCCGACGGTTCTCCTCTCTACACGTGTCTATTATACATGCATTTTCTCTCTGTTATACTGATTATGATTTGTTCAATTAATATATTTTTAAAAATTTATTTGACAGTGTTGGATGACGGAAACCAAACGCAAGAGACCAGTTTCATTTATGTGAGTTTTTGGTTAATTTAGTGCTTTATTTATTAATTAATTGAGTATTTTGCTTTATTTAGTTTTTTTTAATAGGTTATTTGCCTGAATTAATTTACTGAATAATTGTTAGTACAGACATGGAATTTTGTATATTGCGGAATGAATTGAGTGTGAATCTAGTTCAGTTAATTGCTTATTTTGTTAATGTAATTGTTACATAGATTCCTCCGAGAGGAAGGACGCAGCAGTCGGAAACAAAAGTTCAGTGCTATGAGCCAGCGACTATGAAATACTTGGGATATTTCCCTGCATTATCACGTGCTGAGGTTAGTGATTGCTGCACTAAGTAACGAATTTGTTGAATGCCTTGTTAAACTGATAGAATTCAATATTTGCAATAACGTTTCATTTGCTTTTCTTTGGCTTTGTTCTCTTCATTTTAACTTTCTATAACACTACACATGCAAATTTGGGATACAAGTAATACAGTTGGCGTCTATCAGTGGTTGCTGTTTGTAAAGCAGTTGTTGAATTATTAATCCATCAATAATGTGTGATCTGTTGAGCAATGGATGCCGTGTCAAATGCTACACTAGTTTGGGAGATAACTTTGTGTGTATAGTTTTTGTTTTTTTCACTCTTTGATTGTGAATTTAGGATAAGTTACAACAAGCTTGGTGATGCACCAAAGATGGAAATATCTTTTCTTTTGATGTCTGCTGCTATTATTTTTACTATTACCTTGGAATCAAAGCTAGTGCCTGAGTAAATATGTGCAGGTTGAGGAGCGTGTGGCACAGGCAAGGAAGGCACAAAAAGTATGGGCGAAAAGTAGCTTCAAGCAAAGACGTCAGTTTCTGCGGATACTTTTGAAGTATATTATTGAACATCAAGAGCTTATATGCGAGTAAGGATTTGGTTTCTTTTGTGTAAGGCTAAGGGAGGATGTTTTATTTTCTGTTAGTCAAGGAGGGGTGTATGTCTTGACTCGTGTAATTTTGATTAGAATCTCTTCACGCGATACTGGAAAGACAATGGTGGATGCCTCTTTGGGAGAAATAATGACAACGTGTGAGAAGATAACTTGGCTTCTTTCTGAGGGTGAGAAGTGGCTGAAGCCTGAATACCGGTATCTCATCCGTCTTTTTGCTTCTATTTCATTGTGTCATCTCCATGCTAAGAAGGAAATAAAATTAAAACTGCTATTCACGCTGAATCATCAGTTGTATTCATTTTGTGGTGTTTATCTTTTATGCCAGGACTACTCAAGATGTGTGCCTTTTCACTGTTGCATTCTTACTATCTTATATACATGAAAGTTGGAATGGTCTACAGCTAACCAATGAATATCTTGATTGACTTCACTGGATTACTTTCAAGCCTTGCATTTCTATAGCCTAATTCATTGCAATGACTGTAGGTCTTCTGGAAGATCAATGATTCACAAGAGAGCAAAAGTGGAGTTTCATCCCCTTGGTGTTGTTGGTGCTATTGTATCATGGAATTATCCTTTTCATAATATCTTTAATCCAATGCTGGCGGCAGTCTTTTCTGGGAATGGCATTGTCATCAAGGTATCTAGTGATGGACTAAACTACTACTCTGGTTTTTGATTTCGTTACATGTTACCATATATTTGTAAATGTAGATTTCAGAGAATGCAAGTTGGTCTGGATGTTTCTACTTCCGAATTATTCAAGCAGCTCTTGCTGCAGTTGGTGCTCCAGAAAATCTGGTTGATGTAATAACAGGGTATGCAATTTGTCTGAGATTTTGATACTCACAAAGATCAACATTGTACCTTGAGCTTTAATCAGACACTTCTTCTAGGTTTGCTGAAACAGGGGAAGCACTGGTGTCATCAGTTGATAAAATTATATTTGTTGGATCACCTGGTGTTGGTAGGATGGTATGATCCTCTCTTGCTTAGCTGCTTAGGATTTTTTTCCCTGAATTTTTGTACAATTTCCGTACATGTTACCTTCAAACAGTCCTCTCGAAAGGGGCATCCTATTTAGAAGAGGTGTCTTGCAGATATTCTGCTGACAACTACAGAATTGGACTATCCTCAACTTTCTTGCTGATTAGTTGTCATATTTGCTTTTGCTGCAGATAATGAAAAATGCTTCTGAGACCCTTACACCAGTTACACTTGAGCTTGGTGGAAAAGATGCTTTTGTTGTTTGTGATGATGTAGACGTACCTCATGTATGAATCCTGTCCAACACTGTCTGATGTCTTGTTGACCCACATGTTTTTATCAATTGTTGAGATATTGATTGATGTTTGTGATTGAGAATTAAATTCATATTCTTGAGTGCCATTGATCCTTACATAAAACTGCTCTGCTTGATACAGGTTGCTCAAATTGCTGTCAGGGCTGCTCTTCAGTCTAGTGGGCAGAACTGTGCTGGGGCTGAGAGATTTTATGTCCACAAGGACATTTATGCTTCGTTTGTCAGTCAAGTGGCTAAAATTGTGAAGTCTGTTTCAGCTGTATGTCATCTTTTAAAACATTTTATGTGGAAGATGTTATTGCTGTCTACTGCATTGTCTTCATGGTTCTGTTGTGGAATCTGCATGTAAATCTTTACATTGCCCTAGGGTTTTCATTCAACTGGTGATTTGCCTCTGGCATTAGAACTTTATTGGTTTATAATCTTTTGCAGGGTCCACCTCTAGCCGGAAAGTATGATATGGGATCCTTATGCCTGCTGGAGCACTCAGAAAAGCTTCAAAACCTTGTGAGTGATGCTTTAGACAAAGGAGCAGAAATTCTTGCCCGTGGAAGTTTTGGCCATTTAAGTGAAGGTGCAGTTGATCAGTATTTCCCTCCTACTGTGATTGTGAATGTAAATCACACAATGAGGTTAATGCAAGAAGAGGTACCAAGAATCAGTCTTCTTCAATATAATCCTTTTCATGAATTTTGGTTGAGTCATAACATTTGAAATTTGTGTATTTCACATGTGAGAGGATCATTTTATGGGTATCATGAAAACAGCAACTCATGCGAAACTTGTGAAATACAGGCTTTTGGACCAATAATGCCCATAATGAAATTCAACACTGATGAAGAGGTAGTGGAGCTCACAAATGACTCAAGATATGGACTTGGATGTGCTGTTTTCTCTGGCAGTCAGCACCGTGCTAGGGAGATAGCTTCCCAAATACAATGTGGGGTTGCTGCAATTAATGATTTTGCATCAAATTATATGTGTCAGGTATTCAAGTGTGTCTTCAATGAATTTGATTCTGCCCATGTTATCTTTAATGATCCTGCTAAACTGAAAATGCTTCCTCATTTTTCAGTCCCTGCCATTCGGTGGTGTCAAAGATAGTGGTTTTGGACGATTTGGCGGTGTGGAGGGATTAAGGGCCTGCTGCCTTGTCAAATCTGTTGTTGAGGATAGATGGTGGCCATATATTAAAACCAAGATACCCAAACCCATTAAGGTAAACACAAACTTTATTACATAACTCTGATGATGCTTCATATTTTTCTAACCTAAACCCAAACTTTTCTCTTTTTTCCTCTGCCAATCTAGTATCCAATTGCGGAGAATGGCTTTGAGTTCCAGGAATCACTTGTAGAAGCACTTTATGGCTTGAACATATGGGATCGTTTGCGAGCACTGGTCAATGTATTGAAAGTCCTTACTGAACAAAACACTCCTGTCAGCAGTAGAAGAAGAAATGATTGAGCCAGTGTGTAAAGCTGAAAAGTGGGTTTACTACCTATTTTCAAGGAATTAGCAACCTGTGATCATTTTCACTTTTCCCAGTCTATTGATCCAGTTTTTTTCCATTGTTGAAACGTCAGTTTTAAATGGATGATCGGCTGACCTCAACAATTTTATCAAAGTAATGAGTGAGGAGTGATTTCTTTGATCATTGTTCAATGAGTTTGTGATGGGTATAAAAAGTTGCACAGGCTTTTACATTCACAAAAGTTTGACAGTATTAACTCCACTTACTAACACGGGAGATGGCTTGATAATTATACAAGCAAGATGCATACATATTGTTTATAGGCACCTATTGCTGTAGTCCCTTTCAACTTTTGAACGGAGATGCCACACTCGGCTGCTTCAAAACGTGCACATTGGCGTTTGCTTTTTATCTTTTTTTTTACCTTGGAAGATGTTGAAACAAACAATTAGTCAATAACTCTTCCATAACTGTGTCCTATGCAGCTTCTCTGTGTTGTTTTGAACCATCAGTAAGTACAGACGTCACTCCCATTTAAGTGCACGAGTGATCTCCCACGAAATCGCCTGAGTCTCTTGACTAATACCGTCACTGGACTCATAGTGCCCCCTCTTGCAATTCACTAAAGCTACCATGAATCTTTCACTCTCTATTGAAGAAGGGTACATTATTTGTTCTTCCTGAAATACACGCATAAAAAATTGCGACATTGAAGCCCCTGGAAGATACTTCTACACAGCTTTGTTTAAACAACTTTTTACTGATTTGCAGATTAGAGTAACCCAAAAAAAAAAATTAATGTTATTGATAGGTATTATGTAAGATGCAGTGCCGTATGGTGTCACATTTTAACCCCTCTGTTAAAAAACTCAGATTCTAAATTTTTGTCCCTCAACTTTTTGTGCCTTATTTGACCTCAGGTTTTTGGTCATTGACACTCCAAAATTCTACCATACATACATAATATGAATCCGGATCCTCTATTAATCTTAACTTGTCTTTTTAAAATCTTTTGACGTTGCTAAGATTCATTTATTTGGTTGAGTTACAATTTATCAACCACAAGAACTCTGGGTTTGTTTAAGAAACTCCATTATGATCACGACCTCTCTCTCTCACTCTATAAGTCCAAAACCTTAAAGAAAACTATCTAACAAATGATCTCAAAATGGAGGAGATAGAGAGACAAGACAGCCCACCTTTTTTTAGTCATCCAATTAACAAATGACTCATCTCAAAGGATTTAAAAAAGATCAATAAAAATCAAGATCAATTGAAGATTTGAATCTAATATAACATAAGTTAGGGATTGGGAATGAAATTCAGGAGGATTAAAATAAAAAAGAAGGTAATGCTACACTAAATAAAGATGTGTAGTTTATATTTCAAGCGATGCAACATCTTACACATCTTTTATTGGTAAATGGTAGATATTATCTCATTAAGATAGATATCAAAATCAATTACACACAACAAATAAATAATTAGTGGCACATTACAGGGAAGACAAACTATATATCTCAACTAAATGTAACATTATTGCAAAAAAAAAAATTCAAAACTTAGATTTTTCAGGGACGAGATGAAAACACCATACCCAACAAAACTATATTTTAGTCATTCTTTACCGATAAATAATGGATGTTTCTATATAATCTACTTTTGGAAAAGATGAGATTCTAGAGATTAAGCGCTTACCTCAGGCAACTCATAGAACTCACTGGGAGATATTTGCAGCAACTCTATTGCAGTTTGACCAGTACACCAAGCTAAAACTTTGGCACTCTCATCTGCCAGAGTGATTTTCAAGTGGAAAGCACGCACAAGTTCAGCATTACACTGAATGTGACAGAAACTACATTTAAAAACTCCGGTAGGCCTCTCGTTGACAAAATGACCACAAAGGGCATGAGCAAATCTCGTATTTACAAAACAGCTATCAATTTGGTCAAGCCAAACTCGACATAGCTGTGTATGAGTTGAAGGGAAAAAAAAGTCAGATTAGTGAACATGACATTATGATTGGTAAATGAATTCTTCTAAATGAAACATACAAACATGTAGCTAGCGCCATTGGATAGATCAGAAAGGCATGATGACTTATGAAGGCAAGACGAGTTTAGCAATGCAGGCAAGCAGCTTAGGTTAACAAAAGAAGCTCCGGCATCCTTCTCAGACCATAGCACTTCAAGGCTGTCAAACAAATTAAACAAGTACTTTATGAGATGCTGGGGCAAAGCATATTTAAGCACAGAAAAAGCAACTCAAAAATCACTATTCATTGCTGAAGCATTTGTCAACAGTGCATACCGATTTTGTTTTGTCATAGAGCATGCCAAGCCGGATACATATACCACGTGGCCAGGGCCTAATCTTCCCAATGACCTGAGAAATACAAATCTTCAAGTTATGAATACAGAGTATACAAAATTCATAAATTGCTAAGGCAATAAAGGATTACTATTTTCTAGAATCAAATAAAATTGTTCCAATACCAAGAGTCTATGAAATGAAGTTTTACAGTAATCACTCCTGTTGTATCCTCAATTTTCAAAGAGTAAATTCCAGGAGTGTTTTCCTTGTGAAAAATCTCTACGACAACACCATAGAGGCTGAAACCAGTCATCTTGTCACAAAGGTTGATGATAAATGGCTGCAAATTTTTCATGAAATGAAAAAAGTCAAACTGGTTGAATTGAATTAAAATATATCCATAGGTCCCACAGGCTGTGTGGGAAAGAGTGATACGTCGTCCACAAATCAATTAAAATGTGAAGAAGAAATGATTTAAATGGCACTTAAATTGCAACAAGATTTAGAATCCACAATAATGCCTGACAAAAAGAAGAATAAACTCACACGAAAAGGATAGTTACTGAAGTCGATGGACCCCTGAGAATCACACGGCAAGGTCACTTGGGAAACAATGGGACCCTGGCTAGGATCGACTGCACTAAGCAGCCTTGAACCTTGACATCGATTTTGTGTCAGTGGGACACATACCTGAGGAACACAGAAATTAGCTCCAATTTCAAATGATAATAACTTTGATTTTCAACAATCAACACGTACTTGCTCCTCCTGTTGAACGAAAGGCACTAGGTATAATTGTGTTGCAGTACCATACTCAAGACAACACTCATCACTTGTTTCTAGAGCAATATATGGTCTATCCAGTGCAAGCATACTTCCTACACTGCAAGATATTGCAGGATATAAAATATATACTATGCCTGGTGAAGAAAGCAATATGATAATGAATCCAGCGGCTAGATCTTTTACCTGAGAAGGTTGGTTAAGAGAACCTGTTCACCCCACAAAAGAAACTTCACCTTAACACCATCATTATCAACAAGAGAGATTTGCCTCCTCTGTATGCTGTCAAAGTCTCCCTGAGTTTCGAGTAATCCAATAGATTCAATCCTACATAGATAGGTCGAAAGAACTGTAAAAACTTTTTAAGCAAAAACTGTTTACCTTTGATGGACTTGGTGGCACAAGCTATCAGTTTAGCTTATATCATCTGGAATTCTATTCAGTTGCAAAATTTATTGTTTATATGTATGCTTATATATAAAGTAATACATCATAATTTGGTATCTGATTTGATCATTGCCACTGGCATCACTGAAAGAAGGACCTAACAATCACATATCTCCATTTTATATTTGGTAACAGACTTCATACTCAAATTTCGTACTAAGTAAAAGTTTTTTTTTTTGGTCGTTAGAAATTATTCTTTTTTGTTTGGAAAATAATAAATAAATCAAAGCCAGTAAAAGTGTTCAGAATGAGGATCTATTTTGCAAAAACCATTCAGCATAGGATACAAATGTAAATACAGAAATTTAGAATGTACCTTGCATTGAATGAATAAGAAACCCCATTGTTGAAAGCATCAAGAGAAATTGAAGAAAATGAATCTGAATAAAAATCTAACAGGATAGCATCGTGATCCTGACCCTAAAATACAAAATATAAAATATAAAATCAGAACCAATATCATAAATGTAAATCTGATTCAACTTTTGAAGACAACATAAATGCCAAAAAGAATTAAGCAAGTTCTGTATAAGCTGGCTCTTCCCACAATTAAACCAACTAACCAATCTAAGAATTTCAGAAAACCCTATTGCTGGAATGATAATAAGGCAGAAGATATTCAGGAGTTACCTCATCTAACAATATTACAAGATATTCTGTTGGCAGCAGCCGTGGACTACCACATCCTTCTCTTGCAGTTCGAAGATAGCATCCTGTGAGGAAAACTTCCCTCCCTTTCTTCAAAATCCCATTCTGTGGATCCACCAATTCATAGTATCTATGACATAAAAAACATGCAAACAGAAGTTCCAGTATGGTTATCACACATACAAATACAGAAACTCAACTTATACAGAGGAGAAGTGAAATGCTATAAAACCATTGATATGAATGAACCTGTCACTATGAGTTGATCTTTACTTTACAAATAGAGAAATGGAAGAAAAACATGTCACTGTGAATTGATCTCTAGTTTAGTTCTCCATCGTGTCATTATAACAAGTGATAAAAACATACATCACAAAGAAATCTCGCAACTGTTAAATTTATGATGATAACTAATCACCATGCATGCTAAATTGCTAGGTGCTAATAGTAGAAACAGTTTACCTGCGGTGGAGATAAAGATCAATAGTATTAGAGCTCCAAAAATCCCCCAATGTAAGCATATAGATGTTTGTACCTAATTAACAGAGATGTAAGAAAATAGCAATTTAGGCTACCAATTTTTTTTTAAAAAAAAGAAAATTAGAAGAATTTTTTTTTAAAAAAAAAAAGAAAATTAGAAGACTTTTTTTTGGAAGGAAAAATTAGAAAAACTTTATTCAAACCAGTTTAATCAGAAAGCACTTCCAAAGTTTCGACTTAATTCTAACCCCAATTGAATTTAATAAACACATTTATACAATTTAAATAAAAAATTAACTACTTCTAATGTAAAATTTGCCTCCTTGTCACCGCCGCAAACAATTATAATCCAATAAGGTTTTAATTCTTCAAAATTAAAAAAAAAAATTGAAGAACTACCTGGAAGAATATAAACGTCAACAACAACGGCTTCTAAAACGCTAGTTAGTGACAAAAAATTCTTCTCATATATAGATTCAATTGTGACAGTGTTCGGAAGCCTAGTTCTCCGATGATTCTTTTTCAACTGATTCACAATCTCCGGTCTCTTCTTCGGGGCACCTGCTCTGTGCTGCTCATTCCACGCCTTCAAAAACAAAATCATACAACCAAGCGAACCATTAGTAATGTACATTTTTTAATTCAGCTTTTGTTTCTTTCTTTATTTATTTTAACAAAACTAGGTGAAATAATCAGTTGAATCTATGGGGGAAAAAAAAGGGACCTGAGCGAGATCGGACAGAAGTATTGCAACGGTGACTCCGCTGGAATAAGCGATACAAGTTTTAAGGATCCGAGAGGCGATCCAGTTCCAGCCAGGCCCACGGGATTCGGATCCAGTGTTATTCGGATCTTGTCCGGATTCGTCTCTTCCTTCTTCTTCTTCTTCTGGCCATAACACTGACCTTGCGTATTCAATTAATCCAAGAAAAGGATCTTCTTCTTGTTGCTGATTTTGTTGATTATCAATTTCCATGAGCGGCTCTTTATTCTTTGACCCGTTTGTTGACTCCGTCGGGGATGTTTTAAGCCTTCGGGAATCGGGATATATAATCGAGTAATCGAATTTGCCTAAATAGCGGCGATTTGAATTTGACAGCGAAATTTTGGCGCGCATTTTCAAGCGAGGGCCTGCTGGGCTGGACATGCAATTGTATAATACAAACCGATCAGTTTGGTTCGATCGCCAAATATGATGGGTTGGGTCTAGGACCATATTCCACAAAAACAATTAAAACAAAATTGATTGAAAGTGAGGTATTGACATGCGATCTCTCAATTTATCTCATCGATAAACTCTGTTAATTTCCAAAATTATCTTTGACATCAAATTTTGCCATAACCGCCAAAAGCTTTCACTTTCAACACTGACAGCGAATTAGGTTTCTTTTTTTTTTTTTTTTGTCCACCAGAGAGCTGGCTTGCGCCTATGCTTCTTTCATACTCCACATGACGATGGAATCATGATCACTCCTGAGAAGAATGCAACTCTGATCAAGGTTGCATATGTGAATACTGACTCTTAAGGGAGAGTTTGTTCTCCATGCTTTTTGATTCTGAATGTTGGTTACGGCGGTGCATTTGTAGGTTGTAGCAGTAGCTGCCCCTGGTGCTGCCACTGGGTGATGACTGGTAATGGTGGTGGTAGCCCAGCTACCGCTGTCAAAGAGGAGGAGAAGGATACCCAAGGAAGAAAGTGAAGATGACGTGGGATTTTATTTGACTATGTCGATATTTTACACATTTTCCTCTTATTACTAGTATTTGCATTACCAACTCCAAAATTTAAAGACGCCAGGTTTTTTCGTTTACGGCTAGATAATATTCTATTTATGAGTGATGAGTTCATAGGAGCAATTTAAAAAAAAAAATTGATAAAACGAAGGTAATTTTGGAAATAAGTGAAGTTAATTGAGAAGTCAAAGAGTTCAATATCATCACGAATGGGTCTTTGTTTTAGTTGGAGAGCTCTTGTAATTATAGTTTAAGTGTAATGGTTCAAGTCTATATAAAAATATAATGTATGTTAATTTTAATTTTTTCTTAATTATCAATTAATTAAATAGTAGAGACAGTCTCTTTTTTACGAAATATGAGTGGAATGAAAATTAATTTTAATTTTTCTTTAATTATCAACCAATTAAATAGTAGAGACGATTTCTCTCTTATAAAATATGAGTGAAGTATGCTTATTTGATTTAGTAAAAAATATTTAATTCTAAAAGCTCTTTTCAATTTTTCTTTGTGTTGTTTGGTTGTAATTTATATAAAACTTTTGGAGATTTCAAAAATCTCTTTGCCTCCACTATGATTTTTTTTTTAATTTTGAAATTTTAAAAGTAGAAGTTATAGTTTTTTTTTTTTAAAGAGTTCATAAATTCGATCGGTCGTATATTGCAGCTTTGCAATATACTACTACTTTTATCATTTTGTAATTTGATTACATAACAGTACCTTATATTTTTTATAAAATTAAATAGGCACTAAAATTTATAAATTTTTACATATAAATCCTTTTTTGGGATAAAATATCATTTGAAAAGAATTTTAATTATTATTGTTATTATTATTATTATCATTATTATTATATAATATTATAGCTATTAAATTTTATTATTTTTATTTATTTTAATTATTATTTATTATTTTTACTCTCATTAATAATAATAATAAAAATAAAATTATTTTTATTATTAAAATATATTAACTTTATTATTTTAATTATTATTAATTATTGTTAATATTATTTTTTATTAATAATATTATTAATAATTTTTATTATTTTTATTATTATCATTATTAACATTATTACTACCGTTAATTTCATCATCATCATCATCATCATCATCATCATCATCATCATTATTATTATTATTATTTGTTTGAATTAATATTATTGTCATTATTATTGTTTTTAGTTTTTAATTGTTTTAATCATAATATATACAAATAATATTAGGAACAAAATTAACCAAAAAACATTTTAGTTACTTATAGCAGTCTATTTGGATTCTAAATTAAAGCAAACACATCAATAAGAATGTTGTTCATTTTTATTTAGATTTCTACAGGTAAAGTAAACAGCTTTTTTTAATTCAAATTTCTTATTATGGTTCTAGCTCATTTCGATTCCTTTTTAGTAAACGCACCATTAGAGTGTGTTTAAAACATAATATTGTATGGTATTATAATATTGTTCACATTAATTCATTGCTTGCCTATGTTTGGATGTTTTGAAAGTTAGATTGTGATCCATCATATAATTCACTATAAGGCGCCAACTTTTTACCTAATTGAAACATTAAATATATTTAAATTATAATTTTATTTTTATTTTTATTATAATAATTATAATATAAAAATAATTTATATTATAATACTATTTTATCATATCATATTATATTTATATATTGATAATTAATATATAATAATAATAATAATTTAAATAATGAGAGTAGATATGGAAATGATAGCAACAATTGGAGAATTATGAAACATTTATGAATTTGAGAAATAAATCAAGGGATTTATCTTTCTGAAGTTATAGAGCAAACATGGGCTTTATTTTATATTTAAGGGGTTGTGACTCTCATAAATGAGTATTGAATCATGCATCATAATTATTCAATATCAATAATAAAAATCTTCTAAAATTTCCTACTTCTTCCTTGTTCCTATCATTTAACAACTTATAGCCAATAAAGCAAATAATAATAATTATATTTTTTTTCCTAACATTATAGAAAACAAGAGGGATTGCAATGATAATAACCTAAATAAATACATCATTGCATTTATTTTTGCCATTCTTGTCTTGGATCCAATGGTTAAATCACAAAAAAATAATAAAAGATGTGGTATCATACCATTGTGGTAACATAGGTAGATCCCAATAAGTTATTTAAAATATCATTTATTTATTTCACATTTTTCATAACTTTAATTATTTGTACTAAAATAATTTTATAATTTTTTAATAAAAACTTTCATTAACAATCAAATAACTAACAACTTTTCAATTAAATCTTTACTTATTCAAACTCAACTTGAAAAAAAAATTATTTAAAAAGTTAAACGACACAGACGCAAGTAATGCCACTGGCGTCAAGTCTTCTGCAACGCCAATTTTTATTTATTTATTTATCTATTTTTTTATGAATTTTAGATTATAGAATTTTATTTTTATTAGAATATATAAGTGACACTATTACCCCCACTAATAAGGATTACTCATGGGATAATTTTGTAAAACACTTATATTTTTCCAAAACCTAATAGGATTTCTTAGGATTCCCTATAAATTCATACTTTTCCCTCCTCTGTGACCCTTAGTCCACAACATTTTTATCTATTCTCTGCTTTACTCTCTCATTCATACTTTAAGATTCAAACATTTGATTAGAAAAGAACCTTAAGGATTGGTAAGTTTTACTATCTCTATTCTCCACATGATTTCTATCATTCTATTAGCGTTTTTTATTCGCTTAATTTTAAATTATTATAGACTGATATGCATGATTTAGGATGAGTTTAAATTGTGTTTAGAGCTTTGATTTATTGCTGAGTTTTATTTATTAATCCTAGACACAATAAACTTACTAGATAATTCTGGACAACATAGATATCTCATAATTAAACATATATCTTACGAAAGATTCTTGAAACGAACCTTATCTTTCTGAAAACTAGACACCTAGGGGTTATAGAATAAATTTTATTTAGTAAAGTTTGAGTTCGTTTTTGATTTTATATGGATTTTCGAAACAGACACTGCGGCACTAGAAAACTGCAATTTTAACAGAATGACTATTTTCATAAAATTATTTGGGGCATCAAATGAATTCATAAAATTCTGGAATTTTAAAAAGAATTTATTATGTGTGTCTAGTATTTCCAGTTTTAATTTCGAAATTTTCTGATTAATGTATGACTTTATAAAAATCTCGGAACCCATACTGTTCAGTTAAGGCGCTGCAAGACAGTTTTGAATTTATTAAGAAATAAATAGTTTTGAAAATGTTTTTTATATCGGATCTTCTTGAAAATTTTATACGAGATACCCATGGATGTACAGATTCTCTCTGTAAAATATTGTGTCTTTATAATTTCTAGATTAAGAGTTAAAATTCAGAGTAACAGCCCTGTACGGGTATGAATTAGGGAAATCAGGAGGTTAGAATAAGTTGTTAATAGGATTTTCTTGTAATTGTTAAGGTGTGTGAGGCTGTTGGAGACCTAGAAGAGTTTAGATAATTGCTTTTGTCGAGGTAAGTAACTTTATTCCTAATGTACTAGATAAGTATGATTATTTTGATACTAGTATAAGTAAATGGGTTTTTATATCTCTTTGAAAATCAATTATTTTTCATAACAAAATTAGTTTGTGTAAATTTTTTTAAATATGAAAATTATGTTATTATTATGGTTTCAATAAAATATTACAAATGCTTTTAAATATATAATTTATTTGGTTACATGATTACGTTTTATGATTTTATAAGATAACTTGCAAGCCTAGATTATTGTTATGAACATTTATGAATTTGGTACGAATGTTTTGTGTCTGTATACTATTTAAATTATTTATGATTGTACGGGGGCCACCTCTTAAGTGCCAAAGCGTCGCAAATTGTCACACATAGTGCAAAATGCCACGTACAAGTCATTATATATGAAAGACTGATTTGAATGTTTTGGCTCATTATCCGTAGTTATTCTGATTCTGATTCTGATCGTATAATACGATACATATCTGTTCTTGATCAGTATTGAGTTTCTGTTCTGAGTGTGCACACGATATTTTGATTCTATTTCTGGCCGGGCCACTGGAAGTATAGGTGACACTATGTGACATGAGCTAACTTTGATTTTTCTGTACATATGTACTATATGATCTGTTTTCTTTTATGAATTATGAGCTTTTGATATTCTGAATTATTTAGCGAATTTCTATCTTTCTATTATAATATATATGTTTTGATAAAAAATAGACTTGCAATATTTTTGGTACGTAATAGGCCTAGTGTGTTAAGAATGGTTTTACTTATTGAGTTAACAGCTCACCCCTTGTCAATACTTTTTACAGATTAAGTATCTTGTTGAGAGGTGTGCTATCATTGAAGTTAAAGATTTGTTTTCTATTTCTAATTAGGAGAGAAAAATAAACTTTTATTTTTTTTAATTTTATTTGTTTATGAACTTATAATTGAGAAGTCTTTTTGAAACTTTTGTTATACCTTTGTCTTTGAGATAGACATTTTTAGAGTTGGACACATGAATTTGTAAATTTATTGATTAAAATATTTGAGGTATTTCTGTTTGAGATTTTTGGTGCAAGAATTTTGATTAGTAAGTAATCTGCTTTCTCACGTGCTCCGCATGTATTGGGTTTGGGGAATTACATCTTCACGCTGAACGGATCTGTCCGTTCCGTTGATTCAACACAACGTGGGAAGAAGAAAGCAACGCAGATTGGCACAATAACAGATTGTCACCTTTGAAAGGCCGCAGTAAGTTTAAACATTTTCTCACGAAATTTAACAAGAAAGATTTCAATATGAAATTGACAAAATTGTGTATTTTGTCACTTAAAAGTACAAACCTTTACTTCTTTGAACAATGCAACAACATTTCTCTGAAGCCTCTAAACTCAATCCACCACAACCCCTCTTTCTCCCTGCAGTCCAATAAACGGGGAGAGACAAGAAAGAAAACCTGAACCAAGCGTTCTAGCAGCAGCTATACAAGATTAATAAGAAAATCATAGCACAACAAGAAGCTTGTCTAGATGTAAAATCTCGCCGGTAGCTTCTCATATAGCATGCTTTAGCGTCACATTGATGATCCCTACATCTGACTTAGGCTGATAGTGCTCATCTGTATCCACCTCTTCGATTTCCTGATTACACGATATGATTAGGGACAGAAATTCCAAGTTAGCTTTAATTGAGTCATTGGCAATATCAATTCCAGTTACGAATCAAACATATATTTTATTTACCTGCACCACATCCTCGCCCTTCACTACGCGTCCAAACACAATAAGCTTATCATTTAAATCTGGTATTGGTGCAGTCGTAATATATAGCTCAAATCCTTTGCTATCTTTAGATTTTACAGTTCCAATCATAAATGCCTCATGCTTCGGACTAGTCAAAAACAAGTAAATATCATGTCATCCAAAGTAGACCCAGCACTACAGTAAACGCTATTATAAGGTGCTGAGAGAAAACCTGGTCCTAAGTTGACTGCGGATCTTCCCTCTTGACGTCCAGTCATCAGCAGCTGCAAGATCTTTGGAATGCCCAGCTTGAATAACATAGTTTTTTATCACATGATGGAAAGACATCCCTTTGAAGTACCCCTCTTGACTGCAAAGCCAATTTACTTTGAGGTTCTTTGGGCATAATAAAACAAGCAGCATGCACTAAGCACAATGTTTTTGATCCCAGAAAGCATTTAGTGAATTCAGGACTAAAGACTTTGTTGGGAGTTATAGATCTTGTAGTTTTCAAAGGGTCATGGATCACAAGCTACATCCACACAAAACTGCAATACAATGCTACTACAAAATTATAAATATATCTATATATAATCCAGGAGCCGAATGAAGGAACGAGTTGATAGAATAAGAGTATAAGACTAACTAATTATCAACAGTTCACACATCTATGGAGAACAAAGACAGTGAAGGAAGCAACAATTCACAACTGAAAAGAGAAAAAAAAAAGGATGTAGATGCCTAAAAATACTTACCACAAGTCAATAAATTTATCCACGGTTTCAGGTGAACCATCTTTGAAGAGTTCCACTATTATACAACCTTTAGATGTATTTAAAACCTACACAGGAAAAAGGCACAGGATAAGCACAGGGTAACAATATCAGGAGGTGAATACGCATATCTGTTTATTTGGGAACAGCATCAAACAATAAACATTATGACTAGCTCTAAGAAATCAAATTTTCACATCATATAGAAAATAAGAAGTAGAAACATGCAACCATTTCATAAACCGAACTTACAGCATGGCCAGGAAGATCAAACTTCTTTGAAACCGCATAGGCATCGTCCTTCATCATAGAAAGAGAAATAGGCTTAGCAGATCACCCAGTGTAGGACCCAGACTAACACACATCAAAGTTTGAACTATAAATGACTACCTCAACGATTGACGATTCATTTCCTATTTGTTCATTTGACCTACAAGAAAATTACCATAATGTTACAACACTAGCTAACTAAAAACTTAATCACCGATCAAAAGATTGAATAACAAGGGGATAACAAAACCTATGTGAATGCGACCAATGTCTATATGTGACGACCAAGCACAACACTATCAACACGACAATTAAATTGCACATGACAATCGTTTTGGCACTGATTCGTGTAGGGCCCTTCTTCCTTTTGCTTTGAATTAACAAAGCCTGCGGTTTTATCCTCGCCATGATGCTCAAACTTTATTTCGGAAAATCTGCAAACACTCAATGCATACTCAAAACTCAGATTCAACTCACTGATTATCTAAACAACAAACATATTGATCTCCAACAATTATCCAAAATTACAACTTTCAGATCATTTGTATACATCTTTGTAAATCAAATTCAAAAAAATTAAGTCAGTTCAATTGTCGAGAAGCTTCTACATATCAAGATTTAACTTGTAGTTTAATTAAATTTAACTAAATATGGTAACAGTACTGCACTGAACATTAAATAAAGCATAAGCAAGCAAAGAAATTAATTGAACTAAAATTCAACTAAACGGCGACGGATTTAGAATAAAGATAAGTAATTATAGAAGCTTTTTTTGGATAATAAAAGTTGGATATTTGATGATAAACATACCTGTAATTGATCTAGTTGTTGATTCTTCGTAACTAATTCAATGAGGAACCGAGAAGAGGGCAATTTATGTTGCTGCTGCGCTGTGTCGTTTTAATCACGGATTAGTGGTCGATTTTTCTCTCTTTTTTTCCCTTAAGTTGACGAGTCCTTAGTTACGGTGTCTGTGTTTGGCGTTCTTCTTTGGACCCACCGCGCACGAAAAATTCAAACTGACGGCCTAGATGCGTGTAACTGACGGTTGTGATTACCGATAAGACCAGTCTTACCTAAACGTTCACTTGGACGACGCGTCAAACTTGTTCGGATGGGTAATTGAGGGATTAACGCATGGGTGTCTATATATTTATAATTTTCAAAATAAAACATAATTTTACATTTATCTCAATTAAGTCCAAGACCTCTATTACAGGTGGTTTGATTATTTTAATGGGGGTTAGATCACAACTGTTATTACTTCAAAATGAATTTCAGCTTTGTGATGGAACAGTTAGAATTATAAATTTAGAACGCACTAGAGCTACAAAAAACTAAAATCTCTTTTTCTATTGATAAAAAAAACATGCATGCGTGCACACACACATTTATATATAATTTTTCTATTTTAAATAAATGGAAATTAGTTGCAGTCTATCGTGTTTATTTGATCCAGAAGTTGGAAGGCGTTTATTTCTTATTGTTTTAACCGCCAATTAAGCAACTACCAAATTCATATTAATTTGAGCATTTGGGGAGCACATTAGGTAATTAATGCTCAATGTCAAATGTCTATAACTAAAAAAAAAAGGGATAAGGATCCTCTCCTAGTGTTTTTTCTCTCCTAGTCTCTCAATGTCAAAAACCAACTGTCTATAAATTTAAAAAAAAGATAGAAAATATGCCGAAATGTCTCTCTTTATGTCTCCTTTAATTAGCATTGGTTTACGTGCAAATATATAACTTTAGCGCTATCTATATAATCTTGTTAGAGATAATCTTATATCAAAGATTGGGACAACTATCAACTTGTGAACTAGGTTTTAAATACTAATTGGTTTACACCTCATGACAAGCCAAACGCTAATGAGTGTACAAAATTTATTGTTTATAATGGATAAGGTCCAAAAAAGATGTGGTTGCATTAGAATGGCAAAGATTGTCCATTGCAAAAATACTTGTGTAAAAAATTGATGACCTTTGCACAAACATACGTAGAAGGAAGAATAATTTAAAATAATTTCGAGAAGAAATCTCATTTAATTAGTACCCCAGAATTTCAATGACAGGTTAGAGCTTGCTCCCAAGAATAATTAATAAACGTTGCATAATTAAAGAATAATGATTTAATGGGTGATGTTATTCATATTTTAATTTTGTGAAGTACGTACAAATATATAACTTTAGCGCTGTATATATAATCTTGTTAGAGATAATCTTATATCAAAGATTGGGACAACTATCAACTTGTGAACTAGGTTTTAAATATTAATTAGTCCCTATGTCTAAACAAAAAGATCGATCTTCACATGATGGATGTACACGATAATCACATATTTGCCGATTTTATTTTTGAGTAAGTATATAAGTTGCTTTGGGGCAATCCTCAGCCACCTTGCATGCGTTAGGCTCACCAACTTGTTTAAACCACGCCGCGCAGGTAACTTTTGTTCATCATAGAATGTGCGAAGACATGCATAGCTTTGCTTAACCATCCATCCAGTGCCTCCAAATTCCCTCCACGATCAAAGAACAAGAGAATCAATGATCCCCGCACAAAATCCAACGGTAAGTGATGGATTGGTGAGAAGTGATTAATATAACGTCAATGCTGCAATGAATGTACTGCGAACAAGCATTTTTATTGATGATTATGTATTATGACGATTTTGTTTATGTGTTGGTGGTCGTTGGGGCAAAGGAGTGTGAATTTTTTTTTTTTTTAATGAGTTGATTTTAATCTAGAGTCGCGCATGGTCCACGTCTTGTGTCATTGTTTTTGCCTTTTTGGGTTCTTCAGCAATTTGCATGTTTCCGTACTGCTGATAGATTCTTGTGTCGTTACATGATTCTTTTCATCTTGTGACTCTTGAATATGCTAGGAATTAAACAATAAATAAATAAAATGAGTAATTTTGAATTTACAGTCTCATAATGATAATGGTTTTCTAAATCTTCGTTTCAATTGTGTTATTTTTCTTCTTGCATAGTATTTGTAAGTGCTTGTGTTCTTATTAATTAGCTCTCCTTTCGGCTTTAGCTATTCGCAGTAGCGCTCACGTCCCTTGTTCAATGTTCTCTGATTTGACTGTACAATAAATTTCTCAAATAAGAATAATAACAATAATAAGTATTAAGTAGGAAGAAATCAATCTATAAACATAAAGGAAATGTGGAAAAAAAAATGTGACCACCTTGTGTTTAAGTCTGTCTCTAATATCATATAAATAATTATGTGTCTAACTTCTACTCAAAAATAATAATTATCTTAACCTTAATATTATTGTCCTCAAATCTCGAGGGCTCCATACGTTGGCTTCTATACAATGCATCGGAAATAGTCGAGTACTCATTATTTATGTTAATGACAAGTATTAATTAACTCTTTTATCAAACCTCAGTTATAATTACATCAATATATATCATTTGTCATTGCAAAATGTCCACAACAGAGCTCCCAAACTCATTACCACAATGAAATTAATTTTGTGTAATCACTCAAGTTGATCCGTAGTTTGCTAGAGAAATCTCTCACTCACGCAGTGAAATGAAAGAAGGCTTCTTTGACATATCGCTTACGTGCCTTGATAATCAAATAAAGAGTCAATAATTTCAAAAATATAGCGTTATAAGAATCAAATAATTTCGTTCTCTGGGTTATTCTTACACGTCAAAAGGTGCTATAAAATAATACAGAGAATTTGCAGCTAAGGTCAATAAAGCAGAGGGAGCAATTATAAGTTGGAAGAAAACTTTTGAACAACAGCTAGATGTGATCCGAAAATAGCACATCAAATGATTAATTGGTGCAAATTCCATGCATTTGCCTGCTGGCCAAGGCCAACCATCTTCACAATTCACGTTGCTTTTGCTTATGCCTTGTGACTTTCTATACTTGAGACATCAATGAAAAGTGGGTATCAGCGAATATAACTTCAAATACAACAAACGAATAAAACACTACTGGGGCTCTATGTTTGGCCTACAATTTATTTGTTTGAAGTTTCAAGAACTTTGTTAAAAGAAAAGATATATATACATTAGCATCTATTGTCTAATATCAGCAAAAAAAAAGTGAGGAAACAACCATATTTAAAGAAATAACTCTTAGCTATACATGACTAACAATTTATACATAAGATTTTAAAAGCCCAAAAATTGAAGCGTGGATTATGAGAGAATCCTTATCTCAGATATATGTACACACCTTTTTATTATTACCTTAGATGGATATACGTACGTTTCTGTGTGTGTATAAATAATTCATGAGTATATAAGAGTGAAATTAGAAGCATGAGTTTATGGCTGAAAAGTTTTTTTTCTTTATTTTGCAACCTTAGTCTGGAAACCAACTTGTAAAATTTTGAAAAAAGGGAATGGAGAACAGAGTTCTGATAAGGGAATTCAATGAAGCTAGAGATGTTGAAGTGGTGGGGAAGCTTGAGAAGAATTGTGAAATAGGGTCTAAAAACGGGGTCGCTTTATTCACAAACATGATGACAGACCCTTTATGTAGGATTAGGTTTATGCTGTTCACGTTATGCTGGTGGGTTTATTCTTTTTCCTCTCTTGGGCAACTCCATATATATGCATGCAATTTCTTTTTATAATTTTTTTTTTACATATTTACTTTTATCTTCACTGTACAAACTTGCTTAGCATTTTTCTCCGTGTTTATGATTGCATTACACTATATAGAAATGCAGTGAGAGGGAACTTTATAGACCCCATACGAGATCTTATCAATGAACATTTTAATAATAATTTGACTGGCTAGACAAGTAGTAATTATTAATTAACATTAATTGTTTGAAAATGGGCAACAGGTTGCCGAGCTGCGGGAAAATGGGGAGCTTGTCGGAGTTGTGAGAGGATGCATCAAGTGTGTAGGGACTAAATTTGAGGGACAAATTGTGAAGTTGGGTTGTATTTTAGGCCTTCGAGTTTCTCCGAGGCATCGGTATATACTCTTTTATCTCTTCTCTCTCTCTCTCGAAGTTGAATATGAAAATTACAATGATCTTTTCTGGTTACTTGAATGGGGAAAAATTTTTAAGCTTATGATGCATGGTACTTTTAAATGATGCATATGAAATTTGGTATATCTATAACAAGTTCACTACCATCGTGTGAGAGAAAGAATTCTCTGATAATAAGTGCATCATGATTTTTCTAGCTACTTTTTTCTCAGTGAGTGAGAAAAAACAGTTTCATTTTAAAGAATACATGATTTTTAACTAAGTGATGTGGAATATAGAGAAATTGGTGCCCTTTAACAAGTAATGTTGTTATTATAAAGATCTTCTTGATTATTATTCTTCACTTAGTTGAAAAAACATATTGCTTCAGATTTTTAGAAGATAAGGTTCATCCCAAAAAAAAATGGTTGGGTGACAATGGATTATTCTTTGGCCATAAGGAGAAAAAGAGTTGCATATTAATTAAGATAAAAAATCTATCAAACTTTTTAAAACCTAATTAAGAAAAGAGGAAAAATGGTGCAATCTCCTATTATTTGATGAAATTAATCGATATTTTTTTGAATATTTTAAAACACATTCAAACTCCTTTGGGGGTCAACTACGGTGCAACGGGTGCACCATACTCATCTTTTTGTCTTTTTGCTCTGCCACCATTGGATCTAACACAAAAATAGTTTCAAAGGCAAGGATGCGTTTATTTGCTTATTAATAATATGGCCCCTATTGTTTGGTAAAAATTTAGAAAAATTAAAGTTTATGAAATTTTGTGCCAACTTCTTTCTTTTCAAATACTTTTAGTATGAACAGTAATCATTAATTAATTATCATTGTGTTATAATACTTACTTTCACAAGTTATAATCAAGAGATTAAATATGCTAGGTGCATCAACAAAGCCAACAAAAAATTAAAATGAGTTTTGAATATTTGTTAACGCTCTCACTTTCGGTCAATTGTAATTTTTTTTCTAAGAAAATAAACATATTGACATAATAAAGAGAAGTTTTACTTATAAAAATAATAACAATAAACTAATTATTAGAAAGCCTTACAGTTAGATTGTTTAAAGAGAAAATGGAAAGACACACAGAGGAGAAAAGAAAAAGAATACACATAATAAAAGATAAAAAATCTAATTTAGTTACATCTTAATTTCATTGTAGATGATAAATAGAGTATGGGTAAACAAATATTTTAATGTGATTTTTTCATATAAAAATTTTTATTCATTTTTGCTTATTTGATGTAGAGCAAATGAATTTTAAGACAATAAAGAAATAGCTTGAATGAGAATGTCAACTTCTTTCTTATTGATTGCAATTGGTTGAGTATAGGTTTAATTGAAAATGGAAAAAATCTAGAAGATTGTAAAGGTGAGGGGTGAAAGAAAGAGGACAAAGAAATTACTTTAATAAATTATAAATACAAAAGAAAGTAAATGGTGCAATGAAAAAAGACAAAACGGGGTACAATGACCTGGTGTAGGGTAGCTTGACCCCCCTTTGGTTCAACTTTTTTATTGATCTTACTATTTTAGAAATATGAACACCTTTAATTATTTAATCAATTGAATAATTTTTTTAATCATGATTAATTATGAAAAAAAGTAGGAATTGTTGTAATTTTTCAATTAATTTTGAAAAAAATTTCAGTTTTTCAAAATTATTTGAAAAATTATGACGATTCCCTCACTTTTCCATACTTTTTCAATTAATTATGATTAAAAAAATTCAATTACTAAATAATTAAAATTATTCATATCACCATGTCACATAACTACCAATGGTAAAATTATAGAATTAACAAAAAAGTTGACATTCAAAGATGTTTGAGTGTGTTTTAAAATATAAAAAATTTTAATTAATATTATCAAACAACAGCGGTTTCACCTTAAGAAAAGTGGATGTATAACTTTATTTTATAACTTTATTTTATTTATAAGGGAGCCGTTAACCCGTCACATGGAGTTATAACTTTCTTAGATGAACATTATCTGCAAATTGCCATTTACTAAGTTTAATGAGTCGTCGCGCTTAGTACAGTATTTACTCATATCAAAGAGACAGCGGCATTTTTTTTATTTTTTTTTTTAAGAACTAAAACGTAATTCTACACAATTTTTTTGCTCACGTGTAAAAGTTTATACGAACTGATGTAGGCGAATGGGGATTGGATTCCACCTTGTCAAATCAGTTGAGGAATGGCTGATGAGAAATGGAGCGCACTACACTTTTCTAGCAACTGAAAAAAACAATGTGGCTTCTACGAATCTCTTGACTAGTAGATGCAATTACATGAATTTTAGCTCATTATTCATATTTGTTCAACCTGTTAGCTCACCTCTGAAGGTTCTCTCTCAAGATATCAAGATTGAGAAGTTGCAAATAGACCAAGCAATTTCTTTGTACAATAACAAGCTCAGAAGCAAAGATTTTTTCCCAACAGATATTCACTTAGGGCCAGTTTGGGATTGCGGAGACTAATGAAATAAGTTGCTTATGCTGTGCAGATGAATGGCCAGTTTGGAATTGCGGTTGAAATTCAATAAGCTGTTTATTTCATAATTTTTTATTAAAATAATGTTTGATAAATTTTGTAAAAGCAGCTTATTTCATAATTTTCTGTATTTTGTCAGCAGCTTTTAAAAGCAGATAAAGGGTTACTTTTCATAAGCAGCTTATTCAATAAGCTGCCACACCTTTTTAAAATCCTTATTATAACCTTGAATTTTAATAAAAAGATAATTATATCATACTTATCCATAAACCTTAATATATAAATCATACCTTTATTTCTATCATATTTTATATAGTAAATTATGAAGTTCTTTAAATTTTTTTAATTGAGTTCTTTTAATATAATTTTACATATTTAAGAAAAATATACGTTTAAATAATTTGTTAAACATACTCTAAAAATAAAAAAAAATTAAAACTTATGTCTATTTTAATCATTATATAATAAAACAGCACTTTGTAAAAAAATTTACCAAACGTATATACTCTATTTTTCAAACCCACAGCAACTGCAACAACACATTTTATCAAACACTAAGCTATTTTTTTAATCAGCAGCTTATTTCATCTGCACAGCACAAATAATTTATTTCATCAGTATCTGCAATCCCAAACTGGCCCGAAATAAGCTACTAATTAAAAAAGTGGCTTGGTATTTGATAAAATGTGTTATTACAGTTGCGGTGGATTTGAAAAGTAGAGTATATACGTTTGGTAAATTTTATTACAAAGTGCTGTTTTATTATACAATGACCAAAATAGATATAAATTTTAATTATTTTTTTATTTTTAGAGTATGTTTAATAAATTATTTAAACATATTTTTTTTCTTAAATATATAAAATTATATTAAAAGAACTCAATTAAAAAAATTTAAAGACCTTTGTAATTTGTTATATAAAACATAATAGAAATAAAGGTATGATTTTTATATTAAGTTTTATGGATAAGTATGATAAACTTGTCTTTTTATTAAAATCCAAGGTTATAATAGGAATTTTAAAAAGGTGTGGTAGCTTATTGAATAAGCTGTTTATGAAAAACAACCATTTACCTGCTTTTAAAAGCCGCTGACAAAATGGAGAAAATTATGAAATAAGTTGCTTTTACAAAATTTACCAAACAATATTTTAATAAAAAATTATAAAATAAACAGCTTATTGAATTTCAACCGCAATCTCAAACTGGCCCTTAGTCTTGAAAGAAAGGTTCAGTTTGGGTACATGGGTGTCTTATTTTAAAGAAGAAGCATGGTTTGATTTTGAGAACAACAAGGAGAATAATATTGAAGGTACCATTATTGCTAACACTTCTCCAAGTTCTTGGGTCATGTTTAGCATTTGGAATTCTTGCGAAGCATACAAGATTCACATAAGCAAGTCTCATCATCCTTTCTTCAAGTTTTTGCATGCAGCTTTGAGCCATGCAAAAGTGAAAATTTTCCCTTGTATTGGCGTTAGAATGCCAATACGTAGCTCACTTGGAAACCCATTTGGGTTTCTTTTTGTGTATGGTCATTATGGAGAAGGGGAGAGGCTTGGGGAGCTAATGAAATCTGTGTTGAGCTTTGCATCAAGATTGGCTGAAAATATTAAGCATTGTAAGATGATCATGACTGAGCTTGGAGTCTCTGATCCTCTAATTCAACATGTGCCCAGAGAATCCTCCATTTCATGCATCCAAGATCTTTGGTATTTGAAAAAAGTGAATTGTGTTGCTGGTGACAATGAGGAGGAGAGGATGATGATGGAGCAATTGGGTAACGTGTTCGTTGATCCAGGAGAATTTTAGGGCTACAATTCAGAGGGCTTATTTGATCGGTCAAAAAACTAAAAAAAAAAAAAAAAAAAAAAAAGAGAATCTCAGGCACCTTATCAGCTGAGAGTGCAGCTATCAAAAAGCTTGTATAGTAATACTATGTTTAAACTTCGTATCTCTTTGCATTTTTTCATATGATTATCGAATTTTAATTGCCTTGTTGGAGTAACGTCTAAGCTATATCAGTTTTTCTCACTCTAGCTCTATGATTCATTCATCAATCAGAACTGTTCACTTTTTACAGCTGTTATGGGAAACTAATGGATACAATTAAAAAAAATAGAGATTCTAGAATACTGATATTACATTTTATCCACTTAATGCATGTATGACATGTATGTATTTATTTGCAAAAATTATCATATAATTCTTCCACACATGTTATGTATTAAATGAGCATGGTATAATAACGGAGAAATTTATGAGAAAGAAGAAAAGAAAATCCAATAAAATCGTTTAATTAATTAATGTGTGTTAAAAAATTTTGTCTTACTGTTATAATGGGTCATTTTATAAAAAAAAAATTGTTTATGTATCTAAGGCTTACGTCCCACTTCGCACTTATTCAAGAACGTATATAAATGCATGCCTCAAATATGAAAGCCAAAGGAATCCCGAATCCCTATCATTTTCAAGAATAGACGACTACTAATCGTTTGATCAAATCCGCGGTTGCTTTTGCCCCACCTTAATGCATTGACGTCTCCCCAGATAAGACGACCTGTCGGACACCAATATTATATGCGCACGACTGACGTTTAAATTTTTTGGCCGATTCTCGGGTTTCGGATGGAATTTAAGTTTCAAATTATTGATAGGGAACATCCTCCTCCCCATGTACAAACGGCACAGAAGTTCATTGATTCTTTGGGTCCCAAAGGTGCTTTTAATTGCTCTTTCGAATTAAAAAACTTGTAAACTAAAGACATTTAAATAATTTTCTTGATCTATTTAGTTGATTTACATGCTATATAATCCAACTTGATATTCTCATTTGACAGGTTTGATCAGCAGCTGTTAAATGTTATACATTTTAGAGTAAGATTCTTTTGCAGCTTTCTGTTGACATACAAGGCCAATTAACTATAGACCCATACACAGGGTCTTGTATGTAGTATGCTTCATGCATCTTCTATAGCATCGACATGAAGTGACTAAAAGTTGGTCTCAGGCAAGTGTTGCTGCAGTTTTGTCTGCTGCTCTGAAAATTCTTCTTCTCGAATAATGAATTCTCCGCGGCACCGAAGGGTTAGATGTTTTTTCCAGCAAAACATCAAGCTGATCAGGGTCTAGATTCAACTTGTTCCGAATGAAATCATCTAAATCAAATCCACTTGCACTTTCCAAGTCATTTCCAACATACAAACCAGAACAAGGCCTGGCTGATACCTCATCATCAGTACTTTCATTATCTCCTGGAGAATATTCCAAAGGCTCCTTGTATGAGCTCTTTTCCAAGTTCAATAGTTGCTTTATTCTGTCAAGTGCTGGGTCAATGATATCCATGAATCCCATAACCCATGACTCATCATCAACGACTTCAGTCCGCTGTTACAATAAACAAAATAACCTTCACAAATGGAAAAATAGCACCCAATACAGATGTAATACTATGTTTGACCATGGATTACAATTTGGCAAGATAACATAAGATGAATTATGCTGACTACTGACCTGCTGGAAGTAGAGATTACGAATTTCCTCTGCACGCACAGAATTTCCTTGATCCTCCTCCAACTGTGCCCAAGTCATCCATGTTATATAACTCTGAGAATTTATGTTTAAAGACGATCGAAATAATCTCCTCGCTGCTGACAGGTTACCAACTCTCTGTTCAAGAACACCCCAAGCCTGTAGCAGTCAACATAGAAGTTCAGAAATGCAGAAGATGAATTAGGTACACTATCAGCCTATCCTCAATACATAGTGTAATAGTCAATTACCTGTAGACATCGAGCTGCACTCTCAGTAGTCGAGTCAATTGAGAGTGCCCTTTGGTATAATTCCCTTGCCGTATCTAAATTTCCTTCCTTCCATTCCATCCATCCCCAAGCCTAAACAGCCGAGTTTTGTTCAGTCACTTAAGTTCCAATGTACTCACATTGTTGAAAATAATCCAAGAAAGTAAAGTACAACATTTACACACAGAAAAGGGAACTCAGATGCAGCAATATGCAAGTTGTTCTATATCAATTTGTCGTCTATAAAGAAATAAAAGAAGCTGGAGCAGTTGACCAACAGATCATTGCTATGCAGAAGGGTTCTTACAATCCATACTGGTTGGTGCCTTGGATCAATTTCAGACGCTCTCCTGAATAACTTTCGAGCAAGATTTGCAGTTGAGTATTTATATTCTAACAAACCAAGAGACTGAAGAAGAACAGGATCTCTTGGATTCACTGCATGGCCTATCTTTAAAAGTTTTTTCCCTTTGTCAATAAACCCCATATTTGCTTCAAAGACTCCCCATACATGCCACGCGAATCTATTTTTGGGGCTTGCCTGAACTGCTCTCTACAAAATTAAGACAGAAGATGTAGACATACAGTTATTATTATAACTAAGCTTCACAGACACATAATGTTGCATTTTGCTTTCCAATTTGGAAGCAGAAAATGAGAGTGATTTTAATGCATGCTCACTATGATATTGAACGATTACCTCAAACAGCTGCCTAGCTGCAAGGTTGCTTTCCTGTTGCATCTCCATTTGTGCCCATGCCTGCAACAGAGAAAATGGACACACGCAATAAGGAAGACATCATTTAAGCCACATCAGTGGCACAGAAGTTAACTTTCATGACAGATTATCCTGGGAGCAGGAATTTGAAGACTTACAAGCCAACTAGCACAGCTTTTTGGATTACACTTGGTGGCTTGTCGGAATAAGTCGCGAGCCTGCTCATAACGATTTGCTTTAGCTTCCAGCAAAGCAAGTGTTTGATATATGTATTCATTTCCACCACAAAACTTAAGACCTTTAGCGAGCAGCTGCCTAGCCTTCCTGATATTACCCTGTCTCAGCTCTAGAACTGCCCATCCATGCCACGCAGCAATGTGTCCTTTATCAGCAACCGTTGAGGCATCAAATAACTCTCTTGCCTTCCCTATATTCCCTAGCTTATTTTCCAAAACAGCCCAGCACTGTTGCAATAGAATACCTACTTGTCAACTTCACATGTGAGAAATGATCATGGATAATGCAGTCATTCAATCAGTTTCAGAAATCCTATTCCAACAAAAGCATTTAGCCAGATTTAAAGAGATTTACCTGGCGATAGAATCAAAGGCACCGGCAACTTTTCTAAGCTCTCTAAGTGAATGTTAGTGGATTTCAAAAGACCAGATCCAAATAAAGCTATGTGGGTGGTTACACCTCATTTCAGTATCAACAGCATAAATTATGAGAAAATGAAAATTTATCCACAGAACATGGTAAAGAACACTTGAAACAAATACAAATTATTTCCAGCAGAGTTCATTTTTCCTTTGGTTACTGCCGTCAAGAATAAGTATTGCTTTACTTATTTACTTACAGAACTATATAAATTAACAAGGATTAGAATCCCTTTCCAGTCGAGTGGAAAATAAATGCAATCCTAGGATGTTAAGCCTTCCACTACATTATCAGTAGCATAAACAAAGTTCTAGAATTCCAAATCACATATTGAGTACAGAAACCATAAATACTCGTCATCGGTGCTTTGATTGGTTACTTGGTTTTCCAAGCAAAATGAAAAGAAGAAAAATTTAAAGTATTGAACAGAAAATGCAATCATTTTGTAAAGTACAAGGAAAAGAACACAAACCTGCCAAATATAGGGATTCTCTCCTTGGGTAGCCTGGCTACCTTTGGCATAAATGGCTCTAGCTTCTGCTACTTTTGATTGCTTGCTCAATACCTTGCCTAGTGCTACATACGGCCTCCCATCCTCTGGCCAATAATTTGTACACTTCATAGACAGTCACAAACAATCATTATTTAATTATCATTGGCAATAATGTCCAAGTATTTCAACAAACCGTAAACTCAATAATGGGAAGTATTTCAAAACAGGTTTCCCCGTTCAAATTATTTCTAAATGAAAGTCATTTTACACGACAATCACAAATTCTAAAAAGTTACAACCCCATCATTCCAACATAAATGAAGACATACTATACATACCCTTTAATTTATAATCGAATTAGAAACTGAAGACAAGTTATTTCTTGCAACTGCTCTACAGCTAAAAATGCTTTCTTAGCTCTCACCAAGCTCTTATCTTACCTCCTTCAAGCTAGCTTAATGCACCTAATTACCTAAACAATTTCTTTTCAAACTCTTCCATAGTCCACACTGAACTCAATTCAAACGAGCAAACAGAATTATATGCACCAAAAAACCGCTATAAAACTAATTATAACAATTTGTGTGTGTGTGTGTGTGTGTGTGTGTGTATCAAAATGGATTCACCACCAACTTCACTCACTGTTCAGTGAGCAATTGAACACATAGCGGAATCACTGTGAATAGTGTGGAAACTGTTCGCAAACTAGATAACAGTGTCGCAATAAACAGAAAAAGTACCTTCTCAAGAATCTCCTCAGCTTCTTGGTATCTAAAATTCTTGGTCAAAATCTTAGCTTTATACAAGGCCAAGTCCAAGTTGACTGTCATTGGCTTCTCCCTAGAACTAGATTCCATTCTCTCTGGCTCAAACATTGGCATCTTCTTCGCAAACTCATTAAGAGTGGCATCTATGAACCCAGATGAGTTAACCCCATCATCGCCGCCGCCGCCGCCGCCGCCCGCCACGTCGCCAACTTCTTCATCTGAAAGCTCCTTCACCGGCCTCCTAACCACGAGACGAACTTTATTAAAGGAATCCTCCTTCTCTTCGATACCGACATCGGCATTCTTGACAACTTCTGTTTTGGTGTTGTGTGATGATTCTTGTTGTGAGGAACATGGAGGCAATGCAAGATGAGTTGTTTTACAAGGAATTATAAAGGGAAATTTGGAGTTGTTTTTGTTGATGTTTTGTGAAGAAGTAAAGAGATTGAAGTTCGATTTTGAAGAAGAAGAGGAAGTAGTGGTAGTGAATAGGTTCATTTCTCTTCTGGGAATTTGCTGATTTCTTCTTTTAACGGATATAACTGTGTGGCTTGCATGTTAGGCGGGGCTCTCGGAGGAAGGAGACAGCTTGTGCAAGTACTGTTATACCCTTATTTTTTTACCTATTTGGTAGTAAGATAATTAATGACTTATAATTAAATATTCTACAATACTTAATGGATATGAATGAGAGCTAGAAATAGAAAATTTTATTTTAAAAAATAGGCGAAATTGTTTTAGTTATTGGAAGTTTATCTGGTTAGGGCATTCTGGTAATTACACTTATCTGGAATTAGCTGGACTGAGACCAGCCACGTTGCTTACCCTTCAGGTGTCTGTGCACTTTGCAATGTATAGGAGATTGTCTATGCCACATGGGAGAACTCTATTAGTCTATTCTGTGATCCGAGATACTTTATCAACAGGCCGAGTGGTTCGCGCTGATGGTGCAATCGACTAGTCTCAAGACCAACGTCCTCGAATACCACTCAGGATAAAAATCTGGATTGTGTTTTATAAGATGATTTAATATAAATTAATCATTAGTTTCATGACGTCACTCGAATTTAATGTTAGCTAATCATTAGTCCAACACGGCATCAAATATTTGTAACGATAGAAATTTTTATAATTTTTTATAAAATTTAATGTAAATTATTAATTTATGTAAATTAGTCATAAGACTTACGCCTCTTGAATATTAATAAAAATAAAAATTTAAATTATATGTCATAAAATTTAATATAAATTAGTTTTAAAATATCTATCGAATATTAATTATAATATAAACTAATAATTCATGTAAATTGATCCCACAACGTATGTATTTTAAATATTAGTAAAAATAAAAATGTGAATAATATTACATAAGATTTAATATAAACTAATAATTTAAGATGTGCATAATAAAATTTAATATAAATTAATTTAATATAAACTAATTTCGATAATATTATGACAGTAAATATCAGTGTAGTTTAATTTAATATCAGAGTAAAAAATTATGTGTAAAAATCTGATAAAATTGCAGTAGTAGTCATAAGAGTGCAATGAGTCACTCGTGCCGGTTTCAATTTTTCAATGAACTCACCGCTTTCAGTCCAAATGACATACACGGGAGGAGCTATAAATTATTCTCAGATGAACTTCTGGGTACCAAAACTAAAGGTGGCAGTAACAGTAACCATCCATAACAAAGCAAAATTTACAAAGAGCAACATCTGAGTTAAACATCTGAATTAAGTGACTCACTCAGTAGCAAAAAAATGCTGGTAACTGTCTTAGCCGTGGTGCTCAATTATTCCTTTCATTCTCCAGTTCACTGGCAAATTATCTATATGCTTCTGATATCGAGCTGGAACTTAAAAAGAAAAACAAAAGTCAAAAGAAACTAAATGTGCATAAAAGACTTGGTGCGCTGCAAAATGCAATATGTCAAGATCTTTGGTCTTAAATCCTAAGATGATTTTAACTGGCTTATTTCTTCACTGTTCAGAGTCATCCTGATGTGTCTACGCCCTCAAAACTGTACCCCACAGTCTCCCAAGATGACAAACTTTGACCCCGCTGCCTCTTTCGAGCAGGCTTTTGTTGCTTAGTTTCAGCACTACCAGCCATCAAATCATATTGGAGCTTTAAATCCTTGTCTGGTTTTTGATTTGGTGCAATGGGATCCTTAAATCGCTCCCTTCGCTTCTCCATCTTAGCTAGTGTCTCATGATACGTTGACTGTCAATTTCCCAAACAATCTATTTCTCACTGGAAGCATTTCCACCACGTAATATACTCTTCTTCACGTTGCAGGTTGCTGTACTCTAAGAAACATATTTCTTTTCCAAGAATTTTTCTGCATTTGGTTCATCCACTAGTACCTGGCCCTCCTCAACATCGAAATCTTCATTGTGCTTAGTAACCGATAACTTACCATCAGACATGAAGGCTCTCCTTCCATCAGATTCATGAAAACCCTTTGAACTACTACACTCTTTCTCAAGGTTCAGGTCTGTCTTCTCAAATCTGCCATTGCACAAGAAGCTCTTACCTTTGGACTGTCTTCTACAGGGCTGCAGAATGGATTATCATATAGAAACATCACAACAGATTAATTACCTACTACAAGCCATAATGGCGTGCATAATCTGATTAGTCAACTGAACTGACAAATTCACAAATATAAATTATCAATAATGTTTTGAACATATGATGCCACAGACACGAATATCAGTAAAATAAAAAATCTAAAGAAATTTTGTACCATCAATTGCAAGCAAAAGCATCTTAACAATCGGTGATTTAGACAGTTCGAAGAAAGATAGTTTGCCCTTTAGAAAGCAACATTTTAGAAACAAAGCTAAGCTGACATTTTTTAATTTTCTAACAACTTTCAATTATCACATGGGTATTCTGTGGAATAAAGCACATTGAGAACTGAACGGTCCACCTTCACAACCAAGAGATTTGCAAATGACAGATGGCATCAAATTAACAGCATTAAGAAACATTTCTTTCGATTCAGGTATTAATGAAAAGATTGGACCAGCACATGAAGACAAGGTAGAAATGCACAAAAGCTACTCAAAGCAAATACGTGGTAGAATACAAAAAACATTGTGATAATAACAGATGTAGAAAATGCAATTAGATAGCATTAACATTTAACGACAATAAAGAAGACTTGCTTAATAAATGTTGAACGGTTATACATACAAGTAATCCGCACAAGGTTATAAAGTGCAGTTATAGAAGAAATTCAAAATTTTATTGCCGTAAGGATGATTGAATAATGGAATTGTTACATTATTGGGTAATTTTGGACAGCTTTGTTCTTTAATTATTTGATTGGGATATGAGATGATGAGAGAATTGTCTGAGTAATTGATGCTCTTGATATTGAAAAGAGTGTTGGATATGTTTAGGGCTGGATTTTGGTCGTTGCATGTGAGGCTCAAGCCCTGGTAGCCACAGTGTTCAAGCTGTTGGCTATGAACCGATGGAGCCATAACGGGTACCTAATTACGACACCGTTTCCGCAGTTGAAAGTAGCACATTTGTGGCTTGGTGGCTGAGCGAAATTGCCATTGATGGATGTGTAGAGGATGCTGATGATGAAGAGAAGGGTCGAAGACGTAATGATCACAACCGATTAGGTTAGCAAAGCAAATGTTTATTGAGAAGTTTTATTTAGCAAATTGGCGTGTGCAAAGTTAAAAATTGAGCAATGGTCCAAAATTGATGTCAACGGAGTCAGTAATAATCACTTGTATGCTTTTATTTATTTATTTTTAAATTAATATTAGTTACACAGACATAAATGGTTAGATTGCAATAAAAAAAAAACATAAGTGATCTCATAGAAATTAATATATTATTAATTTTGCTATCGACTTTTGTTGGTCCAATAATCAGCAATAACCTTACGTACTGATCAGCAGATTAATACCAAAGACAATCTGCTGGTTTAATTATTTTAAACGGGCTTTCAAAACAACTTTGCGCGCATGATCTAATCTTACTCATTGAGCATGTATATATTTTTCTCCAATATTATTAATGAAAGTAAGTTTTCAAAATACATAGATTGTAAAAATTAAAAACAACAACAACAAAAGTTGGATGCCTAAATTAAGCAGGACTGTACTATAATCAATCTTTTTAATTAATTTGTTAACGCCTATTATTTATCATAGAATCCATCAATTTTTTAATCTTAAAAAATATATTCTCACCCCAGCATCTTATTTTATGAACCCAATATATGCTTCGCTCTTCGCAGGATTAACTTTTGGTTCAGGACCAAACCATCGCCTCTGCATCAAGTCACACACCGATGCTGTCGGCTATTTGTGAACCCCAAGCGCACAAGCCACGCCTCCTGAAGCCGCCGGCAGCATTTAATTACTACTGGCCAATTCTTCCTTCCTCTTCTTCCGGTAACAAAAATGCTGCTCCCAGTTCTAACAATTTGGAAAACACTGTTACACGTTGAATAGGGTTGACTAAAACATAACCATCCACGCTTCCCAAAAAAGCGGGTGAGTTTTGAAGATTTATGGATAATTTAACGGGGCATTTTGTCTTTTTATTAGTAATAGACCATACTTTGTAGTTTGTAGGCATCATACGTGCAGCTGTCGGTATTTGCAACAGTATAAAGTAGTTCCGGTCCTGGCTGTGACTCTGGTACGTGGTTGTGCATGCGTCTCATCGGTATCTGAAAATCCATTTCTGTCGCTGCCGGTCCTGGCTAGCAGCACAAGTCATTTACATCTGCAGTGAACAAGTATATGATGTCTTGACTTGCACGTGACATGCCACGTGGGATGCTGACAATCAAATCATGATGAAGATATTTTGAGGAAAGAAATATAGATAATCAAGAGTTAAAGGAAGTAAAATTACAAAATTGTGCAAACAGTGGATGATAGTTTCCTGATGAAAAAGAGAGAAAAAAAAAAGATTTCTTGATCTTAGTTAATAACTTTCAAAAAAAAATTCTAAGAAACCCAAATAAACATAGCGATGAAAATATTTGAATTTTGTTTAGAATAATTATTGAAACAACCAAACAAATAAGGATTAGGACCTTCTCTTTATTTTTTTTCTTATTATTCAATATCTTCATAATCTAATTAAAAAAAATTATTTAACTGTAAATAAAATGAAAATAAATACAAAACTTAATATTAATTACTCAATAAATAATGAAAAACAAGAAAAAAAAGATTAAAAAAAACAATCCTTATCCACAAATAAAAGTCTCTTGCTTAGGCAGACACAACAAATTAAGTACAAACAAATTAAAGAACTTTTAGCATATCTTGGTGGAGATACAATAGCACTCTGAATATGTGAATGCGACGGGGGATAGGGGGTATAGGAATAATAATGTGTAGATGGCGTAGGTGCAACGGAGACAGATTGCATTTTCAAGCTAGTCAACTCTGATGATAGGACTCGAGCTTTCACTTTCAAGCCTGGACATCTATCGACGTCACTCTGATTAATAATTCATGCATCATGTGGTTGGGATAGCTCAGTGCCCTGGTCTCAAGTGGGTACGTGAGTTTACATATATATATATATATATATATATATATATATATATATATATATGAATCCTAAAAAAATTAATAACTTATTTTTTGTATAAAAATATATAGTTCCTACGATTTATAATTTTTGGAACTACATAATTTTTGTACAGAGAGTAATTTACAATAATTATAACTTAACAATTGTCTATATATATAATTTTTGTATAGAGAGTAAGTTATAATAATTATAACTTAACAATTGTCTATATATATATATATATATATATATATATATATATATATATGTATGTATGTATTAACACAGTTAATCACTTATTTTGCTGATTCAAATTAAGAGACACGCCATCAGTGGACTAGTGTTTCACTGTTTTCAACCATATTGGGGAGCACAACTTCAAGCTTCTCCAACAAGCAATTGATCAAACTTTTTTCTTTTTTTAATACACATCAATTGATATTTGATTTCAATTTTGATTATCTTTCTTTTTTTTTCTTAAATATAATGTGAGGTTTGTTGAGTATCGTTCAAAAATTTGATTATATTTAACATATATGAGATTTACTTTGTATTTATAAATTATATTTATAAGAAAGATGAGTGTCTTTTTAAAATTTGAGTTTATTTCTTTCCTGATAAAAGAACAATCTTAATTAATTATTATGTGTTAATGGCTTATGCGACGTCATAGTTAAGCTGGAGATTTAACTTAGATGAAATTACTGAAATAATATAGAGGAGATTACTTTGATTTTCATTTTTCTTGTTTTGTGACTAATTCAGTAATTCTGTTTATTCTCAAATTCATAAGTATTAGTCACGTGGCTTCTTCAATTTTCTCTAATGGAGAAAAGTTAGAAACCCTAGCTAGGCCGCTATGTATTGCAAAACAATAAGGGATTTTTTTATCATTTGAACTAAAGGGGTCGCCCGTGCCCTCTTCATGACAACATGTCGTAAGTCCTATACACAAAAAGCAAACAGTAAGAAATTAAATTAACCGTACACATGTTGAAGAGAGATTTAACTTTTAGCATTAGAGAGAAACTTGTCAGTTATTTAACAACGTGCTATGTTCTTCTAATTGAAGAAAAAAACAAAGCATTTCTCAGTCCTTTAGCACTTTATTTTTATTATCATGTCTTTTTGATGAGTTTCTTAAAGTGGAGATTAGGACAAGTAGCTTTCACATATTTACTTCAGCTGCGCTCACAAGTGACAAATGTTAATGTGGACAACTTTAACTTTTTCATTACCAAGTCTCTTTGACGAGCCAAGAGCCTTTACTAATCACTCTTACACGTGCACAACTTTAATAGAACCAAATTTTGGACCAAAATATTAGTCCGTGATGGGTGGCCATATATTAGATTGGAGTACAAACCTAATCAAAATCTAACGACACGCGGTCATTAATTCACAAATGAAGCTAGTTTTCTGAAATCCTGTGAAAAATTTCTACGAGGATGAGATGATCTTATAGCTTGAGAAAGCTTAGCTACCTTGCATATAGGTTTTTCCAACTAATTTAGCTTTGTTAATTTTCTAAATGATAGACCTAAGTTAACAAATCCACCACAGCTTCGCGAAGAGAGATTTCTTCTTCATCATCAAGCTTGAAACTCAAGTTTGAAAGGCTAGTCTCTATTTATTCTTGTCTTATGATCTTGGGTGGCTAGGCTCTATCCTCAATATTCGTAAACTGTGAGTAGATTTCTCTAACATATAAAATATAAATTTTGGGTTGCAATAATTTCGTCTGAGTTGATGAAAACTAGTCCTAACAAATTTCTTACGATAGTATCAGTAAACACTATAGTATTCCCTCGTGAACCAATTAAATTCGTTTTACCATCCCATTGCTATCGCAACGTGGTCCAAGACCACTGCATGCACGCACCCATATGATGAGTAGGAAGCTATTGCCTAAGCCTTTGCTACAAGTTCCTGTTTTAGTTTAGGCTTGGTGCCTGAGGCCATTAATGCTTCCCTTCTTAAAAGCTCAGGAGAATCGCGGACTTTTTCTCTTTTCTCAAGATGGCGCTGCTTCAGTAGCGTGGGGTCTAGAGAAGGCACATGTAGATTGCTTAGAGAAAAAAGAGAGAAATTGGAATTTTCTACTAATAAAACAGAATAAAGCCAAGGGGGTAGATTTTCTTTTCGTCCAAATTTTTATTATTAAAACGCATGGTGGCTTCTTCATTTCTCCCTACCTTTGGGCTTGGAGCTGTGAGATGTCAACTACAGTCTACATATTATATGATCTGCGACAACAACCATGCATTATATATATACAAAGTAATAAGTTACAAGATACTCACCGTCTTGTCTAAGCTGTCAATTAAATTATTAAAATCCTGATAAAGAACTTATAATTTCCATTGATATTCACCGTAATCGAAGTAAACGGATTAGTAAAAACCACAAAAGCACAGGAAAATAATAATATTGATCGGGATCAACCACTCAAATATATCTTGGTCGTTCTTGTGCAGAAAGTATTCATCTGATCTTGATCGTTCTTGACCATAGTGTAAAAAGAATTGTTTGGCCGTCAAAGTTCAGCAGTAGAAGGGGAAAAAAAAAAAAAAAAAAGACGAAAAGTAATTTAAATGGGCCTGTACACTACAGTGTCTGGAAACGACCTCTTGCCATTAAGCATTAAATGGCCGCTGCTGCTGTCTTTCAATTGTCGTGGTGCAGGCCAAAAAGTAATAAAATGGGATTAGGGTTAGACTGCAGACTGTTGGAATGAAATTGGTGCTGCTGTAGTGCTGTTGGTTCAACTACTAACTCTTCCAAAGCTCCAAGCCTTTCTTGCTGTCTTGCATTATATAAGCCTACAAAATGTCTACCCATTACTCCCTTCATTTAGAATAATTTCGCCCCAAATTTTCTACAGGTTTTCATGAACGGGCCAAACTGCCGAAGTCAAAACAATATTCAGCTTCTTCTAAAACTTAACCCAAAAGCCATCATGAAATCTTGTCATATGTGCTGCTTCTTCAGCTGCTTGATATTGATGATGCTAACAATCATTATATTTTGCAATCTTAGTGAAAGTTCAGGTTCAGATACTGCTAGAAAGCTCTGGTTTTTCAATTTATTTATCTCTCTTTGCTTTTATCTTATTTGTTTGCGTTGGCATGCAGGAGTTTCAAACAAGATTTCGCATTCATTCCATGAAGACAAAAATCACTGGACTAAGGAAAAAGTCTACACAAACAACAGAAAGCTTTTGGTACATGGTAAAAATTCCATTGTAGAGTCATCCTAATTCTTACTTCATACCCTTTTTTGCAAGTCATTGGATTTCTTTATGAATATCTTAATTACTTATATTTTATCTTCAGGTTCTTGCACAAACAGAGACATAAGCATCTCACAAAGCAAAGATTCAACATCTGGGATCCCACAATACGTAGTTCAAATTGTGAACACTTGTGTTTCTGGGTGTGCTCCTTCAGACATTCGTCTTCACTGTGGTTGGTTTGCTTCTGCAAGAGTAGTGAACCCAAGAACTTTCAAAAGGGTGTCTTATGATGATTGCTTGGTGAACGGAGGAATGCCATTAAGAACAAGTCAAGTGATCAGGTTTACTTATTCCAACTCGTTCATGTACCCCATTGCTTTCAAATCAGCCAAATTTTGCTGTGCTTAATTTCGGATAAGAATAGTTGCACTATGACTGATGAGTGACAAAGTTCAAAGCCAAACCCAAATTTCAAATTCCAATGAAGAAGAAGCCAGAAGTGATTCAGCAGCAGCTTTTTGATGGCTTAGCTAGCACATAGCCTACTGAACCTATATAATAATTGAGTTTTGTAAAGATACTAATTAGTTTATGTCAATAGTGTTTTATCATTATTATTAATATTTTGAAATCCTATAAAAGGTCCTGAATATTCAATACTCTGAAGCGAAAATACACTAATGGCCGAACATTTTAGTTTACTTTGCCATTTTCTTACTTTAGTAGTAAAAACTTGTGACTTTTAGACTGTAATGCCGCTGGATAATATGGCAGCTAACTGCACCTATAAGTTCTGTTGACAATGTGGATAATATCTTACTTGAAGGCATTATTATTTAAAATAATTTTTTTATGTGCATTATTCTAAGTTTGGGTCATTTAGTAAATTTCTCAAAATTTGTCAAGTCAGAAGCTAAATTCTGTATGCATGGATTGGCGTATGGAAGGTCTGAAACTCAGTGCTTCTTTTGCATTTGGCGTGCCCTCTCATTTCAGTGTTTTTGTTCCTTTTTCTTTTAAAACCAAAGGAGAACGATTGAGTGACTCGGAAGCTTTGAGTTATTTTCTATTTGGCGTTGTAGACGTTGGGTCATTTTCCTTTTGCTAAGGATGCCTGGAGAGATTCAGAGATTTGTCAATTAAGGCAAATGTGATGGGAAATAATGTATAATATAAAATGACAAAAATTTGCCATAGAGGAAATCAGCAAAAGCAGTTAAAGTGTGAAATGGGTTTTTACTCTCTTTATTCATGAGTTGAATGTTAGCTTCCAGGCTCACTGTTCGAGAACAGAAATTGCGTAGTGAGATAAAAAAGCCAAAATCTATTTTTTAATATTTGTTGGACATCGTCGAGAAATTTGGTGACTCTTTGCTTTTAGACACCACCGCGAAAGAGGCCAAAAAACAAACAAATTCCGGCTGGAGAGGGACCGTTTTTATTTTGGTTTGTTTTAATTTTTCTGTAATTTTTTTTTTTTAACTACTACTAATAATATTGTTGTTAGTGTTAGCGTTACTGTTATTGGCTGCTACTAGCTGATGTTGTTGCTGTAGTAACTATGGTGTCGCTGCTCAAAGAGGTTGTTTTTTGGTATTTTCAGATGATGCTGCTACACTGCCCAGACCGAGAGGGTACGCCGATTTTGGAGTCGGGGTTGACATCAAAAGTGATGCTTGAGATTCCAATGGCGTTAGACAGGGTTTATTGAGTAGGCTATATAATGAATCACCTTGTCTTAGTGGCTCAATGTGGTTTTTTTTTTTGTCTTTTTGGATAATTTTCTTGTTTTGATAATTTTTTATATTTATGTTTTGTTGTTGGTAATTGAGTTGTGTTGTTGGTGGTAGTGTGTTGTTGTCGTAAATATTGTATCAGATTCTTCTTAGGATTGCAAGGTGGTTTTCACCTACAAAAGTGACGGTTCGGTAAGCTAATTACATAAAATTTCTCTGAAGGAAAATGATACTTGTCCCCGGTTAAACCCCGAAACCATCCCAAACCGTTTCGTTTTTTCTTTTTTTTTTTGGTTTTAAAAGTGTAAAACGATGCCGTATCATTCTTTTCCTCTTCGTTTAAGCCATTCACGACAATCATTCGCGTTCTCTTCATTCTCTTCCTCAACTTTTCCCAGCCATTTGCGACAGTCATTTCACCATTCTCTTCATCTTCGTTTCACAGCCATCACGTGACAGCCATTTCTCTTCCTCTTTGTTTCACAGCCATCAGACGACAGCCATTTCTCTTCCTCTTCATTTCACAGTCATTTGCGATTGTCACCACCACCACCACCGACAGCCATCACGCGACGGCCATTTCTCTTCTTCATCGTTTCACAGCCATTCACCACCGCCACCGACAGCCATAGCAAGTCACAAAGTGGCAAAATTATCACAGCCTAAGGTAATACTTCGATCTTTGCAGATGGGCATTGTCATTCGGTTGAGTGGTGAAACGAAGAGGAAGAAAGGCAGATGGGGCTACTGCTACTTTTGCCTTAACTAAACCAAATAACATTGACAAAAAAAAAAATTAAACGTCATTTTGGGATAGTTTCGGGGTTTGACCCGGGGCAAACATCAATTCTGTTTCTGATTTCTCTAATTCTTCACAAGACTATGTTGTATGGAGCCTTTTATTTTATTTTATTTTATTTTATTTTATTGGTTTATATCTCGGTAGTGTTTGTAGTTCTGCTTTTGTGGTTAAATATTATCTTAACTTAACTTACGGGTGGAACAAGCCAACCTTGGCCGGAGTGGCCAAAGAATTTTTTTTAAAAAAAAAATTCAATAAAATTTTTAATGTAAATAAGCAATAATTAATATAATAGAAAAATAAAGTACTTCAATGAAAGTTCACATTTTATTTGAAAACATACAGGCAGGTGAACAAACAAAATTATAAAATCTCCGAAACTTGGGTATTAATTTTTATTTTTTTTACAGGGGCCGCGCCATATGCTTGTCCTTTAAGAGATCCGCCCCTGCTTAAACTTGACTCTTAAGCACCATCCTATTTATAGTACCTAAGTTAGATATGGCCTTGTAATTACCCCTGTATGATAGATACATTGTTTTTTTTTTTAACCTTTCCAATACGTGTTATTACTACAAAAAAATGAGATTTCAATATTGGCCAAATTTGGCATGTTCAAAGTGAATTGCAAATATACTTTTGATTCTCCATCTTTCAGTTGTAAGTCTGGAGCACCCACTTCGTGTAATTTATGCAGGAGCCAGCTTCGTTCATCTACTGCTAAAGCCTTCAAGGAGTAGCATTTAAGCTTCTCGGAAAAAAAAAATAATGATAGCAGTAGCATGTAGGAATGAGCAAGTGAAATTTTAAGAATATTTTATGAGAAATCCATGAGCAGAATTAAAAATAAGCCGAAGTCGCACATGCAATAAGCAATCCTGTAAAAACTGCATTCGCAGGAACCAAAGCGAAAGTTTTCGGTTTTTTCGGTTTTTAATTCTGTGAAGTGTACAATGTGAACCCAAGCAATAAACACACTAGTATTTCAAAATCCAAACTAAAAAAATCTAACTAAACATCCTATGTCTAATTGGCATAAAAAAGGAACGGAGTGGGGCAAAATGCCTCATTTGTACTCATCTTCCCTTTGGATTCAGTATCTGTGAAAATATATCGGTAGTATTTGAGGTATCAATTTCGTCACTCAAAACACTCTCCTCATCAATGCTCATCATGGCTCTATGCATGGCGTAAGTATCATTGGCCTTATCGGTCTGAATTGAAATCAATTTATTACCATCAGGATTATCTTGCAATTGAAGTGCAAACTCAAGATTCCACAACACATCTGCCATGGAAGGTCGATCAATCCCCTGATCGGATAAACACTTCTCAGCGGTCTCTGTGAACTTTCTTAAGCACTGATCAGTGATCTTTCCTTTAAGATTTGGATCAATAATGTCCTCAATGGTTCCCATCCTTTGGCAATGTAATGCCCAATCTGCTAAACTAACTTGTTCTTTAGGCAAATTTACGTTAAGTGCTGGCCTTGCACATAACACTTCAAAAAGAACTACTCCAAAGGAGTAAACATCAGATTTTTCTGTCAATTGCTGCCTGCGAAAGTACTCAGGATCTAAGTAACCAAAGCTGCCCTTCACCATGGTACTAACATGGGTCTGATCGAGATTAGGACCGGTTTTCGAGAGTCCAAAATCAGAAACTTTTGCTACCCATTTCTCATCTAACAGAATGTTTGTAGTTTTCACATCTCTGTGAATGATTGTGTACCTAGCACCAGTATGAAGATAGTGAAGTCCCCTGGCAGCTCCAATGCATATTTCTAACCTTTGCTTCCAAGGCAAGTCAGGTTTATTACCCTTATAGAGGTGCTCCCTTAATGTCCCATTGGCCATGTAATCATAAACCAGAATCATCTCTCCATCTTCTTCACAAAACCCAATTAAAGACACCAAATGCTTGTGTCTCAGCTTCGAAAGCATCTCAATTTCCGTCTGGAATTCATGCACTCCTTGTTCTGAAGACGGGTTGGATCTTTTAATGGCAACCTTTGTCTTTCCATCAATATAGCCCTCGTAGACTTTACCAAATCCTCCAACCCCTATAACCTGTGACTCACTGAAGTTCCTGGTACCGTGCTTAATTTCAGCTAATGAAAAATGCCGACAAAGTCCTGCTGCAAGATTGGTAAGATGGCTACTCGTACTTTTACCCGTTCCTGTTGATTTGCCAGTTGTGTGGGAAGTTCCATAGAGTGGCAGCCAAGAACCCGTAGAGCATCGACTTCCATCATCATTCTTCTTCTTGTTGGTGACGTAAAATAAAATGGCAGTTGCTATAGCAATGCCAAAAACAACTCCAGCAACGCCACCAATCACATGAATCACAGTTTTGGATCGTGAGCTTGAGGGAGCAAATTTCTTCTTTGTGGCTTCAGCATGAACCAGCATAGCTGATGGCACAGGATTTGGACCAGCCAAGTTACCCATTGTATCATTCTGCTTAAAAATCTCCAATCCATTGAGAATTGCATCATAATATTCGGGGTGCATCGACACACTAGGATGCAATGCCACCCATAATTCGTCATCCCCAGGCAGATCTTCAGCATAAATAGCATAATCTTTATACACAGGCACTCCTTGCTCTCCGGCCCATCCAATTACATCAGCACCTTCTTGTGCTGTTTGGTTGTTAATAAAAATATCAAACACTCTTTGATTAATCTTGGTCAGCAAAATCTCGCAGAAATGGAATCTAACAATATAAGTAAAATTTGCATCAATCTGAAAAATCCATGTCAGATTATAATTCCGATTAACGTTTGGATCTGGACCCATTGACCTTGCGGTCTCGTATACACTCAAGGGTGCAATTTCTTGTGATAAATTGCTAGGATATTCAATCTTAGTCTTGTTATCGGCTTCAGATGTGACGCCAAATGCAGCTCCAAACAAATAAGGCGAATCATCGTACCATGTTCTGGTGAGGCCTGAATCATTTGTTGATGGAATGAATTTGCCACCAACATTTAATCGATACATTGTCTGTAAAGAAGAGCTGTTAACTTCAACAGATTGATCACTAAATCCAACCAAAGGAGCAGATCCAAAAATCTCAGGCATCGGAATCACTTCAATCCCATTAACAAAAGCATAAGAATCTTTATGTTTCGAAGAAGGTGTAAAGGTTATGATAAGGTCACCAGAATATGCAGGAACAAGAGAGAATTCTCGTACAATATATGCTTGCGTTAATGCTTTTGCCGTTATTGAGGCACTGAAATTGTTAAGGAGAGTGAAGCCATTTGCATTGACAGAAAAATAAGCGTTTGATGGATCAAGATTACCATAGGAAGCTGGATAAAATTGAAGCCTGAGCCAGAAACGCTCCTTTGATGAAACAGAGAATTTATAGCTTGATGTAGATTTGAAAATTCTTGCGGTCATGTAAGGAATGGTTGATGGCAGTGAAGAGTCCTGAGATTGGGCTGTGGCCGTTATTGAATTGCCTGAATTTGTAAGAAACTTGGAATCTGGTGTCCATTTACGGTTATTTGAATCAGTGCCATCACTTGAAGCTCCACATGCAAGCACATAAGAATTAGAATCTGATTGAGTGCCTTGGCTGAGAACACAAGCAATGTTGTTTAACCTAAGAGAGAAAAAAAATATAGAAAATAAAATCTGGGTATTGAAGTTCATATCTGAACAGGGGAAACCCTTTTTGAGGAAATTGAGAGAGAGCGCGAGAATTGAGCGAGAAAGATAATGGAAATTTGAAGAATAAAAACCGGCGTACAGGAAAACAGGGGAGCAAGAAAGAAAACGAGGAGGAAAAAAATGTCGTGTATTAAAATGGATGTCTATATTATCAAGTAAAATTAATATGATCTAGGAATACAAAGATTTGGATTGAATTTCCGGAAAATAAAAAAAATTGTGAATATTAATGAACATGGGAAAAAAAGTTTGATAATTGTTTCTAGTGTTGTTGTTTTTGTGTATTGTTTGTCGGGAGTTAAGACAACGTTCGAATAAAGAGTGGTGGTTAGGGAGTAACGAAGACAGAGAAACGCCAAAAATGGTTCTGTTGTATTCATTGCTTTATTAAGAGTTCATTAACCGTTTCTTCAGGTTTTAAGTTTATCTTCTATTCCAGTTCAACCATATCACTCTATGCAACATTGTGTAATATAAATGTATACTTATTTTATATATTTAGTTAAACGTTACATGTCACAATAAATTCAATAATCCAATAATAGAGGAGAAATATATATATATATATATATATAATATACACTACCCAAAACTTTCTTATTGGCGCGGCCGATAAACTAGAGCATAGGATGTGACACTGGTTAATATGTGCAACATCATATTAATAATGTAAAAATAATATAAGTACTTGTACATACATTAGGCTTTACTGCTCTTTGATCATAAGTCTACGGGTTGATGCTTCGCCCACCTATTATACAATCGGCCCAAGCATCCCTTGCAAGCTCCCCAGAACCAAAAAGAGTAATTTATAAAGGGGTCCTTATTATTTGGCGATATTTTAAATAAATTAATAGTTTATACAATTGATTAAATAAATCCTTCTCAATTTTCTTTTCGCACTTAAGTATTTCTTCTTCTTTAATCATATTTGAGCACTAAATTTAGCTTCATAGAAGATTAATTTAATTATTTAGAAATTTTAATATAATAAGGCCAAAATGCCCACAATATTATTTTAACTAATGTAGGTTTTTATGATTCTAATATATGATGGCATAATTGCACATACTTTTTTGGGATTTTGATTAATTTATGTTATAAAATTACTGATTAAATTTGTATTATGTTAAGGCAACTTCAATGGTTATAAACAATGAAAGAATCTAAAGGACTAAAAAGAAGTAAAGTTTTATAGAGGTGAAATTAATTGATTATGTACATAAATGATATTTTTCAAATTTTACAAAATACAAAGGACTTTGATGTTATTATTTGATTAGTGAATTGGGTAAACGATGAACGAATAAAGCCATGATAAAATTATAACGGTAATTCTGTCTTTTAATAAATTTTAAGATTTTTTGTTTGGCTCTGAAAAAAAAAGTGAAATCATTAAAAAAAATTTGTGGGGAACCCTCTCAGTAAGAGCAATGATAAAATAATGGTTATAAAACCAATGATTAAAGCATCAAACATTAGACAAAGCCACTTAAAAGAACCTGGACTTTCACCACCCACTTTGTCATTTTCTTTCATCAAGAATTCCAATTCCTCAACCAAGCATCTTCGACTCATCTATCTACACATCTCAAACTTCAAAAACACCAGGTTCTCATATCCAAATTAACCCTAAAATCCCATGGCCACTCCTCTAAGCCCGACTTCCAATTTCTTCTTCTTCGTATTCGCAGCAACAGTCCTTTACATAGCCTACACATTCCCAAGACAGGAGGCAAAAGAAACCAACTTAGTCGTCTATGTGCATGACTATTTCACTGGCCGTGACACCTCAGCAATCACCGTTGCTGGAAAAGATGGACCCACGTCACATATCCTCCGCTTCGGCACAATCGCGGTCGTAGATGATGTAGTCACCGAGGGCCCCACGATCAAGTCCAAACAAATAGGTAAGGCACAAGGCATTTATGTAAACTCTCAGTTAGATGGCAAGGCCTTGTACATGGCTTTTAGTCTTATTTTCACTGATGGAGAATTTAAAGGAAGCACTTTGGAGATTCAAGGATCTGATATCTTTGCAATGAAGCGAAGAGAGTTTGGTGTGGTATCTGGTACTGGGCATTTTAGATTTGTTAAGGGTTATGGGATTATGGAGACTCAGTTCCTTGATGTTGCTAATTTGAATGGTATTATTAAGCTCAATGTAACAGTCAAACATTACTAGTATTATTATTGTTATTCGAATGCTGAAAAATTGACTAGCAATATACATGAGCAGCGCGAACGCAGAACACTACTCCCACAACTTATTGCCCCGTCCAGGTAAGTGTGCTTTACCGTTGATCCAACTTCTTTATTTGTACTGGCGGCAGGTTTCGTATTTTTAAATCTTTTTCCGATGTGGGATATTTATGCGATGTCGAATAGCTCATATCAAGTCAATATAATATCATGCTATAAGTTGATTTCCTCAGCAACAGATCATGCGAGTTTGAATCTGCAACATATATTTTAGGAGCATTCGATGGTCAAGCAAATTCAATTTTATTTTTTTGTTCTTCTGGATCCCTTCATGAAACAAATAATTCATCGATGATTTACACAATTATGCCCCAATAGAGTGGAAATTTATTTTGATAGAAAGAAGACAAAGCAGGGAACCATTTAAATTCTCTACCATTAAAAACCCTTGAGCAAAATTAAGATCAGGTTTTTCAACGAGCTTATCCCACCACAATGTTTACTTATTTGAGAATAAATAATACAAAACAAAAAGCACAACGCATGTGAAAAATTTCGGCTGGATTGGTGGGGTGCGCTAGGCCCTTGCTGTAGTGCAGGGCATGGGCGACGCTCGAGAGCCCCGGCAGCAAGCTACCGTATCGAACTCTCCCCCTTAAAAAATTAATTTAATATCGCGTGAGCCATTGGCTCACATATCAGATATTAAACTGATAAGAACAGATACTACACTTGATCTTAGCCAAAAGGCCGAGAAAGGTATGAGTTCGGGTTTATGCGGTTGCTTCTTTTGTATACAGCTGACCTCTCCTTCTTTTTCTCTCTTAATCAATGTGGTAGTTTGGAAAATCTTGGAGAACTCCCTCTAATTAAAATTAGGCACTCCACGTTCTCAATTAATACAACTTTTTAACCCATCGCATAATTTAGAGAATGCTTGCTTTATTTCAATGTGTATGAGGGTACAATTAAGTTATTTTAGGCTCTTGTAATGAAAATAAACCGTAACAGTTGAATTTCTTCAATAATTTGACCTCTTAGTAATGAAAACAAGAGATGAAGGCTTCAATTTCCCCAATTTATACAATTAATAGAAAGCTTTTAGTGTTTACATGAAACATTCAAAATTTGCACCCTTCCTTTTTCTAATGAAAAGACAGAAAACATATTTGATCTCCAATTATTTGTACATCAAAATACAACACAAAATTCATCAGAGCACTGTGTTCCATTTTTACTTTCAAACTGCTCTCCAAGACCTAGATGAGCCATTCGGTGGCCAAACAGAACTTAATTATAAGCTCTCCGCCATTACTAATTACTTGTTGGACATATGACAACTAGCAATTCCACCCACACTTTGCTTGCCAACATCCATTTCTTCTCCAGCTCCAATTTGCTCTACTCTTTGGCCAGAATATATACTTGCATCCAAAAGTACAGATTTGCTTCCATCTCCCTTCGCAGCGGCAGGTTAACACATGCGGCATTCACTTTGAGAATGCGGTTACAGGCCTCCGTGGCTTCATTTGGTTTTAAAATTCTCTCTTTTGAAGAATATTTTGACATAGCTCGGTTCGTGTCTCGTAATCTCATTTTGCACGTTCCCTGCCACAGCCGACATCATGGTAGGCTGCGAGACTAGAGGATAGAGCACATAAACCGGGATGAGCTTGATGAAAACTCGAGCATTATGAAAGGTGTCTTTAATCTTTATTGGAAGCTTGAGCTTCATCATTGTGGTAAATGAGTTCGGTGGCGATGTTGCGACAAGGAATATTAGAATTCAACATCAGCAACGTAACTCATCACTAATTGGAATATATACGGGTTGAACATTTTGATCCCAATGCTATTCCTGAAGAATTCCATCGACTTTAGCTGAAGAAATACTCTCGCCAGCCTCTGGATCATAATCTGGAAAATGAGCTTTGCTAGAAGCATAGCACATCTTAATTTGAGCGCACATGTAACTCCACTTCTTATTAGTAATCCATGGCGGTTAATAAAATTCTTTTAAAAAATCATTAATTGGAAGATAAGAAGTTACAGGAGGTTTTTTTTTTTGGGTTTTTTCATCTAATATCCTTTTTTTTGTGGTACACTTGCTCTTGTTGAATGATTACCTTTGAATAATGGACTCATTCATTAATGAAATCCGTATTGCTATATTTTGATCTAAAGAGATATATTGTTTGAATGATCTGAGGAGAGAGAAAAAAAAAAGAAAAAGATTGAAAGATAGTTGGATACTTGGATGTCATTTTTATTTTGGTTTTACTATTGGTATGTAAATAATTGTATAATTTGTATTTGTTTGTGTAAATAGAAATAACCCCGTCTTGGGAGTTTCCTTTGAATGACTCCTTTAATTAAAATCCACGAAAACCCAACCCAACGACACAAAGAACATTAAAATTTTTTTTAACATTATTATTATTATTATTATTATTATTATCATTATTATAAATTTTATAAAAATTATTATTTTAATTATTATTGTTACTTATAATTATTGTCTTTATTGTTATTATTTTTAGTTTTTAATATTATTTATATTCTTATTATTTTTAATATTATAATTGACACAAATAATACTAGGAACAACAATTAAGAATGTTGTTTTGGTAACTTGCAACAATCAATTGCAATTTCAAAATAAAAGAATATCAATGAAAATATAATTTATTCTAATTCTGATTATTACAGGTCAAATTAAATAACTTATCTTGATTCTAATTATTCATTCCCATTCCAACTATTTTAATTCTCGTTTGTAAAGCTACAAGTTGAGCTATCCTACCAGAAGAGCTAGTTGACTTAGAGATACAGCTTAACAACTAGTCTATTCGCAACCCCACATACTCTATAGGGCTCCCTGACCCCACTGGGTTAATCTCCAACGACCACAAGCCGTTGAACTCAAGCTTCTAACTCAACATTCTATGTTGCCTGACCTTAATCCACTTGCAGAATTTGAAGGAATCATCGCTATTCTCCTTTAAGAAGAAGTCAGATGGTCAATATGGAAGGAGCTACTAAAGCACCCCCTTTACCTAGCAGAAAGCCAACGATCACCGCGTCATAACATCCTCTATGTTGAGTCATACATTAATTAAAAAAAGTCACTCCATTTAAAAAGGTTAATTTTTGGATTAAATGTCTACTGGACTCTGGTCCCATTTTCCTTTAGGTGGAGAAGTGGTACCGGAGCAGAAGCCCACGATGTAGTTGTTTCAATTGTATGTACTGGACGAAATGATTGGGGCTAAAGAGACATCCTTCAGTCGCGGGTACGTTATCCCACCTTAACGTACAATTAGCTTCATAGCATCGACGATTCGCATTTAGTTTTCTCTCTAGCTTAAGCAAATTCGTCACGTGCATGATTCTCACAGCAAAAGGGAATTTGTACTTGGTTTGGTGGGGTGCGCCAGACCCTTGCGGTAGTACAACACATGGGAACACTTATTTTGAGAGAAAATGAGGATTTTATTGATCTGAGCTTAACTACAAAATGCAAATGCGGAGCAACTAACCTTACGTACAAGCTAATTATCTTGTTGTACACGTAATCAGTTCTCCACAATCAAATTGCACAAAGCTGACTATATAACCACCTGGGGTGAGTGGCAGTCCACTGTCCACATCACCAATCCTTAACCACCTGCAAGGAAGCTGATCCTCTATGGTGGGTCTTTGTGGCGCTAATGAACTGCCTTAGCAAAGCCGCATTCTTATCATGATCACTAAAAAAATAACTGGGCAAAGTTAAAAAGTGATCACATTACTTGCCCCTGATGATTTCGAGAAAAAAAAAATTGCAGAGTGAACAAAAACGCCAGAGTCCGCATGCGTGTGATAATTTAGAAAGGCAAAAACCCTTATCAATCAACTTTTGTTTTGCTTCGGCATTATTAGGTGATCCCAAACACTCTCCTCCATCTACAAGTAACGCACTGATTCGTTATGATCACACAAAAGGAAAAGCACTCCAAATTGCTGATTCAATGACATCATAAAACAACAACTTAGTTAGACCCTGTTTATTAGTCTGTGAATGTATCTGTTATACTATTGAATTAAACGAAATTAAATTCGCGTAATGGAAGAAATGATTATGGTCACCTAGTTCGAAAGACTTGTGGCCGCATCATAAGAGTCAACGACAGAGAATCGACTAAGTGTTAGATTGTTAGAATACCTAAAATTATTGTCAATAGCAATCCTTTAACGACCTTAAAAAAATTGTGGACGAAATATAAGCCAAATATGAAACGTCAACTAACTTTATGTTTTTGGAGGATTTCTAACGCTTCAACCAACAAAGTCCAAAGTTCATGTGGACCTTCGGCATTTGGTCGCCGAGGCTGGTGTTTTTATTGGAACAAAATTGACTCAATACTATTGACTAAGAGTACCATCGAATTTGTGGGGATTCGCCCCAAGTTCAATTTTAGCCCCTCTATAGATGTTCGTTGATGCAATTGGTGCATTAATTAAAAATTCTAGTCCCACTAAAAAAGAAGTCCTTGTGGGGGCACTATCTGACACTCTTGATATTGAGGGCCTGATATTTACCGCTATGCTCCAGCCTTGTGTTGTCGCGGTTCTTCTTCACATTTTAAAACATTGATTTTGATATTGTGGTAGCGTTTTTGTCCGATTGATTTTCGTTTTTCCGATTGATTGCGAGGTGGCTTTTATTTATAATACCTGAGGTTAGTAGACTAAGGGGGTGTTTATTTTTTTGTTTGAAATCTTAATCGATTTGAATTAGTCTGAATTCTAAATAGATCTGAATGTCTAAATCTGAATAATATATTTCATTTTTTATCTGATTCTCTGAAAATAAGTATGAAGTTATTTGTTTTTTCAACTTACAAAATTAAAAATATGTACTTTTACATTTGTATCCCTATAAAATTTAAATGTCAAATAAATAATATATAAAATACCATAATATTTTAATATTTATAAGTAAAACTACATTCAAATGAATACATAATGATTTTGAAATTATAATATATAAAATATCATAAATTTCAAATTTTATCACTAATTCTCAATAGTAGTACATAATATAAGGGGAAAAAAATTGAATAAAATGCTTGAAATAATTGATTTATCATTTCATCTCGAAATGCGATAAATTGTTGCATGTAATTTTGATCTTGAAGAGTTGATAGCATTAGCTGGTTGATTTTGATTGCCATGACCACTTTCAAACTCAACTTCATCATGAAAAGTACTTCAACCAATTAGCAGTAGCTCTATGAAAACCACTTCAATCAATTACGAAAGAAAAACATGCAATGTCATAGCTGCATTCAGTCAATTGATCATACACAACATCATCTCAATTATAAAAAGAAATGAAATAAAACAGTTGAGTAAACATTATCTTGAAATGATCACTGTCAAATTAATAAAATATTTCAATAGAAATAAGTTTCGAATGGTCATATGAATAGAACAATACTTAAACCGCATAACAGGGTTTGTCAAATACAAAAAGAGTAGCAAAGTTGGTTGATTGGTATATAAATGAATGCTGGAAACGTAATTGAAATGGGAAAAAAAAGGGCGCCCAAGTGAAGTGCTTACCTGGAGAGAAATTAATGGGAGATTCAATGAGTTGATGAGAGAAGAAAAGAAAGGAGGGATTCCAGGACGGCTAAAAAAATAAAGATGAGATTATAAAGTAGTAATATAAATTATAAAGATGAAATTATGTGGGGTAAAGTCTATGGGTAAGTTTTGGGGATAGATATGAAAAATAAATTATAAAATAGAGATATTTTTTACATTAAAAATTAATTGACTTAATTTATATTCCTCAATTCAGTAAAAAGTCAAAAAAATTGACTTATTTTATTAAGTTAAAATTATCTAAAAAGTCCCATGAAGTTATAAAAATACACATCTCTAATTAATTTAATTAATTAAGTTAAGTTATTTTAATTCATTAAGTTAAAAACAAACTCCACCCAAGTCAATGTTATAAATTTGAGGTGGTTTTTACTTATAATAACTGAAGTTGGTAGACTAAGTCAATATTATAAATTTTCTCTAGCATTTCATGAGATTTTGCTGTATAGAGCCATTTAATCTCCTTTTAAATTAAAAATTTATATTGTGCGCAGTTATTTTGTGATTAGATGTCACCTTAACTTAGATTTGAATCTTAGACATTATTCTTTATATTGTGTTTAAGCTTGATTTGGTCTTATACTTGTGGATATACGGTTATATATTGTTGATCATTCTTACCTTAATAATATATGTTATTAATTTTAAATGTGACAACAACACCAATAATAATAATAATAATCATCATCATCATCATCATCATCACCAGAAAATCAATGTACATAATAATTAAGTAAAGCCATGATATTGATATGTGATGCATGAAAATGCATTTTCGTTTAATTGAATGGCGGGAATTAAAAGATATCGAGTAAACAATATGTTTTTGCCATCCGATATTGACTAAACATTGAAACGAAAGATTCTATTCATAGTTTATCAAAAGGAAGAAAGGGATTGTAAACAAAAATAGTTGGGTCAACTATAAAAAGAATGAACACGAGGCTCACGACCCATTAAGCAAAATAGTTTCCGTGCTTAATGATATCATTGACATGAGCAATGAGATGTTTGATACTTTGTTGGACGAAACGAATATAATCTTAAATTAGTCTTCATATTAAAGAACAATTAAATAATATCGACTAGGCGTAGTGTCTTCGGAGAGGTTAGTTAACCAGATTCATAAACCACACATATTATATTTGTTAGGTGAAGATAAATGCTCATTAACCATTTGCATATTGACTAAAATTTGGATAAAAACTACCCAAAGGGCATCGGATTTTGTGATGAACGACAACATAAGACAGTTGTATCGTGATCATCAAATTTCAATCAGAAATTACGAGCTCGAGAAAAACAACTTTTAGAATTTGAGTATTTGGAAACTATATACATATTTGTACATATAATGTTAATTGAAGGGATATCTGAATTTAATCGGGAAAGCTAGGGAACTGCTATTATTATTATTATTATTATTTAAAGCTTTAAATGCCTAACAATCTGTGTTAATAAAAATTTGATTTTTACGTGGGGCATAAGCTTTTTTATTTATTTATTTATTTTGAAAAGGTGCAATTGGGCCATAAGCTAAAATCACAATGAATAATAAATTTGGTTAATTTCATGCATTTTTTGACCACCAACGCTATCGTTGTCATAGTTCCACCCAAAAAGCAAAAACAGGGAAAAAATCATTATCTTATTGGATTGTAAATTCATATGGCTAAAAAATGGAGAAAATGACAAGTGGGTTACGTTGATGAGTGATGACATTCTGCAAAAACAGTGAGTTGTTTTTTACCTGTGCGTTGATATTTCTGGCCACGTCGTCTATTGTAGCTTGCAGGGAGGAAACAATGTATATTGCCAACTTTGCAAGTTGTAATCTTACGCAATGACAACGAAGCAAAGCAAAAATTTCCATGTGTGTTACGTTATCCTTTTGTTAGGAACAAGCACATTTTTTTCTTTTAAAATCCACTGAAAATCTATTTTGTCACACTTAATTTTATTGTCGAACAAACATCGATTTATTCTAGATGTTTTACATTACTTAAAAATAATTTTATTAGTTCAGCCAACCAAATAGCAATACCCACAGCCTAATTAACGGTTTAATTTGGTGACAAATATCACTGACATTAATATTTATGGGTGGGCACGGTTTGATTTTGAATTGAACTAAACCGAATAATTTTTTTACAATGTGGTAATTTTTTTGGTTTTTAATTTTTTCTCATATCCCTTTTTTTTTTTGAAATCAAACTGAGCTAAACCTTAGGTGACATATCATTTATTGAATAGTTTATAATTTTTTAAAATTTTTGAGTGATTTTATTATATTATTTCACCATCTTATTGATAAATATTACGTCATTTGGAATGAAAATTTAAATTTTGCAGTATTAAAGACAAGAGAAACACTCACATGTATAATTGCCATCTTAGGAGAGTGCCATTTTAGATTAGTAATTGGTGGCAAGATTGTAGTTATCCTCCATTTGAGGGTTATTCACATTTTTTTCTAAAATTAAATCTATTACTTTAAAATAAGGATGAGGGTATCTAAATTTATCAAATTTCTCTCTACACCTGTCTAAAAAAATAAATTCATTATTAAAAGTTTAAATTTAAAAATACCAAAATTACCTTTTATTAATTTCTTTTTCTCTCTCTCTCTATCTTATAATTATATATTCTCTCTCTACTCATACATTTTATAAACTAAACATTCAATTTCACTCTCTTTTAAACTCATTTTTTTTTAGTTTTTCCGAGTATATCATGAACTATATCTCATGATTTCTATATATAAGAGTGTTTTTTCATATTCATTAGCTTTTGTGTTTCATAAAAATTAATTTTTTGATATTTATTAACTTTGATGACCAATAATTTTTTTTATGTTTATTCTTAAATGGTGGTTTTGTTCCTTTTAATTAGTGATATTAATTATTTGCATCTAAAAGAACATAACTTAATGAATTGATGAGGATTTATGAAATTAAGAAAAAAAATAAAATAAATAATTAATTAAGTAATTTTTTAAAAAATTATTTTGACAATAAAATTTTTAATTAAAAAACATGCAGGGATGAAATTTATAAATTCAAATAACGCTACCCAAATTAAAAAAATCCGTGCAAAATTTCCCCCCTCCAACTAACCGATTCCTCCGAGCTACCACCAACCTGACCGTGCCAGCAGCACTTCTCTATCTCAAATTCAAATTTCCACCAATAACGGAACAATATAACATCTAAGTCTCTAACTTTTTGTAGTTTCTTAGATGTAGCCGTAGTTTTCCATTAGTACCATATTGGTCCTTACCACCTTCAAAATGACTAAACTACTCGGTGGTTGTTTTTTACTAGTCTCAATTCTCAAATATAAAAAAAAAGTTAAATTAAGCATGTAAAATGTCATATTAGTGGCTACTCTAATCGAGTATTTAAAGTGAGTAAACAAACTATTATTTTTTATTTATTATACTTTTACATTTATGTCGTTATAAATTTTAATTATTAAATAAATAATTAAACATAAATAATAAATTTAAATAAAATAGTACTTTCATTCACCTATTAACATAAATGTATTCATGAGAACATAACTCTAGTTTGTGAATAGAGATGATCCAAATAAAATAATTAATTAGAGATATTTTTTTTTAAATATTTTTGTAAAATCATTTTTTTTAAAAGGACATATTTAAAAATACTTGTTTTCCCCATTAAGTTAGAAAAACAAATGTTCTTAAGACTTGTTTGTTAAATGTCTAAAATCTGATTTTTTTTTTAAATTTACTTGTTTGTTTTTTGTAACTTATATCTGATTTTCAAATATTTGGTTATGAATAGAAAAGGTAAATTTTTATAACTATTATCTAATTTGCTAAATTAGTTAAATTTAATTACATCATATCATTATTGTATATTTCTTAGATTAAGGAATAAGAATGATTGTTATTCTTCATTGATAGTATTTACTTACTAATATATATATATATATATATATATATATATATATATATATATATATATATATATATAAAGAGGATGGATTTTCTGTGGGGCCAACAAACCTAAAAATAAGGAATGAGAATCCCATTCCTAAGGAGAGGTGATAATAAAAATGGGGAATAAAATAACATTTCTATCCTTAATCAAAATATAAAATTATTTTACCATATTTAAATATTAAATAATTATAATTATAATTATATTTAAAATTAAAATAATAATAATAATAATAATTTTTATTATGATCATTATTATTAATTATAATTAATATAATAACTAAAATAATTAGAATATTACTATTCCTATTATAGTAATAATTATTAATATTTTAATAATAATTGTCATTATTTTATTGTGCTATTATAATAATCATGGTAATAATAATAATTATTTTTATTATAATAATTGTAATAATAATAATAATAATAATAATAATAATTGTAATAATAATAATAATAATAGTAAAAATATTTATAGAAAAATATTTACTCTTTATTTTATTAGTAAACATGTACATAATTATAACTAAGGGTATTTGGATAATTTTGAATAATCTTTCTCGATTACAAGATAAAGTAAATAAATTAATAGGAATGCAGCTCATTCCCATTACAATTTATTTTTATTTCTACCTATTATGATTCTAAAAAAGTAAACGCATCATAAGAATTCATTTGATATAATTTTTTGAATAAAGCTTGTTCCCAAAGACCTAATAATAGAGCTTCTAGACATAGAGATTTTATTTTCTTCAGTCTTCAATCACATCTTACCAAAAAACAAATTATAAAATCACCTCAATATACAAGTTTTTTAAGGTGTTATGTTATAAGAAGAATGAGAAAAATATTGTAAAAATAACATGAGAGTAATTTATATAATTTAATCTTTTTTCCAAAAAAAAAAACCAATCAACCTTCGTAGTAAGGGGCAAGTTTGTCATTTCCATAGTGATTATTAGACGGACAGAACAGGACTTGTTTAATACAAATGGATAAACTATTGCTCTTTCTTGAGAAATTATAAAAGTTCAGGTACGAAATATATGCGGAAGTGGTAAGTTTTGAGTCAATTATAGCAAGGCCATGAATGATCTAACCACCAAAGCGCCACGTGCCGTCTTGCCTCTTCCATTCCAAGTCTAGCTGCCAAAGCCATTCTCCCCTTCTATAAAATCCTATTCTGTTCTTCACTCCAATTTCGAATCGTCTCATTTCTCTTACCCTGTCTCGCATTTTATCGGCTGAGTTCACGAGGCAGAGAGTCCGAGTCAGGTAGTTGTTGACTCAGATCCCTGTCTGTCTTTGATTCCAATTCGTGTCTGTTTGATTACAATTGTCGATTTATTCGAGGATAGAGTAACGACTCTTCGTTTCGTCGTTTAGTGAAAAAACTCTTGATTATGAGTTTTATTTAAATGAATGTAACCGTTTGCTTTGCCTGGACGTTGCCGTTTTACTATTCTTTTTTTGTTAGTTGTAACTTGCGATCTGGTTAGCTTCTGGTTTAAGTTAGGTGTGTGTTTGTTGAACTAATTGAACAATGTAGATCTGCTCCATTTCGACTGAATTGTACAAAATGAACTCGAGTCACGCTTGCTAATTTTACAAATTTGACAGAATTGAATTGTGTGTTCATCACAGGTGTCTTGAGTGATTAGTGACGCCATGGCTACTGGACAGCTGTTTTCAAAAACTACACAAGCTTTGTTTTACAACTATAAGCAGCTTCCGATCCAACGGATGCTTGATTTTGATTTCCTTTGCGGTATGTATGATATGCAAATGCAGTTTTTATTAGTTTTGTGTAGGTGAAATATGGATATGGTAACCGCATTATCTTAATTGATCGTGTGTGGCATTAATTTGAATATCTGAAATTGTGTTTTTAGGGAGGGAAACACCTTCAGTTGCTGGAATTATAAATCCTGGGGCTGAGGGATTTCAGAAATTGTTTTTTGGACAAGAGGAAATTGCCATTCCTGTACATTCAACGTAAGATTATTTTTCTCTTTCTCTATTTATATGAATCTGTCACTTTTGTATTAATAAGTAACACATCTTACTTATTAGGTGTTAAGAAAGCTGATTCTTGTTGATTTAGCTAGGCCGACTAATGTACAGTACTGGTTATCCTCACACAATTTATTTAATATTTTACTCTTTTGTGAGAACTTGGTGGTAGTGTAACTTTTTATAGTCTTGTGTTTATGTGAGAATAATAAATTGTAAAGCACAGTTTGGTTAGTGTATACTTGTGGTCATGAGCATTTTGGTATGTTACGTGTCAAATATTGATGTCACGAGCAGAAAACTTTAGAATTCTTTCAGTCAATTTTATGGTATGTTGCTAATTGGTCTATTTATGCTAAAGTTAGTCCACTGCTTTATGTGAATTTAGACATTTAGTTTACAAAATTGTTAGCTTAACATTAAAAGCAGTACACTTGCACAGAAGTTGCGGATTCCTGGGCTTTGAGTTTGCTAACCTGTATTTTTAAAATTTTGCAGGGTTGAGGCAGCTTGTGCTGCTCATCCAACGGCTGATGTTTTCATTAACTTTTCATCATTTAGAAGGTAAATATTCATTTGTTAGTTAATATCATGGTTTGAATGCTTTGTGAGAACTACTTCAGTCTGACATTTAAATATAATTGCAGTGCGGCTGCCTCATCTATGGCTGCCTTGAGACAGCCAACCATTCGGGTAGTGGCTATTATTGCCGAAGGTGTGCCTGAGGCGGATACCAAGCAATTGATTGCATACGCTCGGTCCAACAATAAGGTGAGGAGAATAATATGAAGCTATTTTAATTAACTTGTATCTTAATTTCAATACTAGTAGTCATCCTTAATGATTTACTACTTGTCTTGTTTAACCTGTAACAAAATTTAATAATGATCTTTTTGCAGGTTGTTATTGGCCCAGCAACTGTTGGAGGAATTCAAGCTGGAGCTTTTAAGATAGGTGACACAGCTGGAACCATTGATAACATCATTCATTGCAAACTCTACAGGCCTGGATCTGTTGGTTTTGTCTCCAAATCGGTATGTACTCCTTCCTTTAGCATTATCATTTGGTTCAGTTGGGAATCTAAAAACTTAAATTTGAAGTTGTTTAGTCATTTTAAGTTGTTGTGGCCTAAAAAGGAGTAGATTTTAATTAGGGAAACAACAAGTACAAAGCTATTTGGTGCATATTTTTACTAATTTGGTTGAAACAGTTATGGAACAGCTCATTCTTTTTAGATAGCTTTAAACACTCTGATTATATATTCTGATAGTAAAAAGCTATATGTTGCTCACATTTACGAAGCTCTAAATTGCTTTAACCTTTGGAGTATAATTTACTGTCTTATTGACAATGAAATCATGTGATCTTCAATGTAATTGACTATGTAACAGTTTTGCCCACAATTTTGATGAGTGAGATCGAGTTGTCTGTTTGTAGAGTTCAAAATGGAACCTACCATTCATTAAGTTCTTATAATGACCAGTAATTTTCTTGAGATGCGTAGTTTGAATATGCCATACGATTGAACCTTTGACAAATAATGTTCCTTTTGACAATTGCAGGGTGGCATGTCTAATGAACTATACAACTCTATTGCTCGTGTAACAGATGGAATCTATGAAGGTACACTGCACGCATCCTTATTCTATCTTTTGCCTGCCTAAAATGATTTAGGATTGAACATATTGTGGGGATTTTTTTTTTTAAACTTCTGTAGGTATTGCAATTGGAGGAGATGTGTTCCCCGGCTCCACTCTTTCTGATCACATTTTGCGGTTTAACAACATCCCACAGGTAAATTAATGTTTCTATTTATTTCTTTGAGTGTTTCCTGGTGAAAAATTATGTCTTGACAAAGCCACGTGGATGCCTGTAGCAAGTAGTATGTATAGACATTGTTTTGGGGCTGAAGGTTGATTTTTTTAAATGTTATTGCAACTTGAAGTTGTTAATTAATTCTGTTTACTTACTCTAGAGGGTGTACTTGAAGAAAATTATAAGAATTTTTACTGTTTTTTCTGCTTTAGTCTTTTTTCATATAATGTTTTCTTCCTATTTTTCTTCCTTCTATTGCCTTTTTCTGGGGCTAACCCTAGGTTAAAATGATGGTCGTTCTTGGTGAACTTGGAGGACGGGATGAGTACTCCCTTGTTGAAGCCCTGAAACAGGGAAAGGTAACCAAACCTGTGGTTGCATGGGTCAGTGGAACCTGTGCTCGACTCTTCAAATCAGAAGTACAATTTGGTCATGCTGTAAGTTATTACTGAAGTTTTCGTGGATTATTTTTCAATACCATAGCATTCTTAACTCGAGGTTTGCATATCCCTAATCTTCCTTCTCATTAACTAAATCAGGGTGCTAAAAGTGGCGGTGAGATGGAGTCTGCTCAGGCAAAGAATCAAGCACTAAGGGATGCTGGAGCTGTTGTTCCTACTTCATATGAAGCCTTTGAATCTGCAATTAAGGATACATTTGAGAAACTTGTTAGTTTCTAAGACCCTTTGTCCGGCCCTGGCCCTTTTCCTTCCTCCCCCACCAAGGGAAGACAAAATGGCTAAAATTTCTTTAACGCTGCATAACCAACCTTCTTAATGTGGATGGATGAAATTTTTCCTTAGGTTGAGGAGGGGAAGATTCCACCAGTGAAGGAAGTTACACCTCCACAAATCCCTGAGGATCTTAACACTGCCATTAAGAGTGGGAAAGTGCGGGCTCCAACTCATATTATTTCAACCATCTCTGATGACAGAGGTCCTTTTTGAAATTTTTTATGGTCTTGATTTGATCGTCATTTGGGTGTTTGGCTTTGATAACTGTAAATTCTTCTTTATGCTAATCTGCAGGTGAGGAGCCATGCTATGCTGGTGTACCAATGTCTTCAATTGTAGAACAAGGTTATGGTGTGGGTGACGTTATCTCCCTTTTGTGGTTTAAACGCAGCCTTCCCCGCTACTGTACCCAATTTATTGAGGTACATTTGTTGTAACTGCAGACCTTTTTTTGAATTTCTATTGTTGAAGTACTATGGAAGGTTCTATTTAATTTAGCTTTCTTATTCCTCTTTTGCCCCATTTGGGGCAAAGCACATGTTTAATGGTATATTGTGCTCAAATATATATATATATATATATATTTCCATTAATGCTTGTTATCTTGGACAGATATGCATAATGTTATGTGCTGATCATGGGCCCTGTGTTTCTGGTGCTCACAACACTATAGTGACAGCAAGAGCTGGAAAGGATCTTGTTTCCAGCCTTGTGTCAGGTAAACAATTGGTTTTAATTTTATTATCCTCTTTTCCAATTGTGTGGATTTAAAGTTAAAAAGTTTCATATAAGTGTTCATCCATCTAGTATTGGATTGGATGGATCCAATGAATGACAAATTAAGTCATAGTTTTTTCAAGTAAAAAATTCAAGTCAAGGAAACCCCACCCATTTTTAAACCATTTATAGTTCGGTTATCATTTGAGAATTGACATGACAGAACTAAATTATGAGATTCTGCAACAGGTTTGCTCACAATTGGACCCCGATTTGGTGGCGCCATTGATGATGCTGCCCGATATTTCAAGGATGCTTATGACCGGGTAAGGTTTAGTGGGCATTACCTGAGGTGTTTAAGCAATACTCTGATTGCTCTGATAGTTTCTGTATTCTGAAATTTAATTCTTTTGCTGTCTTATCAGAGTCTTTCACCCTATGAATTTGTTGAATCGATGAAAAAGAAGGGCATTCGTGTGCCAGGAATTGGGCACAGGTATGTAGATGTTATTAAATCTTGCATCTATGAAATTTAATGTTCATGCATTATTTGCTAATTGTAAATCAGTGTTGATATACTATTTGCTTTCTGTAAAAAGGATCAAGAGAGGAGATAACAGAGACAAAAGAGTGGAGCTGCTACAAAAATTTGCACGCACTTATTTCCCGTCCGTGAAGTATATGGAATATGCTGTTCAAGTTGAAACCTACACTCTATCAAAGGCAAACAACCTGGTTCTTAATGTAGATGGTGCAATTGGGTCCCTTTTCTTGGATCTTCTTGCCGGCAGTGGAATGTTCAGCAAACAAGAAATCGATGAGATAGTGGAAATTGGATATCTGAATGGGCTCTTTGTTCTGGCACGCTCCATCGGTTTGATTGGGTAATTAAAATTATACTCCTTTCTTTTCTAAGCTCATTTGGGCTATGTGCTTAACTTTTGCTTTCTTTGCAAAACTTCACTATTGATATTGGGGTAGGACTTTATTTATCAAGAGAAAAAAAAAAGAAAATTGGAGCATCTGGTTTCTAGTGTTTGTCACCACAATGGTTCTTATCTGGAATTGCTTCTTGCAACAAATAGTGATAGGGATGTGACTTTTTTATGCCTTTTGATATGTTTAGAGTGTTTAATTATGTAGCACTTGGCTGTGATGCTGTGATCCAATGTGTTGGTCAGACGACTTCTGCTCTAGATTAGGATGTTGCTATACTTACTGACAGCGATTTCAACTTGTTCACGACAAAAAATGAGCGGTTCCATTAATCTTGTGCTATATGGTACTTTGAAAACCACTTGATTGTGATTGTGAGGTCCAGTTGTGGTGTGTCATAGATATAGAGAAAATTGCAGTTTCTCTGTGTCTTATCCCTCTTTTAAGCCACATCCTGAATCTGACTTAACTGCTTCTTATTCAAATCTCAGGCATACCTTTGACCAGAAGAGATTGAAACAACCTCTATACCGTCACCCATGGGAAGATGTTCTCTACACCAAGTAATTCACTTCCCGGCAACAGGTGGGAAATCATAATCAACATGCTTTCCAAAAACATTTTCCCTTTTAAAGTCTTTAAATCTGTATTTTGCTGGAATTGTTGTTGGGTTTTTAGATTACTGTTTTTGTACTTCGGAGTACCAGCCGAAAACTTTGGTCTGTCAGTTGTAAGTTCATCAGGATATGACTCTCAGATCATTAATTACCAAGTGATGTTTCAAAATCTAGCTGCAGAGTTTACATTGTTGTATAAGGATCTCTCCATTTTTGAATATTTGAATAAAATTTTTAGCCACAATGGTTACAAATGGACGGCTTTTACTAAGGGCCAAGATGTTCCAACAAATTCCGTACGCCTGGAATCGTTCTACTATTGTGAATGATATAGCTATGTATAAATTTAAATAGCATGCAGCTCTATTTATCTTTTTGAAGTAAAATACACGCAACACTTTCTTTGGAATCCATAAAAAGCTTCGGTGAGTTAAAATCACTGATGCTCTTATAATGGAATCTACTTTTTTATATGTTGTTGATCATCTGTTCACGTGGGCGTCACATTGTCGAGAATGCATTTGGTGCTTTTCAGAGCGTCAAATGTCGCTATGTGCTATGGCATTTCATGTGCTGTGGAAATTTTGAAAGCTGTGGCGCTTTACAGAGACATATAGTCATATACCAACTATCCAGTTTTTTGTCCATATTTTCTAACAGAATCGGTGCTTTATCAGTGGTGAATTGGGAGTTGGAACGCCCTCTTTTTTCTTATTTTTTTTTTAAAAAATCGGGTATCAAAGTTGACATATTCTGTGAAAAAACAAACCATCTTTCTTTTACACTGTGTATCGATGCCTTTATGATTATCAAACTGAATTACTAACTGCAATAATTAAAGACTTGAGAATTCCTAGATTTGCAATTTTGGAAAAGCGGATTTGAAGGTAGATTATGTTGTTTTGTCTCTGATTCATTATGATTGAGACCTAAATTTATGTATTTAAAACGTTTCAATGCAAGTATTAAACTCGCTAATTTAACACTGAGCATTATATGATTGATATCCAAATTTATATATTTAAAACGTGCTAACGTCAGCATTAAAGAAGATATTGATTGAAGGCATGTGTGAGCCAACTTAAATTCTTATTTTAAAGTGTCTGAGCGCTGAAGAAGTATCCATTGGCCATTGACCAATTATAGTTCTATAATTTGACACTAATTTAACATTATATTATTAGATACTTAGTTGATCGAGCCTCAAACATTCATTTTATAGTGTGTAGATGGAAGCATTTTAGAGGAACGCACTGGCCGACTATTTTCCATAATCCAAAGTTTAAAAAGAAGAAAACTTTGGGAAAAAGGATTAAAAATATAAAATTATTAGACTAAAACTTATTTGTCAAATGTTTAAAGTTTGAAATTTTATTAATTTATTTGTTTATTTTTTGTAATTTTTTCTTAATTTTCATAAATTTACATTTCAATAAGAAAATAAAATTTTGTGAACTTTATCTAAATGAAAAAAATCCGAATTTAAAGTAAATATTATGTCTAAAAAATCTCTCTAATAAATATATTTATTTTCTAAACTATAAAAAATTACCATGTTTAAGATATTTTTATTTATAAAAACAAGTAGAATAACACCTATATTAAGATATTGAAAAATAAATATGTCACTTAGACAATTATATTCAAATTCAGCGTCCAAAGCCCAAAAAAAAAATGTGCTCACCTTTGCTCTTGATGCTATCATTGCAATCTTCAATGGCTAATAGGCACACCATTATTCTGATGCAAACTTCTTCGGACAGAGCAACAAGAACCTTGATGGATTATGGTTCAATATGTTGGATTAAAAATAGTTTTGTAGCGGAAATATTTGGATTACAATTCTCATATAATATATAAAATTATCATAATCGTGCCTTTGTTTTTTTGCATAAATAATTTAGGCTTTCAAATCATGATTTATCACCACCAATCTTGTTAACTCATAATTCATTACCAACGATCTTCTCGATTATAACTCAAGTTAGATCTGCACTTGACGTGTAAGCGTCTTAATCATTACTAAAAACAACTATTAAGAAAAAATTTTCCTTTCAAAGTTAGAGAGAAAATCTTTTTTCTCTAATTTGTATATTGTGACTACTGTGTTTCCTCTTTGTAAAGAAAACAAACCCTTTTATATCTTTATTTGGTAGAAACTCTAACCTCCTTATTTATCTTCTTTTTTATTTCTATTAAATCAAATTGATTTAAATTAAAAAAGATAAAACCAGAAGTGGCATTTCTTGATCTTGGTATAGGGCTATCTTGTAAAACAACACAAAGCCCCTCAACACAAGCATATTAAATGAAGCCTCTCACCAAATAATATATTAATATTTAGGTTTTTAACCGAAATAGCTAGTTATCTTGCTTATTAATCCAGTGGTGGTGTAGTCGATTAAATGAGCTAATCCGGAGATCATATGGGTACATACAATAATAATTACAATAATTAGGCTTGTATTTAAACTAGTTCAATTATTTAATTCCAAATATACTACACTAAAAGATTGGAATTGACCTTCATAAGTGTGTACTATCTAGAATAGTGTTTGACCCAAGCTATATTGATTTCTTTACTGAACAATCTTTTGTATCACATCACTAATTAAATCGATATCTCAACTGTCTAATCAATTTAATTACATCTTATTCCTTGACACTTACTAATTTTTTCTAATGATTATTTTCAATATACTAATTAAGCTAACACACTTTGGCCTGAGAATTCTTTGATCATGTACCAAAAACCTGTCAAGAGATGTGTTGTACAAATTATGTATTGTTTATCTATAATCTCATTGCTTATAATTACTTCCATCAAGATACCGAGTAATCTTGATTACAAATATATGTTGCTTCCATTAATAACTCAAATGAAGTAACAATCATAAACATGAAACTATAATTAACTTAAGATTGAGATTGCAATAAAATTAATAATTATGAGATTTAATAAGTCTGGCGGTCATTTTAAATTAATTAAATCTCATATGTGATTAGTTCAATGTAATCAAATTACATCAGTGAATTTATACATGATTAAGATAAATCATTCAATGAATTTATTACAGTCTAAAAATAAATAGAACGCCAAACTTTATTTATCAACAAGGAACTTAATTTGTTTGATCATAATATAAATTGTATTTATATATTTTGTGAATCCTTATAATAATCACATAAATATCTATAATATGATTAAATAGATATTATTCAAAATATTTATACAATTAAAATATCTTAAAATATCTCAAATATTTTATTAATAAAAAAATAAATAAATCAATATGCACATAATTCCAACACAATAAGCGAAGCTATGGATCGTATATGTGCACTTTATGAAAGGAAGCTTAAGGAGTTAAATCCGGCAATCAGAGACATCACCTATGACGTTGCAGATCTCTACAATTTCATCAATGGTATTGCAGACATGAGTGCATCAGCATCCGATCACTCAATTCAGGCTTAGTCGCCATATGACAGACAGTGGATCAAACGAAGGACATTTCAACATCTTAAGAAGCTGGCGCATTGAATAAAATACTTATTATATTCAGCCACGCAGGTGTCTTGTTGTTTCCTAAATTTTCTGTGGCCCTGAACATGGTAGTAGGAAGATGTAAACAAATTGTAGAATCAGAGTCTTATTTTGGTTTTGCTCTTGCGCAGGAGATTGCGTAATGTGGCAATCATATTCTCTTCCTGTCTCGTCTCGTCGGAGGGAGATTTATTAGAGAATAGTTTTATCGGTAGTTATTCATCCAATGTAAAGCTGATGCGTCGTAGCCAGAGAGCGCGCAAATCTACCAAGTGTGTCGATGTGACACTCGATATCGAACTATATATAAAATATAGGACCTCCCTAAGTTACGGCCGTTGTAACTTACGGGCGTTGTCTTTTGTTTATTTTGTTTTGTTTATAAAACTTCATTCAGGTCCCTTATATTTTATTTTATTTATAATTTATTTATAAATATTATAAATATTTTTAAATTTATTCATAAATTTTTAAAATATCAAGTTTACTCTTATAATTTTTAAATTTTTAAAATACCCTCCATTTAATTAAAAAATATAATAATTATTAAATAAATTATAATTATAATGATTATATTATTATTATTATTTTAAATGGATTATTATTATTATTAACAACAACAATAAAAGGTATTATTATAATTAATACATTAACAATAATTAATAATAATTTTTTAGTTAACAATAATAATTATTAATAATTAATTTTTTTATTAATAATAATAATTAATAGTAATAATTATTAATTATTAACAATTTAACTAAAAAATCTTTATTAATTATTGTTAATATATTAATTAATTATAAACACATCTCTAAATCCATACTCTCTATTTTCCCATAACACTCTTTCTCTTCCCCCACCTTCCGATCAAGATCACTCTCACTCTCTAGACCCCAAGTCATCAAATCTATTCACTCATCTTCTCAACATAACATTGCATCAACAATACCCCCAATAAATTTGTAAACATCACTTCCTTCACAAGGAGCCAAGGTACTTCCCTTCGTTTTCTCCATCTCTATTGGCTTCATCTTCTGTTTCCTTGTCCCTAAATAAATAAAAATTATTATTATTGTTAATAATTTAATTAAAAAATTATTATTAATTATTGTCATATTATGAATTGAATTTGAAGTGTTGTATAAAAATTTAATTCAAATGGATTGGATTTGAATATAAGTATATTTAGATTATTATTTTGTATTTTAATTATTGTGATTATTATTATTATTCAAAAATTAATTAACAATTATTATTATTATTGTTAACAATTTAACTAAAAAATTATTATCAATTATTATTAATATATATAATTAATTATAATACCTTTTATTGTTGTTAATAATAATAATAATAATAATAATCTGTTTAAAATTAAAATTATATTATTATAATCATAATTATAATTATAATCCATTAATAATAATTATATTTTTAATTAAATAAAAGATTTTTTAAAATTTAAAAATTATAAAAATAAATTTAATATTCTAAATATTTATGAATAAATTTAAAATTTTTTATAATATTTATAAATAAATTATAAATAAAGTAGAATATCTTTTAATCCATAATTATTAAATTCAATCCATAATTATTAATAATAATTATTGTTAACTAAAAAATTATTATTAATTATTGTTAATGTATTAATTATAATAATAATATCTTTTATTGTTGTTGTTAATAATAATAATAATCTATTTTAAATAATAATAATATAATAATTATAATTTATTTAATAATTATTATATTTTTTAATTAAATGAAGGATATTTTAGAAATTTAAAAATTATAAGAGTAAACTTGATATTTTAAAAATTTATGAATAAATTTATAAAATTTTATAATACTTATAAATAAATTATAAATAAAATAGAATGCAAGGGGCTTGAATGAAGTTTTACAAAAAAAACAAAATAAACAAAAGACAACGCCCGTAAGTTACGTTAAACGTAACTTAGGGGCTCCCTAAAATATAATATGCAACTCGGTTGCTCGATTGTTACCAAAAAAAAATAATAAAAAAAAATATATAAATTCATTTGGGCTTGAGAAAAAATGAGATTCAATTCAAATTTTAGGGGAAAAAAATATATATATAGCCGCGTAAAACAGCTTGCGGAGAAAGAAGGGAACAAATAAAATCTGCTGCGGGGCTCAACTCAACAACCGACCGGCCAGCCAATCAAATGGTTGCCTTCTATTTCCCACCTCCGTAGCTATCTTAACGCCCACAAATAATTCCAGATCAGAAAAAGGAAAAAGAAAAATCACGTGCACAAACTAAATAATAATAATAATAAATAAACAAATACCTTGAAAGAGAAAAATAAGGTCAATGAACTTTTGACATAATAATGTTTGGATTCCTAATGGTTGGTGAATCCGCAAACAGAGATATAGTTTAATTTTTATTACAAGTTTTACTAATAAAACTAACAAGCACCAACATCTGTATTTTATAATTTCATCACACCTGAAGGGTAAGTGAATATATAAAAATTTTTACATTCATTAAGACTTTGTTCGGCATGATTTTTTTAATAAAATTTATTTAAGGAAAATTTTTATTAATAAAGTTTTTTTTTTAAATTAATTATTTAGTTATCAATAAATTTTTTTATTAATACTAAAAATTTATTTTAATAGAAAAAAAATTTAAATCGTAAAAGTATAAAATAAATAATTAACATTTTATTTTAAATAATTAAAACACTTAAAAAGACAATTAGATAAATTATACCAACCTGACCGCCACAGGGTATCAAGGAGCTTTCACTAAAACTTAAACCGTACACGCCCTCCAACTTTTTGATCCAAAATTCCCAATTGACAAAAATCCTCTGTTTTTATCTTGCTTCTTTGATCATTTGGCGCTCTTTATTAATTTTTTTCACATTCAGTCATCTGAGGATTATGCAAAATCTGTAAACACTGAAGAACTAAATAGTAAAAGAAATGGCTTCGAATTCACAGCACCAGCAGCATCATCATCGTAGTCAATCAGCAGCACAATCTTCAGGCACAAGCAACATAAGAGCCCACCACAACGCCACAGAATCAATGACGGTAAGCAAAGCCATTGCTCAGTACACAGTGGATGCTCGGCTTCACGCTGTGTTTGAACAGTCGGGCGAGTCCGGTAAGTCGTTTGATTACTCACAGTCAGTTAGAACGACGAGTCATTCAGTTCCTGAGCAGCAAATTAGTGCCTACTTGTCGAAAATTCAAAGGGGTGGCCATATTCAGCCCTTTGGTTGTACTATAGCTGTTGATGAAGCCTCTTTTCGAGTCATTGCTTACAGTGAAAACGCGGGCGAAATGTTAGGATTGGCTCCACAATCTGTGCCTAATCTTGAGAAGCAAGAGATTTTAACAATTGGGACCGATGTACGGACGCTGTTCACTTCGTCAAGCTCAGTTCTGCTTGAAAAAGCCTTCGGCGCTAGGGAAATTACTTTGTTAAACCCAATTTGGATTCATTCGAAGAACACGGGTAAATCCTTTTACGCGATTTTGCATAGGATCGATGTAGGGATAGTTATTGATTTAGAGCCTGCAAGGACAGAGGATCCTGCTCTGTCTATTGCTGGAGCTGTGCAGTCACAGAAATTGGCTGTGCGCGCGATTTCTCAATTGCAATCGCTTCCTGGCGGGGATATTAAATTGTTGTGTGATACTGTTGTTGAGAGTGTGAGACAGCTTACTGGCTATGACAGGGTTATGGTGTATAAGTTTCATGAGGACGAACATGGTGAGGTTGTGGCTGAGAGTAAAAGGCCTGATTTGGAGCCTTATATTGGATTACATTATCCAGCTACTGATATTCCGCAGGCTTCACGATTTTTATTCAAGCAGAATAGGGTTAGGATGATTGTTGATTGTCATGCCACTCCACTTAGTGTCATTCAGGATGAAGGGCTTATGCAACCTTTGTGTTTAGTAGGTTCAACACTTAGAGCTCCTCATGGTTGTCACGCTCAGTATATGGCTAATATGGGTTCGATTGCTTCGTTGGCTTTGGCTGTTATTATTAATGGAAACGATGAGGAAGCTGTTGGTGGGAGGAGCGGTACGAGGCTTTGGGGCTTGGTTGTTTGCCATCACACTTCTGCCCGGTGCATTCCATTTCCACTTCGTTATGCCTGTGAGTTCCTAATGCAAGCTTTTGGACTCCAACTGAACATGGAATTACAATTAGCTTCACAGTTGTCCGAGAAGCATGTTCTGAGGACCCAGACTCTTTTGTGTGATATGCTTCTTCGTGACTCTCCTACTGGAATTGTTACTCAGAGCCCTAGTATTATGGACCTTGTGAAGTGTGATGGGGCAGCACTGTACTACCAAGGGAAATCTTACCCACTAGGTGTAACCCCAACTGAAACCCAGATAAAGGATATAGTGGAATGGCTGCTGACTTACCATGGAGACTCAACTGGCTTAAGCACAGACAGTTTGGCTGATGCTGGGTACCCTAAGGCAGCCACACTTGGTGATGCAGTTTGTGGAATGGCTGTTGCCTACATCACGAAAAGGGATTTCCTATTCTGGTTCCGGTCCCACACGGCAAAGGAGATCAAATGGGGTGGTGCAAAACATCACCCAGAGGACAAGGATGATGGGCAAAGGATGCATCCACGTTCTTCATTCAAAGCATTTCTGGAAGTGGTGAAGAGCCGCAGTTTGCCGTGGGAGAACGCAGAAATGGATGCAATTCATTCTTTGCAGCTGATTCTGCGAGACTCATTTAGGGACGCTGAAGCAAGCAATTCTAAGGCTGTTGTAAATGCCCAGCTTGTAGATCTAGAGTTGCAAGGGGTGGATGAGCTCAGTTCAGTTGCCAGGGAAATGGTAAGATTAATAGAGACTGCAACTGCCCCCATATTTGCTGTTGATGTCCATGGCCATGTCAATGGGTGGAATGCAAAAGTTGCGGAGTTGACTGGGCTGTCAGTTGAGGAAGCTATGGGGAAGTCCTTGGTTCATGATCTTGTTTATAAGGAATATGAAGAAATCGTTGACAATCTTCTTCATCGTGCTTTAAAAGGTAGTCCTTTATATACAGCATCTTAACTCGTGCTAATTCAGAGCATTTTCCCAATACGTTTTGACATCTTGTAGTTATGTAATAATTTCTATTCCATTTTCCTTGTCAGTTGAGCATGCATATCAGAATGAAACCTTTCCCAAATGAATATGGGTATTGCCAAAATCAGTTATAGAAATGACAAATGGAAACTTAAAGCAGGTCAATTTTTGCTCTCAAATGCTATTGAGGGCGAAAATTTGGGAGCTAAAATGCTATATACAGCATGCTTTGCTGATTTAATTTGCATGTGTTCTCTGAGTGCCTTTTGACTGACTGAATTTAATCATAAGGTGTTGATATATGGCCCTGTACTTAAATAATGTCTGCACATGCTATGAAATTGTAAAGTTCTTTTTAGACGCTTGAGATGGGAAAGATGTAAGATAGAGTCTCAAACCTGATTGAAGTCATTATGTGGTTCCATATATGCACATTGGCACTGGTCTCTTTATTCAGTGTTCAACCAGGAATGTCTGATGAGTGTTGAGATTGGTATGAGGAGCCTAACTCAGCCACCTTGAAATAATTAGCTGGAACATGGCTGTGTTGCCCCAATAGTTTTCTACATGACAAATATACATCTAAAGTAAGAGTCGTCTCGTTCATAAGTTGGAAGGTAACAGTCATACACTTCTCATTGGCTGGTGATTAATTAATTAGCATTTGTGAGAGAATACTTATTGTCGGCTTTTGAAACTGCTTTTACTAGTGTAAATGACTCAAGTTCGCTTGTGCAGGTGAGGAAGACAAGAATGTAGAGATAAAATTGAGGACATTTGGTGCAGAAAATCGTAAGAAGGCGGTCTTTGTGGTGGTCAATGCTTGCTCTAGCAAGGATTACACAAATAATATTGTTGGAGTTTGCTTTGTGGGTCAGGATGTTACCGATCAGAAATTGGTGATGGACAAATTTATTCACATACAAGGTGATTACAAGGCCATTGTTCACAGTCCCAATCCTTTGATCCCTCCCATATTTGCTTCAGATGAAAACACTTGTTGCTTGGAGTGGAACACTGCCATGGAGAAGCTCACTGGGTGGAGTCGAGGAGATATTATTGGGAAGATGTTAGTTGGGGAGGTTTTCGGAAGTTGCTGTCGTCTTAAGGGTCCTGATGCTTTGACAAAATTCATGATTGTCTTGCACAATGCATTTGGAGGGCAGGACACGGAGAAGTTTCCTTTTCCCTTGTTTGACCGGAATGGGAAATATGTGCAAGCACTTTTGACTGCCAACAAAAGGGTAAATATGGAAGGGCAGATTGTAGGAGCTTTCTGCTTCTTGCAAATTGCTAGTCCTGAGCTGCAGCAAGCTCTTACTGTTCAGCGGCAACAGGAAAAGAAGTGCTTTGCTAGGTTGAAAGAGTTGGCTTACATTTGCCAGGAAATAAAGAATCCTTTAAGTGGCGTGAGCTTTACTAACTCACTTTTGGAGGCCACTGACTTGACGGAAGATCAGAAACAGTTACTTGAGACAAGTGCTGCCTGTGAGAAGCAGATGTTGAAGATCATGAAGGATGTGGACCTAGAAAGCATTGAAGACGGGTGAGTCGTTTTTCACCTTGTGAATAGTCTTAACTTTGATCATTATGGGAAACCCTCATAACCTCTATTGTTATGCAGGAACAAGTGTTTTAATTTCGTCCAAATATACATGTTTGAGTGTTGCTGCTCTCAAATTATCTTCATTCGTTTGTTGATAGTTCTTGCTTTTCTTTCTTTCTTTCTGTATTGTACGAAAGCTTCGTTTACGATGAAAGAGTAGCTAGAAGACTCTCCTAGTTGTACCAAGTAGGAAACTAGAGTTAACAAGAACTCAATTATTATAAGCCATGTCAAATAAGGGTGTCAAAGTTTTAGAATTTCAGCCACATTCTTCCAGTGTATAGCTGATTAATCATCCTTGTGACTTTTGTTTTCTCTTCATATTGCTAGTGATCTTGTGTGTTTATTTACTTCTAAACTATTATAATCTAGTGTATTCTTCTACTAATCATCTGAACCTCCTGAATAATTTTGCTAATGAGAAAGATGATCTCATTTTTTATTTACCTTTGGAGTCAGTTCATTGGCATTTGAGAAGGCTGAATTTTTACTTGGGAGTGTCATAAATGCTGTTGTTAGCCAAGTGATGATGTTACTGAGGGAAAGAAATCTTCAGTTGATTCGAGATATCCCAGAAGAAATCAAGACACTAGCTGTTTATGGTGATCAGGCAAGAATTCAGCAGGTCTTGGCTGACTTTTTGTTGAATATGGTACGTTATTCACAATCAGCAGAGGGTTGGGTAGAGATCCATGTTCGTCCAACATTGAAGCAAAGTTCTGAGGGACAAACCATTGTACATAATGAATTCAGGTTTGTTTGCCCCATGTCATTTCAATATCATAGTTATTGGTTATTCTAATAACATTTGGAAAGGTCCATGTCAATTATTGAAAACAAAAAGAAAAAGGCCTTAGTAACTCCATTTGCATTTAACTCTAATGACCTTAATAACAATTTCCTAGTGCTTTCATAGTATGAAACTGTGATGGCTGTGGCTATATAAATGTTCTCCGATATAATTTCTTGTGAAGTATTTTATCTCCATCATTCACAGGAGTAATACTTCCTTGTGAATTTGGGAACCAATCTTGTCAATATACATACTGCATATTGGCACTAATTTCACGGTTATGAGTCTTGTTTAAGTGCTTGACTCTCTATGTAACTTGGACTGAATCATTTGTCTTGCTCTATCTTTGTTAAGTTTTTTGTTTATGCTAGATAATCTATGGAGTTACTGACTCTACATTTTCAGCCATATATATATATATATATATATATATATATATATAAAATAGCAAGTATAAATCATGACTTGCTTTAGGGCGATATGGCTATGCAACATGTACTTTGGTAGAAGTTCATAGGCAATGTAGATAACCTTGCTTTGGCCCACATGGTTGGCCCGCCACCTGTGAACATCTGAACTGGAGATTTGTGGCTGCACATCATTATTATTGTTTCTTTTGGGTGTGTTTGAGGTAACCTTAATTATTAGATGAAGTGTTAAGGTCCCTGGGGATTCTATTTCATTGACTTCTTGGTGGCTTCTGAGCCTGCTTCAAGCCTGGTGACTCAAGCAATATTTGAAATTATAGCTGCGTTTCTCTTGCATCTTGCCTTTTAGCTTTTGTCATTTTATAAGTGGCATCGAGTTGCCACAGTTGGGACATTGGTTTTTTGGGTAAGTAGGTAGTTGACTGATTAAACTTTGACTCACGAGCCTTGACTTTGGTATATTGAAATTTCAGTATCTAAATAATTTTGTTTTTGAGTCTGACTGGACCTGCCAACTGTGGCCTTTTGTTCTGCAACAGTCTCTAATGGAATCATCATGTAGGAATTTCATGCTATAGCAACTAAACAACCATCACTTACGGTAGCACTCGGTACAGAGTTGATTGTGTAGTAAAGAAACCTTCTGTTACTTTCTGTTTCCTTGACTAAGTTTTGTGCTGTGATATTGGATTAGGATATTTTGTTTCTTGGTTTTGTCCATAAGAAGACATTGTATGCTGCCGAGTATAACTCACAAATTGTGACAGTGTGAGAATATTTGTTTATGTTTAGCATTGTTTTAAATGTAAATCCTCTTGATGCCCTTTGAGTCAACTAACGTACATGCACTTTACAAAGGATGGTATGCCCTGGTGAAGGGCTTCCTCCTGAGCTGGTGCAAGACATGTTCCATAGCAGTCGGTGGATGACGCAGGAGGGCTTAGGGCTGAGCATGTGCCGGAAGATTCTGAAGCTAATGAATGGTGAAGTCCAATATATCAGAGAGTCTGAAAGATGCTATTTCTTAATTATTCTTGAACTTCCCATGCCTCAGAGAGGCTCAAAGAGTATCACTGACTAGATTATTCCCACTTGAGATGCACAAAATCAGGACCTTTCTTGGTCATAACCTGAGATGCCTAATCCTGCTTATAGTTTTGAAGATGTAATGCATAACCCAGGTAGATTTGGCCAATGGGGATTAATAATCCTATGAGTTTTGGGTTACCCAGCTCTGTAATGTTATCAACATCCGTGCACACGAAGTTTCCAGATCTCATGAATGTTGTGCTGCCGCATGTATCAAGGATTCAGATGACTGGGTTCACTTGAGATTGTTGTAGTCTTGTAAGTTGTAGAGGTTTCATAACAAAAAGTCATGGCTGACTCACGGATTAAATTACTTGTCTCCCCTGTTGTAAGCATGTATTCTAGATTATGTTACGTGTACCATATCAAGTTCCCATGATAATTGTAACATATCGTCCAGTGTTACTCCCTGAATGCTAGAATTTTATCTCATATACGATAATGTAAATTCTCTTGCTCCCGTGGCGGAATTCCTATGTTCCCTATAAATGAGGCAACTCAGAAGATGAGAACAAGAATATGGATAAGTTCATGAGCTTTGCTAAAAATGAGTACCAACCAAAATGCCAATGCCCACCCGTTTAATGACCCAGATGACCATTTGTAGCAAAAATAAGAATACTTCTACCAAATGAGAAACACAACTTGATAAGTTTATATAGATTTATTTTTCCCAAAAAAAATATATATACATCGTTTGCTCACCTAATACCAAGCCGAGATTCAATATAAAATCTTATGTAAGCAGCCTACCAAACAGGTCCCAAAAATGAAAAAGCCAGAGGCATTTGCTGTCTGATTAGTGGTGAGGCAATACTTGAAAGGTCAATCGATTCAAAGTTGTAATACAATGTTCAGTTTTACAACATTATCTCTAAAAGTGGCCAACGGGCTAAGTAACACATGGCATGACACAATATATACATAGGCCAGTACGACACGATTAATGGTGAGTTAGCATATGGCCGTGAGCTATTAATAGTACGTAGGTCAAAATATATAATACATCAAAGTAATTTTTTTTAATATATAATATATTAATAGCACATGGGCTAAAGTCTATAATATATCAAAGTAATTTTTTTTAATAAAAATTAAAAATAAAATGTTATGATTTTACAAATATTTTAAAATTAAAATTTTAATATATTTTATTAAATTAATTTAAGTATTAATTTTAAAAATATTCTAATTATTTTTGTTTACAATTTATTAAATGAATAAATAAATATCATGATTTTAATAAATAAAATTATAAATATCATGATTTTATAAATGATATATCAAAATTTTACGATATTAATTATTACTATGGTCTATGGAATTAAATTAATGTATTGTTGTGTTATAATTAGCAATTGTGAAATTAAATATTTAAATATATAGTTGTGAAATTGTGATAAATTAATTATAAAATGTTAATTGTTCTCTTAATAGTTAATAAAAAATTATATTATTATTATTGTTGTTATTATTATTATTATTATAAAGTGATGACGATGCTGCTGGTGACAATGATGATGATGATTATTATTATTATTATTAAATGGGTTGATGGATTTTAAAAAGTACGCTAAATACATGAACTTAAAAAAAAAAATAGGACACGACACAACCGATCAAATTGTAGACCCTCATGAGCCTGGTTTGACGCGGGGACGACCCATTGATCATCTTTAATTTTCTCCAAATTTAAGGGTCATGCATGAAGACGATAACGAGACGGGCAGATGGCATGCACCGCAATAAACGCTTTGGAAGTTTCCATTTTTAAGAAAACTTTTTCAGTCATAAATTAGGCTTGGGCCTCAGTCTCTTGTCACACTGAATTTGTGTGCGTGCACGCCCTTGACCTTAATCATGCTGTGCACGCAAACAAAGATTTAAAGACCTAAAAGAGCAAAAGCAAGTTTCTTAAGTGAGACTTATTTCCAAGTTCCCCAAAAAAAAAAAGGATAAGATAAGACCAAGATAAAGAAAGAGGACACGGAAATCGCTATATTGTATATGGGTCTGAAAATAAAGAAAAAAAAAAGCGAAAGGAAAAAGTCAGAGCTATAATTCTTGCTTTCTCTTACAGAAAGTTTAGATTGAATGAATTGAAATTTGATGACTTGACTTATTTATTACACCTAGTAATAATTAAAAGTGTTGCCATAGAGATTCCTCTCCTTTTGCGGCATAATTCTTTCAAGATAGACTTGGCTAAAAGCAAACTTAATTTTTCTCTTGTTAAGCCGCTCCATACACCAAAACTACATTTTCTAATTGCACCCATTTGCGTTAGTTTAAGGTTTTTTTTTTCTTTGTTCAAGTGGAATTCGATTTGAAATGTTTTTACCTACTAGGAGAGGGGAGAGTTTTGGATCTTTTAGTGTATACTTTTTTATCAGTTAGATTACTTTCACATATACTTTACAATTAATCATGTAAAAATTGATCAATCGATTCTTGACTCTTTAGCAATTAAAATAAAAAAAAATAATAACAATTTAATCCATGATTTTTTGAACTTGTCAGCTTGAATTTGGTTATTCCTTTATAAATTTATCTCAAATCGCGTTTCTTCGTTTGTAGTACTCAATGAAACGTTACTAGTTGAATTTGGTTAATTAATCGGGGAAATAATTTTTTTATTAGGTAACAATTGACATCAATTTATTTCAAAATGTAGTGGACAAAATGGTGTAAAGTTCATCCTGTTGTGAAATCCAACTCAGTCCAACGAATGTCCAACTGCTGTTTAAGTAATCCAAGAATGAAATCTAACCCCAATTTGAGTATTATATTAAACCCATTATTAATAATAATAATAATATCTAAGTGACTTTGCATGAACTCACAAAAGATGGATGTCGTGGAAGTATCAAGAAGAGAAGTGAAAATAGACTCTTTTAGGGCAGCCCAATATGGAGGCCTTTTGGCTGAAAAGGAAAAGCTATAGTGTTAAAAGCCGAATAAATTTCAACATATCCCCAATCTTGAGTGTAATAAACGCGCCAAGAGTATTGGACCAGTAGTTAAAGATCAGGCACTGGGATAGGCCATGACTTTCCACGTGATTTGTTGGCGCGTGCAAAGAGCGGTTTGGTCTGTAGAATAAATAAACATCTGGCTCTGGTCTAATAAATAGTTAGATTCAAATGATAATGGAGAGATAGACGAGAGAGAAACAAAAAGACAATACAGGGTGAAATTAAATAAAACACAACGGAGTAATAACACCGAGATCCCCCTGCTTTTCTATGTTTTCACAAAAGATTGCATAGTTTGTTCATTTGTGTAAAAGTAAATCCAAATTTGTAAAGGCCACATGTAGTACCACTATTGTTATAATTTATTAATTTGATCTTATTTTTATATCCCACAAAATTTATTTAATTTTTTATTTTTCTCAAATTACTTATTTTTTGAGTTGGACTTATTATCATAATTATGATCAACCTTACCATATCTATAACTAATGTTTATAAAATTCTTAGTTTGTCCTATTTTATTTGAATTGAGACTATATTTCTTTTAACCTCACAAAAATTAGAAAAATCAAATTGAATTTTTCATTTTTTGTATTTTTTTTTGCCTGAGCCAATTTGTTGCCATTCATATACTCTCATATTTTGTGAAGGTTAGAATTAAAATTGGATAAAAAGCAGCATAATTGAATCAAATTGAATGGATTGATTAATTCAATTCAATTCAATTCAATTTTAATTCAATGTAAAAAAAAAATAAAATCAAGCACATAAATTAAAAATACTAAAAACTAGCAATTTTCATCTTTACTCCATTCACGCAAAAAGTTGAACTAAACCAGATTTAAACTATTCTTCTAAAAATTTAATCTTATATGTTAATTGAGATGACGGGCGGAAGGAACCTACTTGGTAGAAATGGATAAACAATAACATTAATTTTGAAAATATAAAGAACTAGGAACCCCATTGTTATTATTCTCAGTATAAAAACAAAACCAAACCGCCCAAAAACAAGGGAGAGAGAATTGAAGAAAGAAAGGAAGGCAGAATAAACAAAATGAAACGAAGACCTAAAAAGAAAGGTAAAGGAAGCAGTTGAAAAAGAGATATATTTAAAAAATAAAAATTAGCCCAAAGAGAGAGAGAGAGAGAGCTTCTTGTTTTCTTCTTCATTCATTTTGATTGCAATGAATTGACTGCACAAATTAGATAAGAGGAGTTTCTAGAGAGTGCTTTCAAGACATATATACAAATTTAAAAAAAAAAATAAATAAAGTCATTAAATGAATGGAGGAGTAAATGAATTCTGATTTTTCATTTCTCCTTGTACAAACAGAGCTTCGTTTTGTTTGGACTTTGGAGTTATAAGTTTTTTGAATCTTTGAAACTTTATGCATAGTTGCTTCGTATTTGTTTTTGACTTGTAATGGACGCAAACACGGCGCCAGCTGAAGATCTTCTAAGAAAGATTCAAGAACTAGAAGCTGGACAGGAGCACTTGAAGCAAGAGCTGTCCAAGTTGAAAATCTCAAACGATTCGAAATCGGAAACTATTACTACTGCTACTACGACTCACCACCAACAAAGGTCACATTCGGTGTCGCCGAGGCGGCCAAGGTTGGCGGGGGCCGCTTCCAGGAGAAAAGGCGGCGGGACGGGTCTGGACGCTGCTTCTGTGTGGAAGGCTAGTAATTCGGCGTCGTTTAGACATTCCTCGCCGTTGCAACGCGAAAGCAAAGGCGGCGATATTGTTGGTAGTGCTGCTGCTGGAAATAGTAACAGTGGACCATCGGCTTTTAACTTTACTGATAGGCAGTATTTGAATATTTTGCAATCTATGGGGCAATCTGTTCATATATTTGATCTTAGCGATCGTATTATTTATTGGTGAGTATAACTATTATAATTGGTTTTGATGAAATGAAGTTGTGATTAAATTAAAGAATAGGTGAAAATGTGTTTTAAGTATTAATTTGAAGTTAGGGGCTTTTTATTTGCGAATGCTTGCTTATGCAGGAACCGGTCAGCGGAAGTGCTTTATGGTTACTCAGCTGCGGAGGCACGTGGTCAGGATGCTATTGAACTTTTAACAGATGCTCGGGACTTTGATGTGGCATACGATATAGTTCATCGTTTAAAGATGGGAGAGAGGTGGTCAGGGCAGTTTCCGGCAAAGACTAAAATGGGGGAAAGGATTTTAGTTGTGGCAACTAATACTCCATTCTATGATGAAGATGGTACTTTGGTTGGGATTGTTTGTGTGTCCACAGATTCTCGGCCGTTTCAAGAAACAAGAGCTGCATTGTGGGATACTGGGAATTCGGATCCTGATTCCAACTTTAACAGGCCTAGGAATACGGTTACAGCTAAGCTTGGGCTTGATTCTCAGCAGCCTCTGCAAGTTGCAATTGCTTCAAAGATATCAAATTTGGTTAGTTTTGTTTTTGGTTTTTGCACTTTTTGCTTTAGATTGGCATATTTTGATTGTGGAACTATTAAAAGCAGGCCACCAAGGTGACCAACAAAGTTAAGTCTAGGATTCGGACAGGGGATAATTTCATGGATCGCGAAGGTGGAAGTGGAGATAGTCATCATTCTGATCATGGATTCTCAGATGCTGCTCTCTCTGACCATAGGGAGGATGGGATGTCCAGTGGTGCTAGCACACCCAGAGGAGACGTACCCCCATGTCCTTTTGGGGTTTTTTCTCATGTTGACGAGAAGTCCCCAGGCAAATCTGTAAGAGATTCTGGTGATGAGAGCGAAGGGAAGCCTGCTATTCACAAGATTATTACATCTAAGGCTGAACAATGGATGGGGAAGAAAGGTTTATCATGGCCATGGAAAGGGAATGAGCGGGAAGGTTTAGATGCAAAGGCTGCTCGTTTTGCTTGGCCGTGGTCGCATGTTGATCAAGACAATGAATCAGTTCAGCAGAGGAGTCCCTCTTATGGTACAAAACCTGAAAGCCACATGTACGAAGGTAATAGGTCTGCCAATAATGAAGCCTCGGGGTCCTGGTCCTCATCTGTTAATGTTAACAGCACAAGCAGTGTCAGCAGCTGTGGAAGTACCAGCAGTAGTGCTGTTAATAAGGTGGACTTGGACAATGACTGCTTGGATTACGAAATATTGTGGGAAGACTTGACAATCAGAGAACAGATTGGACAAGGTAACCTTCTTTCAAGTGAATGGCAATGGTAATATCATTTAAAGCTTGCAAGATATTCAATGAATGACTGGAATATTATGTTCTTAAGTGGCACGACCTATTTATGACTAATTTTTACTCGGCATTGTTATTGTATTTTGATAATCATGAATTTTCTCAAACAATAATTGGTCATTAGCTATGATATTGTTCATTGCCAATGGTTGCTGTTCTTTTTTGTTTTTTAGAATCTCAGCATATATCTTGGTTTTGCTTCTGCTTTTGTGTGTTTATGTGTCATTTTGATAATAAAATGTTAAATTTTTCCCCTATCTCTGCAGGTTCTTGTGGCACTGTATACCATGGCCTGTGGTATGGATCAGTATGTTCTATTTCTCTACTTTTGATTAACTAATTCCATCTAACATGCTTAAAAAAATAATAATATTTAAAAAAATAATTCAGTTTAACGTACATAAATTGATTATATTATCCCTTCTGAATTATTTGATATGAGGTATCTCAGTATATTCTTTACTATCCATCTAAATGGCCAACTAAAGTTTTGACGTCTGTAGATCATGCGTTCCAATGACAGACTGTTGCTATATTTTTGCTTGCACAAAATACCCGAGACCTCTTGCCCCCTTCACTTATATGCCAAATATAGGTTTTCCAGTTTTTTTGATGCCTATGGATAACATTTTACAAATTAACCCAAACTTATGGTTTATATTTGTGCAATAAGTTTACGCCCTGCTCTTTTATATTTTAGCAAATAGTGCTGTCGGTGTAGCACCTGGGATTTTTCCTAAGCTTAATGTTTTTTGTATTTAGATGGAAAAAGGAACAATCAAAATAGAATTGTCATGTGATAACATGTGTAATTTGGTGATCTTCATGTTATAGCAGGATGTTGCTGTTAAGGTATTCTCCAGGCAAGAATATTCAGATGAAGTGATATATTCCTTCAGACAGGAGGTGCGCTTTTGCATTGATTCCTCTAAGATGTTTATGATTATTGCTTGATGTGAATTTCTTTCTTGATATAATTTGTTGCTTTTTACTTGCCTTGTTTTTTCATTTTAATTTGATGTCACATTATGGTTTGTCTATGAAGGTATCTCTGATGAAAAGACTTCGACATCCAAATGTTCTGCTGTTTATGGGTGCTGTGACCTCACCTCAGCGCCTATGCATTGTTACTGAGTTCCTTCCACGGTATGTTCTTAACTCCCTTAATTAATATTTTACTTCAGAAGCACTATTATATTCTTTTCCCACGTTCACCCATCCAGTGACTCCTAATATTCTGCAGGGTAGAACTCCTATTTTTTTAATATGTTTGGTTTGGAATTTTAAAACGTGGTCCTCTCCTTGGGCTCAAGGTCATCACTTAAATTTATATGTCATTGATGCAGAGGAAGTTTGTTTCGCTTGCTCCAGAGGAACACAACCAAACTGGACTGGAGACGGCGTATTCTTATGGCTTTAGATATAGTAAGTAATAAGTATTTTTGGAATTTTTTTATTTTCATTGTGGTGATTAGATCATATTCGGTACGGTGGTGCCACGTGTTTGCATTTGTTTGGTGTTGTTTCCTCATGTAATGTCTCTTTTTGCAACGCCTAAGGCATTCCATACTATTTTTTGTAACTTTGGCCTGATGGTAGTGACTCGTGTGTGTATAGCTTGATAGTACTTCCCTTGTATTAACTCATGACTAATTCATGTTTTCTTTTATTGCTTCAATTTGTTGCAGGCACGGGGCATGAGTTATCTTCATCATTGCAACCCACCAATCATTCATCGTGATTTGAAGTCTTCAAATCTTCTAGTTGATAAACACTGGACTGTGAAGGTCTGCCATTAATTTGTATATTTTTGTTTTTACCATTTCTTTTCCTCGATTTTGATCTCATTGTCTTGGAATTTCTGTATTCATATTTGTAATTAAGTAAAAAGCTTGTCTAATTATGATGTGAAACAGGTTGGTGATTTCGGTCTGTCACGTCTCAAGCATGAGACGTATCTCACCACCAAGACTGGGAAGGGAACTGTAAGTTATCTTGCATCCTGACCATTATTTTATCAATCTAATAAGTCCATTTACTTTTTATATAATGGTTCCTTGCAATTTAAGTTTTCAGTTGACCCTCAATCTAACCAGTTTACCTCATTTAACTTTTCTAGCCTCAATGGATGGCACCGGAAGTTCTACGCAATGAACCCTCCGATGAGAAGTAAGTGAACTATTTGAACTGGGAAAAGAAACAAATTTAGTTGACTGTGAATCATCTTATTTAACTATCCCGTCCTTATGTTGCCTCTGCTTTTCCCCTGAAAACTTAATGGATTCTTTCTTGTTGCCTTGAATTAGGTCTGATGTATACAGCTTTGGAGTTATATTATGGGAGCTCGCTACTGAGAAGATCCCTTGGGATAATCTCAACTCAATGCAGGTAAAGTTTGTCATTTGCAAAATTATCTGAACATTCCTTTTAAGTTAAATTATTGAAGCTGAGGCATTATCGTCATGATATGCATTCTAAATGAATCTTTCTTGTTAAACAGTAATGACAAAATGCATTTTCTGTATATGAACAACAATCCGTTTAGGATTCTTGCAGGTGATAGGAGCTGTAGGGTTCATGAACCAACGCTTAGATATCCCAAAAGATGTGGATCCACGGTGGGCTGCTATAGTTGAGAGCTGCTGGCACAGGTGCTTATTTATTCATTTATCTAGAACCTTCTTTGACCTTCCCATAAAGGCCCTCTCAAAAAAATAAATGAGAAATTGTCAGTCATTGATCATGATGGATGAAGATATTGTTAAGGGTAATTAATCTCATTACATGTGCCCATGTTGAGTAAGTAAGAGCATCCCACCAAATATACTGCCATTTGCTCGTCATCAATTACAATTTTTCCCAGAGTACAAGAGATTTTTCTGAACACCATGAATGTTGGGGTAGAATGCTCTGTGGTCCAATAAGAAGCTTATGATTTGGTGCAATAACTTCCTTATAGTTGAGTAACATTTTAGTTGTTTAGGATTGAGTCTGTCCTCTTAACTAATAGCTGCCTAAGTGCATTTGATCTCGTGGATTCCCATAGATTTAGTGGTGTTGGAATTTGGGGATTCTTACATTAGGTCAGTGTAGTTATGATTTGGACATTGTCTTATTCAATGGTTAAATCCTTTTATATTCATTTTTCTTTAGTAGTCCCATTGCATAGAACGTTTCCAAATTTTTATTATGGCTAATATGTGGATTCTCTTTGTTGAACCAGTGATCCACAGTGGAGGCCATCATTCCAGGAACTGGTGGACAAGCTTCGAGATCTGCAGAGACAATACTTCCAGGCATCTCGATCAGCAGTTGGAGATGGCACCCAGAAGGAATTGTAGACCATATTCACATTGTTTCCCTGTTCCATTGCTGAAACAACATTATTGCGAGTGGAAGAATCAGGCATTATTTTTCACAAACGATTTACTTTCTTGGCTGGTAAACAGTTGGTTACAACAGATCTGCCACACAAAAGGCTTGTGGTATTGGCACCGCGTAGTTCGCAGCTACCAGAGATTGAAAGAAAGAAAAAAGGGGAAAGAAAAAAGGGGTAAAAAAAGGGTGGGTAGTTGGCATAATGTGAGCTGTCTAATTTTTGTGGTTATTGCTTTGCTAGTGTGCTTGGCTGTGAAATGTTTATTTCTTTATATAACCAGATATAGCAAAAATCTGCAGTATCTGTCAGTAGTGCTTTGTGATCTGGATTCATGTTTGGTGGAATCATGTCACCCATTTGAGGCTTTGCATGAGAGAATGTCAGGACCTCTTTAGGAAGGTTGTACAGAAAAAAGCACAAATTTTCACTCCAGTGAATAGAGGGATATTAGCATTTGTACTGCCAGTACATGCTTTCCTTTTCAGCTTAGCAAACCCCCAATTTTAAATGATGGGTTTCATCATACCGTTTTAATTTTTTGTTGTTGTGGTACATGTTGAATTAGTTTACGTTTGGGGCAATGCTTATGTTACATCAGCTGTATGTTACAGTACATATTTTTCAAATCCTCATAAAAGTTAATAATTATAAAAAAGTTAAAAAATTTTAAAGTTTTATCTTAAATCCCATCAGACTACACTATAAGTACTTTAATTTTTTTTTTAAGTTTTTCATTTATAGTTATAATAAATTTAGTACTAAGTTTTTATTTTATGTAATTAAATCTCTAACTTATTTAATCTTATATTTATTGAGTTTTTATTCATTATATTAATAATTTTTTACTTTAATATATCATAATCTTTAATGTTGAAGTATTTTATTAATTGTTTAACTTTATTAAATTCTTTACTCATTTAATCTCTTAAGTTTTTAATTTGTTTTATGTTTTCTTCATTGAAATTATTAATTTCTAATATTTTGTTTGTATTTTCTATATCATTTATAGATAAAATTAGGTTTTCTAATTTATCTAATAAATATAGTGAAATTTAATTTAATTGATTATTTACCCGCATGTTTGAATCATTGATCAGATCAAGAATTGAAATCTTTCATTAAAAAAATTCTCTTTGCATATAGCCAAAATGTGGTAACTTATTAATTTTTATATTTTATGAAATTATTAGAGGTTGTAATGATTTATTAATTGTACCATCTTTTTAGTCATTCGTTATATTCATAAGATATTTATGACATATAATATCTTTTATAATTCAAGATGCTAAATTTAAATTATATATATATATAAGAAAAAAATATAGCTTATGTCTTAAGAGAGATAATAAATTATAAATGCATATGCAAATATATATTCAGAATTTGTAGGTCTTTATAAATATGATAATCATTTAGATATTTATAAAAATATAGTAAAAACTTAAAAAATTTAAAAAATAAATGTACAAGAGATGGATGACAAAATTATTTAATTACACAAAATCAATGAGGACTAATTTAAACAAATAAGTAAATATGTGACTAAAAATAAAATTTCTTATAAATATTTATTACACCCATACCTTGTTTTAGGTTAAAATTATTTTCAACCAATAGATTAACAAATATCAAAATTTAATGGTTCATATGTATTGATTGTTTGTTACACTTGATGTAACATAAGCTTACCCTACGTTTGGAGTATATGTACGGTACAACTTTGTTTTGTTTGGTACGGAGCCTTCAGTCTCTGTTGAGAACCTTCAATTGTCCATTATATTTTTAAATTTGCTATTATCCCAAAATTTTTCAGAACTGTGCATAGTATCTCATGAGTTGAAGTTAAGAAGAGAATTCGACTGTTCCAATTGAAGAATGACGCATTTTTTAGCCCCTTTTTGAATGGAGAATGAGAGTAGAGGTGTTGTAGCGTAGCCATTCTTTTATTGCTAGGTCTCAATCTTTACCTACTCCGCGTTGATTTTTATTGTCAACCAAAAGATACTCTGTGCATAATGACTCAAAATTTTTTTTAGCTTTGTTTATTTAGTGGCCGGTCTGCGTCAAGCAGCAATTGTGGAGCAGATAGAATTAAAATTACTGTTCTATGGTATGATTACATTGTGAAACCAATGTACGATAGGCTATAATCTTCGCTCAAGGTTCTCTACAAACTGTACGCATGATCTTGCTAATAATTATGCACTTAGTGAAGCAATAACTTTTCCATGTCATTGCATAGTTGAAAATTCGTCATGACTCTTTTGTGCGAATTTTATTCCAATTTATTATATGGTAATTTTAATTAAAGATGGCCCTCTTAAGATTGAACTTCCTCTTTGTTAGATACGATGATAAATTTTTCCTTTGAACTGGTCCTAACAACCATTTGAATTTTCTCTTTAGAGTCCACTTTCTTAAGAGATGAGAATGTCTTTGCCCGATAACGCTTTACAAACATAAGCAAATGATCAAAGTGTCAACTTTATTGGCTTAAACTTTCTGATGGTCGCGTTAATCACTATATTTTTAAAAATATAATTTTAAAGAGAGAAAATCTAGAGAGAGAAAACCAACTTTTTTCCTCTTGAATCATTTTTTTCTTACTTTTCAGTGTGAATAGGGTGCATGTTTATAGACGAAATTTATTCGACTTGAGGTTTAGTTACTTTAATGAGAAATGTCATTGTTTTTGTGATATTTGGCAACACTTATCTTCTTGTGCCTATGCTAATTGACACATGGACATATAAGGTTGTTTACAAATTAAAGGAGGAAGCATTTTAATCTTAGGTTATTTTTTCTAAAATCCCGATATCATAGAAACCTTAGAACCTAGAATGTTTATCCTAGGTGGTTTGTCCTAACATAGGATCTTATAAACCTTATAACCTTTGAGGGCTTGTATTACGTGATTTGTCCTTGGAACATAAGAGGTTTATTCTAAGTAGTTTGTCTTAAAATAAGATCTTAGAAACCTTAAAATCTTTAAAGTCTTAGAGTCTTACCACCTAAGAGATTTATACTTGGTTTTCATTTTTTCATGGGCTGACTGTATAAGGGCCAAATTTATTTTAGCCATAGCAAGGCTTATTTTATTTTTTATCCAACAATGACCTTAAAATTCTTTATTCTGATATCAACAAATCAAAACATGAGATATCTTTGATATGATTTTTTTTTCAAGAATATACTTTGGCAAATGCGATCTTACTCCATTGTGGCACTTGCTACTTTCTTAGACCAAGTTTCTCTCATAATATGAATCTTTCAAGATATAACCTTGAGAGTTCAAATCAAAAGGTATTAGGAATGGCCAAATCCAAGTCCGGGTTTGGGTTTAGACTTCCCGATTCTGAATCTGGATGATAATTTAACATGTCGGATACAGGTTCAACCCAGAAAAATTCAAGTTTTTAAATTGTGAATTCCAAACTTGGATAAATGTATTGAATGCCTAAAATTTTTTTTAAAAAAAAATCAAGCATGCCACTTTTGGGGCTTTTTGGCAAAACGAAGTCATGGATCTCTTATAGATGAGGAAGATGAGGAATCACATAAATCCAATGATTCCAACAACCAAAATCTTAGTATAAATCCTTTTATTTATTTTTTTAGTACTCAAAATTTGGAAATATAACTATATAAACACTAAATAACACCAAAATCCACAACACAATAAATTTCATTTAAGAAACTATACCAAAAAAGACTATCATATAACTCCATCACAGAAAGTTGGCTTCGGGACCACAAAAGAATGAATTGCTCACTTCTTCTTGGCAGCATCTGAGGCCTTGGTCTTCTTTACACCACAGATCTTCTTAGCCATGTTCTTCCTTTGCTTTAATTGCTGCCTTGACTTCTCTACCTTGGTATCAAATCCATTCTTGAAACTTGTAGAGAAGTGTGGCCACAGTGGCGATGCTGTGTTGCTAATGATTGATGGGTGATGTAGAAACGACGGCAGTGAGATGTAGGATTTGTTTTGTTTTTCTCATTTTTCGCTTTTAAACTCATAAATAATAATTAAAAATAATGAATTGAATATTAAAATAAAATAATCTGGGTCCAGGTTCCGGATATCCAAATTTGCCTAAACCCAGACCCGAATACGACCAGGTTCATAAGATTACATCTGAATACCGAATATGTTTTGGTTCGATGCAGGTTAAGCCCAACTCAAATTTCCCGGATTCATCTGGGTCTGGACCAGATCCGAGTTGTTCTGCCATCCCTAAAAGGTACCAACTAAACACGATGAGAATAGGACTTCAACAGGCTAAACATTGGGCAAGCAGACATGATTGCCAGAGCTTACGGGCCTTAAGGCTTCAGAAGAAGCGCAAACATTGCTGTGGCCTACTAAGTGTGAAGCCCCTAAAATTTCTTTGGGGCATTTATTAGCTGAAGATAAGATGATATGCAATATGGATAAAAGTTAGAACGGCATTAAATCAACAATCATCGACTATTAATTACAAACCATCAATCATCAACTATCAATTATCAATCGTCAATCATTGATTGCTATCCACCAATGATACCAGCATTTGGCATGTGACAAAAGCAATAGGAATTAGAGCAAAAAAACCTTGAGAACATGCTTCAATTCTAAAGCAAATGGTTTTAGCTAGGTTATACAGACAGTGAAGAGGAATAAAAGGCTTAGCTGTATGTATTTGGGTTGATTTTTCAGACATAAATGTGAATCTCAGAAAATTTTTTAGAAAATTCCAACTCTAGCCTGGCGGTTCTCTAGCGAAGCAAGTGTCGTATTGCAGCAACAGCATCACCCTTGTGCTCGCGTAGGGTTCTCTCAGCCACCTTCTTGTCCAACTGTTCTCAACATCAAGGAACAGACAAATATTAGAACCATTTGGCAGATGCAGAGGGATTTGTGTTAAAGACTTGCAAAGAGGGAAACAGACCTCAAGTTCATTTGCAATTATGTCGACATCAGCTGCATTGATCTTAACAGCAGCTAATTCTTTCTCCCTGTGAGTAACAAAAATATGATTTGCTTAAATTATTGGCATGCCAAATACAAAAGCCAATGGATAAAAGAAATACACAAAGTGATGGTACTAAATTTTCAGAGTTCATGTAACAGTCCACCAATGTCAAGATCATGCAACTAAAGCTAACCTAAATTCTGTTGAGAAATGGATATGAATATGACTTCCTAAGTAAAAGAGAAAATAACTGAAATCATATAACTAAAAAGTCCAGATTTCTAAAATGATTATTCAAGAAACACAATACACGCAAAAGGTAAAAATAAGTCATCACAATTATAGCGAATTATATACTTAAACCATTGGATAAAGAATACATAACTGCATTGTGATGTGATGGTCTAACCAGCAAGCTCATCATATGCTGATGATTGTGGTCTCAACGAGTAGTAATACTTGAGCTCATGATGAGCCCCAGTAGCACACCTCAGAAGACCCGAATATAACTGCTATTACAAAGATACTCCTAATAGAGGTCATTGTGTATTATCAGTTTTATCAAAGTACATTTCTGATAAGGGTGCTCTGTGTCTGGTTCGAACTACCAGCAGTTATGTTAAAACTATACAATTTTACGGTACATGTTAATGTCAACAGTACTAGTAGTTATTCACTGAGAATTTCTCCTTGTAAATGAACTCTATTAAGTATAAAAGGTTGTTAAGTACTATTACAATAAATAACAAATTCCTCAAGTAATCAACATCTTCAGACTATTAGGCGTATCTTTGCTTACTCATTTATATATTTCTGGAGATTAAAGCTTTGGTAAATAGTTCAGATAAACCAATTATGCAGCAAAAGCAAACCAAGCAGTTCGAATCAACTAGCAAGCTAGTAGCTACCGCCAATAATAATAATAAAATATTATAAAGATATACCTCATTCTCATAGCATTCAAGTCACCTGCTTTTGATGCAGCAATGGAGGCCATAGCCTGTAATATCACAACATTTTTTAAAAATTCCCTTTTTACGAAATTATCACATTAATGATGGAATTTAAATGCGTTTTATATCTAATTTAAATTAATTAATTTACCTCTTGCACACGAGTGGAATCGAGCTGGCGATCCTCGACCCGGTCGGTAAGCTTGTCGAGAGCTTTACTCTGTTGCTGTAGGTCCTTTGAATCCACAATTCTATCGACCTCTCCTCCATCTGCTCCGTCCATTTTTTTTTATCTTTCTTAATGACAAAATCTGATTCTCGTCCTGATGAATACCCTAGCTTTTGATTTTGTTGTGGACTCCAAAGGGTGGCACTTCCGAGTTTTACAGGGCAGAGACAGCGTGGAGTTGATAAACGAATTTAGCCCTTTGACTGGATCCGAATTTTCTGACCCGATTCGAACGAATCTGATGGGGCCCAATGGAATTAATCTTTCGGTCTCCCAAGAATTGATTGGGCCAATATTGTAAGCAAGCTCAGCCCATTCTCAGCTCTGTCTTTGAATCTTGACTTTACCGACATGCAGTCCAGTTTTATTTTTCTTTTTTTAACTCTGCATTTCACTCGTTCGCACGTTTTTCATCTTAAAAGTGAAAAATGGAAAAATCTTGGTTAATCTAAATATTAGTGCATCTTTGCGATTGTGGTAGATTACTTGGTAATCACACATCAAATTTTTTACCCAATTTTGTTTTTAAATTTCAGAATCAGACAAAAATTTAGATGGATTTTCATTAGAGATGGCAATGGGGCGAAAATCATGATCTCCGAACTCAATTTAAAAGCAGTCTCCAACCCGCCTTATACCCAAAAAATGTAATTGGGGATAATTCAGGAATATTCTCAAAAATCCTCGAATTGGGTAGGAATTAAAATAAGGACCCAATCCCTATTTAGTTTTTTTTTTCAAAAAAATTAATAATTTTGTATATTCGCGATTTCAGATCTTTAATTTCCACAAATTAATGATTTCATGTTATGTAGCGGGGCCTAAATACATGAACCAAAAAAATTTTGCAAATCTGAACCATGCTTACATTCACTTCGATCTTCATGATAAACAATTAATGTTAAAGTAGATTTTGCTGCAAAATCTATTTCGACATTATTAATTAAGCTTATACTCATAATTAGGGAATGGAAAATTACAAAAACCCATTATTCAGACATTGACATCTTATCCTATCTAATTATTAAAAATATGTGTATCATAAATAATCAAAGTTCATGGCACCCTATCTTGAATTTAAGTTATTAAAATCAAAATTTTGTGCTTATGTGCTTGTCTTTACTTCATATTAAATATACTATCTCATTTTTCCCTCTTAATAAAATTCAAGACTCATGAATGAAAAAAGAAAGCATTGGTGCATGCATTTTTAACTCTATTGTATAGTGATGACAATATTCTCCACGGAGTCTCATATTTCACGGCCCCTGATTAATTTGAGTTGGGTATGGGCTCAAAAAGTTTCAAAATTGAAAACGAGTTTATTTTAGAGATAACCTAACGCCTAAATATATTTTGGGTTTGGGTTGGGGAGCCCGAAACTAAATCTAAAACTATTTTTAAAAAAAATCAAAATTTATTTTAACTTAATCAAATAATAATAAAAACAAAAAACAAAACCCTAGATCCAAACTCATTAACTCACCGCCTTCGCCGCCATTTAATCAACTAAGGTAATTTTTTTTCTTTTTTCTTCAGCATTTTAACATATAATATCACTGTAAATAAAATTAAAATAAAAATTGATAAGAAGAAGAAGAAGAGTTGAGGAAGGCCAAGTAATTGCTTGTGGTTTCATGCACAAAAAGGCCCATAAGACTTACAGAATAGTAAAAACTTCATGGATCAGTGCTCTCTTTTTCCATCCTCGAGTCATGAATTTGATTAACAGGGGAAAACGAGATATTATAATCAATCTGAAGTAACGACAAGCACATATGTACAGAATTTGGACTGTTAAATAACTTAAATTCAAGATAAGACGGGATGAACTTTGATCATTTATGATACAGATAATTTTATTAATTAGCTAGGTTAAGATGTCAATGTCTTTAATAATGGCTTTTGTAAATAGATGGCAATAAAATTGATGGGTTTTGTAATTTTCCAGGCCATAATTATGATTATAAGCTTTATTGATAATGTCAAAGTAGATTTTGCTGCAAAATCTACTTTAACATTAATTGTTTAACATTAAGAATTGAATATCTAAGAGAATGTAAGCATGGTTCAGATTTGCAAAATGTATATGGTTAATGTATTCAGGTCCCGCTACATAATATGAAATCATTAATTTGTTGAAATTAAAAACCCAAAATTCCATATATTCATAATCATTACTTTTTTAAAAAAGAAACTAAATGGGGATGGGTCCCGTTTTAATCTTTGCCAAATTTAGAAATTTTCAGGGACATACGCAAATTATCCTAAATTATAATTTTTTTGGTATGGGACAAATTTGAGGGTTTTCTTCAAATTAAGTTTGAGTTCGAGGATCATGGTTCCCGCCCCCCATTGCCACCTCTATTTGTAAATTATAGGGACCTATTTTTGCATGAAAACACAGCAATTAATTGACATTTTTCAACTCTTCTTCTTCTTATTTATTTTTATTTATTTATTTTATTTATAGTGATATTATATGTTAAAATGCTGCAGAAAAAGAAAAAAAATTAACGTGATTGATCAAATGGCAGTGAAGGTGGCAAGGCCGTGAGTTAATGAGTTTAGATCTAGGGTTTTGTTACATGTTTTTAATTATTTAATTAAATTAAAATATATTTTGATTTTAAAAAAATAGTTCAAGTTTGGTTTTGGATTCAGGGCCCGATAACCCGAGCCCAAACCTGAAATATATTTGGGGTTTGAGCTAATCCTTGAAATAGACCCGCTTTCAATTTTGGAGCTCATCGAAGGTCCATACCCTACCCAAATTAATCACCTGCGGATGGGTAGAGGCCCCCGCAAAAAATATTGCTGTCCCTAATTCTCATATGAATTATATATGTATATCTTAAATATTCTTAAAATATTTTTTCAAGTTATAGGAACAGGATCTTTGTCTTGTTGGCCTCCCAAATATCAGAATAATAAATTCTCTGTTTGGAATTAAATGCTATTAATAATATTCCTCCAACACCAATTCAAAAAATAACAATAAAATATTATCTTATCAATAACAAGGTTAGCATTCAACAAGAAAGGCCCTGTCCCATTTCAAGACTAGTTTGATAATGTGTAACTTTTAAAATAATTAATATTAGTTAAGCTATATAAATAAATAATTGTAAAGAGAATTAATAAAATATTTGATAAAATTTATTTTTAAAAATACTGTAAGTTTTAAATAATCTTATGTTAATCTATTATAAAAATGAAAATGATTGGAGTGAATACAATATTAAATAAAATTTATCTAGACATTTATAAACATGTATAAATAATTTTTTTATTGTGTAAATAATAGTTGACAACTAAAATAATTTTTTTTTGTTATCTTATTATAATCGGTAATAATTATAATTTCTTCATATTTAATAATTTTATTTTCTAATTAAATATGGTAATTATAATTTTATATTTTATAGTATATGAGAGGATATATATAGAATTACATTAAGTATAAAACCGATTATCAAAATCAAAATTTGAATAATTACTCTTTAGATAAGATGATTTTACCAAAAAAACACTAAAACCAACTTTAATTTTTTGTAATCGCTTTTTTACTTCTCAAAACCAACAAGCCCAAACAGCCCCTCAATATATTTCTGATTTCTTTAGAGCTGATCAATTAATACGCATGTGATAGTGTGTACCATTACTCTAAAAAGCTAATATATAGTGCTGTCCATTTGATTTGGTAGCATGCCATCATATTTCCAAATCTCTTAACTGAGCTTTTCTTCTGATAATCGAAGTTGACAAGAATTAAGAGTCGTCAGAAATATAGGGTTTAATTGTAAATTACTTGTGACGGTGGTGAGTGGCGGCATGTATTAGGTTAGTAGTTGAGTAATGGCGACAGCTTCATTATTATTTCACCGGCAATTGATGATTCTATTCAAAACTGAGTTGAATTTTGGGACATTTTGTTAAGTAAGATTAGTACAAGCAATAAAGTGTGCCACTTGGTTGCTCTATAAATAGAGCACTAAGCCTTTGAAGCTTAGCATCACAAAGCAAGCAGTTGTGTCTTTCTTCGACGCTTTTAGAAAGATGGGGAAACTAATCTTTAAGTCTGTTGGTGTGATGGTTGTGTTCTTTGTGTTGGTCATAGGAATTTCGGAATGTAGGAAACTTGAGGAAGATGAATTTTCTAACGGCATTGGAGGTGGTTTTGGTGGTGGGGGTGGTGCAGGAGGAGGTGGAGGTCTTGGAGGTGGTGGTGGTGCAGGTGGAGGATTTGGTGGTGGTGTTGGAGGTGGACATGGCGGTGGTTTAGGTGGGGGAGCCGGTGGTGGCATTGGAGGGGGAAAAGGTGGTGGGATAGGAGGTGGTGGCGGCGCCGGTGGAGGTGCTGGTGGTGGCATTGGAGGTGGAAAAGGTGGTGGACTAGGAGGTGGGGCTGGAGGAGGCACTGGTGGGGGTATTGGTGGTGGACATGGTGGAGGAGTTGGTGGTGGCATTGGGGGTGGAAAAGGCGGCGGTGTAGGAGGTGGAGCTGGAGGAGGTGCTGGTGGTGGCATTGGGGGTGGAAAAGGTGGTGGTATAGGAGGTGGAGCTGGAGGTGGTTCCGGTGGCGGTATTGGGGGTGGAAAAGGTGGCGGTATAGGAGGCGGAGCTGGCGGCGGTGCTGGTGGTGGCTTAGGAGGTGGAGCTGGAGGAGGTGCTGGTGGTGGCATTGGGGGTGGAAAAGGTGGCGGTATAGGAGGTGGTTCCGGTGGCGGTATTGGGGGTGGAAAAGGTGATGGTATAGGAGGTGGAGCTGGCGGCGGTGCTGGTGGTGGCATAGGAGGTGGAGCTGGCGGTGGCATAGGAGGTGGAGCTGGTGGTGGCATAGGAGGTGGTGCTGGAGGTGGAGGAGGATTTGGCGGAGGTGGTGGTGCTGGTGGTGGCATTGGAGGAGGCAAAGGAGGTGGTGGAGGTTTTGGTGGCGGAATTGGAGGCAACTTTTGATTCTAATATTTTCCTAGCTAGCGTGCATGGGCTGTGTCATAGATATGTAGTGAGATATCAAATATCTCATAAGTAACAACATCAATCTAGAATAAATAAAATCGTATTTAACGTGTGCTCTTAATCAATGTCTCTATACATGCAGCTGTTCTCAGTGGTATGTTGATTGCGAGAAATTATGTTTTCGTCTTTATTTCAACCTTTGCTCGTAAAATTATCGCCAGTTTAGCCAAGAGGTCGTGAGTCTCCCGTCCGAGTTTTTGCACATGATCATTTTGCATTTGCATGCATGTTTTCTTGTATATCGATATAATTTTTGTGCTGCCCGTACGTGGATCCATGAATTTTCTCTTGTCTGCATGCAATAAAGATGATCAGCTGCATCTATGTATCCCAAGTTCAAAATTTCTAATCCATTGAAAATGAAACGTAATTTATAAATTTTTTAAGACTTTTTTTTAATTAACCTCCGTCGCAAAAATTAGGATTGTAGGACTTTTTTTCCCCCCTAAATTGACGAGAAGAAGAAATTAAAAAGAAAAGCAATATTGTTCGTATAGACCATGTGTATTATCAATCGGTCGGGTCCGGTATTCGGAGATCCATTAAAGATCAAAGTGAGCGCACGTATTCATAAGTTCAAATGAAACAAATTGATGTTGAACAAATTAGAGGTATTTAAGAGCTAATTCAATCCAATCAAACTAATCGATCTAATCTAAACTAAACCATTTTTTGTCAGATTAGATTGGATTGCAAAACGGAAAATCCAATGTTATTGTATTAGTTATGATTTTTATGTGTTCAAATCTAATAAAAACCAATCCAACCATTTTATTATTATTATTATTTTGAAAAAACCACATGCCACTTTCATGTTGACTTAAATAAAACCTAATTTTATCTCATTTTATGATGCCGTAATTAAAATTATGGCATTATCACCGTAATCAAACATAAATTATAAATTAAACATAAGACTTGTAAATTTAAGATAAAACTTGTAAATCAATATTAAATATAAATTAAAACATCAATTATATAAATGGAACATAAAAGTTGCAAGTAGAAGGTAAAATAAGTAAACTAACATAAGAATGGTAAATTGGTACATTGTTTGTAAATAAAATAAAAACTTATAAAGGGAACATAAAACGTGTTAATCAAGTGTAAAATAAAATATAAATCATATAAATGAAACATAAGACTTATACAAGGAAGGTAAAACAAGTAAAATCAACATAATCATATTGGTAAATTGATTTATTATTAGTAAACAAAAAAAATTATAAATATAATATAATACTTGTGAATCAATATTAAGTGTAAATAAACTATAAATGATGTAAATAGAAGATAAAATAACTAAAGTAACATATGGTGTCAAATTGGTGCATCAATGGCAAACCAAAAAAACAAAACTTACCAATAAAATATAAAACTTGTTAATCAATACTAAGTATAAAATAAAACATAAATTAAGTAAATGAAATATAAAACTTATAAATGGAAAGTAAAACAAGTAGATTAATATAAGAGTAGTAAATTGGTATATTATTGGTAAATAAAATAAAAACTTACAAATATAAGATAAAACTTGTAAATCAACATTAAGTGTAAACTAAAACATAAATTATATAAATGAAACATATGACTTGTAAATAGAAGATAACATAAGTAAATTAATATAAGAGTTATTGAAAAAAATAAAAACTTACAAATGCAAATTAGAAACTCATCATATATTTTCTGATTTTATTTCTAAATTGAATAATGATAATTTTGAGTTTATGTAATTCATGTGATGATTTATGTGAAATTTTGTTAAGGATCAAATTTATCTCAAAATTAGATTTTAAAAAACTATACTTTTCATGTTTTTCATCATTCTAAAACTCCTCACCTTCACAGCAGCACCAAATGAACTTTAAGTATGGTAAAAAGCAAAATTTTAAAACTACATGAAATATGTTTAAAACTGAAAACTATATCCAATTTTATAAATATATCATATATGTCTACTAATATATGAATATCTTTTTATTTTCAAATTGATGAGTGAGTTTTTTTTTTGTTAATTAAATTAAATGAATAAAATATTTTTAATTAATTCTAATGTTAATTTTCAAATTTTGTGTTTTTTTTATAATTTTTTATTTTGTTTGTAATTTTAAAACAATTAGTTACCACTTTTATATTGATTTAATTTTCTTACCTTCTATTTACTAGTTTTATATACAATTTAAAAAATTTATATTTGTTATAGTATTGACACCATTATTTTAAACACTGCATTATAGAATTTTCTTTCATAAAATTATAAAAACATCTTCGACTACATGCATTAATTTATTTCCATTACTCTTGCACCATAAATAAGGGTCGCTGCTCCAAGCGTTGTAACACCAAGCAAGAGCATAATCACATCTATTGCTCATTCTGTGGGTTGTCTTTTCAAAACATGAGAAAACATTCCAAGTACGTCGGCGTGCTAGCTGTGACTTTTCTGTTAACATTGGTTATAGGGATAGCTCAGTGCCGGAAGCGAATTGAGAAAAACGAAACTTCTGAAGGCGGCTTTGAAGAAACAAGTGCTGGCCGCTGCCGCAATCACACCGACGGAGGATTTAAAAAGGGCACTGTCATTAATGTTGGCGTTGGTGTCGTAGCTGCAAAAGTAGAACATCAAGTTGGTTTGGATGCATGGTGATGGGAGTATAGGATCTGCCAGTGGTAATATTATTGGTGATGGAGGTACTAGTCAGGGCTCCCAAGATGTGGTGGCATGGGGATACCAATTGTGGGCGATTTCCTAATTATCTAGAATTCAGTAACCAATGATAGCATAAATATATAAATAAGATCTCCCACTAGGAATAAATATTTGTGATTAGTGAAATAGAAAGTTCCATTCCCTTTCTCACTATTTGCATGTGAAAGTAAATGAAGGACCAGGGTTATATCCTGATTATCACCTTTTTTTATGAGAATCCATTCTCAAATTTTGTTTGATAATCACTTACTTGATTGATGATTGTTAGTGTATTGGATCCAAGATAACTTTTCAAATCAATTATATTTGTGTTTCAGATTTTAAGCGGATCAATTGCGGCCCCCACCCCAAACGTACACAAAGGATTTCTTATATATCCATATCTTGCAAATGTACACGCCTCAAAATTAATGAGCTTAAATCTTTTCAAAATTTTTGCTTGGGAATTAAAGTTTATTACGTTTACGTACTCCTGATCGATCACAATAACATATGAAGAACAAATATGAACAGATTGCATTAATATTTTCTACTATTTCATACACTACAAATAGGGCCTCCCACTGAGCACGCCAACGCCATCAAACAAGCTTTCTTTTCTTCCTCTCGATCGATCGTTTGCTTGGATAAAATAGAAAGATGGCAAAATTCTCAAAATATACGTGTTAGCTTGCTGGCTTTAATGTTTGTGCTGACGATTGGGACCGCCCAATGCCAAAAGCTTGAAAAGATGATTTATCATCTACATGCAACTAATATTATTGCAGGAATGTTAGTGGCCATTGCAAGGATTGGTGGCGGCAGTGGGGACGATCGTGTTTATGGACGATATAAAGGAGTAATTTGACTAACGCTTAAGCTGCAGCCGCAAAAGTTGAAAAGCAAGTTGGCGGTGGTAATTTTGATGGTGATGTGAAATCGTGAATAGTGTTTATGAGGATTCTAAGAATAAAAATGATCTGGGTTTTGCTTATGGAGAACAACTAATTCTATAGTGCATAAGACACCAATGACCGAGTGGGCCATGGTTTTATATATATATATATATATATATATATATATATATATATATATATATTATAATTGGATAGACTCTAATTAAGAGGAGAGACGAGTAAATTTTTATGAAGAGAGAAGTCGAGTCACAATTATGATTAAGATTTAAACTCATGCTACTAAGATTCTCAAGTGCATGGGTTGCCAATGGACTTGTGGCTATAAAAATTTTGATTGACTACTTATATATGTGGCTGAAAAAATTATTTAGAAAAAAATTTGTAAAAAGTAATAAATGTATAGATGCTTCCGCTTTCCACTTCTTCCATGATGGCAAAACAAAATGATTAAAATGGAGATTTTTATTATGAGTAATTCAACACTTTTCAAATAATATCGCTTAGTTTTAAATGAAATGACATTTATTTAATGGTATGGTATTATGATATAAATAGAATGATAAATAATTTTATAAAGTCATGAAATTTATCATTTTATAAAATAAATGAGTGCCACGTCAATATTTGGGATGAAAATATTGAGATATTACTTACGAAATCGAATATTATTCTTTCGTTATTAAGAGTCAGCAAATGTGAATGTGATAGTAAAAAGTAGCTTCATTTTGGAAGATACCAGCAAATTCCTGTAGCATAAGGCTAAAGCCCAAAGTACAAATACCAAAGTTAAACAAGCTTAAATTAAGAAGGCTAAATCGGTGGCTAGCTAGCACCACTTGAATCAAGTACATTTTTGGTTTCCTACACTGGAATCAACTTCTTGCTAGAAGTAACATTTACACCCAAGCTGGTAGCCAATTCTTGCCATCTACAAAATCAATGGACATGAACTTTTCTGCTTCTTGATCACTAAGTTGTTTTGACCATGGGACCCGGTGCTTTGCCTCAGCTCCCGGTCCATGGCACCGGTACTCTGCCTGGAATAGGTTGCTGTTTCAATTCACAACATCAAGATTTTACAGAAAATTAAAATTAAAATTAAAATTAATAATCTTAAATCTCGAAATTGATGTGACTTAGTATCATTTTTTCTGGTAAAATGGAATTAAATTTCTTACTCTGTGCTGCCAACATAGCTCCAATTGGTCCAGCCATGGGGCACAATGGTCCTAGACAAGTAGGTCTTGGCAAACACTACCCTTGAATAGGCACCTTTGGCTCTTCCCAGATACACATCACCAATTCCATAGACTTTGCCTTCAATAAACACAAATCCACTATTATCAGTGTTATCTTCTCTATTTTGAGCTGTGATAGAGCCATGAATCTTTACTCTCTTGTCATCTATCACAAAGATCTCACAGTTCTGCACCCAGCAAGTGAAAATCCAAAATTATTTCTATGATTAACTTGCTTAAATTGTGATCCAAAAGTGGAATATTAGCTGTCTAGCCGAGTTACCTGGAAAATGGACCTGCCGCGGCCGAAGATGAAATCAATTGAGCCCTGGATGTAGCAATTGTGATAGTAGTGCCTGCCTTTGTAATCAAAGAGAGTGTTGTGGGTACTGTAAAATGCACAGTGGTAAAATGCATTCATATCTGCACCCACAAACGCTGCCACTGACTGATTTTGTGAGGTAAATGCAACTCCTGTAGGTGCCTCATTCTGTGCCCAAAAAAAATGAAAAAACAAATGTAACTATGGGTTACATTCTTCTTCTTCTAATTATTCCCGGCAAATCTTACAGTGCAGTGCAAGTCCTTTTTGTGCCAATGCCTTGCTCTCTTCATTGAAAACCTCTAGTTTTCTGTTACATGGCTACACTCCATTGTTGAGTGTTGACCACAAGTTTTACGGCATTGTACATTATATATGATTAGTTGGGGGAAATAAACAAAAACTCGAGAGTTCAACAATGAAAAGTTTCAAAAACTTGAGGTATTTCGATGGAGAAGAGAGGCAGGAGCATTGTACTGCAAAGATAGTTCTCAAATAATTTTAGAAATCGTCGATGTTGAATGATGTTGTTTAAATAGTTTAAAGCCAAAAAAAAAAAAAAAATCATGCACCTTGAAGCTGATACCAAAGGCAATGAAGTGGGAAGCTTCAACGGAGAATGCGGCAGAGTCCTTATTGTTAGTAGCACTTTGCGACCAAACAATGGCCGTCTTCCCCTTTCCATTTCCTCTCATGAATATGTAGGGCTTGTCCTCCGGTATGTACACGTTTTCTCTAAAGGCCAAAATTGAATTAACAAATGTATCAGTGTATTAATTTATCCGCAATTGCAGCAAACATAATAAATACGGAGAATTAAGAGGAAAAAATAAATAAACTATATTACCTGTAAACGCCTTTTCGAACATGGATAATGATCCAGTTAGGATTCCCTTTCGGAACCGCGTTGATGGCTTCTTGTACGGATTTGAAGTCCCCGTCGCCATTGATGTCAACTTTGATTGTCCTGTTGGTGTTTAGTTTTTCTGTCAATAGAGGAGCATCAAACACTGTTTTCTTGGTCAAGCTATGGACACGACCGGAGAAACAAGTGAGTGGGAGAAAAAGTATTACAATGGCTACGTTAGTTAATCGAAAAAATGTCCAAGGAAGCAGATAAGAAGACGACATGATGAAATTGTGGGATTTTGAAAGGATTATGTGAGAGATCGCTGCTAAAGAATTGAGAGACTTTCAAGATGTTATTTAGGGAGTGGGATTTTCGGAAGTTAAAATTGGATGTCAATAAATTGGCGCGGAAAAGTTGGTTAGGTAGGTACTCACTATTTTGGAGGGCCTCCAATAGATTCTATGTGGGGCTTAAATCTCTCGAATTGAGAGTTTCTGAATTTTTGTGATAAAAGATGGCAGGAGTTGAAATTAGTTTCAGAATTGAAAGAACTAAAACAAGTACACCCATAAAAAGGAAACCTTTTGTTAGTTCGTTTTGAGTTTGAGAAACAAATTTCCAAAGAAAGTGTTCTGCTGGAATGGATGATATAGTTTTGGATTAAAAAGCTTATCGTAATAATAAACTTTCATGTGTTGCTACCAACAACATGTCATATGCGCGGCATATGAAGCGTTTCGAAAGGGCCACAATAGAGCTTGGGGGTGGACTTAAATGATGAAGTTTTGCCATAGGAAGTGTTGAACTGGACCAAAACATCCATGGCCGAACCTGAAGGCTGAATGCACCCCAAATTAAAGACACACAAGAACCTTGGCGATCCTTTTTTTTTTTTTAACCATCACTTGCAGTGCCAACTGCCAAATTCCCGTATTTGGACTCTTCTCGAACTCTGTTACGTAATTCTCCATCATACTACATTTGAGTTTTAATAAGATAATTCATCAGCTCCTACGAGTTTTACTGTGGACAGTAGTTAGTTGGTAAAAGAAATAAATGCTTACACGATTCATTTCACAATCTTGCCAATCCCACCAAGCGATAAGAAATGGCGACTTGCCTTCCCATTTAATTTCTTATTAAGAGTCTTAATTTTTAGGGGAATTTTTGGGATGAAAGTACAGTGAATGACCACTGGCTAGAAACTGCATTTTTTTAGGAATGCATTAAATTTCAAAGATGCCAGTTACTCACTTTTGATAGTAAGTTAGGTCTCCTGGTGGTTGTAAAAAATTAAAACGTTTCTGTTCTCTCTTAACAAACCAGCAGCTCTGTTTCTGGTATTTTCTCAAGCTGCTGGCGATTTTGCAGGGCATTCAATTTTTTTTTTAATAATAAATGTTATACAACTTGATTTTACGAGCGAAGTTCAAAAATTTGGGCCTAATAAAGGTGAGGATCGTGAGATATACACTACATTATAAATATTTGCAAATTTACAAGCAAGATAAATTTTTTACACACTCTTTCATGATGGGAGATTCTCACCATCCAGCCAATAAATATAATGTTGACTTTTGAATACGACATAATGTTCTTACTAGATTCTCCTTTGTCTAATAACACACCAAACTTTTGAAACTTTGTAAGTTCATGATTTTTTAGCTAGGGTTATAGATTTCATTCATAAACACCTCGTACTCTATCTGTTGGCAGCTGAAGTTTGTTGTCTCTTCTCTCATTAATTTCACCCATACAGCCAATATTGTTGCAGTATAAGTACACCTTCACCGCATATGCTATGTATATGTACATTCAGTTCTTCACATTCTTGCAAATCTTCTTTAGCCCCACAAATTCCGAACTAGCTGCCCAATTGCATCATGTCTGGTCTTTTTCAAGCACTGACATTCTTGTTCTTGTTGAACAACTGCTTTGCTTCTTATGATGTTCCTGCAAATTTTGTTTTTGGTGACTCCTTGGTTGATGTGGGAAACAACAACTACATTTTGTCGTTCTCCAAGGCTAACTATGTACCAAATGGGATTGATTTCGGGGTGCCAACGGGTCGATACACCAATGGAAGAACAATTGTTGACATTTTAGGCGAGTTTTGTTTCTGCTCTGCTTGGTTCTATCTGCACCAATTCTTCTAGGTAATGATCATATTAACACATTTGTAAATTTTCATTCCTTTTAGCAGGACAGGAATTGGGATTCAAAGGATTCACTCCTCCTTACCTGGCTCCCACGACAAGGGGAAATTTGATCCTCCAAGGCGTGAATTATGCTTCTGGTGGAGGTGGAATTCTAAACCAAACTGGCAAGATCTTTGTAAGGATTCTGCTCCATTTTTCTGAAGAAACTTTTGCGTTTTAAGATTCGAAAGTTTATATGCTATCAGATACTTACAATTAGAAATCTGGCGAGATTTTGCTGAATAATTCTATTGTGGCTAAGTCTGAGTCCGCAGCGGGTCTGGATCTGCCTCCAAATAAAAATTTGGAAGAAATCTTTGTCCACAAATGTTTTCGTTGTTTACAAGAAGTTGCACACATTAATTCTTCTCTCCTATCTACTATACTACAAATATGTATTAAATCTGTCTAATATATAAAATTTATGTAATTTTGCATATATAGGGTGGCCGAATCAACATGGATGCCCAGTTAGATAATTTTGCAAATACAAGGCAAGATATTATCTCAAGCATAGGTGAGCCTGCAACCCTACAACTTTTACGAAGGTCTTTGTTCTCAGTGACAATGGGCTCCAATGATTTCATCAACAATTACTTCACTCCAGTCCTCTCAGCGGCCGAGCAAAAATTGGTTTCCCCAGAATTTTTTGTCGCAGCCATGATTGCTAGATTTCGGATACAACTTATCGTAAATTAATTTTCTCACAGCTCTCAATTTCAGTTTCACTGCATTTGTTTAATTGAGATGAAAAAAATTAACAGATTTGAATTTCTCTGCAGAGACTTTATAATTTGGGTGCCAGAAAAATTATTGTGGCAAATGTTGGTCCCATTGGGTGCATTCCATATCAGAGGGACACGAATCCATCAGCCGGAGAAAGCTGTGTTAGTTTGCCAAATCAAATGGCTCAGTTATTTAACACAGAATTGAAGGGCCTTATTGCAGAGCTTAGCACATCTCTTCAGGAATCAAAGTTTGCTTATGCCGATGTTTATCGCATTGTAGCCGATATCCTGGAAAACTACAGATCCTATGGTAGGCATGTTGTAAATTCTCTCTCGTCTTACATTATAGTTTGGAATAGCTTCAGGCTTCAGGATCCTGCTAGACTCTTAAAAGCTTGGAATGAAAGTCTTTTGTCATACAAAATGAAGATTTGAACCAGACTCATAAGTATAAAAAATGCTTTATTTATACGAAATTGTGTTGGTGTGAATTTTAATCCATATGCAAATTGTGAAATGAAACCGCTAGCTCTCTATGAGATCGATGTCACTTTAATTTGGTTATCGAGCACAACGATTACGTTCTACATTTATGTGATTAGTTCGGTTCATTTATCACAGGTTTTGAGATTCCAAATTCTTCTTGCTGCTATGTTGCTGGGACCCATGGAGGGCTAATCCCCTGTGGTCCGTCGTCTAAAGTTTGCAGTGATAGATCAAAGTATGTGTTCTGGGATCCATATCATCCGTCCGAGGCTACTAATATCATCATAGCGAAACGACTCTTGGATGGTGATTCTGATGATATCTCACCGCCGAACGTTCGACAACTGGCTCAAGTTTGATGTGATTATAAGATAAATGATGGGCCAATACTATTAATTTTATATTCTTTTACAATTTCTTGAGACCCAGGATGAATAAAAATAACAAGGATACAAGAATTTCAATACTTGAGAATTGAAGTACCAGTTTTATAAGCATATGATTTCTCATACATTTACGTTTGTTATTAATTAAAGATTCACCGGTAAAAGTGTTCCGATTACAATCATAGCTGACAACCAAATTAAAAGGAAAGAGCTAGCTATTTGTACCTTAAAAATTACTTTGAAATTTGAATACTCATTTATTCTATACACTTTTATACTAAATCAAAAAATTTAAGTTTTACTTTATATACTCTTAAAAAAAAAATCCTTACTATTCAGCACAACAAATTTTAAGAGATTTGACACATATTTACAAATTACAACGATATAATTAAATAATTTGTAAACAAATTATTTAACACAATTTTAGTTATTATATTTTTTGCTTATTTCTACTTAACATTCGATTTTGCATTCATTTTTATTTATTTTTTTTGATAGGGCATCCAAAACAACTTTCAATAATGACGTAATAATAAAAAAAGATTGGTCTATAAATACTACCAAACAAGGAGAGGGAGAGGGGGAAGAGGAGGGGGAGGAGTGGAGGACTACCTTCAAGTGATCTGGTTCATCATGACGCTACGAAAGAGAACATGCATGTTTTACTAGATTTTTATTTTTTCATAAGATGCTTTTGTAGACTTTGCTTATAAGTCTATGTTATTTGACAAAACTTCAATTAAACTGCTAGTTAGGGGTAGGTATGGGTTGGGTTAAATAGGATTTGTGAAAATCTAACACAACCCACTATTGAATGGGTTGAGATAAAATTAACCCAACCAAAATAAATAAATATATTTAACTCAATCCAATCTAGCTCTTAAATGATCAGGTTTGGTTGGGTTGCTTGGGTCGAAGATTAAATAAATTAAAGTTAAATAAAGAAAAAATATGAAACTTGAAATGGAATTTATTAAAATCAAATATAAATCAACTATAACATGAAAATTTTATTTAGGATAAAGAAAGTTAAAAAATCAACAATCTTAAAGTTAAGAAAATTTCAACAATGTGCTTCTAGATTTTCTTCCCGGCTTCTCGCATCTCTTTTTCGAATTTTAAATTTACACCTTTTAAATATTTAGCTAGCTTCATATCTAGTAACACAATGAAAGTAATATATAATTACATATTGTTAAGTGTTTACTAAAACATAAAGAGAAATCGAAGCCAATTTACTTTCAAAATTGTACTTATAAGATAATAAATTTACTTAAATGAGAGAGTGATTTTAGTTTTGAAATTAGAGTTTAGAGTATCAGCTACGAGAGTTTTGTAAAAAAAATAAAAAGAATTAAAAATTAAGTTAGTATTTTAGATCTTTAAAATCTTATGATTGATAATAATAATAATAATAATAATAATAATAATAATAATAATAATAATAATAATAATAATAATAATAATAATAATTATTATTATTATTATTATTATTATTATTATTATTATTAATAAAATATTATGGAAGTTAATTTTAATTTTTCCTCAATTATCAACTAATTAAATAGTAGAGACGGTCTCTCTTTTACGAAATATGAGTGGAGTGAAAGTTAATTTCAATTTTTCCTCAATTATCAACTAATTCAATAGTAGAGACGGTTTTTCTTTTACGAAATATGAGTGGAGTATGCTTACTTTATCTAATAAAAAACATTTAATTCTAAAAGCTCTTTTTAATTTTTCTCTGTGTTGTTTGGTTGTAATTTACATAAAACTTTTGGAGATTTAAAAAATCTCTTTGCCTCCACTATGATTTTTTTTTTATTTTGAAAATTTAAAAGTAGAGGTTATAGTTTTTTTTTTTAAAGAGTTCATAAATTCGATTTGCCTATATTGCAGCGTTGCAATATACTACTACTTTTATCCTTTTGTAATTTGATTACATAACAGTACCTTATAGTTTTTGTAAAATTAAATAGGCACTAAAATTTACAAATTTTTACATATAAATCTTTTTTTGGGATAAAATGGCATTTGAAAAGAATTTTAATTATTGTTGTTATTATTATTATTAACATTATTATTATTAGATAATATTATAGCTATTAAAATTTATTATCTTTATTTATTTTAATTATTAATTATTATTTTTACTGTCATTAATAATAATAATAATAAATTATTGTTATTATTAAAATATATTAACTTTATTATTTTAATTATTATTAATTATTGTTATTATTATTTTTTTTAATAATTAAAATAATAAAAATTATTAATAATTTTTATTATTTTAATTATTATCATTATTAACATTATTACTACCGTTAATTTCATTATTATTATTATTATTATTATTATTATTATTATTATTATTATTATTATTATTATTATTATTATTATTATTATTATTATTATTATTATTATTATTATTATTATTATTATTATTATTATTATTTAGATGAATTCATCATAATCAAACTAATCCAACTAAATGGGTTAAAAAAAATAGCTCAATTAAACCACAATAATTCACTCAACGCATCAAAATTAGATTGGGTTGGATTGAGTTTGCACACCCTACTACTAGTTGCCAAAGTGCACCAACTTTTAGTTCTTGTTTTAAGTAATGCTCAGATTTTTAATATTTTAACCTTAGTTGAATTTCTAACTAATATAACACTCATCTATTGAATAGTAGAATAGTAATTTTATGAGTTATGAAATTTATCTTCAATAAATCAATGACATATAACATTAACACTTAAGTTATAACTCAAATAATAATATTGTTTAGTTTTTGATATTTAAATATTGACCTCATTGATTTTGTAGTTAACAAAATGCAAAAATACAATTTTTACCTATAGGTACATAAATGTTGTAAGGGATGGCAATAGGGAGGGAAGAGAATGGCCCATAATGGACATCCCCGCATCCATCTGATAATCTATTTATATCCTCATACCCTCCCTAAATAATTGATACTTTTATTTTTCGAATTGGATTTAATCATATTAAGGTAAAAATATATAAACATAAAAATAAACTAAAGTGCTTAAAATTATTTCCATTAAACTAAGTCAATACTATCAAAATTACAAGATAGTCCATGAAATTAAGTAAAACTAGACTATCAAAGTTAAACACATCCATAAAAATCACATGAATTTTTTTTTTTGTAAAGAAAAATGTTAGGAACTGGGTAGAGTCTAAATCAATTTTTTAACCCCTACTTCCTTAAGGACTAGAACTAAGGTGGCAAATTAAATAAAGCTGCTTGAAAAATAGTTAGTCACGTGTTATAAATCATTAACAAAATTATCTTTATGAATCTTCAAATATTTATATTAACTATTATTTATATTATTTTAATATTTAATATTATTTATTATTTTCATCCATATCATGACAATTTAGATTTAAAAGATTTATTAAAATTTTAAAAGAAATAAAATAAAAATTAGGATGGGAATAAAAATGTCACTAAATGTTATCCTCTAGTGAAATATTATTTATAAATTGTCCAAGTTTCCATAGAAATTTCTACCATTTCTAAACGTTGTTAAGACAACAATTTCATGAACGTGTCTACCAAAGATGAAACTGGAAAGACTAATGGTGTGTTTACTTCTCTGATTAGAAAATTGGAATCCTGCATCAAAATAATTGAAAACGTTTTACTTTGCAAAACACAGATAGGAATTGAAATCAGAATTGCAATCGTAGGGGTCTAGCTTAATTTGGAAATAGAGAGTGGTTGGGAATCAATTTCCTATTCCCAAGATGAATCATCCCCCCCTTCCAACAAAAATAAAAAAAAATATCCATTTTATTCTCATTACAAAAAAATTATTATAATTAATTAATATTATTATAATTAATTAATATTATTATAATTAATTAATATTATTATAATTAATTAAAATATTTTGAATTTATTTTTATTATTAATGATAAAATTTTTTACAATTATTTAATATATTATTAACAGCAACAACAACAATAATAAAAATAATAAAATTTGAATAAATAATTGTAATAATTAAAATAAATAATAATAATTATGCTAATAGTTCATTAAATAATTTTTAATAATTTGTTGCAATCCAACTAATTTTGATTCCGATTCCAAGACAAAATAAAGAAATTATGACAATGTAGGTCATTTCGATTCCGATTCTTATAATTCAAATAAATAAATTAGGTTCTGTTTAAGATTGAGAACTGTTGTGAGAAAAAAATTGTAATTATAAAACAAAAATTAATGGTATGTAGTAAATATAAATTTTAAATAATAATTTTAATAAAATTATTAATATATAATAGACTTTTTATTATATAAAAAAATTATAATAATATAATTTTTAAATAATAATAACTAATATTTATCAAATATTTTAATATTATAACTTTTAAAATATTACTGTATAATCTCAATTTTAAAACAATCCTTTATTCGAAATTTTTTCATTCTTTATTCTCGTTCTCATCTATTGTAATTTCTACCCATGAAATGCACCATGAATTTAGACATTTTGGCAACTAGTGGTTTATTTAAATTATCACCAAACAAGAAGAACTGCAGTTGTAATGCCCATGTCATATAATTTGTGCCGTGCCGCCCATACCGCGTGTCGCTGTCAGTTATGCTGGACATCGCTTCATCGATAAGGATTACTGAATTAGTTCTTGCACGCACTTCAATAAAACACTGTTACCCCAGCTCAATTAAAAAGCCAAAAAATACAAGAAACACTAATCTGAAACCTGTGAACATTTGAGATGGGCCCAACTAAATCCGAAAATCTAATCCGCGTGACCCGAGACCCTATGGGAATCGCTTACGTCACGATTAATCGTCCGAAATCGCTGAACTCGTTGACCAGGTCAATGATGGTGGACATGGCGCAGGCTTTCAAGTCGTTGGACAAGGACGACTCCGTCCTGGTTATCATCTTGTCAGGGTCGGGTCGTGCGTTCTGCTCCGGCGTGGATTTGACGTCAGCAGAGGACGTGTTCAAAGGAGACGTTAAGGATGTTGAGACTGACACGGTGGCCCAAATGGAGCGGTGCCGGAAACCGATCATCGGAGCCATTTCCGGGTTCGCGGTAACGGCCGGGTTCGAAATCGCGTTGGCTTGTGACGTTTTGGTTGCCGCTAAAGGCGCAAAATTTATTGACACTCATGCTCGGTTAGTATGCAAGATATCCTTTAGTTAATTTTAATTTTTACTAATGGGAAATTTACCTTTGGGTGAGATTTTTGTTTTTTTGTGGGGGGGGGGGGGGGTTTCGATTTTTAGAATATTTTATAATAATATAAGGATGAGGATGGCCCCGGTTTTGAAAATTTAGTAACATTGTTTAACTTGTGGATAGTAACTTGCCAATTTTTGTGGGTGATAGTTGAAGTTGTAACCTTATACTTAGCAAGTATGATTAAAGCTTCAAATGGGATTGTGGTGCCATGGATACGACCCTTACTGTGACATGGAAGCATGTAGCTACATGGAGCACTAGCTATCATATGATGGGGATGGTCGGTTATTATAACTTTTGAAGTTGGGTATGGATGGTTAAGATTTTTTATGGAATAACTGTGAGGTGAATTCAAACTAGCTACCTGAGCAAAATTGGAAGTGCTTACCGATCAACTTGCTAAACATTAATACCAAATGGAGCCCAAGTTTGAATTTTATGAAATCTAAAATAGATCCCAATGGATGTGTTATGATTTTTTGTTTGTTGAAGCATCTGATTATCAGTGTTTTAAACGTTAAGCTGTTTTTTTCCTTAGAAAATATGCTAGTATACATGTCCCTGGTTTATAAGAACACCACAGGAATATGTTGCTAAGAAACGGTTGAAATGTTTTAATGCCAAAGGATTGTTTGAGTGGTAAAAGTTTTTGGTGGGGACTACTTCTTGATGCCTATTGCAATTGCAACTGCAAAAATCTAAATAGAAACTAGCCACTTTGTGCAAAATGTTGAAGTGCAGCAGAAGATTACCTTCTCCCCCCCCCCCCCCCCCACTTCTACCGCCCCCCCTTTTAGTGCCTGGTGGTGGATGGTGATTGATTTTTATTACTGTTCTTTACAATTGGTGTGATGCCTTTTTCTATTACATTTGTTTTGCTGTAAGTTACATTGTAATAAACATGCGTGTTTATGCAAATTGTTCATTCAGATTTGGGATATTTCCTTCATGGGGTCTTTCTCAGAAGCTTTCGCGCATTATTGGGCCAAATAGAGCACGTGAAATATCCATGACAGCGACGCTTATAACTGCTGAGCAAGGTGAGAGGTGGGGCCTGGTGAACCATGTTGTTGAAGAAGGTGAATTGCTGAAGAAAGCGCGAGAGGTTGCTGAAGCAATGATAAAGAACAATCAAGACTTGGTTTTGAGGTATAAGGCAGTCATCAATGATGGTCTGAAGCTGGACTTGGGTCATGCCCTTGCGCTTGAAAAGGTAATAGTTTGCTTGCTTTTGAGGTTCCTGATGGTGTTAATACAAAATATGTATCTTAATTGATATGACTTATGATATGGTGTTACTATGTAACGTGTCATAGTGATTACTTGATTACGTTAGTGCTTTTTATTTATTCACAGGAGCGGGCTCACGACTACTACAATGGAATGACAAAGGAGCAGTTTAAGAAAATGCAGGAGTTTATAGCTGCTCGGAGTTCAAAGAAACCCTCTTCCAAGTTGTAAATTCAACAAATGATCAGCCTGGTCTATACGCGACTCTTTCAGATTCAATCAATTGGTTCTTTCAATCATTTATTTTTTGGAAAAATGGATCATTAGCAATCCATAATTTTCCTAAATCAATGTAATTAGTTGAAATTTGAACGGGTCAAAATATTGTGGAGTTGAATAAGATCAAAGTTGTGTTTGCAGAACTTGTGGCGATCCCTATGTTGGAAATCCAATGTTTTTGGACATTTTTGTGTTCCATGCAAATATTACGGTACCGAAGACAACAATCGCAACGAGATTGTCTCTGGAGTCGAGCCCGTGCGCAAACGACGTCGTTGCAGTCTTCCAGGCAAAAATTGACAGAAACGGAAGTCAAAGTCAATATTATGACTTATTTACAAGATTTTCGATTCTCTCGACTGGAAAAAATCAAAAGTAAATAATTAATTAACATTATCTTCATAGGGTGGGAAGTGGGAACTTATCAATGGTTAGCTCTGGTAAGAAGAGTAAAACTTCTAATGACATGTAAATTATTTTTGTGAATATCTCGCAAAAGGGAAAATAAAGGCAAACCTAGGAGAGCAGCGATGGCTTCAGGTTCTTTTATTATTTCTTCTGTTTTGCAGGGCCCTTTTCTTATTTTATTTTCTCCATGAAACCTTATTAATTATTTTCGTTTAAAGCCTTGAACTATAAAAATTTTGGTGAATTTTGATGGAAAATTCTGAGCTTTTTCTTCCACTTCTTGATTGCTTCTATTTTATTTTCTACATCTGTTATCAATTACGTGTGTAATTGATGGAGACCAACAATAGGAGAATTCAAAGAGCACTTTAGCCAAAAAATGGCGGTAATTGTTGAGTTTTTTTAATACATTATTTAATTTGTTTGCCAATAGTACGCGTATGTTCTCATAACTCAATGATGTACGTCGGTGATTGCTTACAGCGAGATTGCCACTTTTTATGCTTTCAGCTTTTCTGTCACTTATTCCTAACAATTTCTTAACTGAAATGGTTTATCGGAGCCAGAAAACAACCATTTTTTTTTTCCAAATTGGGATATTCTGGAGGAATAATGGATACTTGTGGGCATAATAGTGGACCCAGGAATAATAATGGCTCTGATTTCTAAAAAGATTGTCACTTTTTTTTTCTTTGGAAAAGAAAGATTGGTAACTAGGAAAGATATGCTTTAATTTGATTAAGAAATTCGAGAGAAAAAAAAGAGAGAATTTAAGAATTTAAAGAAAAGATTCAATAGGGGAATCAAAATTAATTTTATTATTGTTAACTAAAAAATATAATGCAAACTATTTATTTATAGGAGTTCAACGAAATCTTAATTTTAATTTAAGTATAACCTTAGAGAGAAATTAAAATAAATTAGGGAATCAAAACAAACCTTCGTCGTTACAATTCGGCGTAATAATGGACTGCTTCGTAGATCCTGAAAGTGGAGTAAGCAAGGAAAAAAAAAATGAAAGAATGGAAAATCTTCAGGAAAAATCTGCCCGAATCAAACTTTGTGAGAGTCTATGAACAAAGAGTTGATCTTCTCGGTGCTGTAACCATTGGTCCTCAAGGGACGGTCTATCACGACGGTGGTTCTTCTTTGATATTGCATTCTCGTGATTATAATCCTCCGATGGTGACTCACCGATCATCGGGCTTCGCCTGGACCCAAATCTGTACTCAAATGGTTATGTTTGCTTGAGCCCGCTGAACACCTGGGATCGCCAAGGAAATGAACTGTGGAACCCCTTATACTTGAGAAACCTTTCTATAACGAGCCGTACGTCCTTTTCAGAGCAGGAAATAATTGGGAGAATCACAGTCAAAATGTATTCGTATTGTCCTGCGAAACAGTGTTGCTCTTGCTTCGCAGCCCGCCAAGGAATTTTGAGAGTTTTGTGACTTCACATTTTCGTGAGGGTGCACACGCCATATCAAGTACTTGCAAGGGTTACAGCAATGGTACGGTGAGAACTGGTTTTGTTTTCTGAAAAAGGGTCATCTGCTTTGGTTAAATGCAAAGTATCAGGCTCATTCAAGCGGCAATACAGAATATTTATCCAGATCTTTTTGTGCCATTAACCAAGATCAATTGAACTTCTTTGCAGAACCGGATTGCCAAGAAAAGAATAATTGGTGTGAAATTTGTTTCGTTTTTCTTAATTTTAGGGCTTTTTCATCTTAAAGACAGGTATAACAAATTAAAATGGGTATATATTAAGCCCCTTTTCTGGAGGCGTTATTATGTATATAATTATTTAACATTTTAAAAAGCGCATTTAAAATGGGACAGTGAAGGCACACATGGATAACTCTCCATCCTGATCGATTTATTTTTTTTCCTTTCCTAAAAATTTCTAACCACGGTCAATTGATTTTTTCTGAGTCTCACTTACTCTCCATTATACAACATCTTTTGCAATTGCTACTTAAAATTTGTCCATTAAGCAGTAGTTTTTATTTACTTTACACTTCTGTAAAATATGAATCACATACCTTGATGGGCTTGATGGTCCCTTTGGTTGTTAAAGGGACAGGAATTTCACATGTGGATATATGGATACCTTATGGTACCTAAGCCGATAATGTCGCAATGAGGTATAAAGCCCATTGAAAGTTTGGAAAGGATTTGATACATATTGAAATTTCTTGAGAGATGCGGGTTTACGGTTCTTTATCCTAGACCAGGTCTTTGCCACATCCTTGGCTAGACAGATTCTTCTTTAGAATTCGACATAATCAAGTGCCGCACTTAAGTCATTTTAGTTTCGACCTTTTGTCCTCTCAGTTGATCGAGTGGTTTTTAAATAGATTTATTTGATTGGTCATTCGAGTTTAAATTTTAAAAGAAGAAAATGATAAAAGATTAATTTAATCTTTGTCCATTTCTCTACTTATTAAAAGAAAAAAAAAAATCCTAATCCTTATTTTATTATCTATTTGTAACGAAATAATTCAAGCCTAATATTAATTTTGCCAACAATTAATTGAATGTTGGGCACCTCCATACCTTATTTTTAAAGTTGTGCGTTGCAAGCCAAATTTTCTTGTGAATTCTTTATTTGACCCCTTATTTTGAGCCTTTGAGTGGGCTTATACACCCAATGTTATGTAATCCGGTGACAAATAAAATTACACTAATATTGATATTTTTCTTATCAAAATCAAGATCCCTAAACTAACGGTAAATTTTTTTTACTAGTTCTAAAAGTTAGATCATTAAACAAAAGAGATTCTAAGTGCCTTTGGTTGGAAGAAATGAAAATAAAGAAAGGAAAGAAAAGAAAAAAGAAGAGGAGAAAATAAAGAAAAAATAGGATCAACCTCGATTTCCTGAAGATACTAAGAATTCCTGTACGAGTGTATAAAAAGAAAGAAGAAACACAGATACCTACAAAAGTCATAACCCAACGCCTCTCCCTCGTTGTAGGTTTTGTGGAAGCTAAGCTTGGTTCAGTGTAAGGCACCGGCAGAGCATATTCTCGAAGACAACAGCAATGGCTTCAGGTTACAACAAAATTTTAATCTTGTTTTTTATTATTTCGACAAAACATTACTTTATTTTGCTTGTATTCTCTGATATAAGGAAACTTTCCTTTTATTTATTTTTTTTTTTTGGGGTTCAAAATCTAGACTACTTTGCTGAGAAAATTTCGGGGAGTTAGTGGTGGAAAATATCTGAATTAAACGATCAACAAGATCATAATTTTAAATCCCCTTCTTTTCCCTACGAATAACTGAAAAAAAAGAAATTTGAAGAAAAAGGTATTTGGAAGCTAAATCGACGAGCTCTCTCTGTGTCTTTCTTTCATTTTTTTCTAAGCATAACGTGTATGTGAACGGGCTTCCATACGCTCATCTCTTGCACCATCCCCGGTGAATTTATTAGTTGAATCAAACACACAAGCACTTTTTGTCCTCTTTGTAGTTGTATTGTTATTATGCGTATAATTAGGAAAAAATAACAGCGAAATAAGTACTAAATAAATAATTAATTACATATGCTACAATGCTATTGCAACTCTTCGACAACAGTGACATTAATTAATTGATTGATTAATTAATTTGTTAATTAAATTCAGGGATGCGGCAAAACAATACAATCAAAGAGGAAAAGTTCAGGCAATTTGATGTTAAACAGTCGATAAGATCCCCAATATAAGGCCTTTTTTTTTAAAAAAAGAGCAAATATTGCAAAACAGTGTATTAAGAAGTTTTTTTAACTTTTGTTTTCTGGTAATTTGTGTTATTATGTGTAACGATTCTTAGAAGTTGTTTGTTTTTACCTATGACGTTAAAATATAACTTATTTGAAAAAAAAAATTCATGAATCATTTATCTTAAAATGCAATAGCACAGGGTGCAGAAAAAAAATAAAAAATAAAATCTAAGAAGATGAAGTTAGACTTGCAGCGGATGAAATGATCACCAAAAGAGTTCAATTATTTTTTATTTCCCAATTCTAATGTTATTAATATTATGGCCTCAGCAAATCGACTGGTCCAAATTGATGGAAAACGATTCTCCAACGAGTAGAGTAAAAATTTAACATAACATTCACTTATTCCAAGCAGCAGTGACTATATTTTGCTCCAAATGCGAGTCAATGGTTGGTTTGTTAATGTGATAACTTAAATAATCACAAGTTGTTTTAGTTTTTAAATCAATTGTATAGAGAGGATCGGTTGAAAGGTTTGTTAGAGCATTTTTAGAAAACTCTTCAAATAAAATTTTATTGTTTATATGAAAAGTCACATAAGTATTTAAGATTTTAAAAAATATTTTAATTAAGATTTTTCAAATAAAGAATGATTATTTATCTTTAAGTTTATGGAGTTACTTTTTTTTTTTTCAATTTATATTTTATTATTTTTTATTGGAGAGAGAAGTGTTTTAATTACTATTTACTTTTTTTTAACAAACTATTTATTTGATTAAAATAATATTAAATTATTTCTATTTGAAGAGCTTTTTAAAAAATAATATATTTTTTCACTCTCTTTTTTACCGTATAAATAAGCAAATAGATATTTAAAAAACACAAAACCAAATGAGCCTTTAATTTCTTGCATGGACTCGGAATTAATCTACGACTATGACTATGCTTACAGAACAAAAACACACAGACGCCTCTTTCTCGTTATAGGATTTATTGCTGCTTAGTTCAGTATAAGGCAAAGCATATTCTGGGCAACATCAATGGCTTCAGGTTCGTTTAATATATAGTGTCCATGAAAATTTTTCTCACGTTTTTATTATTCACTGTTAATAAAAAAAAAGTGAACAAATTTATTTTATTTTTCTAATTTGTTTACTAAAATTCAAGTTTGCATTAAAAAGGAAACGTTCAGGCAATTTGATGTTGCTCAAGCAATGAGTCAGACCATCATTACTCCAAGAGAAAAACAAAGACTGCTTAAGAATTGAGGGAGTGAAGTATACAAGAAAATCATGAAAGATTGTGAAGTTCTTCAGGAAAATCTTCCTGATATTGTGAAGTTCTTCAAGAAGATCTTCCTCAATCAATCTTTGTAAGAGCCTACGAAAGAGAATTGATCTTCTCCAAGATGTGATCATCGGTGCTCAATTGACTCCTTGTCACAACGGTTTATTCTTCTTCGACATTACCTTCCCTTATGATTTTCCCAAAAAGCCTCCAAATGGTGACTTACCGATCACATTGGCTTTTCCTAAATCCCTGCTGGTACCCACACTGTAGAATTTATTTGAATCTCTTGCATGCTAAAGCAAGTGAACATCGACGATTCTTTAGGTGATAATTTCACTCCAGGAATAGTAAAAAATGAGAGATCTTTAAATAAGATTTCGATATCTATAAAAGAAGGCGATCGTCGGAAGACTTTTAACAAAAATGTTTTCGTATTGTCCCGCAAATCAATGTAGTTCTTGCTTTAAAATCCGCCTAAGAATATTGAGGCTTTGTTGTAGCACACTTTCGTGTGTGCACAATCGTAAATTTAAGAACCCAATGCTAAGAGTGACCCAGAATTCGATATACAAGGTAAAACGACAATGTCATTTACACGTATTTGTTGGAAGCGACACGTCGTATGAAAGCTCATATTGGATGTATGACAATAATCCCATGTCGTTTAAACCATTTAATGCTAGCATATGTTCTGCGCATGGGGAATCAGTTATAGGGCCAGTTTGGGATTGCGGAGGCTGATGAAATAAGCTGCTTATCCTGTACAGATAAAATAAATTACTGATTAAAAAAGTAGCTTTGTGTTTGGTAAAATGTGTTGTTGCAGTAACGGTGAGTTTGAAAAGTAGAGTATACATGTTTGATAAATTTTATTACGAAGTGCTGTTTTATTATATAATGACCAAAATAGACATAAGTTTTAATTATTTTTTATTTTTAGAGTATGTTTAATAAATTATGTAAATATTTTTTTTTCTTAAATATGTAAATTTATATTAAAAGAACTCAATTAAAAAAAATTTAAAGAACTTCATAATTTGTTATATAAAATATGATAGAAATAAAGGTATGATTTATATATTAAGGTTTATGGATAAGTATGATATAATTATTTTTTTATTAAAATCCAAGGTTATAATAGGGATTTTAAAAAGGTGTGACTTATAAAAAATAACCCTCTACCTGCTTTTAAAAACTGTTGACAAAATAGAGAAAATTATGAAATAAACTATTTTTATAAAATTTACCAAACACTATTTTAATAAAAAATTATGAAATACGCAACTTGTTGAATTTCAACTACAATCCCAAACTAGCCCATAGTCAGTTAAAAGAAGCAAAAATTTTCTAGGTTTGTTGCAACAAAATCTAGAACGTAAGGCTAGCTTCAGAGCTGGATTTCTAGGAGCTTCCATACTTGTATAAAAGCCTCTAATGGCTGTAATTCAGTAGATTCTCAATTCTTTGTAATTACCTGAGAAAGCTTGTACTTTGATTGTGCATTAATGAAAAAAGCCATAGTTATGTTTCTCGAGAGGATGTGAGCCTTAATGGCTGAACATTTATAAATATTTTGTATTGTTTATTTGTTCAATCTCTGGTTTTTTTTCTTTTGAGATTGTTTTGTTCTAGCTAGTTAATCATTCTTGATCGAGTAATCAATGTGTAGCATTATTCTTGGGGTCAAGATTAGATCAAACTCTAATCTAAATTCCAACACCCAACCCCAATTTATTGAGAACATGGGTTGAAAGGAAAGTGCTTTTATCACCAAATTATTATGGAGTGGTTGTCCTAAAACATAATCATTAATCTAGTGAACTTTTGGAGTACTTAGACTCTAGGCAATTCAACTTTAGTGTAGAAAATGGAAAGGTAAAGGCCAAGCAAGATGCCTTCTTTGTTTACTAAAACCACTTTCACAAAAGCAAACCTAATAGCACATTTAGAGCTACACCTAGGGTATATGTAAAAAGCCAATTGAAAGAGTTGGAGAATAAGCATTGTTAAAACAAGTTGCCAGCAGCAATAATGCATTGAAGGACGGTAAATGATTTTGAATTGTGTCACTCACAGAATCCACATTGGGCCTCAAAAATTGCTGGGTGAACGGGCAAATTGTGCATCCACTCTTTGCTCACGTCTCTAAAGGTAACAATTTATATGTACCAAGTATCACGTCGAGCTTTTTTTATTGCCAATTTAGTTGCGAGTTGGTAAGCCATTTGATCAAAATCGGAAAGTATAGAGTCAACCGTCAAACTTCGTTACTCAACATTAGCCCCAATGGGACCATGTGATGTAGGCCACAAAATCTCACTGCAGGAAAAAACTTGAGTGCTCTAATCATGCCCATTTCAATCAAAACCAGGGCCAGAATCCCCTTCCTCGTATAGTTCTAAAATGAAAGTCACAAAAAATGCAAAATTTAAAGTTCAAGTTATGGAAGTAACACCTTATCATTTTTTTAATTTCAGTAGTAAAAATATGCATTTCGGACATAGAATGCTCACAATTAATGTCTCCTTTAACAGATTCGCAACTAGTCGATTGTCCATCAATTGTTCGGAGATTTGGCATGTAATCGATCTGTGTCAATCGACATGTCGATCTCATTCACTTGCTTAGGGTGCAATGTCTATTTTTAACTAATAAAACAAGAAATTAGAAAAATAATAAATGAGTTACTTTTATACATTCAGCATAACTTTAGACTATTTCCGCAATTTTCTTTTAAAAAAATGTAAAGAAAGTGGGGAAAAAAAAATACACAGACATTTTATTCACACTGGAAACAAACTCTTCGTCACTGAGAACAAAACAGAGGCCGAAGAAACGAAAATGACTCTCAATATAGTCACCAACCCTCAAAAGCCCAATGGCGAAATCGAAGGGACAATCTCCTTCCCCCGATTCGACGTCGTATCAGACGTGTCCGACCACCATTACGTCACCTCAAACTTCACAAACAGGAACGGCAGGGTTCACTTCCCGGCGGGGTCCCACAAGAAGATCATGCAAGAGTGGAAAATCCTCGAAAACCACTTACCTGAATCCATATTCGTCCGGGTTTACGAGAACCGCATCGATCTCCTTCGCGCCGTCATCGCCGGCGCCCGCGGCACGCCGTACCACGACGGACTCTTCTTCTTCGACCTCGCCTTCCCGGCCGATTACCCGACCCATCCGCCGATGGTGCATTACCGCTCATTCGGGTTGCGACTCAACCCGAACCTCTACGCGAACGGGCGGGTCTGTCTGAGCTTGCTGAACACGTGGACGGGGAAGAAGAGCGAGAAATGGAACCCTGACGAGTCGACGGTGCTTCAGGTTTTGGTCTCGATTCAAGCTCTTGTTTTGAACGAGAAACCGTACTTTAACGAACCGGGTCACGGGATGTGGCCCGGTCGGAGTATTTGGGAGAGAAAATCAACGGCGTATAACGAAGACGTTTTCATTTTATCTTGCAAGTCGATGGCATTTTTACTTCGCAAGCCCCCGAAGAATTTCGAGGGTTTTGTGAGGAACCATTTTAGAGAACGAGGCCACGTGATTTTGTCAGCTTGCAAGATTTATTTAAGTGGTCACGTGAGAGTTGGGTATTATCTGAACGACGGGTCGTCTGGCGGTGGCGCTTCTAGTTCTGGACCCGGTGGTGCCATTGATGTGTCCGAGAAGTTTCAGGGCTTGATTGTGCAATTGTATCCCGAGCTAGTAACGGCGTTTAGGAGAACCGGGGCTTCTTTGGGGAGTTTAACGGAGCAAGTTAAGTTTGAGAGGAAGACGGTGCCGTTTAAGGGAGAAGGGGTTTTGAAGAAGAAAAAAGAGAAGATTGCAAGTGGGATTGTTCATAAGGTGTTTGGAAAAATTAAGGTGGCCTTGGGATTGAAGAAAAATGGGGTTATTAAGGAAAATAATTAAGTCGAAATGAAGGGGCAAATTGGGGATCTACAAACTAGGTAAATAATAGGAATTCTTTTGGGATTTTGTGATTTCAATGGTAACTATATGTTTCACTTCTTGTTCATAGTTTTAATGCTTTATTGAAAGTTAAAGAACACGACAAAGAAGATGTGTTTGCTTTAAAGTTTGTTCATTTGTTGTTGTAGCTGTAGCTTTCATTTTGGCTTGAGAGTTACTAATGATATGATTTACTTGAAAAGTTAATTTCTTAATGCCTAAGAAAAGCCTGTGTAACACAATAATAGTGGTCCAGCAATTCATACATGTAGTCTTTACTAATAAGCTTTAGAAAAATAAAGGTATAAAATGAAGATTGAGCAGATTCTCAATTCCTGGGTCGCAGTTAGCGGAATAATGTTGCACTTACAGAATTACGGTAAAAGTTTGTATTCAAAATGATGAAAATAATATACATGCAATCTTAACATATGACAATGTATAATGACGCTTACATTAGTTGGGACGTAAATTAAAGGGTAATATCTTAATATATATTTAAAATTGAGAGGTGTTGTGATACAATAAAATTATTAAATAATTACATTTCTCACTTCTAAAATTATACCAGCAAAAACACAATAATTACAAATATACTTTTAAATCTTAAGAAAAATTCTAAAATCAATGATTTAAATATTCCAAAGTTTTTTAAAAAATAAAAAATCTAAAAACATTAAAAGGAAAATGTTGCTTAGTATATTGAAACAAAAACAGTAGATAACCCTCCACCAATCCACGGCACTTCAAACCTCAGGATTCCGTTACTCGACCAATCGAATTCAACATCCTCTCCGTTCAAAATTATCTCTCTAGGTTTTTCACTTGAGTAAGCCAAGAATTTGCCTGTTCCCTTAACCTTAATCTTCACATTGTAAATCCCCCCTTCGCTTACATACTCAAGGGACTCAATGGCCCCTCCACTGTTGAACATATTCTCAAGGCCAATGGGTGCAAATCTAGCCCTCTCATTGAGCTCGTGAACAGGGGAGAATGTGAATAGCTCAAAGGAAGATGGTTGCAGAGTGATATTGATTCGCTCATTGGATTTGACTATGATCAGATTATCAGATTTTTGAAGGTACACTGCAAATCGCTTGGTGTTTCTGTACACTGCTGTTGAGTCGTTTTGCTCCCACTCAACACCATCTGCAGATATAAACCCAGATATTGACTTGTAGCATTGTGGGTAGGCCCTGCATCTGTGCTCTTCCGGGTACCACCCAGCTCCTTGGCAGTTAAATACACCGACCACACCAGCGAACTTGTTTAGGTTCCAAATTTTGAGCAAGGTTTTGGCATCGAAGAGCGGGTTCTCGAAGAGACAGTCTCTAGTAGGAAGGGCATAATGCTGGCATCTGAGAATGGTACCATCAGGAAGAACTAGCTTTCTCAGGAGATCAAAGTTATGGTGGCCAACTTTGTCACTGACGTATACTGGCCCTCCACAAATGGCTCTTGATCCAGCATGAAACTCAGCACATATATGATCTGATTGAAACATGTCCCAATCAGGCTGAATAAATTGGCCCTGCCACAGGCTATTGTAACTGCAGTGAATCATGTGAACTCCTTGTAGCCAAAACGCTCCCATTGGGTCACCATTTGGGTCCTCAAACCAAAAGTCATCACCTACACACAGATTTTAAGTCTTTTTTTCATTTGAATTAACTTACAAAATCAATTTTTAGTATTTTCCAATGATGTAGTAGTAGAAAGTTACCAACTCTGCCCATGGAGACCTGTTTGGTTGCCAGGAAAAAGAAGTCGTTGCATTGCTCCATGCTTGCAATTAGCCCACTTCCAGCAAAATTCTTTTGAAGAGACTTGTTCAGACCATCATAATATGCCTTGGCAAGCTGGACACGGCCACCATGGTCCTCTGATACATACTCCAAAGTCTGTAGAGCATAAAACCGGACATCAAAAGAAGAAGTGAAAGAATGTTAAGAAATAAGGATGCCTTCATTTTCATTTTTTATCCTATAATTTCTCCGAGAAATGTAATGTGAAACAGGGTTCGTCAAAGCCTCTATGCTTCAAAAATACTCTAGGCCAATTTTGAACAATCATAGCTAGAGCCCGACAGTTTCTTAGCTAACTTCGGTGAAATTGGTGAAGTTATAATTTACAGGTTATTTCTATAAATGAGTTCTTGAATCCAAAATTCGCAACATTGCATTGCGAACCAATCACATTCATATCCAGAAAAAGCTAAATGGGAAGGATTTTATTCAACATATTGCTTTGTTTAAGTTTAAATCAGCTGCAGTTAAAAAGACTTGCAGAGTAAGAGAACATATGCATGCATAAGATAAGACCACAAAATTTTCATAATTTTTTTTTATCTAGTCATAAAGTAGGCTCCCTTGTTTTTTGGTGTGATGTCCTGGATTCTTCTGTCCGATCGAGATTACACATCCTGGCAAAAGAATTAACATCTTCATGACGAATTTATAGACTGAACCGATTGAATGATCTTTTTCCCTCTATAAACAATTTATCGTTTCAGTAAAAGGTTCACAGGGAAATTAGTTACAGACCATTCAAAATCAGTTCAATCTTTAGGGAAATTGAGAAAAACTTCTCTAATTGCTAATCTCCAGCCTTTAGTAATATTTTTGGAATGCCAGTAATATGCTTGCTAGAGAGAAATGGTGCTCACCTGATGAAATATTCTGCAGGACATAAGAAAAACATGCATCCCATCCTCTGTCCAATCATATATTATTGGTGATTTTACAAGTTCAGCATAGGCAAAACCAAATGTTTTTACTATAATAAAGAGCATGCACGATAAATTGATCATGATGGTGATGATGCCAACAGTATGAGCATGATAAGATGATGGCAGTAGTTAGGAGACCATGAACAAATTGATAGTGATGATTTTTATTTTTTTTTTGGTTGGGGGGGGGGGGGTGTGGAATAGTAAAAGTAACTTAAAATACATTTTTCTTTTTTCTTTTTTTCAATTAGTAATTAATATAGCTTTAAGACTTCATCTTGAAGAGTGGAAGACAACCCCATGCAAGGAAAAACAAATTTGAAGCTAATCCATTTATGCAAATAATACCCACAAAATACATAGCCTATAGTTCTAGATACCAACATAAAGTAATATGGTTCATAATGATTATGATTGATGCTGATGGTGCTTGTGTTTGTGTCGTGAATTAAACAAACCAAAACAAAAGTAAATCAATGGTAATAATTGGTAAAAAAACTTACATGAATAACATCAACTTTAACACCAGAGATACCAACATCAGCAAGGTATGAATGCATCGCTTCATACAAATCAGAAGCTTGATTTGGATTAACAAGCCCAAGCCCTCCTTCAATTATCATGTCAACAGCCAAATCATCCATTGTATTTTGCAGCCCAGCAGCCAACTTAGCGCTAGTCACCTTAGCCTCCAACCCAGCAATTGTCCCAGGCCTAACACCTCCCCAAGCACCACACAAAGCATGCCACACATATACATCATCAAGTGTTCGATATTTTTCCTTCAGATCACTCACCAAAGCCTTCAATCCCCCTGTCTCTTGCCCATCATCTTCATCATCTTTCAGATACTCAATAGTTTTCGGCGAAGGGAGAGCTGAGACATCACCTCCTTCTTCCTTAATCTTCCTTTTCTTCTCTGCCAAGGCAACCATTTCTTTGAACATCGAGTCATGCTTCTCTTGATCAAATTTCGGCGCATTTGGTCTCAACATGGTGCCCGATTTGTACTTGGCAAACTTCTCATTCTCCTTCAACCTATAGAGTCTGCAAAGCATTTGAGACCCTAAAGTTGTCAAATCTTTAGAATCTTGTAACGCTGGTTCATGATCCATGTTAATGCTTTGCCAGCCATCATCAATGATCAAAAACCTTGGTGGCAACCCATTTTCAGCAAAGCTTTTAACACCGTGCCACAACCCAACAGGCTCAACGGTCAAATAGAAAGCATCCCAAGAGCACCAACCAAACTTGTCAACAATTTTGGGCACCGTTTTCTCTTCCAAGAGCCTAAAAGTCCCCAAATGAACACGAACCGCAGCGAAGGCATCTCTCATGAGTTCATAAGGATTGTCACCAACATGCAAATAAGCACAAGAAGAGAATTTTTGGCCCCGCACTTTTGTTGAGCCACTCTCAACACAGAGAACAACGTCACCATGAGAGGCACCAGGCTGAAATGCAGAGCGAAAATTGCCTTCTATTAGAGGGATTAGTACAGCAAATGAGTTAAGTTCAGGGAGTTGCAAGAGAATCAACTGAGTCTCCATTTGCAAATCAGAGCCAGTTGAACCAACCCACATAGTTGACCACCAAGTTTTGAACCGAAAAAGGCTCAAAAACTTCCTGTTAAGGAGTTTGCCTATGGGGTTCAAGATTCTGTCTTGAGCATGCTTCACGGACAAGCCGAGAAAGGCACCATTTTTGGATTTGGAAGAGACAGATTTGAGTATATGAGGAGGAACGGAGTCGGTGTTTGAGCTATGAGGAAGTGAAGAGAAAGGTGATAGAGCTACGTTCACAGGGACTTCAGAAAGAAGAGTAATACCGTCAACGGAGATGTTTCTACTGCATAATGAGAATCTTGAAGTATGTGAAGTGTTATTGCTTGTAGGCTTATTTCCAACTCTCTGAGAGACAAAGTTAGGAGGAGACATTATGATGAAGCAACGAGATGCTAGAAACGAAGATGAATACGAGAGACAGAAATAGAATTTCAATGAATAGACATTTGGCTTTGAATGGGGAAACAAGAGGAGCTGGTGAATATATAGAGATATTAGCAGGCCTAATGTGTATGTGCTTAGACCCGGTTGATAAAATCATGTGGGTTTGATCAATGGACCCACTTCAAGAGAACAATCGAGATGTGGGTCCGAGGTATTATCATGTGACACATAATGATCAGCAGATCTATGTCTTTTGATGCGGAAAAGGATTGGGGAAATTTTCAGAAATGGTCTACAAATTAGGAATAATTTTTTGGCCATTTCCGTAATTTCGCCAATAGTTAGCTTAAGCCTATTGCTAGTTTTGTGATGAATTGAAGATTGCAATTCTCATTGGCTTTGAGAAAGTGTTAATTCTTGATTCGAGCTCGAAAAGCCAACAGATAACGTAAAGAAGAAACTTTTGATTCTGACCAGCGAAGAATCCTAGTATAATATTCTAAATTTCATTCTTTGACCACTCATCAATTAATCTACACCGTCCGATTTAATTAAGCGTATATTGATAACTTGAGCTCATCATACAAATGGATTTCGACTTATGGATCACTTACGTGGGGTCCATTGAATCCGAAAGATTCAAAAGGGATTCTAGTTTCTTGACATCTAATCTTGTAAGTAATTAACGTGGGACCCAATAGTCAAGCGTTTTAGTAAAAAGAAACATTCCACTACGTGGAAGCATGTGACTGGTTGTAAAGATCAACGTTAGTTAAGTCGGTTATACGCGGAGGGGCTGTCACCGTCACGAGTAAACTAATGGTCGGTTTGACGATGGACTGCCGTTGGGATATTAGTGGAGCATGGAGGTATTGGATAATGTAGGTTAATCAATCGAGTGTGATTTTGATTTTTGGGTGACGCAATTTCCCAAATTGGATAAGATTTTTTTCCTTTTTTAATATTGTCTCTCTTTTTTTTTTTTTTGTGGGGGGTAAAATCAATCAAGTTTTCTCTCGTAACGATGAAGGGGTTCATTTTGTACTTTAAAAATATATTGTATGCATGGATAAATTTGCAAGCATTATATCATACGTAAATTTTTCAAGTTTTGTTTAATGCATCTAGAGGCTATAACTAAACGTAGCAATGTCCTGTTATATACTTCTATTGTTATAATTATAAGCAATTTAAGTTTTCCCAATCCCTAATTGTAATGTTTGGAATATAAATTTAACGGAGCTTGTTATATTACAGTTTATGTAACATATGCACCTAATAGAAACGTCACATATATTATGAGGAGAGAAGAAAATATATATAAATGCAGGTAAAGGGAGTTGATTAAAGTTGAATATGTAAGTTTCAGAATCTGTAATTTAGCCAACTCCAAATTTTTAAAAAATCTCTTTTGTTATTAATCATTTTAAAATATATATGTAACATAAATATGTTCTGCCTATAGGACACTTAAGTATGTAATTAAGTAAATTGTGTCAAACTAAAAATGTATTCCGTACACTAATTTAGTATAAATCTTTTCGAATATGCAATATCATTGAAATATTTTTTGATTTATGTGTCATTTAATTAAGCATGCGTAACAGTAAACTATATCAAACCAAAAAAATATCAAACACATCGATTACCATATCGGTTTTGATTTTTTTTTTTTTTGGACATTGAAGCGCATTGATTGTATCAGTTCTAATGGATACACAAATTGAAATGTACGATTACGTGAGACCATGAAAATAAGCTCGAACCTTTCATGGGTGTGAATAAAGAACGAGATCAACCTTTTAAATAAAAATTTTTGTCTCGACGCCGAACATTCTTGTATATTTTAAGAGAACTGGGAGTTTCTTATTTTTGTTTATTGCTGTATTCTAGAGGTCCCTGGCCACCCACGTATAATAAGAAAGATGGGAAATATAGCCTCCTTCTGGTATAATTTTAAATGCATTGATTTCTTAAACAAATAAGCATGTAATAAAATAAAATTAAAAAAAAAAAAACCTATATATATGAATTGAAAAGTGAAAAGCCCATTTGATGTAGACTTTTCGGGTGCGAAGAAGCCCAAGAGGAAGCTTCTAGTTAGGGATGGTAAAGAATCCTACTGAGTATGAATTTCGTGAGGTCCGTTAAGCTGAGGTCGAGTACTTGTTTTAATTTTATCTTTGTTCCATTAAAAAAGATTGTACATAGACTTCACATTTTATATTTATTGATTAGGCAGGTCGAGTACAAGTATAATACACTAATATCCTTATCCGCTCACTAAACTCATTTGATTAGTGACTATTTATTATTCTTTTAATGTTTTAAGAGCTAAAATTAATAGTTAAGTCAAATAAACATTAAAGTAAAAGGTTAAAAATCCTAAAATATAAACATTAGCACTTAGCAACTTAATAATTGAAACAAATATCCAATATGATTTTTTTTTTAAACATTTACTTGAAGATTAGTCGTTAAATGAACTAGACATTTGCTGGACAGTCTAAAATCTGTTCTAATTGAAAACAACTGACAATAGAATAATGTTCAAATTAGGGCTGTTGAAAGGAGTGAATGATGGACAAGAAAATGCTAAAATGGAGACTTTTGTTTTTCAATTCAAATATTTAATAATAATTTCATTAAAATTAAACTTAACAATGATAAAATTATAATTAATATTTACCTAAACATTGAAAATGATTTTTTAAAAATATTTTAGAATAAAATGTTGCATGTGCGTCTACAACCAAATAGTTAAGGTATCTTTATATATATAGATGTTAAAAAATAGAAGGAGATATAAAGGATAGGAGAAGGGATGAATACTTTTAATTTTATTTGGAATTTTCTGGCCCTTATCCACTCAAGCCAGCAGTAAATAAAGATTGGCATCTCACACAATATCTGCTGCTATCCCTACTTGGAGCTGCAACGTGGATGACCAAACAACCAATTCCATGAAGCGACGTGCACGCGTACGTGAGACACGCGGGGAACAAAGACAAAATGGCCGTTTGGAAGAATCCAGTGGGAGGTTATGGGCCAATAATGAAGACAGCCCAATAATCCAACTTGAAAGAACCCAATTCAGTTTTTTGGGCTATGATTATTAACCCAACTGAGGCCTTACCATGAAATTTAAGCCCAAAAAGATGAAAATTTGTTGTGACAAACTGTTAAACTAACGTCAACATCAACCGACTGGTTCCCAGCCTATTTTTGCCTGCCATTGCAGAACCATCAAAACAAATGTCCCGAATGTTATGCTTATAATTGCGCTCGGTGTTTCATCAATTGCCTTATTGGGCCAACGGGCAGGCAACTTTTGGCGCTTGATGCGGGAACCAAACACCGAGCTGGATGGCAGCTTCGGAAATTTGTTGAGTGTTCCCAAATTTGCTACACATCGACAATTGCACAAGCAAAATTCCAAGGACAAATCTCTGTTTTAATCGACCCCACTACAACACTCACAGGGAGAGAATATTTTTGTTTCTTCAAAAAATTGAAAACGAGCTATTTGCCGAGTTAATTCATGTCGACTTGTTCTCTGTACCATAGCTAATGTGACCCGGGTGAATATTATGAGTTGCAAGAAACTAATGTGACCCATTTTTTCCTTCTGCTCAACAAACACAGAGATAATACCAAATTACCATATACTCTTAAACACATCCAGGTTCTTAATGTAAAATTTGGGCCAAACACAATTGATGTGGTCGCAAAATTGTGAGCTTGATAGATCTAATTGAAAGATTCAGACTGCCGGAGCCTAATAAATTATGCCTATTTGATGTTTTTAAGAAATTTACTGCATAAGGCGGACATGAAAATTAAAAAAAAAAAAAAAAAAAAATCCTTTTTGGGTTCATGTCATGTTGCCATCAAATGTCTGGAAGTGGTTTTATGAGGCAAATGCCGATGCCCAACAGGCAAAGGCAAAGTCAATAATCTATCATGATATCGATATGAAATGGAAGCCACTTTCAACGGTGGCTGGCTGCCTATTTCTTTGGCAACAACAGCTAGCAAAGATATTGACATCTCTTTCCACTGCCCTTTGAGAATACACACACACATATTGGACAACTCAAATCAGAATGGCTCTCTCAGAATTTTGATCAAACACTCAACAACCAAAACATTTATAGGCCTTTCACCGTCAAAATTATGATCAACAACCAGAAAGACACCAAAATGTGATGATTTATTATTGAATTTAACACATTACAGATAGTAGAATTTGATAATGGCGACAACATCTAAAAGGGACTACTCAGGCTCTCCCCATTATGCTTGTCTTTGAACTGAATGCGTAGTTAAAAGTGGCCAATGCCTGAAAGGCGTGACCAGCATAATAAATTTGTAGCAGTAGGGCCGCCTTTAAATGTCCCGCAATTTGTTCTCTGGGTGAAGGCCAGTTTTCTTTAATAACTGGGTTTCTTGTTTCTTTTGCATATCATGGATTCTACTATCAACCTCATTTATCATATACTAATGACCCATTTATCCAAATTAATATATAAACAAATCCATAATCGACTTAAAACTCTCTTCCTTTATTGCGTCAACTTTTTCGAAAGAATGTACTGTTAATTATCTTAAAACTAACTAAATAATTGACTTACCTTACAGTACAATGACTATAACAGTCATGAAATAGTCCCATTACCCTATAGCGTCAACTCACACTACAATTACTATAACTTTTTCTTTTGAATTGTCTAATGAGTAATGACTATAACATTAATTAACTTAAAACCAACTTGACAATTGCAAGCAAGAAATGCAAAGAGATAGTTTGGAGTTGGAAAATTTGGTGCTTTTGGAACTATCATCACTCGTGCATAAAAAAAAATTTTAAAAAAAATGCTAACATTACCCTAGTTGGGCCAATTTATATAAAAACAACTATCATTATGCAACAACTCACTAATTCACGATCACATTTTTGATTGGATTATATATCTCGAAAAATTATAAATTATAAAGAATTCTTTCATTTACACCAAAGCAAAGAAACAGAAACAGAAACCCAAAAAAAAAAGAAAAAGGTAAAAATAAAACACGTAAAAAACATGCAACCGACATGTCTCCAAGCCAAAAAAAAGGGGAAAAATAGTTGAAGAGACACGAGCAAATGCAATTGCAATAACAATAACATCAACAAAAAGATTCGTTGAAACACCACCACCCCAACCAAAAATGGAAAATAAATAATAATTAAATGAAAATAAAACCGCATAAACAACCGACCTTCTTTTCTTTGTTCCTTTACCACCGAACACAAGCGCACACACCACCACCCTCCTCTAACCTACTCCTTTCTCTTACCCTACGCACCCCCTCCCCTGAAAAGAAAAAAAAAAAATCTCCTTTTATCACTCCAAACAATTTGACAAATCGGCAGAATCCCATTTGGCCGAATCAGCTGCTGATTCGGTTCAAGGGGGATAAGTGTTTTTGTGAGCGATGTGGGATGCTTCAGTCATTGATGAACGTACTGTCTTCGTGTTTCAGGCCTTTTGGGCAACACAGTGAGGACCGAGTTGACTCAGTCAACGTTAACGGGTTTGGCGGGAAAGAAGGGAAAGAGGGTCTGCTTTGGTTTAGAGATTTGGGGAAGTATGGGTGTGGTGACTTTTCAATGGCGGTTGTTCAAGCAAATCAAGTTCTTGAAGATCAGAGCCAGATTGAAAGTGGCCCTTTTGGCACTTTTGTTGGCGTTTATGATGGACACGGCGGGCCCGACGCGGCCCGCTACGTTTGTGATCACTTGTTTCCACACTTTCAAGGTCAGCGTTTAGTTTATTTTCGAATATTGTGGCAATTGGGAGAAAACCAGAATGATTGCTTAGCTATGTTAGTAGTTTTGTTTGTAGTGATTCTATTTTGTGGTTTTTGATTGGCCACGTTTGTAAGGTTGTTAAAGTTTTGATTTTGATTCCGATTTGGGTGACCTGTGCGAGTTTGAATTGTGAAGCTCCTGCAGTTGAGACTCGACGGCACTGTTTATTTATTGCATGATCACATTGCTTGCTTTTTTAACCGATGATGTCAAATTTTGAGTTCCAGAAATGCCATTTGTACCATGAAAATTCTCAAGAGGAGAAACCACATATGATACAATTGTTTTGATAGCAAAATCAAATTATTGGGTTCAGAGATACCATTTTGGTTCCTCGTTTGGTTAATCTTATGTTGAGATAACAAGGAAGCTCTAGTGATTTGCAAACAATGCTTTAAAGAATTGGGTCGGTTTTAAAAACTAGAATTTGGTTGAAATTATCAGTTTTGATACTTTGAATGCGTGTGTTGGATGATTTGTTTTTTATCCTTCATTTTTAGTTGATATTTTGTCTTGAATCTTCCAAGTTTTTTTATTTGAACTTTGGAGGAGGAACTCTTCTTATGTTGGCTTGCTTAGGCTTTGTGTTTATGCAGCAATAGCAGCTGAGACTCAGGGAGTTGTAACTAGAGAAACCATTGAAAGAGCTTTTTGCTTAACGGAGGAAGGCTTTAATGCTCAGGTAGCAGAATTATGGAGTACTCGACCCCAAATAGCAACAGTTGGGTCATGCTGTCTTATTGGTGTGATATCTCAGCAGACATTGTTTGTGGCAAACCTTGGAGATTCTCGTGTTGTGTTGGGCAAGAAAGTTGGCAACACTGGGGGAACTGCTGCTATTCAGCTATCAAAGGAACACAATGCAAACTTTGAGGAGATCAGGCAGGAACTTAAGGAATTACACCCACATGATCCTCAGATCGTAATCCTCAAGCATGGAGTTTGGAGGGTGAAGGGCATTATTCAGGTTATTTCAAATACCCAATTTGCTTTTGATTAGAGGTTAAATGCTATAGCTTCTTGATATAACCTATTCTCCAATATATTGTTTTTATAGTGTATTTCTGGTGGAATTTAGTTGTTGGCAGTGCTGGAATTTTTTCAGATACTACTGACTTGAATATATCTTTGCACTTAGGTACTTATTTTCTGATTTGTGGTCAAAAACATGATTGTTCCAAAAATTTGGAAGCTCATGATATGTTTCCAGCTATGCAAAACCCATGCTTATGGTGTTTGAGAAATCTTCGAGTGCACTGGCCATTTTGAACTTAATTTTCATGGACATGTTACAGTAGTTGGTCTCATTTCATTAACTTAATAATTGCAGGTTTCTAGGTCTATTGGTGATTTATATATGAAGAATGCACAGTATAATCGGGAACCAATAAATGGAAAATTCAGGATTCCTGAACCAATGAACATGCCTATCTTGACTGCCAATCCATCTATAATTGCTCATCCTCTCCACCCAAATGATTCTTTCCTTATATTTGCATCCGATGGTCTATGGGAACACTTGAGTAATGAAAAGGCTGTGGATATTGTCCAAAATCATCCTCGTGTGGTAAGATCTAATGTCTTTTATTTCTATTTTTGTTGCTTCACTATGATGCATTGAAAAGTTTTTATGCCTAATGCCTCATTATATGAAGGCATAAACACTGGGTAACTAACTTTTTTACTGGATATTTGTCAAAGGTCTTTAGATGAATAAGTAATCATAATATAGTAACATGGGTGTATTGATTATTGTGATTTCGAACATCTTTCTCATGGTTTTCTTTTAATGCAGGGAAGTGCCAAAAGGCTTGTCAAGGCTGCACTCCAAGAAGCAGCAAGAAAACGAGAGATGAGATATGCTGATCTTCAAAAGATTGACAAAATGGTCCGGCGTCATTTTCATGATGATATAACTGTTATTGTTTTATTCTTAAACCATGATCTTATATCCAGAGGCATGGTTCAGGACCCTCCACTCTCTATTCGATGTTCTCTGCAACACTGATATTTCACAGAACCAAATATGATTCTCCTTCCTCTGATTTGGCCATGCCTTATTATGAGCACAGCCAGAGAGTGGCAACAAAGCAGTTACTGGAACATATTTAGAGACCACCTATTTACGTAGCCTAAAATTGGTACAATTTGTTGTAAGGATGTAACATCTTTTGCCACAGATTCAATGTAATTTGCTGATGTAATTTATTAAATTCTCGATGTTATTGCCTTCCAATCACATTGTTCGTGATATGCTATGAATCATTACATCTTTTCTAAATTTAATATTACCATCGAAATGAAGAAATAAGCATAACAAAAGATTTGATCAGCTCATTCAATCAATGTCTAAATTTTAATGTTGAATGTTGCCAACAGTTATTACGTTTGGCTTGGTGGTTCAGGTGCAGTCACTTACATATTAGCATGTACAAAGTAATTGCTAACTAATAAGTAGGCACTTAAGATCAACTCCAAACTAAGCCTAAATCCTAGTATACAGTCTCTTAACAATACAATCACAGATTACATACTCCCATTCTGCAGATTCTAAATCTTGCCAGGAGAAAGTCGTTGTACTCAAATCATGTGGAATGCAGAGTTGCAAACTGTTGTAATATATGGCCAGTTCCTAGATTAGGTAAAAGTTTTACTTGTCATTCCTGGGAACCATATTTTTGTTTGATGATTGGACGGACATCATCGGCACCAACAAGTGTTTCCAGAAACATAAGCAAGGAAAGCAGTGCGCTATCTGATGGATCACCAAACCAGCTTTCAATGGGTATCCCATTGTCAACTTGCAATTGAAATACCTGCATTTATGTATAGGAGATACCAACTAATTCAACAAATAGCTTCATGATGATTCAAGCAGTGGAATATTCAAGAACAAACATGAAGACAATGCTAGTTTATATATGGTGTAGCCAGAATTTAACAATAATGATTAAACCAAGGTGTCTTTTACCAATCTTGGGCAAAGAATTTGGTCAACACTTAAAGATTAATTGGGAAAGAGTACGAAACAATAGTGAAATATATGAGAAAAAAATGCACTTAAAAGTGAATCATCTGTGAGCAGTCGCACATCTCTGATAATGTGTAAAGAAAGGGGTTAGCACCATATATGTTCTCAAAGCATCATCATGCCTCAAGAGTCTTTGAAATACATTTAAAGTCGTCAAATTTATACATAAGAGCAGGCACTTGCATATTTTGGTATGTAAGTGTAAGGCTACTAAGTGCATGAATATAATATATCTGGGGAAGAATTGATATAGAAAGATAGATATATAACTCGGGTGTAAAATATATCTGGAGGAGAATTAGTATAAAAAGACAGATATAAACCTGAGGTGTATTATCAACAATTGCAATCCTTGCAAGATCCCGGCCTAATATTGTCAGATCTTTTAAGTATTCGCCATCAGCAAACACACAAGAGTCTCGATAAACCCGCTGACCTATGAGAGTTTGGTTTGGATCTAGTATATCAAGCAATTGTCCTGCATAAATGCTTTGGCCAGCTGTAAATATGACGACGTCAAACATACTTGCAACTGCCTCCAAGAACATGTGGAGGTAAGGTCTTTGCCGGACAAACACTGTCTGCACTTCCATTTTGGAATGAATAGGAAAACTGAAATCTGCATCTTTGCAATTATCAAATGAGGAGTGGACTAAGGTTTCTGCAGGAAGAGAGTGACAGGTTAGACAATGCTAATTAGATAGATGAAACTGACAAAACATGGCAGGTCTTTACTTGCTCCACCAATAACAAATCAGCACAACTCAAGAATGAACTGCTTGGTTCTGGACCAGATTACGATTCAAGTATAATCACTATTTTCTGGAGATACCGATTTTGTGCTTTCTCTAATTCAATCAATTATAGACTGCTACGCAATTCCATTCTTGAATAATACATAGAGATACAAAATATATGAGTATCAATTCAGCATAGTAAATTGCATACACACTGAGATACAAACTGTTTTTTAACAGACAATTAAAAAAGAAAAAATACCATAACAATCTTCATATTTGAACGTATACTAAAGGGATGATTTTTCAGGTACAGTCTATTACCCTGATCAAATAAACTACTAATCCAAAACCGAACAGCCAGTTAGATGGTTTCCTTTGTCCTAGCCAAGGTCAAGATGTGCTTTACTAGGTGAAAACATTAACTAAGCTGCATAAGATTTTTACCAACATAAATTAGCATGATAGAACCAAAGAAGAAAATTAGGTTTAGGTTATACTTCAGTGGTTGGCACAAGTCATTGATTCACAAAACATAAGACACTAAGTAGTGTGGTAAGCGAATATTGGAAGAACTGAACTATGGATAATAGGATGGACTAAATCATACCATCCAAATCTAGAACAAGTGTAATGGGAAGTCCTCCAATTGGCTCTCTCAATGGTGACTGTGGCCAATAAGATGGTGCAATCTGCGGAAGATTTTGCCAGCCCATAAAATATAAATAGGGATTATAATATTCTTCATCAGCTATCCCAAGACAACTTTGCATATTAAAACCTTGATCCAACAAACTAGTTTGTTGGATCGAATAAGAAAATAATTCGTGATGGGGATTGCATAGAGTTTTATCAATAGGCAAGATATCTTCAGAAGTTCCTTGTCCCACGTTTTTACCCTCATGGCAAGGCCACCTTAAATCAAGATCAAATATTGTCCCAAAATTGATTTCTTCAGGACTACAAACAGGATCTTCTGTAGATTTTCCAAGGAATTCAGCTGATAGGCTGCTAAAATGATCAGATTCATTGGTTCCAAAAATCTCATTAAGGCTATTCATTGTTGCTGCTTTTCCATCAAACCATTTGATATCTGTTTTTCCACCATTTAGAAAGGAACAATTACATCAATTTTGATGACCAATAGAAACAAATGCAAAATACATCAATCCTTTAGGTTTTCTAAACCACATTTTACTGAACATATAGAAAGGAACAGTAAATTGTAAGCATACATTCCAAGATAGATTCATCATAAATCAAACGTCAGAAATGTGATGCTAAATTATAAATGAAAAAGCAAAGAACACATAATGACAGCATATCAAACTACACCTCATGCCTTTCCTCGAAGATTCATGTACCCAACTTGACAATTCAAGTCATAAAATAAACATCCACAGTCAAAGAACATAAACTTAAAATTAAAAAAAAAAAAAAACCGCTTTTTCTTATACAGAAACCTGCAGTTATAATGTGTTTTACTATCTCAAATTATCCCCTTTTCAGTTTCTGAAAGTAACCAAAAATTAAAAAAAAAAAAAAAACAAAAACTGATTTTTTTCTCCAAAAATGTCCATATCTTTAGAACCTATTAATGAAAAATTGCAGTTTCATCAGACTGTTGTAACTTTACCAGAATTACAATTTGGCCCCAGAAAAATGACAGTGCTTTAGGAGGAGAAAAGAATCTTGCTACTATTTCTAGGTCCATGGGCTTAAATATGAGCTTGAATTATGAAGACACGAAACAAGAATTCAACAAAAAAACGACCTAGCATACCTGAAAGGAGTTCGTTTGAGTTTCGACCGGAGTGAAGAAGAGTGAAGCTAAGTGAAATGGTCGGAGACTGACTGAAAGTTTGAATTTCAATGACGAGGACAAATGGGAAGATAGCTTTTCTAATATTCATATCTTTATTTGGTGGGTCAGTCAAATAAACGGTCTTGATTTGTAGCTTATTTTGGACGGTGTAGAAATTACGGTGATATATTTTATTTTCTATTGGACTGGCAACATTTGGGTCCCTAATCCTTTTGTAAAATATGAATAAACAGATGGTTTCTTTGTTTTAACGGATTTTTATTTTTTCAGGTTAACGAGAGGTTAAAGGGAATGTCGAATTGTTAGTCCCGCCACAAACACAAGTATTTGATTTTGCAATTTTTTTGCTTTACCTTATAACCGAAAGGGAAAAAATACCTTCACATACTAAGATGTTATGAGACACGGGAGAAATTTTACGAATGTTACTTACTCTACCTTAAATTTAATTTTACTAATTGTTCCAACTTTCAAAATATCAAGAAATACCAAAACGCAAAGTCATATCATATGCACTGGTCAATTTTCTATTGATTCCCAGGAACAAAAATGAAAAATGGTTCCGCCAAGAACTCATAAATACATGTAAGCAGCCTCTCTCTCTTCAAGAATCAAGATGGATTAAAATATCTCAGACAATAAAAACAGCAACCTTAAGGCATCATCCATTGCAAGTAGCACTCTGTACTCCTCTGTTTCTTGTTATATTTAGCCTGCTGCTATTATATATGTGTGTGTGTGTGTATACATAGAGAGAGAGAGGGAGAGAGATTGTACAAGACGAATCTGGAAACTTGTTGAATTCGTCATTAACAAACATTTCAAGTCGGCTCATCTTTTTTCAACTCGCTGTTGTTTTTAGGTTTTAAGTTTTTTAATTCAAGTTTTTTAATTGTGTTACTATCCAACCCGATTGGATTTCAGATCAAATCAAGTTTAATTCAATTACATCATTGGACAAAACCCCGCTTGATCGAGTCACCGACGCAACCATAGACACACACAGACCGCAATGCGTCGGTGTGAGCTACTGTTGCGGTGCAAAGTCAGGCCAACGCAATGCATCGATGCAACCAATCTACTCCACCTCGTTAGCTAGTGCAGCTTGCTCCACCCGGCACCGCAACCACTGCTGCAGCTTGCTTCACTTCAATAGCCGCCTTTTTAGGGCCGGTTTGGAATTGCTGTTGAAATTAAATAAACTATTTATTTCATAATTTTTAATAAAAATAATGTTTGATAAATTTTATAAAAATAATTTATTTCATAATTTTTTTTATTTTGTCAGTAACTTTTAAAATCAAGTAGGGATTATTTGTCATAAATAACTTATTCAATAAGCTACCACATCTTTTAAAATTTTTAATTATAACCTCATATTTTAATAAAAAGACAATTATATATTCCTTATTCATAAACCGTAATATATAAATCACATCTTTATTTTTATCATATTTTATATAACAGGTTATGAAGTTTTTTGAAATTTTTTTAAATTAAGTTTTTTGAATGTAATTTTACAAATTTAAGAGAAAAAGATATGTCTAAATAATTTATTAAACAAACTCTAAAAAATAATTAAAACTTATGTCTATTTTAGTAATTATACAATAAAATAGCACTTTTGTAATAAAATTTACCAAACGTATGTATTCTATTTTTCAAACTCATAACAACCGCAACAACACAATTTACCAAACACCAAACTACTTTTTTAATTAGCAGCTTATTTCTGCACAGCACAAGCAACTTATTTCATCAGCCTTCACAATCCAAAACTAGTCGGTAGACCCAAATCCAGTGACTTTTTTCATGATATATTTATATTATGTTAAATAATCATTTTAAATTTTCGTTATATTATTAATAATTGATGACGTGATAATATAACCGATTTTATTATTTTCAATTTGTAAAGCACTATAATTCTAGTAATTTGCTTTACTTCCCATGCATTTATTTTTATCGATAATAATTCATATAGACGCGTACACAGCAGTAGGGTGTTTAGAATTTAATTCAATTTGCTTAATCAACATAATTCGTAAAAATCTGATTTATAGATTGGTGGATTAAAAATTAAAAAATCCATAGTTCAGTAGATTGAATATGGAGTTATTTATATAAATTCACAAATATATGCAAATCTGAAAAAAAAAATTTATTTAATTAAAAATTAAACTTTTAAATATGACATTAGTACTTACTAATAAATAAATAAATTAAAATATAATTACATTAACATTATATTATATCTTATCTGATAATATTCTAAAATAAAAAATTAATCAAATAAACAAATACATCTCACTAAACAGTTAATTTTCATATACTGATTTAAACAAATGAGATTTTTTTTTTTTGGTGTGTTATATTTTGAAACTTTTAATGTATTTTTTAGCTTTACTTAAACAATTAATTTATTTAAATCTTATTTAATTTTGAACTTAATCGATAGTATAAAGTTATTTTTATATTAAATTTTTTTTATTTAGTTAATTCATCGATTGGACAGAATTAAAAGCTTTTAGTCCTTAAAAAAATTTACAAAATGATAAATTGAATATGGATTAGGTTAAATCCTCATTCAATCCATAAAAGTATGAATTGAATTTAGATTGAGTTTTATCAATCCGTAAATTAAATTGAATTAAAATTTTATAATTCATAAAATTATAGATCGAATATAGATTAGTATTTAATCCATGAAATCCGAAAACACCCCTGCAGTCTATCAAACTTTTGATCTGATCCGATTCGTTTTGATTATATTTAGATCTAATTGTAAATCCGGATTGAGTTCGGATGACCTTTTATTCAATCCGATTAATCCAAAACGATCTAAACCCGATCCAAACCCGCATTTACCCACCCCCGAACGAAACGACGACGAGCGAAGCCATCGACGCCTCGTTTCATTAACCGTGCCACAGCCGAATCGCTGATCACTAGTCTTGTTTATAACAAAAATAAATTCAAAATATTAAGTGGAGAAACAAATTGAACACAGCAAATCGAGCTCTCACGATCAGCAATGAAACCAAATCAAAGATTCATATTACTACTATCATACGCGTTGATACTCACAGTGAGTCAACTCGTTTTCCAATCCGAGTGTGCTCAACAAGCCTTCCGTCGTGAGCCCGGCCACCCTCTCTGGCACCACGGCGCCTTTCTTGATGTCAGAGATAGCGTCCGATCCGACGTCCGCCGCATGCTCCACTCACGTGCCGAAGTTAGCTCAACTGCATTTTACAATTGCAATTTTTTTTTGTTTTCTTAACACTTCCGGTCAATTAGTTATAAAACTCGGTCGTCGTTTTTCTTTTTGGTGCAGGTTCCGTTTCAGGTTCCGTTGGAGGTGAATATAGTGCTGCTTGGTTTCGATGGCGATGGCGGCTATAGGTACGCCATGGATCCTCACAAATTGGAGGAGTTTCTGAGAGTTAGCTTTTCGACTCACAGGCCGTCGTGTCAAGAGACTGGCGAGCCTCTCGATATCGAGCATCACATTGTCTATAATGTCTATCCTGTAAGCAACCATTTACATTTCAATCATGCCTTTTTCTTGGTAACAATAGCAACTCGCGTAAATTTAGGTCAAATATGCAGTGTAATTTCATTGTAATTGAAGATTGTGGTTTTATTACAAGGTTAAATTATCAATCACATTCCAAATAGTTGAAGAATGTGTTCTTGTGCTGTTGCCTCTGTTTTTATAATTTGTTCTCATATGAGATTATGAATGCAGGCCGGGCAGCCTGAATTGATATCACTTGAAAAGGCTTTGAAAGAGGCCATGGTTCCTTCAGGGACTGCACGAGAGGTGATTGCCATGATTTATATTTATTGTTTAAGTTTTGCAATCAATTATCTGCAGTTGAAGTATTGAATATAAGTGTGTATGTTAGGCTGATTATGGCAGAGAGGTACCTTCATTTGACGTAGATGCAACAGCCGTGGAGCATATGTTTCAGAGGCTATATTCCTATATATTTGACATGGAAGGTGGAGGATATTCTGCCACGGAAATGGATAGACCTGTGCCCAACGCAATATTCATCGTCAACTTTGATAAGGTATGGACTAAAATTGAAGTCCATTGATATTATCATCACTCTTCCCCCCACACTTTTCATGTGGTGCTAAATTTTCTTTTTCCATTGTTCAGGTTTGTAAACTATTTCTACCTTAATTCTCTCTTTAGCAGTCTTTCCTATTGATCTGCCATCATTCCTTTTTTTTTTTCCCTCTTTTTTCCCAGGTCAGAATGGACCCTAGGAATAAGGAAATTGATCTTGACAGTTTAATGTTTGATAAAGTTTCCCAGCTGACTGAAGAGGACATGAAAAGACAAGAGGGAGATTATATTTATCATTATCGGTACAATGGAGGTGGAGCATCTCAAGTATGGCTTGCATCTGGCAGGTACATTTGGCATTACTTATTTGATAGGATTTAATAATGACTTTTCACATGCTATTATAGTTGGATCTGTCCTAGAGCAGAAAATTAACTACAGAAGTTTGAATCCTGCTGATGATTGTATATTTATAATTATACCTAATGCAGTCTGTTGTTCTCTTTGCTGGGATCAGAGTCTGTTTCTTTTTCATTTTTAAGGACATATTTAGTGATTTTTCTGCCACACTGTTCAGATTTGTTGTCATCGACCTCTCAGCAGGACCTTGCACATATGGAAAAATTGAAACTGAAGAGGGAAGTGTCAGTCATAGAACGCTGCCACGGATTCGGAATGTAATGTTCCCAGGTGGTTTGGGTCCTTTGAACAGTCGAATTACTTATGATATTTTTGTTGGACAACTTGCGAGTTTGATATCAATTACAGTAGAGCATGTGATCGCTCCAGATGTTAGGTAATCTAACACTGTAATCTCACTTGCACATTGATTGACTTAACAGTTATTTCAAGTTGTATCAGCTAGGGCATCGGCTTAATTTTGATATCAAGCCAATATTGACTTAAATGCCTGCAGAGCCTAATCTTTTTTTGCAATCCTCATTTAACTCAGGTTTGAAACTGTTGATATGACAACAAGGTTGCTTATACCAATTATCATCCTCCAAAACCATAACCGATACAATATTATGGAGAAAGGCCATAATTACTCCATAGATATTGAAGCAATTGAGAGAGAGGTGAGTTACTTTATCTGGATTAATATCAAGAAATTTGTATGTTATCTTGTGAGTTTGGTTTTCTGGGCTGTCTATAATGCAATTTTAGGTGGCTTTGCCATAGGTAACTTCTTTGTTGTTTCGTATCATAATTTGAAATTGTCTGGAGTAACGACCTGGTTGGATTTGATGGCAACAGGGAAGATAAATCACTTTTATCCCTTTAAATAACGTTAGTTGAGATCAAGGCTTTGTTGATTTGTGCTGGATGAATTTCAGGCTTAATAATTGGCTGCCAGAAAAGATCAGGGCTAAATGAACTTTTCTTTGTTTTATTTATTTATTATTTTTTCCAGGTAAAGAAGCTTGTTCATGATGGGCAAGAAGTAGTGATTGTTGGTGGTTTACATGCATTACATCATCATGAAAAGTTGGCTATTGCTCTGTCAAAAGCTATGCGTGGGCATTCTGTCCAAGAAACTAAAAAAGATGGACGTTTTCATGTTCACACAAAGACATACCTGGATGGTGCCATTCTTAAAGAAGTGGGTTTCTTTTAAAATTTTTATCGCTGTTTAAAAAGTATGATTTTGCACATTAACATGCTTGTTAATCAATCCTTGGAAATCTTTATTGCAGGAAATGGAACGGTCTGCTGATGTACTGGCTGCTGGTTTACTTGAAGTGGCTGATCCATCTCTTTCAAGTAAATTTTTCCTCCGCCAGGTCTGTTTCACTACTAGAATTAATTATGTGGAATTTCTAGATTCTCTTATGCTGACCTACATCATGAATCTTCTCTATGCTTTTCATACAAAAGTTAAATAGTGCTTCTAGTGGTTTCTTCTCTGTTTATGTCTCGATGGCTGCCCTAAAGTCAGTTGTACCATCTTACAGCACTGGATGGATGAATCAGATGGTTCAAGTGATTCGATTCTAAAGCATAAACCTCTTTGGGCTACTTACGGTTCCAAACATGGGAAGGACAAGAAAAAGAAAATGCCAAAGAAAGAAGGAAATCTATACCGGACCTATGGGACTCGAGTTATTCCTGTGTAAGCATGCCATCTGCTCTTGCATTGACACTTAAAAACTAGTTGCATGATGTAATGTCCGAATACCATATTCAGAAGTATTATTTTTTTTTAATAATTCTGTGTTGATTGAATTACAACTTTTGGAATTTTCCATTTTTCTGTGCGAACAGAGCTAAAGATTTTTGTACAAATCTTGCATTAACAATTACAAACTAGTTGCATGATGCAGTGTTTGAATACCATATTTGAAAGTATTATTTTTTTTAATAATTCTGTGTTGATTGAATTACAACTTTTGGAATTTTGCATTATTCTGTGGGAACAGAGCTAAAACATTTTGTACAAATCTTGCTTCTTTTGGTGTGCTCTAGACAGAGCGAAAGAATGATTAATGCAACATATATTTGAACTTGTTCAGCTCTTCTTCCGCAGGTTTGTGCTTTCATTGGCTGATGTGGATCCACACCTTCTGATGGAGGATGAAAGCCTTGTATGGACAAGCAATGACGTTGTCATTGTACTTCAGCATCAAAGTGAAAAGATACCTCTGAGGTGAGTGAGACTAATTTGTTTCTATATATTTGCTGTACTTATGTCATAAACTTGGTTTGAGTAATGTTTCCTTGATTAATGCAAATGCTTTGAACAGTTACGTCTCTGAAAAAGAGAGAAGGCATGCCTTTCCATCACAAGCACAACGCCACATATTGGCAGGCCTTGCTTCGGCTGTAGGTGGGTTGAGTGCTCCATATGAAAAGGCTTCTCATGTGCATGAAAGGCCAGTTGTAGACTGGCTCTGGGCAACTGGTTGTCATCCATTTGGACCATTCTCTAATACTTCCCAAATCAGTCAAATGCTTCAGGACGTTGCATTGGTAAGTCAACTTCACTCGGTTAAAGTACTGGAAAATATGATAAGTCTCGAGACCAATGGTGCATTGAGATTGCTTACTGACAATTAATTATATTTACATACCATGTACTGTGCTTTAATTGAGAAGCTTTGGTTCTTTTTCGGTCATAAGAGATTCTTAATTCAATAAAGTGCATCTAAATTCACTTTGATTATTCCTGGTAGAGAAACACAATTTATGCACGTGTGGATTCTGCACTTCAAAGAATTCGTGATACATCAGAGGTGATTCAGTCTTCATTTTAGGATCTTATATATATAGATATGGTAATGTTTTTATGCTTATAGAATCCTTACTATTCTTTTACAGGCTGTCCAATCTTTTGCTGCAGAGTATTTGAAAACCCCTCTTGGTGAACCTGTAAAAGGTCAGAAGAACAAGTCCAGGACCGAGCTATGGTTGGAGAAGTTTTATAAGAAAACAACTAATCTGCCTGAACCTTACCCGCATGAATTGGTTGAACGATTGGAGAAATACTTGGATGTAAGTGACCCTTTCCTTATCACCTGCTCTGTGCCATTTGATCTTCTCAAATAATAATGTGCCATTTATTGTTTGTTTAAATGCAGAGCCTTGAGGAGCAGCTTGTTGATCTGTCATCCTTGTTATATGATCACCGGTTACAAGACGCACATTTAAATAGTTCTGAGATCCTTCAAAGCTCCATGTTCACAGAGCAGTAAGTCATTGTGCCACATTTCATACAAGCAGAAAATTTTAATGTTTGTGAATCTGAAGAATTGAGTTGCAATGATATTGCGTTTCTGACAATATCTGAATATCCGGATACAGGTATGTAGATCGTGTATTGGTCACTGAAAGGGAAAAAATGAGGTGCTGTGAGATCGAGTACAAATACCCCATACACTCTTCTCAAACTTTTGTCTATGGAGGAATTCTTATCGCCGGTTTTCTCGTATATTTCGTTGTCATTTTCTTTTCATCTCCTGTCCGCTGATCTAAACACAAATCATTCAAGACGGAATCCCATGGAAGAAAGGAATACCAGCAGAAATATTAATTTCGAAAGTGCAGAAGGCAATTGAATACATCCTTGCTTTTTGTAGATTACTAGTTGGTAATTACTGATTGGCCCATAAATTGTTGCAATTGTGGCTGATTATAGGTTCTTAGAGTGCTGTCGGACTTACATTAATTATCGGCAAAAATAGCCAGCAGATCATTGTCATGGATGTTTAGGGTTCAAAATTCCCGGTTGAGATATCATGCATTTTGTCCCAATACTTTTTTGTGACGCATGATCAATAATTATCGACAAAGCCTCTTACTGATGTTTATGATTTCTGCTTAATGTTAATATAGATGATATTGACGATATTTTACAAATAATTTTAGCTTTTGCATCCTTTCATTTGCTGTGTTTCTCAATGATAACATCACGGCTTGATTTAACAGTTATTCTGAAGTTCCACGGCTCAGGCCATCGCGAATTCATGCGGTTGGACGTTAAAACCGAAAGGCAGTTGAAGCAGAGGTTAACACCGTAATTTCATGATTGTAAAACATAGTCTAAAATTTCGAATTACAAACAAAAACAAGCTCAATGCAAGAAATTTGACGATTTATATGATAAAACTACAGAAACCCACCGTTTTCACGCATAACACGCATTATTTGCAATTACAAATCTAGTATTGAAACATCAAAGTATCAGACATGGCTTTCTAGGCTGCAATGTGCATCAAATTAAGCAGTTAATTGAACCGCTCAGAGCCCAGTGCATACTCGTCATCTACTCAGAACATCATTCGTTTCAAAATCCATTAAAAATGTGATTCAAATCAATCAATTTCACAAATTCCCAGAAAAAAAAAAATCACAATTGGGGACCTCAGTGTGTAATGCTTATAGTTGTCATCAAATAAAAGAATCAGGTCTCAAAGATTTCATGCCATCATCGGAACCCCACAAATAAAATAAAATAAAAAATTGTTATTTATTAAGTTTTTGATGCTGAAAAATATTTAGCAGTACTTTATTCACTGCGCCCGTATAAAGAAAATGAAAAGGCGAAGCGACTCAACATTCCTGCAGTAAATATAAGCCTCTTCATTGAAAAATGTGAGCTCAATGTCACTGTAGAACCCCCAAATCAATCTACATGATAAGATAAACAAGGATCCCACAAGAGGCGTCGCTTATTTATCAAATGAAAAAGCACCCATTTGAATAATAAACACAAAAGAAAGAAAGAAATAATTGAGAGAGAATTAGAGAGTGTATGTTCTACAAGCTTAAGCTTCTTGTTTGTTTTTTTTGTGAGCTCAGCGGAAGTTGTAAGAGTTTATATTGGAAAATTAGGGTTTTAAGAGTTGTGGGTTACAGCAAATTACCAAAAAGATTCTTTATCCGGTCGATTATTTCAAAACAACCTGTACATTCTTAAGGGCTGCAAGCTAAGCCCAAATGTTGAGGCCAGCCTATGATATCGGAGGCAGCAAATCTCAACGAAGCCCAATATATGTGTATTTTCTATTTTTAACACAATTAGTATGAAGCAAGTCGTTAGATGTAAATATGATACTAAAAAGATACTTCATACTCATTCGTAGGAATACAATTCTAAGTTGGAAGAATAAAATTACATTTACAATTATCGGTTAAAAAAATTATAACATCTTATAAATGGTTAAGAGGCACTCCTCACCATAGTCTTAGATTTTTCTTTTTCATTAAACCTTTTTAATGGTTTCAATCTTCACCGCCAAACCCCGAGCAGCAGTTGCTATAGTACTTGCATTATATGCCACTACACAAGTTTTTGATAAAGTGGATATAAAACAATGTACCAATACATATTAACAAAGCATCTAACATAACACGATCTTGTAATTCTTGGTAAATAAGGAACTAAGATAAATTTTTCAGTCCATTACTCATCCATAATCTCATAGATCCTCAGAAATTAAAAGTATTTTGAGATTTGGATTTAAATTTTTTACTCATCGCTGTTGGGGGGTTTTTTTCTTTTAAAGATTAATCGTTGATAAAATAATAATAATAATAAACGGATGCATGTACAGTACATAACTAGTAATATACCCAATAGATGATTGGATTCATTTTCTTAGAATTGGCATGGCAATTTTTTTTAGTAGTCAAAAGAACGAGTTATATGGAAACCGTTCAATAAAATCACACTGGTTAAAGGGCTTATTTATTTTGTCTGGTGTATGAATTTTAATTATTTTCAAATATTTAGTATTTTTTTATTTATTCTTTATAACTTATATCTAATTACAAGATATTTAAGTCTGAATGAAAAAAAATTAAATATTTTGATTTTTATTTGAATGAGAAAATGTTTGAACAAAATTTTATTATTCTCTCTTATAAATACCCCTATAATTTAAATTTACTTTCTTTTATTTATTAGCTTCCTTTTTCTTTGTTAGGAAGGATATTCAACTATTATTTTATTCTTTTAATGTGAATGAAAATTTTAAACATAATAAGATTTTAGGTGACGGTATATTATAACAAGTCTATGTCTCTATTTTGACAATTACTATCTTTACGATAGATTTTGAATATTATGTAATACATTAATGTTAAATCAAATGATTAGACAAGTATTGGTTGGCTTATGGAATTAACAATATGTGTGTGCCTGTGTATTTCATACTTTGCTAGGGTACATATTATAAATGTTTTTAATAGAATAATTTATTTATAACTTATCTGAGTGTTTAATAAATAAGCATAAATATTCATTATATTTATAAGGATATATATGTCAAAATATTATATTTTAAATTTTTTTTAAGAGATAAATAACTTTTTTTTTATAAGAAGAAACTAACTTAATGTTTATATTCAAATATTGGAAGAAGAAAAAAAAAACGTGTTATTTTAAACGTATACATTTAAACTTATTCAAATTTCAGCTACATTAAAACCCATTCAAAAATCACACACAAAAATAAATGCCGCATAAATGTTATAATAAACAGGCACCACCGCGTGACAGAGTCGCCATCTCTAAGTTCGAGCATTGTTTTTAACAAAGTCGTTTTAGTTGAGTCAGGGGAGTTTCATTATCATCCTTCAACTTTCTCAAAGCAAACAAACAAACCGGCATAACTCACCGGTCTGGTCCTCGCTCTGCGCGGTCCGAATCACTCTCCTTCTTTTTCCTCCTCTCCGATTATAAACCACAGATTAAAAGTTAAAACAGACAAAACAAGTACCAATAATTTAAGAGTAATGTTAAAGAGGGAGAAAAATGAGAAAATTTTATTCTTTCCTCTCTACTCAGTCAGTCAGTCCACTCGCTCTCTCTTTTTTGTTTTTTAAACACGTCTTCACTCGTCTTTCACTCATTTTCTCCGTCTTCGTCATTTTTCATAGTTTAAAGGCAATTGGAATCCCGCACGACCATGCCACGCCGACGTTTCTGACCAATTACGTCACCACGTGCGTGTCACCAACCAAAACCATCCCACCCGTCTCCTATAACCGAGTCAACCAATTAATGCTACTCTTGCTTACGGTAATAACATTTGCCTCCCTGTAGTTTTATATAAACTCTAAAATTAGAGCATGGAATTTTATTTATGTGAATATAAGTCCATATAATTGTTTTTTTTTTTAATTTTAAAATTATATTACTGTCTACTGATATTACACACATTGTAGCAGTTATAGGAATCTAAGTTCATATAATTGTAGGATGGTAAGAGAATTTATTGATTATAGATTTTATATCTAGAATATTAAAGTTGATACGTATCTTATATATAAAATTCTTTACAAAAAATAATAAAAATTATTTTATGAATAGAAATTTAAGTTAATTTTATGTTTAAAATAAAAAATAGTATTCTACCACCTGACTTGACCTAAAACATGAATACACCTTAATGTCGAGTTCTATGATATAAAACTTGTGATGCTCAAAATTTAGTAATTTAATTATAGTATAATATTAATATATGTAGTGAGAGATCCAGATGTGTTTGATAGAATCGAACAAATTATTTCTCACATTACTTAATAAAACTCAAATCCTAAGGGGGTCCAGATGATATTACTCCAAAAAAATAAAAAAAAAATTAACGTACCCCGAAAGGCAGGAACGAGCCCACATGCGGCCGTGCCTTACCGCTCACGCCTATCACGCCTATATATAACCAAAATACGGCTCTCCAGCTTCCTCAAAATTTGCACAAACCACAACAACCACTCCCCTAATCCCTCAAAATTTGTCTTTCTTTTGTATAATCTCTTCCCTTGAGAAAATAAACACACAACACAACCGCATACGAAATGTGCCCGACCGGTACCGCTCTGAGGCCACGTGACGTGGCGAGGCCGTCACGTCTCAAGCCAGCATTCGACGTCATCGACGCCGACCACGACGGGAAGATAAGCCGCGACGATTTACGAGCGTTTTACGCAGGACGCCGCGCCTCTGAAGACGATGACGATGTTATTAGCACTATGATATCCGTTGCGGATTTTAACAAGGACGGTTACGTTGAATACGATGAGTTTGAACGTGTTCTCGATCTTGAATATGGAAAAGCGAACTCAAAGTCGAAATCTGGCGGTGGTGGTGTTGGGTTAATGGAGGATGTGTTTAAGGTGATGGATAAGGACGGTGATGGGAGATTGAGCCACGATGATTTGAAGAGTTACATGAACTGCGCTGGTTTTGCAGCTACTGATGATGATATCAAGGCTATGATTAAATTGGGCGGTGGGGATGAGAATGATGGCGTTTCTTTTGATGTCTTGCTTCAGATTTTGGCCGTTGATACCGTTTCCTGGTAGTCAACTGCTTTGAATGTTTTGAATTTTCCTCTCGATTTTTATGTGCGGCGCAATTTTGTTTGGGGTAAAAAAAAATATAGAGGAAATTTATTTGTGGAATAATCAATTTCTTAGGTCATTGTAAGTTCATTTTGTTCGTTTAAGCGGAATGTATGACACAAATGATAGGTTGTGTCGTAGCCAGTTCGAATAATAATTAATAATGATATGTATTTGTGCCGAAAATGATACAAAATTTAATATAAAACGTACAGAGGACCTAAAAAGAATTATTGTAAATGCAAATTGCAATTGTGCCGTGCCAATTTTTGCTTCTTCAATTTTCTTCCTCTCCCTAATCATTAAGTAACGTAATGTCCAGAATATTCCATGTCAGACATCACAGCTATCTTTAACGGGACGACCTGGGATTGTTTAGGAATTAAATTCCCCCCAAGTGCGAATCAATTTGCTGGATGCACCAGGCATTTGGTATTTATATTCTCTTCTTTGGATTCAATTATTCAATATTCCAACAAATTTGTATGTGAGTGATATCATGAAGACAAGACAACAATCCAAATTTATTTTGTAATCTCTCAACATATTCTTAACACAGAACAGACAACAGATTTGAATTGATCTAGAATGGCAAGATTATTGAACAGGTCAAATTTTTGCCACCCATTAAACGCGAATCAATTTAAATTTGTTTAATAAGGTGACACAAATATTGCACTATTAATAATGAGCCAACCCAAAATTGCCAGCTTAATTATGGTCGCCAATAATTGAAAATGACAAGTCCAAATCATTCTGCATAAATATATTCAACTCTAAATTTCTGGAGATGTAAGACATCTATAGAATCACGACATATTCGGCATGAAAAATCCCCACCTGTGTAGAAGATGCAGAACCAAGTGGAGTTCGAGCAATGCTTGTGATTTTCTCAAGAATGAGATAAGCTAACTGCTCTGACTTTGTTATAGTGAGTGCCGAACACATTCATTTCATGATTTTCTAATTCGAGAATGTCGTCCAAAGGGGATTTCTAATTAGCTAGTATAAGCTATGAGGACTGCTTGCATTGTTTTCACGAAACAGAGTACGATCAAGCAGATTGCAGGCTCTTCAGACCAAGTCAATGTCAGCACCAATTTTATCCTCTATTACTTTATAAAGCACGAAGGATACATCGTGACGTTCCATCTCCAAGGGTCTTTCACTGAACCAAGGAAAATGCAAATCAATTAGATGATTGTTTGTTGTTTAAGATCACAAAGTGAATGCAAGAATAGCTTATAACCTGTCAGCAAGCCTGAGAGACACAAATCTATTCCTGGCTTTGCAGGCTACGAATGTGTCCAACTGTGGCTCCGGCACTACAATTATTACAAAACAAAGTTGTAATTAGTATTTACAGAGCATAAATTAATTAATCCTGACTTGCAAAGTTGTGCCAAGGGACAAGATTTTAGATATGACAAAAGCCAAAGCACAATGCAAGTAAACAACACCCACATATTTCTCAAGCACAAGAAAAATGGAGAGTCAAAAAGGAGAAGGAAAAACTGAGTAAACCATTTCTTAAACTTAATCATAGAAACTAAATCTCAGAGAAATCAGTAAAACAATCCCATAAAATAATGCATATGGCTCTTAAGAAGGAGAAACAGTTTTGCTCTGATTCTGTCCAAATAGTAAAGTAGCATAAATAGCTTTTCTTGAAAGGTGAGTAGCATCAATTTAAAACTTAAGAAAACAACAAACAGTCTGGCCATTATAATATTTTGAACGTGCCTGTGTTGAAGATTGCTTAAAAAATTATAACCTAAAACTTCAAAATAAGTACTGTGTAAAAGAGTAACTTCATTCACATTTTGCAGAGCCATAGAAGAATCAGCACATACAGGTCCAGCATTCTGCAAAAATAGAAACATAATATGCACGAAAGGTAGGAACAGACCGAGAAAACATATAACAACACAATGCTTAAGAAGAAAAATAGAAATATTTGTAATTTAAATTTCAGAAATATAGTAGAGTACCCATGTCATCCTCTTCACTTATTACAGATTGCCTTCTCACAGATTGATAATTATCTGGCAACTTTGAAAGAACAGTCTCTTCAAGATGCTTTTCCATATCATCAATACACCTGTATTCATATAATCAAACATCAAAACATAACAAGCTAACAAATCTCATGTATTATACTCATTTTTAACAACACAAACACAAGGCACATAGATAATTCACCTTTGGACAAACATTTTCTCTGGGTCGGAAAGCCGGTTCCATAAACTCTCGTTTTTCCAAATATAGAACATATATTTCTCTAGCTGTGAAACAACTACTCATAATCATAAGCATAAAAACTATTCTAAGCATTTTCTTAGAACTAATTATAGTAAGTCCTCCTCCTATAGTATAAAACCAAAAGGTTGATTTAAACTTTCAACAATACAAACGAGCCAGTGGCTACCTTTTGAAGCCGAACCCGAAGATAAGATCTCAACAAAAACTGAGCTCGGTCCAAATCCATCTGGTATAATGATACAGTAAGAGGATCCATTCCGCTTTCTTCATATTCCTCCACAGTCTCTTCCTATTCAAGCATCAAATTTGCATTCAATAATAAAATTATTACAAGTCAGAGTGCAGGTTAATTTCAATCTGATGCAAAAACAAAAATAAAATAAAATAAAAATAAAAAATTCCTAATAGTAAGGTGTGCTTGTATTCTGCTTTAGACTCTGGCTTTCCAGTTACAGTTCTCAAATAAAATCCTAAAATTAGCTTCAAATATAAAACAAATAAAAATTCAGTCTGTTGTTTCCTATCAATTGTTTCATTGCCAGTCTGCTACCTCGAATATCACGAAACTGAAAATTAAAAAAAAAAAGAAATGACAATGGAGTTAGGGTTTTGAATTTTTTTTAATTAAATTACCATCAATTGGATCTGCTCTTTGGCTCTCTTAACCAATGGGGCCTGGAACTGAAGAATCTCTGGCGCTGCTTTCTCGTTACGCCACGCCGTTTTGAGTAACTCCGCGTCGGTCGTCGACATCAATGTCGCGTAATCGTCCATCTCAGCCGTAGATCCATCTCCGATATCCTCAGCCATCCGATCTGATCAGTCCTCTCTCTCTCTCTCTCTCTCTCTCTCTCTCTCTCCCCCACTCTTTCTTGCTTTTGAGTTTTTAATTTGTACGTAATTTTGTGGAAGGAAAAAGAGAGGGAAAATCGTAAATGCAACTGGAGTTCTGGCGCGAGAGATGGAGGAGAAATTGGGTGTATCTCGATGGACAGATCACGAGTTTGTGCGTGAATCTAACGCCATCAGATGAGAGCGGGAAATTGGACGGCTGTGATGGGGTTAGATTCACGCACAAACTTGAGATGTGCCCCCCCGTCCCGCTTCAACAAGTACGTAAACGTGAGTTGCTGATGATGGGCTTTGCCTTTTATAGATAACATTTGTGGGACATTCTCTGCCCGAATACGCATAGCAGCACTGACTATATTTTACCTACTGAAAGTCTATATACTGTATAATATTTTATGTTAGTTATTGTAATAGTTTTCCCTACTAACTGTAATATTTTCCCACTCCATTATGATTAAATATCATCGAAATATTATCATTTTATCACTAAATATTCTTTGACATATCACTTTATCACTAAAATTTTCTGACAATTATTTTCTATTTAATGTTTTAATTTTTATTATTTTACTACGAAATAGTTAATTACTTTAATAAATTTCAGATGTCCAAAGAGTGTTTTATGAAACTAAGTATATTTAATATTTTATAAATTTCACAAGGTATAATATTCACTATTTTATCAATTAATTATTTTAGATGTATAAAATAATCAATTGATAAAAGTATTGTTTCTTTGTATACAATTAATTTTGTATTCTTTTAATCTAGAGGGTTATGCTTACACATTTTATGGTTAAAATAAACTTTTACTATAATTTTTCTAAAACATTTTGTTTGCCTTAGTAGTTTAGTTGTAAAATGATAAAAACTGAGACATTAAAAGAAAAAAAAAACTAATTATTAGAAAATTTTGACAATACATAGATAAATTAAAAGACATCAGGCGATAAAATGATAATATTCCAACACCATTTATTGTTAAAAAATAATTAGTTGGGTATTAATATATATATTAAATATGAATCAACAGAATGGGTTTATATATTCGTCGAGTTTATTATTATGACTGAAAAGGTCTATACTTTAAATTAACCTTAATTATTTCATTTATTTGGGCATCAGAATTTAACATAATAAGCATTCGTTTTTTATGGTTTAAAATTTTATGATACGACATTGTGAGCATAAGTAAGGTAGCCGGAGTTAGTTCTGACGACCAAAGTTCTATGTCATGGACTTTTAATTTAGCTTGCACATATGGCATATGTATACTACACACTAGTAAGCGGCAGCGGAAAAAATAAAAACAAACAGATTAGCAGCAAACGTACAAATCTCGATTTTTTTCCCTTTTTTTTTTTGTGAATTTAATCGGAAACACATTTACTCAAAGGAAACTAATGTGGAATCAAGCCAGGTGAGAAATTTAACCAAGCCGAATCAAGTTAAACCGTTTGGATTTGGAATTAGTTGAGAAAATTCATCAAAGTTGATCGGTCTCAGCTTGGTTTTGGTTGATTTTTTAAATAAATGAATTAAAATCAGAAAAAAGAAAATTCATAGAAGACCGGTTGATGAAGTAAATCAACGAAAGAAAATATCAGGTCAAAGTGGGTTCAAAAAATTTTTCAAATCTAACCCGAAAACAGCCATCCATGCATAAAAGAAGTAAATTCAAATATCCATCCCACGTGCAAGATTGTGCTGTATTGTGGTGGTGGTCATGATAGTGTGGGCTAATAGCCATTCTCTATATAGTCTTTAATTAATTTTATTGCACAACAATTTCTACTTAGTTAATTAAAACTCACGATAGCGTTGGTAAATGGTGCTTATGAACTCGAATATCATAATCTTACAACTAATAATTTGCATTTAACTTAACATTCAGCTGCTCTTTTAACTAAAGGAGACTGTTGTTTTCACTAGGATATTCTAGTATGAACATTGGAACAATGATATATATATATAATATAATAATTACTCAGATATGCAAGCTGAGTAGAATTGCATAAAGTTGATTATCTAATATAATCAAATATAATCAAAGGCGTTTATCACAACACTGCTGAAACGCAATCTGCAGATTAGACTAATGCTTCTGCAATGCTCGAGCGAGTCTCATTCATCAATGATTGAAACTGATAGCACTTACTGGTTGTGTAATTTACTTAACGAAATTATGAACGATCGACGAAAATGAATTTATGGTGATCGACAGTTGATGCGTATCATAAAGATAATTTGCGGTTGTAGAAATTGAGTTACTTACAATATAGGGTTTTATAATTCACTGGGTTCGTGAACATAGGTTAATTTCTTTGATTTTGTTAATAAACCTCAACCTCAGGTTCTTGTAAGGAATCATAAACTTAAATTAAATTCATTGCTTGATAATTGTGTTATATATTACGGAAATTAAATTATAATCATCAATAGCAATGTTGCCCGCACGTACGTCACAGTCCGTAAATATGTATTGTAAGCAAACACCTCGCCAGCGGTATGGATTCCTGCTCTCTTTATTTAATCTTACAGTATTTTGGTACATGCAGCGCAAGCCAAGCAGTACATTAACCACGGAGAATTAATACATATTCATATTCAAGACCTTAACCCGTATATAGTGACCGAACAAAATACCAAAAAGCCACACCATTATATATATATATATATATATATATATATATATATATGTATGTATGTATTTATGTATGTATATAATAATGAACTAAGCTCCATCAGTACTATTGATAAGCTTAATCAGTTTGTGATGGGTTTCTGGTCTTTGGGAAAATAATGGTGACTGTCAGGAGTTGATCCATTTGAGTTTCCGTATTTACCATAACTCTGGTTTGCATCATCATCGTCATCGTCATCATTTGAATCACTGCTGTCAGTTTTAGCTGCAGACGTTGCGTCTTTAGCATCATTGTAATTAGCCTTTCGAAATAAGTTGCCGGCCTGGCTCGCGAGCTGATGCTCAGTCACCAGCTTGCGCTTGTTCTCATTGGCAAGCATCCTTGCATCAGCCTGCTGCTGCAGGCTTCCCAACATCAGCGAGATGGCAGCGAAGAGCACAAGCAACTTCTTCATTATGTCAAATTCCTGGTATTTCCTGTTAAGGAGACAGTGATTAAATTAATACGAAGCTAAGATATACAATTTACAAGAGCAGAAATAATGAAAATAGCGACCTAGCTAGATAGGGATTTATGGAACATACCAATAATATTGCTGCGATTAAATGTGAAGAATAATGATGGAATGCAAGGTCAATTTATAGACGATTTGAGTTGATGATCAAATGTATTTAATTATTGAGCACTAAAAAAAATCAGTGGTGAAGTGGAGGTATCACAATGTTGTAGCACAATTGGAAGAGGAGTATAGCCACTACGGGGGCTTTAAGGCTTTAAGATAGGCGAACTAGGTAATCGTTTAATACCCCATATATTAAGAAGTCTCATTGTGATTACTTAGACCCCATAAATTAAGAAGACACTTTTTTTCAGTTCCTTAATATACTCTAAATAATAGAATTTTTTTTTAAGTTATTCATAATACGAAAACATATTTTTAGGCTTTTTTAATTGATAACTATCTTATAAAGAAGAAGTTTTATAGAAATTTATATTTAATAATCTTAATGTTAAAAAGTTATAATTAATAATATTGTCTAACCGATAATTCATTATTAGTTTTTATGAAAGTGATTAAATTATTTATCTATTTAAAATAATTTTAATTTCTTAACATTATAAAATTTCTTGTGCTATTCTCTATAAAAAAAATATTATATTTATTGGTTTACTTTTAAAGTAAAAAAATAATTTCTTGAAATAATAGTTCTAAAGGGAGTAAAAAAGATTTCTTTTTTTTATTACTTTTATTTTTAAAATTCTTATGTCTTATTGATTGTTAATATTAAAAATATAATTAAAAATTGATTGAATTTTGAATTCTTTTATATTTCTTTTCAGCTTTGAGGCTGGTAAAAATAATAAAACCTCATAAAAAAATTTTGTTTAAGACCCCAGTATTTTAGAGCTGACCTGACGACCACCAAAGAAGTAATAAGGATTAATTAATATAGATAATTTATAAGGTGATGTGCAGTTAGTCTTGGATTATATATAAGTTTCCATTTGAGCCAGGGTTCTGCATCGGGTGATGCTGCTGCATGCCATAAAGTAAAATTAAAACAGATATTTTTATCCAACAATAATTATATGATCCCTTTTTCGTACAAACGAAGTGAATTGACCATCCAAAAAAAAATTTCCCGTCAAATTATATGGTCAATTAGCTAAGTGGTAAAAAAAAAAAAAAAAAAAGAGCATCACTATAGAAAGACCTACGTTGATTATTGCACAATCAAATAATTAATCACAAAATAAAAAAAAAAGTCAAATGAAGATATTTGACAGACAATTATAATTGTGAATGGACAAGTATGAAATCCTATTATAAGCTTGCATGCATATCAAGCATTTTATATTTAGCTGGTTATTTAAGTTCGAATTTTGTGGATGGTGCGGGATAAAAGAATTAATTCGGGTGCTACCCACCTTTCTACTTTTTAAATTATAATTTAATAAATATAAAAATAATGGAAAAAGTGTTGAGTATTTTCCTTACATGTGCAATCTCTTTGTTTGACACATGTATCTCTCAAACAATTATAAAATATTAAATACATGTATGTGAGAATCAAACGGATTAACAACAGTTTTTTATTAGATGCACCAAAGTTTTTTCTCTGTATACTCTTGGCAATGAATATACATGGGATGATTAGTTTGAGTTTTGAGCTTTGTGGTGAATCAATCATTGCTTTATCTCTCTCTCTCTCTCTCTTTCTTTTTTTAGCTTTATATCTACTATAAAATGTTAAGAATTATTTGATTTTTATCATAATCTAGATTTAATTTTTTAAATAAATGATAATTCAGATTAATATTTATATATATGCTAAGATGCGTTTGGAATTGAGGTGGGGTGCTGTAACTTAAAAGTTACAATACTAAAGTGTTTGGTAAATATTAATTATTGTAATTTAAAAGTTATATTAATATGATTTTTCATTTGTATGATAAAAAATCTATTATATCTTTAATACTTTTATTAAAATTATTATTTAAATTTTTATTTACTACATATTATTAATTTTTATTTCATAATTATAATTTTTTTTATAATAACTATAACTTAAAAGTTATAACATTTCAATTCTAAATGTACCCTAAGACAATTGACGGTGTGAAGGGAGACCAGGACGTTACTTTACTAGTTAATGATCGGTCTTACCAAGACCTTCAAATCTCACATTATACCATATAATATAATAATAAATTTCTAATAATTCAATATAAAATATTATCCAAAATTAGTATATTTTGTACAATTTTTCGTTAAACGTTGGGATTGGGTTCTCCTTTTCCTCATTCGAACTCAATTTTTTTTTAATAAATAATAATAATTTAATAAAACTGACATAATTTACCAGTTTACTCACTTTTGTATCCACTCCAATTTAGGGTCTGTTCGGTGTTGTTTCTAAAATCATATTTTCTAAAAACAAAAATGAGAATGGAAATGATGTTTTGTAGTTGTTGTATTTCAAATTTAAAGTATGCCAATGGTATTATTTTATGTATCTTGTATTTTGAAACTGAAAATAGTAATATGCGTTCGGTAAATACAATTAAAAATGATAAAAACAGAGAATATGCATTCGGTAGTATTATTTTCAAAACTAATTTTTACTAAACATTTCAGTTATATTTATTGTTAGAAAATAATTATTTGACTAATACATATACAAACATACAATAAATAATTTAAACAAAATAATTATAAAAAAATACATGAGGATAAAGCTTTAATAAAAAGAATTTTATGGCTGGTATTGTTCTGAACTTTCTAACTGTATCATTGAACATACCAGCCTCAAACAACACTAATTAACATATTAATATAATTGCTAAGTTATAGCATCCCATCTACTTCAAATAAAACTTTCCTTCGCTGTTCTTAATTATTTCAACCCAGTGCTTCTCTTCTTCACTTCCCCTCCGTAGCTTCAAATGCAATTCCAATTTGACATAATCTTCAATGACCTATAATAAATTCAAAACTACTATTTCATTAAAATGCAAATTTGAAAGTTTGAAAAAGGCTGTTGAAGAGAAGGACAAATTACAAACAATATTAATCCAGAAATAGATAGAAAAGTATAAAATATGCCAACCTTGGCTTTGGCTTGAAGGATCTCTAGGAATTCACATGGGAACAATGAGTTGGACTTTCGCTACATGGACTTAACAGCATGATTTGCTGCATTTTTTACCTCTAGATCATTTGTTGACACTGCTAGCTACTCTTGTCCATGGCAGCTTGAATTGAAAAGATGAATTACAATTAACCAAATTAGTCTTCCTTTATCTTTGTTTCTTTTTAACTTATCCACTTCATAATCACAACTCAATGTTCAACAAAAAAATCTTAAACAATAACATATGAGAGAAAAAAAGGTATCGGATATGAAGGATAAAAGAGTAAAACGCTATGCAAAAGTTGCAACAACATTTCTTATTAGAAATTGGTTTTTTCTCAGGGATGATGCACCAAGATTACAATTTAAACAGAAAACAAAGATGCCTTTGGTGTTGAAGGAAAAACATGAAACACAAAACACAACTGAAAAAGCTCTTCAGCAAATAAAACACCTCCCCTTTTTGTCCATTTTCAACATTTTTGCAACAAGAAAATTGATGCAATTAAAACACATTACACAACCAAGAGGCCAACTACTAGTGAAGTTTCATACATTCAACAATCAACATCCTTCAAGTAACAAAGTCAACCATACTTAAATCCCATGTTACCAAAACCATTAATATGTACAACATATTAAAGAATGCAAGATAGTATAACTTGCCAGCAACCACCTGTTCCCTGGCCTTCAACACCCTTGCTAACTTGAGAAAGGCCTTCTATATAATCCATAATTCATGCAAATTATGGAAAAACAACTAAGTTTCAAAAAAAATTTTTAAGCCACTGCATAATTCATCATGTAATTAATTGATTTGATTAACTACTCAAGGAGAATCATTAAAACAAAATGAAACACACAATAAAAAAAAAAAAACAGAAAGGACCTCTTTCTTGTTGTGTTCTTGAACACCGAAACGGATAAGACCTTTCATCTCAGTACTCTTTTGATTGTCGCCGTAATCATGAACGCCTCTAGGTCTCATCTGAATGAAATTACATTCTCTGCAAAGCCCCAATTTGACAAACCCACAAATCAAAACACTCAAAACTACCACAAAGTATCAATTCATTTTCACTGTGTATCTAAATCTTTGCTTTCGTGTCCAACACAAACCAAACACTTAGGTTTCTAAATGAAGAATTTTCCAATTGAATTTATGGGCGTCAAGACGGAGCACAAACGCAGCAGTAGCAACGACACCAGTTGATCGAATTGTGATGGAGAGAGAGATGTGAATTTTGATTGTGATGAAGAGATAAGGCTTGGGTTTTGTTTTTACAATTCTTTTTATGATTTAATTTGTGATTCGTTGAGAACGTGTTAAAGACGTTCTCAGTTTCGTAACAATAAAAAAGAATTTGAATTATTTATTTTATAATTTATTTTTTGAATCTAGTCCACCGAACATTAATTACATGTGTACTCTCAAAATGAAAATGGAAACAAGGCCCCAAAATGATCCCGAACGGGCCCTTATTCACTTCTGTGGATCTGTACACGCTCTCATTTCACAGGCTACATGTTGCGAAATAATAATAATAATAAAAAATCCTCGGACTCTCCCGCCAAATTCAAAGAGCCAGAAAGATGAAAGACTTTCAAACTCCACAGAAGGAGCAATCTCGACCGTCCGATGTCTCGAATCGCAGATCCAAAGAGATTCCGCTGAAGAAATCTCAAAAGGTAATCAGTGTTCAATTCCAAAATCTCGCATTCAATTCAATCTCTCACCATTTTTGACATCTTCTGTCTGTCACAGATTCTTCAGAAGAGCTTAAACGCTGCGTTTAAGACCGCTTCTGAAGATTCCTCGCCCGAAAAATTCCTCAAGGAGCCGCCCAATCCTCCTACGGTGTCCAAGGTTCCAATATTGTTTCCTTGAAAATTTAATTTAATTTAATTTAATTTTATAATATGATCTGATCGTATAATTTTAACTGAATTTGTTTCACATACTTTTAGAGCTTTTCGAATCCATCACTCTCCGGTTCACCAGAACCGTTGAATCTCTCTGATCTCACTCCACCTTCCACAATATCTGTCAACAAAAGTGACGTCACGGATCTGTCAGTCGATTGTCATCAATTCATTGTATCAAACTGTGCAGCAATCGGATCCGTGGAGGCGGATGTACTCGCGAATCTTCTCAGAGAAGCTCGATTACAAGTTTTGAACTCGGCCGATGTTAATGCCAAGAACAAGAAGCTTCTGGATACGTTGATTGAGATAGCTGTTGACGACTTCTTCGCAATTCCTCAAGAGAGAAATGGCGTCGTAGAACTTGTTTCGATGAAGCATCGTATTGTGTTTGCATTTTTAGTGATTTGTATTCTTGCTGTATCGGTGATTTTGTTCTTTAATTCGGAGCCTCAACGCGCTTTCATTGGGCCTCCGCCTACTTGACCGTTTACATATGAGGTAATAATTCCCCATTTCGCGCTTAATGTTGAATATATTTAAGTGTGAATGTGTATATCTGGTTTTATTTGTTTGAGCTTTAAGTGTTTGCTAATAGACTCTCTAGAATACTAATCCTCTTTTTTTTGAATGACTCATACAAAGATTGAATGTTTAAATGTGCACTCATATCATTTTGGCAGATATTTTGATCATATAATTGTTTTATTACTGGCATAGAAATGGTGGTGGCTCTCATTTTATTCGACAAATGTGAACTCCAAAGAACTCTTGTAAGACAACTGGTGGATGCTAACAGTAATACATATGGAAGAACAATTCTCTGTGCATCTATTTGAATTGTCTGTGGAAGGTAAACGGAAGGGCCATTTCATGTAATTTCTGAGGTCCCCTATTATGGAGTGAATGCATGCAATTGGATTGCTGATTACTTCAAAAATAGGTAGCTATAATGCTTATCACATCTCTTTTGCTGATCAAGGAATGATAATGCTGAATTCTTTCCCATTTATACGATGATGTCCCAGTTCAGAACATCATTGATTGCTCTTCACTGTTGCAACAATGTTTCTTAATCTTTTGTTCTAGTTATAGGTCTCCAAAGTGTCTGTAGGCCGTGCTTGATTTCTTCCAGTACAAATTGTCCATGACAGATTCATATTACCGAGTGTTATTCATAGTATCACTAGTGGGGCTGTAACAATTGGTTCCCTCAGTGTTGTTGTCTTGTTTGACACTGTTGTAGCCAAGCATGATTTTCTCAGAATATGCTAATCATCTTTTAGGATCATTGAAGTAGGCTCATAAGTGTGGACTGAATTGGGCCGGCCTGAAACCCATGCCTAGGTGTTAGCAACTCTTAAGTGTCCGGCTTCCTTTTTCAGTCCAGCAACAACAGGAAGAGAGCTTTTTTCTGGAGATTTCAAGTCCCAGATTTGAACTCGTCCATAGCTAACTGGGAGAGAGGTAATAGATATTGATGCCGGAACACAGGGAGTGACCCTGATGCAAACCATTGAAGCAATTAATTTGTAGAAATATAGCATATAAAAAACTTTAGTATAGAAGTGTATCTGTAGGGAGGTCATCTAGTAACGTAGTTATATTTTTCTAATATTCAATAGAAATGATATCTAGAAAGCATGGGGTCACAGAATCTTAAATTGTTATAATTTATTTAGAGGAAATCCAAGTGTTAGTTCAGAGACTCTTGACTCATGACAAAACAGAAAATAGAAGTAAATTAGTCAAAAGTGAAGCAGTTATAAACAATTCTAATGTCAAGGGACCGAAAGTAAGCATGCCTTCATGGTTAAGGTTTTTGGTAATGGTAGAAGCAATGCTTTATAACAACCACAGGTGGGGTCTTTCAGATCAGGAGATTTTTGACGCTTATACCTGTCTTATCGCAGTTTCTATTCATGTAGTTATCAAATCAATTTTATGTCAGGGTAAAAAGACAATGAAGTGAGATGATAACATTTTTAATTGGATTCGTTGAGAGTTCAGAAGAAGAATTGAGAATGAATTGCAGGTTAAGACACTAAGCATGATTATATAGGCTCCTTTGAAATTGGTGTTATGAGGGGACAAGAAAGAATAATTTGACAGTTAGATTAATCATTAGTGGGTCAAAAAAGAAGCCTGAAGCTCTTTAGCATGAAGAGGTTTGCAAAAACTAATGATACCTTAGCTCTAAATAAAATCACAGAGAGGGATCTTGTTTTGGGCATATAGGGTGACCTATACTAAAAACAAATTACGATGTGCTGTAATCCTATAAGCTTTTGTTAGTTTATGCATAATAGTGTTACTTGAGAGCTAGCTGTATTAAAAGAAAAAGATTTGGTGTAATCCACAAAAGACATATCTAATTGTTGAATAAGAGTTAAAGTTCTTAATTACAGAGAGAGAGTTCTACTTTAAAGCAAGGGTTTAGTATCATTAAAGGGAAATTTGGGATTTGGGTTGCAATCATCAGTTGTGTTACCATCAGCAGGTGTCTTTAAGCTAAAATCTGGTTTGATCAACGAGCAAGACCAATTCTGGTGTCAAATGAAAATGGAATGATTTGGTGTTGTATCTTTATTCTTTAGCATTTTTTACAGCCTAATGGGCTCAGAACTTTGACCTATATTACTGCATTAAATCAATTCCCTTTGGACATTTTTTTCCTACCACAGTTTGGGATATTTAGTCCAAAAATTCACAGGCATGCTATTTGATTTTTGTTCCATGCTGATAAAAATTGTAAACCGTATAAATTATTTTTTCATGGCACTCTGTCTCACATGGCCAGTTCATAACATATTCTTCTTGTGAGGTATTCAAAATGTAGTTTGATTTATTATTATTATTTTTTAATATCTGACCTAAATACAGTTAAAATATAAAATAGTTCATATTTTTTATATTTTATTGGAGCTTGCTTCACAAGATGGACTTAATTGTAAAACATTCAGCCTTTTTTCAATGTTAATTACAGCACAGGGGATCTTCTTGTGAATTTCTCTAATATTTATTTTGCTCTACTCTATCTACATTGTTTAATAATTTCTTTGAAACTGTTAGAACTCGTATTATTGGGACTGGATTAGATACAAACAGACATGACAGGTCACCAGATTTCAGGACATATCTCTCGCATGCTGGAGCAATTGACTTTGCAAATACTAATATATTCTTTACATTTTGCTCATAAAAGTACATATGAATACTTCAATATTATATGCAAATGAATGCATGAACCAATCATTCATAGAATTGTTTTACCTTGCTAATAAGAGACATTATTGGCTGTGAGGATGTAGTCATCTTAATGAAGCACTATGCTGCTGCCATATGATTCTGCCAGCAAGTTGCTATCTCTAAATTGGCTAATGCATAAACACTCTATCATTTTTTACACTGTTTAGAGGCTACTCTTCACAATCACAATCTTTGATTTAGTACTGAGTTTCCACCCCCCCCTTTTCTGCATACGTCAGCTTACAGATTGATATATTTTGGTAGGTTATAAAGATAAAGGCCATATGACTCTGATCTGGAGCTGATGTGAAAAATGGATGGACTGGATTTCGACTCCCGGGTTCTTTCCCCCCCTCCCTCTTCTCTTGGATTTATCTGCATTATACAAGATTAGTTTAACTGTTCTTTGAATGGTAATGCATATGAAACTTTGTTATAGACCTCCCCAATATTCACAACCAAATCTTTCTTTTAGATTTGGTCATTTCACTGGATTTGGTTGCTAGTGGCTTTAAACTGATACCGCAGCTCAGTTCACTCACAGATAACTGATGAGCCAAATCCAACTCATCGTCAATCACCGCTTACCACCCTTATGCAATTAGTTGACCATTCTTCTGCTCCCGTTTATTGCTTTCCCCCTTTTTGGTGCTTACTGCTTAATTGTGTCTCACAGGAAGGCGGCAAGCTCTCTGGCACATCATTATGCCATGTAGTGTTTTTTTAGATTTTCAAAAAAAAATATTTTATGGTTTCCCTGTATAATGGCCACAATGTGCATTGGCACACACATGGTACCATGATTTTTGGTGAGAATTAGGATTAGATTCATCATTATTAGTAGTATTCTAGACATATTAACGAATTCATAATCATAGTGGAATTTAAACATTGTTTTCATTATCCTAAAGTCAGATCATCAATCCCTATGTCCTTCACCTTTTGTTCTAGACCTAAATAATACCTAAAAACTATTTTGTGTAAACATATGAAGTCTCCCATGCCTACACGGTATAAAATGCAAATTACATCAATACACTATTGTTTTGCTCCAAAATAGAGCTATTACAGTTGGGGAAAAAAAAAGCTTTCTCTGTTTTACTGCAAAACAACATTCATTGTCGTTTTTGGTTCGGTTTGTGTCTTTCAAAATTTAACTACACCCAAAATAAATAAATAAATAAATAAATAAAAACTTGACAAACATAACCGAACTAAAACTATTCAATGCGGATCTTGGGTCATGATCAGTTCAGAATTCTCTAAATAAACCTAAAATGCCCACCACTCATCAACGCTGTATAGTTTTGTTTTACTGCATAACATAACAGCATTGCATTACTCAAATTCACATTTTGACAAAATGCGTACTGCTGCTTGAGAGAGGAACTAATTTTATATCATCGGATATGCATATAATTATTGATTTAATTTGTTCAAGTAGGCATTGCTTATTTGACAGTAGTTGTTACTGGGAAGTGTCACAATGACGATTAGTTTTGATAATAATTTTACTTAGTGGGGAAGCCATATTTTGTTTTCTTAAATGGTAGCCATCTCGGTCTCGATGAGTATGATTCAACAGGGATAATTGAATAAATATCAAACCCAATAGGCAAAGTGGGGGACCCATAAGCATGAAATGTGGAGCATAACTGTCCACAACACCTCACAAAGGCCAGAAAATTCGAAAACCTCCTCCAACAAATACAAAACAAAAGCCGAAGATAGCAAAAGTGCCAGAGAAACAACCCACATTGCACATGCACTTCTCTTTTGTTTATTTACTTATTTTATCTTTTTCTTTCACCTCTCCAATAATCATTGCACGGAATATAAACAAATATATTTTTGCGAGTGAGGGACCCATATGCCTAGTCAATTAGTGGAAGCCAACACCATAAACCTATCCAATCGATTATTGCCACGTCACTAACCAGCCCCTCTCTCTCTCTCTCTCTCTCTCTTTCAGATTTTTGAAGCATGGGATGGGTGTCCGAAGGACTGAATCTTTATGTGTCCGATTGCTCTGTTACGTTTGTGGGCTAACACCACAACCGTCGATCTAAAAACCCACCCCGGTTCACGACCCAAGAAGAAAGGCTTGTTTCTTTTTTTCTAGTAATATGAACCAATAGATAGTAAAGCATTTGTTGGAATTCTGCATAGAGCAGCTTTGTTACAACGGAGTTTCGAATATTTAAGTTTAGAGCGGTTGTAGAAATTTCCCATATGTATGTTCGAGGGAACTTGTATCTTGAAAATTAGCAAGTTGATGGCATGATTTTGGTCAAATATGAGTTTTTTCAGCATTGAAAAAAAGAAAAAGGAAAAAGAAAATGGATTTTCCAGTTATGAAATTTCGGAAGCAGCCTTTTGTATTTTTCTTCTAGGCGGTAAGAAGAGTACAAGACCTTTATTTCCGTCATTCACCTTAAGATCCTTTTGCATTCGTTAACTGCCATAGATTTACTAAGAATGAAAACTTAGTAAGTTCTGTTATGGTGAATTTTGGTAATTACTTAAGAGGGGACCATTCTTAGTGCCAAACCTTTTCCAATGTCTGAGAAGTGTCCCTTAAATCAGGATAATGCCATTAAAACAGGATTAAGCTAACTAGACCACACCATAATTAGCAAAGAGTGTTTAGGAGGCATATTAATTGACAATAATCCTATCTTTACAAGGTTGGTGTGATGGCAGGCGGCATCATTGTAAATTATTTTGAGTTCTGTAATTATTTAACTTATTATTTCATTATTATGTATATGAGAAATTCATATTTGTTATATCGGTTGGGATATAAATTTTGTATTTCTTATATTTTGATTTTTTGAAAAATTATTATACACTTTTTCATTGTATTTTTATCTCAAACAAATTACACACACACATATATTAAACTCCGACTCATTTTTACCATAGGAAAGCAAATCGATTAGAATATCACTTGAGAATATAAGCTTTCAATTCGGTCATCGCTACTTGCACGTATAAGATTTGGTCGTTAATTAGATAAAATCGTAAAGGCAAGTAACAGTAAAAGACTTGAAGAGACTCAACTCGACACTCAAAAGAAAGTCGCACCAGAACCAGGCGGACCAACCGACCACGCCCCAAAGGCACACCCACCCGAGCCTCTGGACACGACGTCTCCACTCTCCACGAAACTGAAAAGCCAAAAATAATGAAAAAAAATAAAATGTGGCTTCAAGGAAATGACGCGTGCTATCTCTTGATTCCTTTATAATCATCCCCCTTCCGGCTCTCTCTCCTCTCGCCCTCTATCTACTCTCCACTCAACCAAACGACGTCATTTCACCCACCCCGTTCCGTTTTCGTTCCTGATCTCCTTTTTTATTTCTCTCAAAGGTAATAATATTCTCTCCCAAAATTTCTCAAAATTCCGTTTCTCAAATCCAATCTCTAATAGGTTGTTCTCTCCTCAGCAGGCCTGCACTTGGAATATTTCCGAATATTATCCACCAAAACGATGTCGTCAACTCTGATATCGAATCCGGTAACGAACTCTGATCGCTCTAAAAGAAAAAAGAAAAAGAAGGCCTCGCAATCAATAGAGTCACAACAAAACCAAACCCACTGGAAATCAGAAACCCAGCAGCAAATCTACTCCTCAAAACTCATCCAAGCTTTAAACCACGTCAACGGCGGGTCTCCTTTGGCTCCGCCCCGAGGGCGAGCCGTCCGAGAAGCGGCTGACCGCGTGCTAGCCGTGGCGGCTAAAGGGAGGACCCGGTGGAGCCGAGCCATTTTGACTAACAGACTCAAGCTCAAGTTTAGGAAACATAAGAAGGTGAATAGAGTATCGGCTCCCTCAGCACCAGCTGCGGTTACCGGGAGTGGCCGGTCAAAGAAGGCGGGATTTAGCGTTTTGAGGCTGAAAGCCAAGAGTTTACCGGCTGTTCAACGGAAAGTCCGTGTCCTTGGACGGTTGGTTCCCGGTTGCCGTAAGCAGCCGTTGCCGGTTATTCTCGAAGAAGCAACTGATTATATAGCTGCTCTCGAGATGCAGGTGCGTGCCATGACTGCCCTAGCTGAGCTCCTCTCCGTCGGCGGCGGTTCGAGTTCCAGCTCCTCGGCCGCCGCCCCTCCTCCCACCACCTGATGGTGCCACTCTTGTTAATGATCATGTGTATGCTTTATTTTTATTTTTATTTTCATCTCTCTTGTTGAATACATATTTCTCTCTCTCTCTCTCTTTTCTTTTTCTTTTTTTTTAAATAATTCTATTTTTATACTTTTAAAATTTTTATTTCCTTGTGTTGCTTGAATCAGTAGTAAAAATTAATAATTCATCTTAATTGTGCCAATATATCCATTCCATTTATTCATATGGGCCAGTATTAGAGAATGCTTAATTGAAAAAAAGAAAAAAGAAAATGTACATCCTATATTGGTTCGAGTAAATTTGAATCGTCTTATAGTGCTCTCAAGTCCTATTCAATTACTAATAGTAGTGTATGCTTAGAATGTTATAGACATTTACACAATGGATGAAAATTGCACTTTATGGTCAATATTGTCTTGGCGTGATAATCAATTATTGGTGAATGCAAAATTCAGTTAAAGGGGAGTTGCCTTAATATTGAATATCCATCCTTGCTAATAAACACTCATTTAGATTTAGTCAAGCCTTTCGTTATTTGTTTAAAATCGTAAATGGAATTTAATTTCATTTGGGCAAAGTGAGGGGGATGAAATGATTCGTGAAGGTTGATTTGGTAATATGTATCATCAATGTATCCATTCACATTCTTATCTGGGCTCCCAAGTGTCACTTGTGGGCTAAATTTTTATTTTTATTTTTATTTTATTTATATATACTTTTGTCTTGAATAATCCAACTCCCCCTCCACTGCACAAAAGGTGGCCATAAACGCCAAAATAACTCATGAGAAATCTGGGACATGTCATGTGGGTTTTGTCCCCACGTTGACAAGTGACAAACTCCCCTTCTTAGTTTTTGCACATGGGAGGTACGAAAAAAAAGCTTCTCCTTCGATAATGAGCGACGCATTATTTCATGTTTAGAGAATTCTATTTGATGCATCTCTAATTTTGTCATCGTTCAATAAATCTCACAGTATTGTGCTTTTTGAGTTGTTAGTTACTACGTACCGTAGGCGACTTTGCTTATTTCTTGGCTACCCAGTACCCAACGAGTAAACATTATATGGCGAGCGATATTGTTAATTTATTATCGCAATTTTATTGTCATTGAAGAATCGTTAAAAAGTTAAAGCTTGTGCGGCCAGTGAGGGGAGGTTGCTTATCAGATATTTTTGAGCCTGCCTTCATTATTCTCTCAAACTGTTCCGCTTAATTTGAAAGGCAGGGGTCCTCGGAGGCAAAAGGGTCAAATTCAATAGGGGGCTATTCTCATGTGGGATAGACACGTGTCCCTTGCCTTAACCAAACAGCAGTCATTAGCCAATAGCCACCTCCCATGCACAGTCGTTTTCGGTGGGTGGAGGACTCAACTGAGTCACACGAACGCGCGAGTTTCGTCACTATCAGAAATCAGAATGCTCATAAAATTTTAGAAGCTGGTGTAGTGATAGTGAGTGGTAGCGTGTGGCGGTAGAAAAAGAAACTTGGATTGAAAAATAAATGTTCAAACTGGGAATTGAAAAAATTGTTGGATATAATTTTGGTTTGTTTCTGTTTATTGAGCCATTTAGAGAGCAGCCTGTTTCCTGCTGATTCATTCATTCATTCATTCATTATTGTCATCGTTGTTGTTGGGACGTGCAAACAACAGACTACACATGCGCCCATGTGCTTTTATTTAAGCCCTTTTCCCTCTTTTTCAGCAGCAAAACAGTAGAGTAGAGACGGCTCGTTATTTTCTATTTCTATTTTTCTTTTTTCTTTTCTGTTTCTTTTTTAAATAAAAAATAAAAAATTATTCACGTAATCTTATACCGACTTAGAATTGGCAATGCGTTTCTTTTTTTTTTTTAATTGATATTACAATTAGATTACTATTTATATTACATCAAATTACTATACTACACTGATACTTACAGTAAGATTATTATTGAGATTAATTTATATTAAATCTTAAAAAATGTTGATTGAGTTTAATCTTAAAAAATTTATGATATTTAAATTAAAAAATCTTGTAGGAAATATTAATATTATTGTAATACGAGAGAATTCTTGAATGATATCTGTTGTAAATACAAGAAATCTCTCGCGGGGAGTATTTTATTTTATTTTATTATTTTATAATCTTTTGCGAGCAAGGGAACAGAGGCAGTTTGACTAAGGAGCAAGGAGCAATCTTGAACTGATCGATAAAACTTGGAAGAGTTTATAATGCTTTAAACCAATTGAACTGTGAAAGAGAGAAGAAATTAAAGGGTGTGTGCTTTGTTAGCTGTCAACATCCCAATCCCACAAAATACAGTTGATGGGCTGCAAGAAAAGATCTAACAATTCTCATTTTTCAATGTTACAGCTATTCAATGCACATGCTACAATCATGGCATGTGGTTGTAAGCCATTCAAAAATAGATTTTTTTTTTTACCACAATTACAGTATATATAAATAAGAGAAGAAGTTGAATTCTAAGTTTCATTTGATTCAAGGTGCATATATGTACAATAACACACAATGTTGTTTAGTGCAGCATTTTCTTTTATTAATAAACTTTCTTTTTCTTTTTAATATTTTAAAACTTTTTATTGTTAATACCTCAAATTTTATAGAATTGCACATAAAAGAATCATAAAATAAGAATTTTGAATGAAACTCCATGAATCAAAAACAACAAAATTTTAAATATGTAAAGTTTTTTTAATGGAAAACAACATTCGTACTGTGTTCAATGTGCCATTACTTTTCTATGTCTTGAGCTTTTGTTTAAGAGCCTTAATCGTGTGCCTCAAGAGAGGAGTGGTAAAGGAAAATTAATGTCGTATGATTCCGATTTGATTGATGTCCAAACTCCAAAACGCCCAATAAGTTACGAAGTGTCGTTGATAGCAAATTATGTTTTTGGTGCATACTTGTTAATCACACTCCATCAATTATTATTCAACAACCTTGATCGAAAAGCTAAAAAGCAACCATCATCTTTCTTTTCTCCATCTTCAATCATCCAATTGACATTACATGTTCAAAATAATCATCACCAATAATTGATCATATTTATTAATTAGGTCTTAAAATTATAAACATAAGTATAATTTTGCCACACCACTTTCGTTAAATTGCTTAGTTTTTTGGTAGTGTGTATATATGAGTAATGCTACATATCTAAACTTATTTATTCAAATTTTTTTTTTAAATGATGTCGCATTCATCAATTATTTAGTGAGGATAATACAAATAATTCACTTGGATCTTGTAAAGAATTACCAACCAATCAATGATCGGCATATCATTTGGAATGAAATTTGGGATGTGTATCATTACTTGTGTATATATATCATAATTGCTCAATGTCTAAATTACAAATTTCGTAAGAGCGAAACTAAACAATAAGAAAAACATCAATACACTATTTTTTTTTCTTTTAGTGTTTATAATTTCTTTTTGTGTGTGTTTGTGTGTGTGTTTTAGGCACAAAATCCATATTTTAACTTTATACATTTGATTATATATATATATAGAGAGAGAGAGAGAGAGAGTATTATCATGGTCTAGGATTTTAAAGTCTGGAAATGTGTGAACAATCTTTAAAATCATAAGATTTAATAGTATTATTAAATTAAACTTCAAAACCGCATAATTTTAAAGTTTTCTTAGAGTTTTTGCATTTTAAAATCCTAGACTAAGAAAATACTCTCTCTCTCTCTATATATAATCTAAGGTACAAAGTTAAAATATGGATTTTGTGCCGAAAACACACAGAAAAAAAAAACTTATAAACACTAAAAGATAAAAAAAAAAAAAAAAGATTTCTCTCTCTATATATATGGAATAACTGAGACTTAATAGACTTTAAGAATATTTTTTAAGCAATGGGTTTATGATTGTAATAGAAGAATTTTGCTTTGCCCTTTCTTTAGTCCGAAGAGATAAAGATCATATTATTAGTTAGTGAGGTTGACGGGTCTCTGTCCCAACTAATTGAAACAACATGAATCCTTCTCCATTATCTCTTTTGCTTTCAATTTATTCTACTCGCACTACAGTATTATTCTTTGAAAACTGTATCGATTGCTTGTTTATGCTTGATTTTCATCATTACACGGTCGTATTAATTAATCAATTCAGATATTTTAATTAAAATTTAGTTATCAAATGACGATTAGACCCAAAAACTTTAGCATGGAGGAAACGGTAGCCCAAGAGTTCCTTTTGCGAGCAGAAAAATTACATCTGTAAAATTTTTTAAAGTAGCTACCTGACAGTAACTCAAAATGTAAAATTGAAACGATGATTTTGCCCCATTCCCAGCACTGAAACGATCAAACCAATGGAACTGACAAAATTGTAACTGGTTGTATATTTTTTTGAAGACTTTAATAGCGCAGAGTGACGATCCAAATCCAACAGCTATTGTTACCAATTGACATTATGCAAAACCTAAATCAGGGGCCAGGTGATAAAAGTCCTGCAAATAAGAAAATTCTAAATATCTTCTCCAACTAAGTATTTGTAGTCTTGTAACAGTTTCTTCAACAACTTTTTAATTCTCTTTCCCCCTTAGGATTTGATTAACTATCATTAAGATGGGGCAGCAAATCCATCCACAATCAAAATTAATTTGTTTGGGGCAAAAAGAGGCAACAAGTTGCATCAAAATCCAAATGTTTCTTTATTTAATAAAATAAAATTAATTTGTTCGGGGCAAAAGGAGGCAACAAATTGCGTGAAGACCCAAATTTTTTAAATTGTTTATGGTAGTGGTGGCAAAGATTCTAAATCAATACAAGATGTATGGCGCACACACATGATTGAATAAAATCATTAGTTACACATGTGACATGCCAAGGCGCGCGCCCACACACACGCTAGCTTTTTTGCCGTGGAAGCAATCAAATCTTTTTTTCTTCTCCATTCACCGATCGGTACATATGTAAATTCGTCTACTTTCTTACTTTATAAAATTTATTTATGAGGGCAAGAGCCCATGTGAGTACAGCAAAAAACAAGAAAAAAAGAAAAGGACATGCATTAAAAAATTTGCATATTTAGCACTAAAGTATTCTCAAGACCACATGGAGGGGTCATGCTTTTACTCCATTAAACTCCAAGAAAACAAAAGTTTAAAAGAAAAGGGAGAGCTTTGTGGAGATAGATAGCCACCCCATATGCCCACCACTACCGAATCATATATATATATATATATATACAATCGAGCTATACATATAGCTAGGGTTTCATATATGTAGTCCCAACAAGCTTATATGTAATTTGGCAGATTGACTTTTTATTCTTCCCTGCCAACAAATTATTACTAATAACATTATTGTTGAACAAATTAATAACAGGGTTTCCTGCAGTTTTAATTATTTCATCCATAACCCGATCTCTAGCTTTATAAGATGTTGATACGTATCCCCATTTTTGGTTGTCAATTGTTGTTGTAGATTAAGGTTTAGGGTAAAGTTTTTTGAGGTTTGTACTTTATAACATGTAATCTCTGCAACCTATCGTTATTCATTACACCGTTTGTTTGTTGTTTTGCTCTTAGGAAAAAAATAACAATAATAATAATAAAAGTTAAACAACAAATAGGTACTAATTAATTAACAGACTTGCATATGTCCACATTGAAAAAAGGGCAGGCAAAGATCATTTGAAGTTAAATTCTTAAGTAAGGATGTCCGTACTCAACAAAATACCATTATTGCAATGCATTGTTTTAATTTGAGCAATTTTCCTGAAATTATATTTTTTTAAAAAAACTGTAGATAATATTGCAATACTTGGTCAAGGTAAATAATTGAAGAATAAGTTAGTTAGGTACATGTACTTTATGCTGGTGACATGCATGCATTATTGCCTGCAGTAGTACCGTTCATGTCTGTCAAAAATTGGTGCTTTGTTGCCTTTATGAAGGCATTGAATGAAAAATAACATTAAAAAAGAAGAAGAAGAAGAAGAAGAAGAAGAAAGATAACAAAAGGACAATACGAGAAATTTTAGGTAATGTACGTTAAGGCAGGAGCCAGTAGATAGATATATGCGTATAGCACATAACTAATGATGGTGAAATCTCATTCTGTCATTTATTTATTATAAAAATGATGATCATGATGCATATGGGAACCAAAGATTGGGGGACCTTGAGATAGCTAGCAATGCAATTTAGCATATAATATCGTCTCTTTTTGCCAAACCTGAGAGCCCCACTAGAGAAATGACCAAAATTCTTTCATGTTCACAATCAGAGATGTGTGTGTGTGTGTGTGTGTGTGTGTGTGTGTGTGTGTGTGTGTTTGTGTGTGTGTGTGTGTGTCTATATAGATATATATATATATATATATATATATATTTATATATATATATATATATATATATATATAGATATATATATATATATATATATATATATTTATATACAGATCAATCACTGTAAGAGTAACTATTTTCTTCTTTTCACGTTCATTGCATCAACTGTTTGCATCGATCGATGTCGCTTTTATTTCTAAAGAAGAAATGTCATTTTCATTTAAAAGATGTGGGGGACGTCCAGTCGTCCCTTGAGAAATTTGAATTGGAATATATTTGATGAGTTACGTGCCTGCTTGGGCAGGAATCAGCCTCTTTATTTTCTTGTGCTTTTAGTAATTAATTCCGCTTAATTAATTAAAGAGAAAAGTGAAGCTATTAATGCACTTTGTCTCTCAAAAATTTAAGTCGCACGAATATAAAAAATAAAAATAAGTGAACAGCTGATCAACTCGGATAATACTGATACCTCACCAAATTTGTAATGGTGTAAGCGACAGGAACCTTCATTTACCTTCAAAGTAAATGCATCCCCTTGACCTCTTGTTTCATTGCAAGAGTTAAGCCAACCTTTAGTGATCACACCAGATACTTGAACACAACAAAATATAGCCTTGGATTTTTATAATTGGATTTTGCCATGGAATATCTTATAATACAAAGTCTCGATGGACAACAAGTGAGGTTATTAAGAAGCGAAATGTATATTGAAACCATGTAATCCTAAAGGCTAAAGGCCACTAGCTCACTTCTACATGCAACCATGTTCTTTTTCAGATTGTTTGTAATTTGCATAATCGACAGTTTACCTAATTTGGTGTGATTAGGAAATTATGATATTTTTTGTCTACCTAATAATTTAAAATTGAATGTGACCAATACTTGTGGGCGTTAATTGGTAGGCAAAGCAAGCTAGTTCTGCATGTGACTTAAAAATCAATCCAATTTTGCCATTCCATTTGTCTTGAATATTGTTAGATTATGACCCTCTATCAGCCCATAAATGGATGTATGACATTGAACAACTCTTAAACTTTGGATAAAGCCTAGAGGCAACTTAGATTTGGTATGTGTGTCTGTGTGTGTGTGTGTATGCATATAACTTCTAAAATTCTCTAGATTTATTCTAACCATTTTAGCACATTTGTTCTCCCAAATATTGCATGCATGATTTTATCAGTTCCTTGCTTCATCTTCTTATTCTTTTTATGAGAAAATATTGAATTCTAGGCTTGCAAAACCCTTTCCGCTTTAGCTCATGTAAATTGCCAATATGATATTCACAGCTAGCCCCTTGAGTTCATAGGTTGTTAATGAGAGTTGACTTCTCAAATCAATAATTGCCAAATCAAAAAGAATAATTGCGTAGCTGCTCTTCTTTTCAATAGACATGTTTTGATAAAGAAATAAAAATGAGAATTTCGACCTTTTTCCCCCCCTTTGAAAGGGAGAGTTTCAACTTTCGAATCAAAACACATGATAATTTCTGTACGTTGTTTATTTTTCCAAGAGTAAAAAGATATGATCGTGATCATCCCAAAGCAACTTGTATTATGAGCTGGTTTCATTAACTTTATTATGTTGAATTTAATATCTATTTACTGCATCAAATGAACATAAGTTATATCGTTAACATTGGCATCTTTAACTGGAGATGGATTCTTTTTGTAGTATATTCCCATTGTCACTTCAACAAGTTGATAGCAAGGTATAGCCAAAAAAAATGAAAAAATAAAAAAAGCAACTAGAGGTCTAGAATTACTGTCACCAATACGATTAGGAGAGACTTTCTAAGTACCGGCCAATTTAAAATCTAAATTATAAGGTGAAGCGTCAGATTTAATTGAAAATTGCACTGTAAACACACGAAACATTAACCCACACAAGTAGAAAATGGCCTTAATTGAATACTTCGCATATATTAATTTGTATAAAGTTGTGAGTATAATTGGATATTTTTCTGGTTTATTTTGAAGTAATAATCTATTTCTTAATCATAATCAAGTCCAATCAGCTGCTAAGTAATTCTTTAATCCTAGGCTGTATTATTTCAAGCTTTGGCAACTCAACCGATGACCAAAAACAAGCATCTCTGTTTCCCATAGATTGTTGAATTTAACGTTTTAATTAGCTGCATGCATAAAAAAAATTAACATGGACGGTTGGTTGGTGGAATTAATCGTGCATCGAGCTTCTTAATTACCAACCAAACGCATTGACAAAGTTTCTCAAGTGCAATCCATTATCCATGTGCTCAGCCGCAACAATTCACATGGGGCCTCGCATTATTAAATACTTTACTTGTGATACAATAATCAATATGCTCACATTGCCTTATCCACAATCAACAAAATGATTAGCAGCTGAGGATTTTCTGCGAACCTAATGCCTTACACTCAAACAAACAATGAACCAGACATGTCAAAACATGACGTAAAAACATACGAACGCAACAAAATATCCCAAGCAGAAGCACAAAATTTTGGATTCAAGAATTCACAGATAAAATCTGAATTTATCCCTTTTTTTTTTTGAAAGGAATGACACTCAGATCCTTAAAAGTTTGTCTCAAAGGATAGCTAAATACCATTATCAACCATTTTTGTTAGACATACCAGTTATTCTGTCTATTTGAAAAAATAGGGATAAGAGCATTAATCAACAATGACATCCACCAAAATTGTTATACTACAAAGTCGTTATCTTCATTCAAATATACATAATTACTAATGGAAAGAGATCTAAATATCTTATTTCTGAAATAGTTGGGGTTTTAACTATCTCTTGCAACATTTTGTGTGTTTAGGTGTTTCCTTTTTTTTTTTTTTTTTTTGTTAGTTAGAAAATTCATTAAAAATGTTTATTGGAGTTAAGAAAAAGAATAATCCAGACTGTATTTTCAATAAATCGAGGAGACGGGAAGCAGCTAGGAAGCTAGGTTTGTGTCGAAGAAATCATGTGAAAGCATGTGAATTGGCCATGGAAATACATGGCCAAAACATGAAGCAAAGTTCCAGCTTCATTTGTTTCTCTAACAAAACATTGACTGATCCCATGTTCCTGGAATGCTTGTGAAAATTTTGTGGGCCGCTGGTCCCATTTCTTTTGTAATGTTTCACCGGTATTGTTGTATATAAATGGAATTTTGTACCTTAAAGCTTCTACCTTGGCATCTGGGTTCTTGTTTTGTGCCATAAAGGTGCTTAAAACAGAGGTATTTTTTGTGTAAAAATCTTCAATACTTTCATGGGAACTTCTCAACAACAGCGCCTGTTCAAGAAGCAAATGAGGGTTTTGAAGAAGAGAAGTGCTTTTATAAGAAGCTCAAAGAGGCCAAATGATGGAATTGAGAGGAGGATAAAGACCCTCAAAAAGCTTGTACCAAGTGACAAGTCTATTGGCTTGGAAGCGCTTTTTGGAGAAACAGCTGATTACATCAAGTGCTTACAAATGAAAGTGAAGTTTATGCAGATTATGGTCAAGCTATTATCTCCGTCCGATGAGTGAAGTTGATCGATTCATTTATTTATCTTTTCTTTGCCATATAAATATTTATAATGTAAAATATTTTTGTGTACCCAATTAAGATTTACAATTGTTTGTACTTATTTAGAGCTGCATCCAGTAGCGCTGGCGTTATTATTTGCACGTATTTTGAGTGTGAAAATTTTTTTACACCTACAAAAATATTTGAGGGGAAAAGTTCTTTTAATTTTTGTTGATACTAAACCCTATTCCATGCATGCAACCTTATTTCTTTTTTGTTCATTTTTCATGCACATTAGTCTTCTTACTATGAGCATCTCAATTTTAGCGACAGTTTCATTAGATATCTTACAACTAGAATCTTTCTTTTTTCTGATCTAATTCTTCCACCACCGCGAATCCTATTTAGATTCAGGTATGATACCATTTGTAGTTATTAGGAAAACCCAAGTATTCTTTTTTAGATCTAAAAATAACCTCTCAAAGATCTTTTTTTCTTTTTAACAATACAAGAGCCAAACAATCAACCTATTGATATTAGAAGACCCAAAAGATTCTTCTAATGTATCACTTCTGATCCAATGAAATTTCGCAACTCTTTTCTTTTTGGTTCATTTTTCATGCGTATTAATCTTCCGACTATGAGCACAACTACGAGCAGTTTGCCGTATGCTTGTGCTTTCAATTGTTTGCTGGTCCATTAGGCCTACTGTTCATTTCATTTCCCCATCAGATTTCATTTAAAGGCCCAATAACGATTGAGGCTAAGTTTTGCGACCCTGATTACATGTTTGTCATGAGCAGTGAAAAATGAAATCTCATGGGTAACTTCAACAGCATCGCCCAGCGCCTCTCACGTCGCCCATCGCAGGCCCCATCGTCTCCGTCATGGCCCCCATTGATGACAGTGTGAGGACCAACTTCGACTCAAACGTACAGCTCCCTCAGACTATCACAGCAAGTTCCAATTGACTGGTCGATTATTACTGACAGAAGAGCAAGAGCAACATTAGGATAATATATTGGCATCGACAATTCAAAATTTTCTTAAAATTAATGTTTTTAAGATATAGCATGTTGGGTTTTTATTGAAATGCCTCTAAGGAATGTTTCTTAATTAAACCAATAAATGTGCTAAGTCATATCTTTAATTATCCACTCTAGAAAGTCAAAAGCACTTACTAAGATGAAGATGAATTTTAGACTTAAGAATTTTTTTTTAACTCTTTTTGAAATCTTGAACAACTCTGGTCCAACTCCACAAGTGACAGTTGTACAACTATCGTGGGTGATGGCCACCGCCCGCGAGAGTGGAACAACTCTTGTCCAACTCTCATAGACGATGGAGGCGATCACCAACGAAAGTTGAACAACTCTCACGAGAGATGGAGGCTATCCGTCGAGTAATGGTCACCTTTGCCTGCTAAGGTGTTTCAAGGGTAATTTGTTCAGAAATGAGTGTGTGCGATTATTATGTTGAGACATTTTGTTACTTTCTGCCTTTGCCACTATGTTTACACAGAAACATCACAAACAAGGTATTTGCATATGTATCGACTTATTTTTATTGAACTAACACTTCTAGTTCTCTTGAAGATTTGTTATTTCGATCTCTTATAATTGACTCTCTCTTGTTGATACAAGTCATCCAAACTTTAAATCATTCAAAACTTTTTAGGTAGAAGATTCCCGCGATTGAAAATTAAACTCCTAGAACTCACATCAATATATCAAACTCACGTGAAAAAGTTTGAGCAATTAACAAATTTCAATAAATAAACCAAAGAAATGGACATATAGCTGAGGTGTCAATCAAAAGAGCATATAAGGTTATTCATGGAAATTGCATAGGTGTCAGTAGAAATATTGTGTATTTTAAAATTATTTCATGAAATATGCCTATATTTTGTTAGAAATCTTGCGAATTTCTTATATTTTGTCTCCTTTATTTTTCCTACTATATTTTATTAGATTTTCTTGTTTTCCTCAATAATTCTAGTCACTATTTTTTCATTATGTTCATTTTCTCAACATTGCTCATCATATTCTCATTACGCTCATTATATTCTTGTCACATTTTGATCATTATTTTCTCTTTACATTATGGATTTATTTGAAAATGTCCCTTAAATTCCTTCATCTGGCTAATGGGTGGGTCCAATAAGAAAACCTAGGAGTCAGAACAGCACCACCCACAAAGAGTAAGATCATACCAATTAAAAACCAGCCCAGGCCCAACCGCACGACGTCGATTTGACACGCAAGTTTCGTCTTCACTGTAAAAGTGTTAGCCTGAGTCGCGTCGTCCCAGGCAAAACTCTCTGCCGTGCTGGCACGTCCGTAGTATCTCCGTCATTTAATTAGACAAAAAATAATGGCGTCAGCTTCAACCGAAACGGCGGCGGCGTCGTCGTCGTCGAGTCAAATAGCAACAGCAGCAGCATCGCCAACAACAGAGAGAAGAGGGATCCCGGCAGCTCAGTTCGTTGAAGACGTCCAAACTTTTCTCTCTCAATTAGGCCTCGATGTCAATTCCGCCCTCGCTTTTCTCCAAGAAAGGTCTCTCTCTCTCTCTCTCTCTTTCTCTCTCTCTCTCTCTCTTTTGGGGGGGTGGCGCGGAAGACTTATTTTTAAACTAAAAAAATGTGAGCTCCATTCATTTTCAATTAATTAATTAAATAATTATTCAATTTATTTATTTTGCTGAAGACTTCAGCAGTACAAGTTAGTTGAAATGAAGCTGCTTGCTCAGCAGAGGGATCTTCAGGTACTCTTATTTTTTTATATTTTAGAAGATAAATTTAAAATTACAAAATTTGAAGTGATAATTAGTTTTAATGTTAGATTTCTCTTTGTGTGTTTAGTAATTTTGGAAAATTTGGTTATTGTAATTGCTAGGCGAAGATCCCAGATATTGAGAAGTGTTTAGATATTGTTGCTACTTTACAAGCTAAAAAGGAAGCGGGTGAGGTTCGTTTTCTTTTTCTTTTTCTTTTTTCCCTCTTTTGTTGCTTGTCTTTGGCATTGATTCAAGTTATGGTTTTGGATTAATTATAACTGAATGCTTCGAAGAAATTAGATGAACTAAAATTCTTGCTGCCATTTCTGGTGATATTGAACCTAGGGATGGTGATTCACTCACCTGTCATTTGGGCATACGAATATTGAACGTTGTGGTTCACCCAACATTTTATGAATAATTATAATTGAATGTTTAGGGGTGTCTGTCATGTTTGCATTGCTGCTTGTTTGTTGTGAAGTTGTCATTACTGTTCTTGTGGACTTCTCAGTTCGTAAATTTTTTCATTAAGAGCATGGGTATTGCTTACTTCCTTTTGAGCCATCCACAAGGGCCAATCCTAATTGCTACGAGCAAGTAAGAAAGATGTCCAAAGGGTGTCCCTTAAGGCTTTCTCTTTGTCTGTGTTTTTACTCCTTCCTCATCATCACCCTTCTTTCTTGTATCCGTAAACTCGCTTTTCTCCATGTCACTGTAATTTCAACGTGGACACAGAAAATCTCCATTTGTAAAATTTGCATTATTCGTTTTTACTGTTTGCTGATTTGCCAGTCTCGCAAAAGCAAGACTTTGTGCTGATAGAGTTGCATTCAGCAAGTTCCTATCAGCTTTGGGCATCTTTCAAGACTCTCTCTTTTAAATATGTAGCTAGTTACACAAATGAAAATGGAGAATAAATATAACTTGTGGATATACCCTCATTTTGTTTTCTTTCCTGGATTGTATACATACTGTTTTTATGAGTTTATTACTTTCTACCCATTCCATAACCTCTGGCTCCTTGTAAGTGGAAAAAGAAACCATATGTTGGTCTGATTTTCTGACTGCTAACCTTCCCGTACTGGGCCACTATGTCACGGAGAATTTTTGGCTACCCACCAAGCATCAAATTAAGTGATCTCGGCTAATTACTTATATTTGGTGCAGAAAATTGGAACTTTTCCAATTCTTCCAGCATTTTTGAGATTAACATCTTAGGTTTCTCTAATCCAAATAACCTCTGAGTCCGTGTCTCACTAAAACTCCACCATAGATATAATTGAGAACTCTTGTGGGACCCAAAAACTGCGAGCTGTCTTGTCATATATTTTCGACATGACTTGGGAGCATCAAAAGATGAACGGTTAAGGGTCCTATATTCTGTCTGATATTATGTAATTTGCTTTTGTATTTTGCGTACAGGCACTTACTGCTGATTTTGAAGTCTCTGAAGGCATTTTTTCACGGGCTCGCACTGAGGATACAGATTCGGTGTGTTTATGGCTGGGAGCGAATGTCATGTTAGAGTATTCATGTGATGAGGTCTATCTCTTTTATCCCACTTCCTGTTATCTTTTCCTGCATTGAGGATTGACGCATAAATTCTTGAGTGACTTTCAATGCAGGCTGCTGCTCTTTTGCAGAAGAATTTAGAGAATGCTAAAGCAAGTTTAGAAGTACTCATTGCCGATTTGCAATTCTTGAGGGATCAGGTTACTATAACTCAGGTAGTCTGCAATTAAAATATTCCTTTTGGAACTACTGTGACAGTATGAGTGTGGGCTTTTTATTTATTTTGTTTTCTAATAAAGTCTGCTGTTATGTTGAATGATCATAATAAAAAATTAAAAAAAATAATAAATAAAAATTGTTTGAAGGTGTTAATATGAATTGGCATAGTCAAGCCCAAGAGGCAAAAGCTGTCGTGTACCAATTTGTATTAAACTATAAAATTCTTGACAAACTGTGACTGGGCAGGTTACTGTTGCCCGTGTTTATAATTGGGATGTTCATCAGCGGAGAATTCGACAAGCTGGTGCTGCTGCTGGTAATGAGTCATGAAATGAACTCTTATCATATCATTTCACTTGGATGCAGAGGTGTGGCAGAATATGTACCTAGCCTCTCTTGTTTCTTTGTTTTCGCTAATGGATTGTCCTTGTATTATCCCGTGACTTAAATTAGATATTATTGTTTCTCTCCACATCTATACTTCCAATCCCGGATTATGGTTCAATGATGGAAGACTGATTGTTATATTACTAGGACCAGTTTTGATTCATGATGAGATCTGAACTTGTGGGCTTGAACTGCATTTTTTGGGGTGTGTTTTGCTTTGTGTAAAACTTAGAAATTCAATTACACGATCAATTTCGGTCCATTTTGAGCCCATTTTTGTTAACGGTTACTTTGACATGGTCCAACCGGTTGTTGGTAACTCACAGTTGAAACTTCAGACGTTTAAGATGTTGGGGTCAATGGAGGAGATGATGGGACCAACAGAAGCTTCAGTAGGAAGATACCTGTCGGCAAATGTGGGCAGATGCTCTTTCTTGTTGTCAGCAGCCCCTTCTTATCCTTCCGTAAATCTGGATGCTTTTTCTACTATATTTGTTGTAATTGGTGGGCAGAAAAGACATTAATCATTTGTTTAACATGCTTAAGTCAATTAAACAAATGATTATATGCTTGAAGAAAAACACAGTAGTTAGGATTACACGTTTGAATTGGATTGTTACAGGGTTTGTGTTTTTGACTTAAGTTTCATTCGTTAGGTGGAGTTGCACTTGCGTTTCTTCTGTCAAATTTGAGCTCTTTGTATTTGCTTGATTTGATGCTGAGCCTTGAAATCGCCTGGCAAGTCGCCGCTATTGAGGCCTCGGGCCTGAGCCTGTCGGTAACATCAACATCATTGGCAGATTCGTTTAGTAACTCCCCCACTTCCCCACCCCCCCAACCGAAAAAAAAGAAAAAACCCAAAACCCCCCTCTCTGTTTTCCTTTCAAAAGCAAACGTAAACGAAACTTCACCCAATTTTTTTTTTTTCAAATTAAAATTTGTGCTTGCATATACGAGAAAACGTCATCTTTATGTAGATGAACTAGGGGTTTGCTCAGAATTTCTGTAATTGATTTGGTCCTGTGTTTCAGTTTGATTCGAACATTCTAAAAATAAATCAAAGTAACGACAATAATAATAAGGATTTGGCTATATTGGAACCATTTTAAGGTAGAGCACTCTTCCATAACTACATGGTTAAAGTTATAATGAATTTTTTTATTATTTATTACTTTGCGTTTGTTGTTATAATTCATTCTCTACCTTAGAGCATCTCTAAGGTGGTCATGATCTAATAATAAAATCAAAGAAAGTCAAGTAACTTTATTGAACTAAATGGGTTCAGTTTAATTCAATTTTTCTATGTACTTAAAAATGTCCATCCCTACCTAATAAGAGCGAAATACTTGTGATATAAAATAATACTCTCATAACCAAGGTTTTGTGATACTGTGATTATGCATATGTTAATTTATTGCATATACACCAGGGTTTTTATAGGTTACTGTATTTACATGTATAACGTGGTACGCCGGGTGTATTACTCCAGATTCCATGCTGTGTTAGTCTCGCACATTAGCCCATAACTGTCGCATTTATTGGGAGGCTCAATTCATTATTTAAAGTGTGCTTTTATCAGAAATTCAAAGGCCATAAAAATGTGTCCCCATGGGCCACGGTTGCTGCGGTCACAATTCAGCTTCTCTGTCTTTAAAAAATGGACCAAGAAAATTGATCTCATCGACTGAGTAATGCCAGTCAAGACGCAAAGATGATGTGGATCGTTGCATGTCTATGGAAGAACCAACAAAGTTCTCATCTCACGCTATGTTTGACCTTAAGAAACAGGACCGCTGCCTTAAATGAATGGTCCCCAGTCTCCCCCGCCACGTGGCATTTGACTCTTTGAAATAGTCAACAATCGAATGGCAAATTTAAGGCAAACAAACATCTTTCCCCTAACTCTTCTGCCGCTGTTGTGTTGACATTCTCTATCTATTTTTTTTCAGTTTTTTTTTTTTTTTATAAATAATTTAGCTTAATTTTTTTGGATACGGACAGACATAGAGTTTTGGAACCAGTCCTGATTCAAACCGCATGTTTTTTTTTATAAATAATTTAGCTTAATTTTTTTGGATGCGGACAGAGATCGAGTTTTGGAACCAGTCCTGATTCAAACCGCATGTAAAATCAAATAGAACCAAGTTCGGTATTTGTTATTTTGGTTCATTTTTTTTGAAGATACAAATGAAACCGAAAGTTTTTGAACCCAACATGAGCAATTAATTTCATTTTTTTTTTTGAAGATACAATCATTGTATCTTTATGAACCAAAACTAATCGGCTTGATGACGGGATTGTTTTTTTTTTTTTTGTAATTATAGTTGCTTAATTATAATAATGAAACAGAGATATTTGACTGCCGCGAAAGCCGCTTTGCAGTCACGGGATTAGATTTCATCTACAATTTTCAGTTTATTTATTATGATGCGAATGTATACCAACAAATTTATTTTGGAAATCTTTCGTGATTAATTTAATAATGATAGTGGAACAAGAGCATCTGAAACCGACTCATTATGATCAATAAAATAAGTTTTCAATTTGGAGTCTTTTCTTAGACCAATTTTTCAAGATGCAACATGCTATATTAGTGTTTTTTTTAAAAAAAAAAACGTTTTTTTTTCCCCCTCCTGATTGTAGAAACTAACCCTTTTCTTCCTCTTATCATCGAATAATATAAACTAAACTTTCCTTCAATCTTGATGCGAGTACAAAATTGAAAATTTGATCCTTTGATCTTAAGTAATTTTACCAATTTCTTTTTGGAAATAATTTTTTTCCCCCGAAATAACAACAACTGGGAGGCAACAAGACAAGTATTATAAAAAATCTTCCACCTTCGAGAAAATCACAGCAGTTAAGTATAAATTTAGCCAATGCATCCATCGCCTAAACACAAGTCCTCGAGACATCACATAACTTGAAATCGTACTTTAAGAAAAGTAATTCCACTAATTAAAGTAACTTAGCTGCAATTTATTTCTTAACTCACAACGACAACAATGTAAAATGACATGACCAACTTGCCCTTTCTTAATTTCCTCCAATGCTCCTTGATTTAAACTACTTACAGTCACTGAAATCGATCAAAATCAAACCGTCTAACTGGATTTCATTTCATACCACATAATTAATACATATTTCGTTCACACGATATTCATAGACACTTGTGCGTCAGTCGGTCCAATACTCAAATCAAATTATTTAAAATTTTAAACGAAATGATTTAGCTTGCATTTATGTGACATCAAAAACTAATTTTTGTGTTAAATGTGGTACTTAAGATAGATGATTGCTTAAAATGGAAGCATTAGTAAAACGAGTGCCCGCCTGGAACGTGTGAAATCAAAACCCCGGGGAAAGGAATCAAATTTTGTAGTAAAAATTTTTAAAAAGACGTGCACGCAAAACGAGGCTGATTTGTCATCACTCCTTTCACTGACACACACACACACACACAGACACAGTATCCCTGTACTGTAATTAAAGTCGTTTTGTCCGTTTCTAAACGACGCGTTTTGCGCTTCCGTTTTTATAATCATCAATTCTTTTGACTTTGACTAGTGTAGCATGTGCGGCCAATATCCTAACACCCGGTCCTTAAAAATAATTTATAAAAATTTCGGGGTCGTATGATATAATTAATTAAATAAGATTTCAAAGTCGTTTAATTTTTGTGAATTTGTTAATTAATTTATAAAAGTATCTTGAACTCGCCGCAATCACCGGGGGAGTGTTTTCCATTTCACGAGAAACTGCGGGAAAATTTTGATAAAGTCAACGGTTTTTTTTGAATTATTATTATTCTTTTTCTACAAAAACATTTAGTTCATGATGTTACGTAACTACAAGTTTGGGTTCATTGATTTTTCTTCTGGAAATTAAAAAAAAAAGTTATCAAATCCCTAATTAGTTATGTAAAAAGATTATAGATGGGCAAAATGCAACTTGTTGAATAATTACATATAAATAATTAATAAAGAGGATGGTGTTAAGAGTGATAATTAAGGGGTTAATAATCATCACCGTGTTAAGTAAGTTAGTTTTGCCCTAGCATGTAACTGTTTAACCTCTTAATCGCACACGACATAATCATAGCCATTGAAATTTGAAAGCCTTTCTTTCTATTGAAGAGAAATAATTGTGCAAAAATGTCACACAATACTTGAGACACAAAGTTGTAGAGGTGACTAGTATTATTACTATTCCCAAATTAGCCTTTGTGGACTTGGTCCAAAGCATGGCTCTCATTAATTAAAATAAATAAGGTCTTAATCAAGATTTGGGTTAGTGTTTAATTAAATCTGTTGACCATCAAGACTGTAGTCTCACAGAGGGAGAGAGAGAGAGAGTCTGACCTCCAAGCAATAAGATGTTAGGGCTAAGACTAAAGGATAAGTTTCGAGTCTAAAAAGTTATTAGAAATACAAATTAAATAATAGCGTGATCAGCAATAATATGACAGTTAATCAAATATATTAAAGGGAAAATCTAGCAAGATCCTCGCTCATACAATTAAAAATATCAAGACAAAGAATAAATGGTTGTTACTTTGGAATCTAAACTTTAATTGTTTGATTAATATATACGTAACCACAATTCACAAGCAGCAAGCTAATTAGTTTACAACCGCTATTAGTGGCTTACTGATGTCAACATTCATCTAGAAAAGGAATCATTAATTTCAAGGTTAGGATTTAGTTAACTACGATCAAAATAAGTAATGTTTAATTAAAAGCCCCCACTAATTACAACAATTAATTTATTAATTTGTAGATGTTTGTTCATTTTAGTTTACAAATTTGACGTTAATTAAATTGGTATATCTAGTTGTTTGTTTAAGAATTCTCAAGTGACGATATTTGTACATTTTAAAATATAAATTTGAGATTAAACTACTCTATGAATACACAAACATATATCCACATTAAAGAATGATTCAATATATTATTAAGGCGGTTGCTAAAATAATTTATCAATCATATTTTAAAAGAATTACCTAGCACTTAATTATGTTAACATTATTTGACTATTGGAGAATAATAACGGTAACGAGTAGAGAAGTAAGTTGAAAGGAATATAAAATGATCAAGATCTGTTACTCAGATGAGAAAACAATATGCTTTCATATTGTGAACATAACCAAAGGGGAATGCATGAAATGATATGGCCGGTTACATATAGAATATGAAATGCAAAGTTAATTAAAAAAATCAAGAACTTTGAAATAAAGTGCTCGGGATATTATATTCGCAAGTGATCAAACAATGATTCTATAGCTATATATGGTTTCTGAAATATTCTCTGCTACCTCCAAATTATAAGTATATGTTAGTTTATTAATTATTTGTACAGTTTCAAGGTTTAAACAAGGCAGTTGGGTTGTTAATCAATTGACTAGTTTATATTATGAATACCTGACAACTGCAAACTGATCAAATTTTTTTTGCAGCTAGCTAACCCTACTGATTCTTTTTTTGTTTAGCAGGTTAAAATTATAGAAGAATAATCTTGACCTTTTATTTGGTTATTTATTTATTTGGGTTTTTATAAATTTGTTTCATATCAACTTCACAAAGCAACGACATTGGTTGGTGCAGGAATCAGAAAACATTTTGAGGAAATAAGAAATGGTTAAACAAATTGATTTTCTTCTTCTCATTTTACGCAATAACGTATCATAGGACGAACTATAAGGGATGAAAAATTCGAGTGCAACATTAAACAGTAAAGCGAATGAAAGACTTATGCCGAATATTTTATATATTTTCGTTTAAAACATTCTTTTGCAAAGAAATTATTTGATTAATTACTTATTTCGTATGTTACTGTAGAATTTACGAGAGTGAATTACTGTCGAGTGTCATAAGAAAGTTTTAAAATATTTATTGTCTGTTATTTTAAATATTTATTGCATATTATACTAGAAAGATCAAATATTCTTTCCATTTATATGATCAGGTCTGAACTCAGGTCTTTAATTTATACTGTCTCAAAAGGGATTTTTTGAGTTAATATTGTACTAGCTTACTAACGCCCATTACTTAATTCGGAAGCTATGAAGTTATATATATAGATAAATGATGATATCATGCCCGTAATTGACACATATGTAAATCTCACATATAATTATTGAGTCTAATTATTTATATATATATCTTTTTATTATCATTGTTTTATGTTTACTTAATTTGATGCATTTAAGCAAATTAAGTTACATTCTTCAAGAAACCTAGAAAAAAGTTAATAAATTTCTTAAGCTCGTCATATTTGAATTTTCTCAAATTTGAATTAGTTTATTTATGCACTCAAACAACTTGGCAACTAAGAAAATCAAATCAGGATCAAAGTACAATACATTTTTTTAATGGAATAATTCTTGTAGCATGTGAAATTGTGCACAACCATGTGCAAAGCTTGGCAAGATGATGGAGACCGTATATACAACATTAATTACGAAAAAAGCAAGACAGAGAACAAGTAAATAACTTGTAATCTGAGTCTGTTTTGTGTCGTTGAACAAACGATGATTAAATCCTTTGACTTTTGACTACTGCGTTTCTTCGGAATTTATTTATAGATCCCAAAAACTTAGACATGATCGACCACCGCATTACATAATCTTTTTCAGGCTTAAGACTTTAGGACTCAGTCCTTCGACTTTAGGACTCAACTGCCTCTGTTAATTAAATATATATATATATATATATATATATGTATGTATGTATATATATGTATGTATATATATATATATGTATGTATATATATATATGTATGTATGTATATATATATATGTATGTATGTATATATATATATGTATGTATATACTTTTCTCGGTCGGTGTCCACTCGATGTGTCCTAAACAGTTAATTAATTTAATATTACAACGCGCAATTCTTTGTTTTGGTGTTCACACTTGATCGTCTATTATCTTTTTTAGGGTTTTACAGTCTATGCTTCTCTCTCTCTCTCTCTCTCTCTCTTGTGGGTTTTTTCGGTGATTACAACCTCCAGAACTATATATGCATAGTTTCATTCTTGATCATACTAATGAGTTGACAGTTGTCCAATATAAATGTTCCTATATCTCTTTAAAATATGAATTTGAGGTTGATAAATAAAAATATTTTACATTAATTAAGACTGGTTATTAGACTAAAAAAATAAGTTTGAAGAAAACCCTCAACTCGAGGGCTAGCTTTTTGAGTATGACTGAATTTTTACATAAACACTTAGATGATGTTAATCTGAAATTGTAATACTAAAGTTACATAATATTAGCTGGCCTCTATATGTATTTTAAAACAAGTCCATGTTGGCAATAGGGAATGACTAATAAGTTGTATATTTCTCATAAGTAATTAAGTGTGAGATGCCCTGTATAAATGAAGGGAGAAGCTACCTTAAAACAATTGTATGTTAAAAAATGTAATGAAATTTTGTGAGCAGCAATGAAAATCTGTCGATGTATAGTTCTGATATATATACAATTACATAATATAAAGTACACGGACCCATAAATAGAATTGGCAAATGGGTTTTTGGATCAAGCATGGCACGAGATCACATTTAAAGGATGAACAATAAAAGAAAAGTTTCCTTTTGATTAGAATAAAATACCATAGCTCTTTACTTTTCTTTCATTTAGGGACATGCATGCAGCTATCATCTATATAAAAGTCCAAAATGTGAAAAAGCTACTTAAAACGATCCTTGAAATCAAGATGGTTTGTAAAATCATGAGATCTTGATAGGAGAACAAGGAAAGAAATTGAAGAAAGAAAATGAAAATGAAAAAGATAGAGCGTGTGGTAGAAGCAAACCCTAGGAATATACTAAAACCGCGTAAAGTGCATGTGCTTTTGGCAGACTTATTACATAACAAACCACAGCCGTCTGATTTGACACGTGGTACAGCTAAAAAGCATTAAGCATCAAGAGAAACAAACATATCCTGGGAACGTGTCAGCCCATCACTGGAAAATGGGGACCAAACTTTTATCTGACCCCAGTAACGTTCATTACAAAGATGGTTCACGAAAAGGATGCAATAATTTAATTCTCAATTTTATATAAGAATATTATTGTTATTATTATTATTGAAAAATTGGCTGTATCCCTCTAAAATCTTTTCGTTTGATTGAATTGACAAATATATGTTTTTGGAATTTTTTTTTTTCCGTTATAGCTTTTTATTTGTAATGATTATTTGTTATATGTGTGTGACGCAGACTAAAGATTTAATATCCACTTGAAGAAGCAAAAAGTTGTTCAATTATGTATGCTCTTTTAGGGTTCTTGATTTCTTCTTGTGATTCACTTCTGAAAAAGTTTTTGATGGCCAGAATTTGAATTTAAATAATATGTACTTTGATGCAAAAGCTTAAGTTATTGGTTAATTGGAACTCTAGAGGTCCTCACACATGGATTCTTTGAGTCATGTGGGTGTGAGATTAGGATAGGTGTAGATCATACGAAAGTGAGTCAAGATTTTAATTAAGAAGATCATACGATTCAAAACAGAGACGTGAGAGCACACACTTCATCATCTTGAATTCTAAATATTAATATTAAGTACGTGAAGCGTTAAGTCTATCTCCACTAGGCTACGGATTTAAATTTATTAAGTTCGCAACGTAGAGTCGTTGACCCTATGTCTCTTACAAATTAATGAGAACACCTATGAATTACTTTATATTTCGAGAAATTAATATGTAATTGATATTCTAGAACGACCACCCAAGAAGGGCCTAATTGCAGATTAATTGATTATTCAAATCTCATATAATTAATTAAATAAAGGCCTCCTTCGACATATGCTAATAAATTCTGCATCAATCAATGCCATCTAGTTGTCACATAGATGTAAATATTTTAATTTATCCTTTAAAAGAATTTAAAAATTTAAAATGGAATTAAGCGCTCATGCTTGTCAATTACATCATGACTGTGTTGGCTTTGTCGGAGGGGAAGAAGCTAAAAATCGAAATGCAGCTTGGAACGCGCCACCGAAGGTTCTTTCGGGTGCTCACATTAACACGGTTAGATTGTTTTCAATTTCCATCAGCTTTGCATTTTTCTTCTTTTTGAGCACATTTGTATTTTTCTGCATGGAAAAGGCATAAAAGTATTTTTATAATATTATTTGAACGAAAGTAACCCCATCAAGGAAAAATAAAGTGACCCTCTGAAACTAGAATTATATCAATTGAAAATGACCCATTAATGTGCGCTAGCTCCCATCTTGTTTCTTTTTCTAATTCTCTAGGGTTTATTTATGAATATTGATGATACTGGATTCTTGTTTGATTAATTGTGCTTGGAATATGAGGAACGCATGAGCGGTTGCACACATATTTGATGAATTTTGGCAAATTGTGTTTCAATATTTGAAGCTAATGCGGTGTTTAAAGAGGATGTGATGTATAGAAGCAATAACAACTTATTAGAAAATGAAGTTTGGAAAATGCGTCAATAATCATGTATGGATCATGCTCAAAGGTTCTAAGATATGTCACATTAGTAATCATACAACTGGCATTAGCAATAACACCACTGGATTTACTGTAAATGAAGTCATTGGTAATTGATTGATTAGAAATGAAAATTAAAAAAAAAAAAAGAATCATAATGACAAATTTAGAATAATATTTTCTTGTGCAAATAGGAAAATAACTGGATATTGTGATGTTGTCGGTGTTTATTTTTTTATTTGTTTAATTCGTGCAATCTTTCTTATATAATAAGCTGTGACGTGAATGTGACAACAATTTAAATAATATGAAAAAAAAAAAGAAGAAATTTCTGTAAGGATACATGGAAAGAAAACAAAAAAAAAAAAAAAAAGAAGATTGAAAGCCTTAAAATGTGAAGCTATTAAAAATGGTGTTGACATATACTCAATTTTCAAAGTAGTTTTTTATTATTTTTTTCTATGTACGGGTTGGGCAAAGTCAAAATTAATTTACCCAAAATTAATTGTTTTAGTCCATACTTCTCTTAGATTTGAGTTGGAGTCGAAAGAAAACTACTTAAAACCAATTCATTCAAGCTCCTAATCACAATTCAAAATGATATAATATTTAATTGTTGGAATTATATGGATCTTTTAAAATACTGATATCTCAAATTGGAAAAAAATGAGAGTAGTTATTTTTGTGTTTAATTTGAAATTAGTTACATATTTGATTTAATTACAAATTAGAGATGAATAAATCAAATCTAAGTGTGATTTAGATTATTTAAGTAGAATTAAATTATGAAATATATGGATTAATAATCCAAATCAAATAAGAAAAAAGGCTGTCTAATTCAAATTGAATGGTAAAAAGAGTCTATAGATGGTTTATCTATATAGAGAGGCATATCAGGCATTTTATAATACCCACTATAATAATAAAAATAAAAGAAAATAATAAAATTAGTATAAGTATCACTCTGTATTGAGTGCAACCTGACAACAATACATTGTATCTTTGAGATCAAATTGTATTATTAGTCGGTCTCACAACAGAAAATCTTTTTTTTTTCTTTTTTAGATATATAATTTGGTTTTAGGGACACCACTTTTTATGTTTTGACAAATTTATATTCATCGATTGAACAACAACTTTGTGTTATGGGATGCAACTTTCTAGTTTGTGGTTCCAAGTTTTGTGATGTTGGGTACAATTATGGGTTAATTAAAAAGGATGCTAAATCAAGCCATTGTTCATCGTCATTGGGTTTACTAATTGGTGTTACTATTCCAAATGATTTTAGAGTCTAAAAAATACTAACTGATATTTCCAACGCTAATAGCTATCAATTTTTTTTTAATGATTTGATGATAAATTAATCAATAATTTATTAACCCAAATGTCTAAATAATTTTTTTAATAAATGCATACAATGTCATTCATCAAAGTCAATAAAAAATCAAATGAATTTAAATGAAATTGATGATATTTTATGCTTTTTTTTCTTTAAAAAGTTAGATCAATCCAAACTCAAACCTAACTTCGATCTTGTCTCTTAAATTGCCAACGCATTGAACGAATCATGTCAAATAAAAAGCACAAACCTCATAACAAATCATACACAAAATTGAGCTTAAGAAACCGAGGGACATTTATGTCATTGACTATAATCAATAGCTTTGCCACGCCCTCAAGTAAAAACAAAAAAGTTATTTCCTGTTAAAAAGTTAAAATAAAAATAAAAATGCCGCGAAAGAACTCCAAAAAAGAAAAAACCGAAAATTCACATGCATGCACACGAGCAAAAACAAAACCCCGTTTTCACGGGCCACGTGTACACTCCAAAGCCCGTCCACGCCCTACCGGCTAAATCGGTCAAAACATCCGCGTACGCAAGCTATGGGCCCATGGCGGTCCAGAGGCAATTAATGACAGCACCGTCCCCAGTCGACATGTCTCCGTACGATTAATGGACCGGCATCTGCCGGTGAACTACCAAATGGGAAACCTCCTTAGTCCAAGCTGTTTTCCAAAATCTCACAGGCACAAAAAAATGACTCTCCTCTCTATTCACACTCCAAAAAACACAAGCAAAGGCTAAACCAAGAAGACCGCAAAAGCGAAGCAAAGTAGGCGTCTTTCTACATAGAATTTGTTCTATTTTGATTCTACTATGTGGGTGTGATTGATTTTTAATGGAGAAACGAGACGCTGAAACTTCAATCTCGATGGCGAATTCGACACTACTTTCCGATGAGAATCCGGCGGGGGGGTATGGATTAGGAAGCATATTTGACATGCCATGTGAGGGTGATAAGTGGGGTGCTTCTTTTGGTTTCATGGACTTGCTCAGTGTCCAGAACCATAATACTAATTATAACAATCAAGATTTTGGTGGTGATTCTTTTTTATTCAGCAATCCTTTACATCCACCACCACCACCACCGGCAGCAACGATTCTTCCCCCACCACCACCACAGCCGTCGCCGGCACCGGAATCTTCAGAGGTGCTGAACAACCCAGCTACTCCCAACTCATCCTCCATCTCTTCATCATCAAATGAAGCAGCAGCTAATAATACCAGTAATGAAGAGCAAACTAACGCCACCACCACCACCAACAACAACAACAACAGCAGCAGCAGCAAAGCCGGTGATGACGATGAACTAGATCAACCAGAACAAGAACAAGATAAGACTAAGAAACAGTAAGTACCTATGGATCTTTTTCTTTTTTTTTTTTTATTCCCTTTTTTCGAACTAAAGTGACATGATTTTGTATGTGGGTATCATTCATCATTAGGTTGAAACCCAAAAAGAAGAATCAAAAGAAACAGAGAGAGCCAAGATTCGCGTTCATGACAAAGAGTGATATTGATCACTTAGATGATGGATACAGATGGCGGAAGTACGGCCAAAAAGCTGTCAAAAATAGCCCCCATCCGAGGTGACTAATCAAATGATCAAGTTAATAAAGTTACATATATAAATACGTTATTAATTGATTTTCAAATAAACTATACGTAACAAAATTTAACCTCTTGCTTGGAGCAGAAGCTACTATCGTTGCACTAGTGCCGGCTGCGGAGTGAAGAAGCGAGTGGAGAGATCATCTGAAGACCCAACGATTGTTGTAACAACATATGAAGGACAACACATTCATCAAAGCCCGATAACGCCTCGAGGGAGTATTGGAATCATGGCCAATGATCATAATTCGGCTGCTACTTTCGGTGCTTCATCATCATTTGTGATTCCGCAGCCTCAGTATCTTCAACTACATCACCAACAGCAACCCTACATATATAGTTCATCGCCTCCGTTGAATCTAATTACTTCTAATGCTACTAGTAGTACTGCTAATTCTAGTTTCAATAATCCTACGTTTTCTAGTTTTGTTCATCATCATCAAGCAGAGAGACGTAATACGATGATAAGTCCTTCACCAGCTTCTCTGCTTCGTGACCACGGCCTGCTTCAGGATATCGTGCCATCACAGATGCGAAATGAGCCAAAGGATGAGCACATATAATTAGAAAATGATCGACGGCACTTTTTTTGTTATCTTGTACTAGCATGGTATGTAATTCTCTTACTAACGAATTATGCACTTCACAATTTCGATCATATATTGATTATTACCCTTTTTTTTCAATTGTGATGATCGAAGAATTTCTGCGTTTATTCTTTGCATCTAGCTAGAGATTAGATATGAATATTATTAGTGGAGTTAAATGGGTACTTTAGTTTGGATCTCCCTTTTTGCATCTAATGATCTTTTGCCTCTTAGTTATTCTTCTTCTCTGCTGTTGGTTAACATCGAAGCCCATGTGCATCGGTGCCAGCTAGCTAGCAAAGTGATATGTGAGTCAGAATTAGGGTTAGGGTTTTCACATTTGAGGAATTTAAGTCGGTTTAAGATTTTTAACTTTATGGGAAAAAAGAGAATCTAGAATGAACTTAGGAACTTGATCCGACGTATTAAGGTGAGAAAGTGAAACCCTAAAGATGGGATAAGGTTGTAAATGTTTGCTTAGAGGACTTAAGTGCAATATATCAAAACATGCATGGGAACAAGATGTAGCAATAAATATACAACTCGAACACCATGGCCAAGACTCTAACCTTTTATAGCCTTTTATTTTATCTTTAAGCTGCATATTACAGATGGGAGCTTGAACACATCACTAGATGTTGGTGAGTTGTGTCAACACTTTGGCAATGGAATAACTAAGAGGAGATCTTGATTGTAAGTATGGTCTGAGATTTTGGGTAAGATATGGTATTTGCGTTATGCATTGATGATCATATATATGCTCATATTGCTAGCTACTCAGCCATTCTCAGACTTACACTTAAAATGCATGCTCGAGGCTGGACGGACAACGCTGGCTAGCTACAATAATGTTGTCCACATTTCTTTGCCTTTGCTTATTATCCAGTGACCCCTAGAGTTATGTATGCAACTAGAGAGACAATAATGTGTGATTATGAAATGCAGTAGTTTGAATATTTGCACAATCGATCTCTATATTCAATTTTGAAGCCTTAATTAAGAAATAGATATATATATATATATATATATATATATTTTTGTACGTGCATTTATTAATAATACATAAATTAAAAAAAAGCAGCGTGTATGTAGGGGTTGTGACCATATAATATTGAATTATATGATTTGTAAAGCTTGTTTCGAGCTATCAAAATCTGCAACACGAGGAACTAACAAAGGATCAAAACCACACGCTCGCTCCATTGAATGCATACCACTGGAAGCTTAATAATAGTGTGCAGGATTTACATTGACTAACTCGAAAAAGATAAAAAGATAAGGCGGTCATCTTTCCAAAAAGTCTAATAATCACTATCCAATTTCTCTAATTCCTCCCCATTTTTCAACTGTAGAAAATTTTGTATACGTATTGCTTTTGTCTTCGTAAAAATCTATACGCACACGCGCGCAGACACATCTTAGTTCCTTTCACAAACAATCTGTCAAGACTATCCAGTTTCTTTATGCTGATGTGAATAATTAAAACTTGAACTCGTGATTTTAGAATATGTAAATATTCAAAGAAATCCAGAAATTTAAAATGCCAAGTTATGAGTTCACACTATAATTCCTTTTTGGAAGGCTTTGGTTATTTGAGATCTCGTATGAACATGGGCAAATTTTGAATATAAGTTATATTAACAAGAAGAGGAAGAACAAACAGGATATAAAGATTCTTGTAAAGTATTCGCCTTTAAGCATATCGTTGGAAAGTGAAAATTTTGGAAAGCACTATCTTGTTTGTTCTTTTGAAAAAAAAAAAAGAAAAAGGTGCTGTTGATTGCGTTAGCTAGCGTTGTCTTTTTATCCCAAACTTTCAAGCCACCGATTGAATTGGCTTTTCGTATGAAGTTTGTAAAGACCTTAACATACGGGAAAGTTTTATGAATTAATATGCAAGCAATGATTCCTAAAAAGTCGAGTAAAATTAACTTGATAGTTTACCCCCATAATTGCTTTTGGGATTTCAACTTGATTCTTGCCGTTGTTTTGTATTTGAAAAAAGAAAAGAGAATCCTTAGTAGAATCTCCTTTTTTTTAACAAATGTGATACCAATTAAATTTATTTAGTAAATGATTTTAATGTGTGTTAAAAAAGTAGAAGACTTTTGGGCACCAAGAATCATGAAAAATACAAAAGACATGAACTTAACTGCATACGATACATCCAAATTTGCATTCATACATTGAATGCGACTAAAAGATAATTAGATTCTTATTCTTTCTAATTAGAACTCATCAAACTTAATTTTATGTCTTAGTAAGACCTTTTTTTTTTAATTAATAATATTTATAATTAGTTTTTAATCCACGATCTTATATTTAATACAAACTAATATTAGAGGAGTGACCACACTATGCACATGAGACATGATTGAGCATTTAGGAGCACCCAAAAAGGCTACATTTTAGTCTTAGGGGCTAAATAAATATGGCATCAGTTAGAAAGCAAAATCAATTTCTATTCCCGTTTTTGGAATTACATTAGAGGAATCACTAGGCTTTCTTTTTTTAACTCAAAACATCCCGAAGTGGACCTATTAAGGGCGAAAAAATATTCAATTTTTTTCTTCTTTTTCACTTCAAAGAAAAACACATCGCTATCTTCATTTTTCTAAATATACAAAGTTCCATATATCTCAAGCCACTACCAATTTACAAAATGGGCCAAGTCACATGAGAGACCCAAAACTTTGTTACAGCTGGGCCTTCGGCTTCCGCTTCAACCCCAGATACGTTTTCGATGCTAGCAATGCTTTTCGCACCCTGTCATATCCTTTTGTCACCCCACTTTTGTAATCACAGTTGTATTGCTACCTAAAATTACATAAAAAGGATAAATATAAATTTAATTACACCAAAATGTCCTTACAAATCATGAACCCTAACTGTTTTTTAAAATCCTAGCATATAATATAATTAACCTTGTTGATAAAATCAAAATAACGAAGAAATAAATTCTCTAACAACAACAATTTTATTATGAAATGGTATGTTTACAAAATTTATCCTAAATGATAGTGAAATTTAATTAAAATTCTATTGTAATTTATGTCCTTTTTTGTAATTTCATAAAAGAAAGAGAAAAGAAAAGTGGGTTTCCTAAGAGTTTGAAAGGAATGTGAGATCTGTTAGGGAAGCCAAAAATGTCATTGGGTTCATATCCTAATTGTTGGAGCTCAATCTTTCTTCTGGGGAAGGAGCAAATGAAAAATAGAGGTAGGTTTTTTCCTTACCGTTATTAATGAATGCAGATTTTCGAACTACTCTCAATAAATTTTTTGTGTTATATTATAAATGTATTTCTTTGGAATGGTGAATTTGTTTATTAATGTCTAAATATTGGGAATAAAAAACAAACAAACAACACGTTGCTTACACGTGACAGCAACCAAATCCTACTACGTATAATAGCAATGATTGAATCAGCTTTACCCTGAAAGAGTTATCAACAATCGAAAGACCTACCATCTTCAAACAGAACCCTAACCACTATGCTTTCAAATTCAATAAGTGCATATATCGGCCTCAAACATACTGCTAACTCTCTGTCTTTCACCATAATCTGAAAAATTTTCATCTTCTGTTAATACATAAGCTTAAGAAAATGTCTTGGAAAGCTTGAAGAAGCACATGGAATTAGGTTACCAAATATGATCATGACCACTTCCAGGGCTTGAACTCGTCTTCCCTTAACCACTCTTCAGTACGAAGTATGGACTTGTCACACGATCTCATGCAACTTCTATATAAGATAAATTTGTTTTCACCGTCCAAACTCACTAGGCTTGCCAACATTTTAAGTAACTTTCTTTTTCCCAGTGTAATTGTTAGCAATCCTAAGGCTACAAGAGATGGCCAATAATCACCCGGGCTTTTATCTTCTCATGTTACTTAAGGTTGTGGCCACATTTGCAATCCCACCAAACACTTTGAAGGAAGCATGTATTGGCGACATTGGCTTCGAATTGCGATTTAACATGTACAATGACAGCTGCCCAGAGGCAGAGGCTATAATCTTTTCTTCGGTTGAAAATGCTGTAATGGAAGATTCAAGAATGGCGGCGTCGCTGCTTCGTCTTCATTTTCATGATTGCTTTGTCAATGCAAGTCGTCGCCGTGTTTATTTATATTTCCGTCATGCATTATGTATATTTAATTTCTAATGTTATGGCATTTCAAGTTCATGCAGGGTTGTGATGCTTCAGTGTTGTTAGATGACAGCGGGGACTTTGTTGGAGAAAAGACTGCACCACCTAATCTGAATTCACTGAGAGGATTCGAAGTCATAGATGCAATAAAATCTGATCTTGAATCCGCTTGTCCTGAGACTGTCTCTTGTGCTGACATTCTCGCAGTTGCGGCAAGAGACTCAGTTGTTCTAGTATGTGATGTTCCATCAACTTTGTGCTTCATCATAATGACAATATTTCTACTTCCGCTGAAACTGAAATGTAATTTGCAGACCGCTGGTCCACGCTGGGAAGTGCCAATGGGCAGGAGAGACAGCTTTGGTGCAAACAAAGCAGCAGCAACCAATAACATCCCAGCTCCAAATTCTAGTCTCGCAGATCTCGTGGCCAAGTTCCAGAACGTTGGCCTCACACTGCAAGACATGATTGCCCTTTCCGGTGCACACACGATGGGAAAGGCTCGATGCTCGACTTTCAGCTCCAGGCTACAAAGCAGCAGCAACACCAATGGTCCAGACAACAATCCAGGCTTCCTTCAAAGTCTACAGCAGCTTTGTTCAGGATCCAACATCGATGCACTTGCGCAGCTTGATCTGGTGACCCCTGCAACATTCGACAACCAGTACTACATTAACCTTCTTTCTGGAGAGGGGTTACTTCCATCCGATCAAATTCTCGTGAGCCTAGATCAAACACGCGAAATCATTGAATCATATGCCGAGGACGCGTCTGTTTTCTTTGAGGATTTTAAGATTTCTACGTTGAAGATGGGAAGCCTGGGGCCTCTGTCTGGAAATGATGGCGAAATTCGTCGCAACTGTCGCGTGGTTAATTGATCTCAAGCTTGTTAGATGTTGCATTGCAGTTAACCAGTAATCTTGAGTACGTATGCCTAGCATTAGTAAAGTTTCATAAAACAATTGCTCTAATGGGAGGTCTTAAAGTACTACTATCATGATTAAAGCAAAATTGCTCTAATGAGAGGTCTTAAGTACTACTGTCATGATTAATATTTTCTAGACAAAAAACAACACCCGAGAAGCTCGGATGACCCACAAAAGCGTTTATTGCTACAATGGTTAACGCTAAATATTTTGACTATAGCAACTAGTTTATGTTACAAAAGGAGATAAGGGAGAAGGAAGAGGTTACAACATTGTATTACAAAGGCATTGACTGCCTTGGGTATGACGGCACATAGGATATATTCATCAAGCCAGTTAACTGCAAAGCAGTAAAACCTCACAACAATGAGGTCTCAGCATTGAAAGTTCAAAGCAATTGTTGCTGCATGTCTTTGCCAGAAGTTTTCTATATTAGATCAGCATCCTCTATACGGCATACTTTTATCCCGTGCCAAATGGCCCCACATTTCCATTTCAGGTCCCTGTGGATGAATTACATTTTCAACATAGAGGACGGAAGGAATACAAGATAACAGTGTATTTCAACAAAATGTGTGAAGCTACAACAAAAAATCACATCCTTCTAAACAACTTTTTCAACTTATCCTTGCCTAGCTTTCCCCCCACCACCCCTTTTTTTCTTTTTTGTGCAAAAGGCAAGAGGATAAAAGGGGGGTGCAGGAATGGGGGTTTGAGAAATTAGAGTGCAAGAAAATTGTTAGAACCTGATGGCTTATTCTTCCACATCCAATCCTGAGCAGGCCCCTGCAGTATATGAAGACAATAAGAATAAGCGGTAATAACAGAGAAGATGATTAGATAAAATTGAGGGCAGTCTCACTACCTGTTGGTAGCGTGTCGGATCATTAACTGAACCAGCTGCTACAGGTGGTAATTGAGTATAACCAAGCTCCTGAAAAAGCCAAAAGTTTCAGCAAATATAAAAACCATGTGATATTACCAACAGAAAAGGATGGAGCTTAAGCAAAAGCTAAGATGATAATCTACGGCACATATTCTATAAGCAAACACTACCCTCAGGTACTGCAAAATTCAAGCATATTTTAACATGAAAAGAAGCTGAGGCCTGTGCTATCCAAGGCTTTTTCTAATGACCAATATATTCTGCATATAAAATTGTCAATGCATGCTATACATGTAAGTAGACACAAAGAACTAGTACAGTTGACCAAATAGAGGCTCAAATGATCAAGTACCAGAACATAACAATCATAGAATTTGGAGAATATAGAACAATAATAAATACAACATGATTTCAGACAATCTTGCTCAATTAGACCAAATTTCATAATTTGAATAAGCCATTGTTAGAATGTTGGTAAATAAAAAAATAAATAATTTCTTAAAGAATAATACCTGAGCATTGTGCTGACCTCTAACCACAGGAGCTTGATACTGGATTTCCACACCACAAGGTCAGTGGCAGCAATCACATCTTATAAACATTGTAGAAAAACAATGTAGGGAATACTTACCGAAGAAGAAAAAGGCTGTTGTAACTGCTGCTGTTGCTGCTGCCGGTGTGGTGTTTGAAGCTGCACCTGTTGTGTTTGTGGAATGTGCTGAGCAGGTAAAACTTGGGGGTGCAACTGCGATGAAGGCTGCTGTACTGGCGGTTTTTGTTGCTTCTGCTGTTGTTCGAATAATGTCAACTCTTCAGGTTTCTCCCACTATATTTTCCCAGTGAAATAATTGTCACATACATAGAAGGCCAAATACAAAATTAAGCATGTGAATGGTTAAATTGTCTTACCTTGCTAACACCAGTTACGCAGTTATAATAGTACTTGTATCCATCAGGGGACGTATGTTCTGTCCAGCTACTTTTTGCAGGAGCTACTGTCTGTGATGACACAGGAGCAGCAGGACCAACAGATGTAGACACAGGCAGATCAGCAGCTGGTGCTGAAGCAGGAGCGCTGGCAACAGTCTGTGGAGCAATTCCAGCCCACTGAGTCTGCAAAATAACACCCTCAGGCAAATACCTTAAATGTTGCAAAAAGTTCAAATGAACTTTACTTTTGTGCTTCTAAATATGAAGTATACAATTAACCATGTTGCAGACAAAAGAAGACACAATTCAGTTCCAGAACGCTTTGACATATTATAAAGCCAAAGGCTGTGTGTAACCCTATGGGGCAGAAACTGAAGAGACAATCATCCATTATGTCAAGGTGCACAAAGAAAAACTCATGTAACTGATGCGCTTATAACAAGTGAAGACAGTCCAGTATGAAGAAGTCTCAAATCAGAGAATTATTCTAATCCTGTCATACCTGCTGTTTAGTACCCTGAGAACCTTGCTGCAATGGTGGATTTTGATTTGATGGTTGCATCAGCTGCAATTGTTGCTGCAGCTGGGAGAATGCCTGCTGGGATGATTGAAAAGTTGCTTGCAGAGTCTGCGTCTGCTGTGACAGCATCTGAGCTAACTGAGACGGGGACTGCTGATAAGGTTGATGTAATTGCTGCTGAACAGGAGCTGGTATCTGCAGTTGATTTGTCCCACTAGGGAGTGAACTAGATTGAGGCTTGATATTTAGAGGAGTCGGTAGTGCTGTAGAAGAAGAGGCAATCTGCTGACCCTGAGGTTGGGAAGCAGGCAGATGTCCACTCATACCAAGTAAATGTTGTGATGGTAGGGCTTGACTGAAAGATGTTTGACCAGGAATCTGTAGCTGCCCGAGATGGGAATTTTGTGCATGGGAGTAAGAAGATGGAACCTGAGGGTGAAGTTGAAGTGGAGGCATATGCTGAGGCGATTGAAGGGACTTCTGTAGCGGTGATATTTGCTGACCAAGGGATGGAGCTTGCGACTCAGGTTGGCAAAAATTCTGAAACATTTTATAGAAAGTTTTGTTACTCATTATGGTATCGCCAGGGAAGACCATTAAAGCATTAAAATTTAAACAGATTTCACTTACCTGTTGTAAAGCAGATGAAGTTGAAGAAACAGCCAGTCCCGGAACAGGACCATCAGCAGGACCACCCTATCGTAGTGAAAGAATGGTCAAGTAACGGAGAAATACACACTCATCTTGCAAATAAACAAGACTAAATATTTTGTAATTCCAAGCCATCAAGACAACTATGGTTTGCATTTCAATGTTTGAAATGCAATACCATAAATGAACATTCAAGATAACGTGTTGTGGAATATCATTAAATTTGTTCTTACTGGATTTAAAGGCATTCCCCGGTCACCTGACCTAGGAGGTAACTGATTCCCAAAAGCACGAATACCAGGATTAGATAGTGGCCCAATATTCTGGGGACTCATGGGATGCCAAGCATTCGGAGGAATCCGGTCGGTAGGGTCACCAAAATTTGTTGGGGGCCTATACGAAAAAAAAATCATTAGTTCACCAGTATTAAATCAGGTGAGAATTAAGAAAAAGGCAAAGTAATAAAGTTCATCACCGCATATGTTGGTGGAAGGGGGATACCTGGGGCCTGGTGGTTGGAACCGAGGACCGAAACCTGGACCTCCAAATGCAGGACCACTCCTAAGGAAGAAACAAGAAGAAGTTATCACAATGGGAGATAATTTGCTCAATCAATAAACAGAAAGGCATAAACTGCAATCATGTTTCATGTATATATAATAGACTAATCCTTCCTCCTGTTTACAATTAATGTATATAAAGTCATAAAAAATCACCTTGAATCTCCAGGCCTGGGCCTCTTAGGATCAGCAAACCGAACAGTTAATGGTTGATCACATCCCTAAGGTGCAGAAAAAGATAAATGAATAACCTTCAAAGCTCTAATTTTTTTTTTCTTTTTTTTTTTTTAAAGGTAAGGGGGGTGGGCAAGCCCAAATCAATTTTTACCCCCCTTACCACCCCCAAGAATCGAACCCGCTTCAAAGCTCTAATTTATAAACCAGTATATTCCAAAAGTAAAAGACTAGGCCTAACATTCTTCAAGAAACAAACAATGCTTACTCTCATTGTATAAATTCCATTAAGAGCATTTATAGCCGCCAACGCCATATCTCTGTGAGAGTATTTAACAAATCCACATCCTTGACAAAGAATCAATGAAACTATCAGGATAGGGAAGAACCAACATGATGAAAATAGCTTCCATATAAAAAAATGAGCATAGACAATAGATGTTGATATCAGAACAGCAAGAAGAAAAAACAATCCATGACCATATGATTACATTGAAGATAGCCATTTGATTTGGGAACTACTAACAATACTAATGATTTCAACCATATCATAAAAATTTTAGAAAAGAAACTATAAAGTCAAAAATCATCAGGCCACTTTTACTAGTATATTCCCTACTCTCTTGCATTGGAAAAAGAAATGCACATATACATGGGCAAAACTGATAATTATATCATCTGCTTGGGTAAATGATCTCTCAGCAATCAACTGTGACATTATCATCACATAGGAAATGCGAGCAAGTGAAGCAACATTTCATCCAGACTTCAAACCAAATTAGTGGATTGAAGCTTTTAAGATTAAAATAGGAGAAAAAAAGGCATACCACGGCTCTGCTTCAGTTCATCACGCATGAGGTAAACATCTTCAACTCGACCATATGGTGAAAAGATCTGCGAAAGAAAACAGTTTCTCTTACTACAGGAGAAAGAACGTTCCTATCCTTAGTGTTTAATAACCATAAACAAAGACAGCAAAACTAAACACAGACAGTTGACATCTCACATACTTCCTCGACTTCTTTTTCAGTAGCTTGTTTGTTCAGTGAGCCTACAAACAGTTTGTATTCTACCGCACCTATAATACACAGGAATAACATGCAGATTAGAAACATTTGTTCCGTTGGAACAACATAACTATTTACATATATATTAACACCATTTCAAATGAAAAACTATATGTTTGAGAATAAATTTTCCCCCAGCAAAGCATTTTCCAGCAGACCATGCCCATCTCTAGCAGCAAGAATGTAAATACAATTGAATGGAAACAATCATCAATAATTACCAAGGCGCTCCCTTTCCCCATCCGCATATCGAACTTGGATAGGACCCACACCCTGGAAAACACATTTAGGCGTGAGAAACTACCATGGTCATCAAAGTACTAGGAAATCAAGACCACCAAGAAAACTGACCCTGGGTAGAGTATGTTGATTGTGCAAGGCTCTAATGGCCCTATCAGCTTCTTCTGAAGTTGCATATTTTATAAAACAACAACCTGGACAACCAAAGAATGTTTATCCTGATTTTATTAAGCCATTGACACCCTATGAATGATGGTGCAAATAGGTAGGTCGTACATATAAGTCAGTAGTATACATCCATGTAATACTATTTACTGTGAACATGGATATAAAAGACAGAACTCCAAGACAAAATATATCATTGCCATTCACCTAAATTCATTCATTCAGGAAAGAATATATAAATAAACAGAAAAACAACTAATTTCATAGGAAACCAATCACGAACCGGCACATTAAACATCCAAACATAATATAGCCCCCAGTTGATACAAAATGCACAGAGACATATATGCCTAAAAATGATTCATTTCATAACTAATCACCTTGCTTCATAAAGTGTAAACAGTATGATCATACACAAGTACCAGACCAATCTTCTAAAGAAGGAAGCCAAACTGGGGGGGAAGGAGGAGGAGGGATCCTTTCGTACCAAGTTTTTCCTTGTGTTCTGCGTGCGTATATGTATACGTCTCTCTCTCTCTCTCTCTGTCTCTCCATATATATATAGTGCGTGCGCACACATACATACAAGCCTAGTCTTTGAACAATGTAGTTTTTACTTTTAAATAAGAAAGTAAAAATTGTATTAATATGGAGAATCATTACAGGAAGTGGGCCAGCCGTGCACTAAGAAAGCAAAACAATGAAAACTTTTCTGTGCTACACAAAAGTATACCCAAACACTCCTTTACAAAGTAGCTCAAGACAAGGAAAGTACAAAGATAGAATATGCATCACCAGACAATCACAACATTTACAGCCATTACAAAAAGAACTACCATACTTATAAACGGACTATCAATTATTGTTGAAAAAGAACATGCCCTTTCCAATTCCAATAAAACATCACACATACTGTTCAAAGATACGAGATACCCTCACAAGGAATGAAAGGTGCAACCAAATTAACCAATTAAAACATTTGCTATACCTGACATGGAGGCTCCATAATTATCAAGTCCCCTAAACATCAAATTGAAATCCCATGCGATCATTTACAAGGAATTGAAACCACACACTGAAATTCAAATAGACTAATTAAGAAGCACAATCCAATTTTCTTTCAAAAAAGAATAGGGAAGAGGGGCAGAGAGGGCCATTCCCAACCATCAAGCCAATGATTACATACATCCAAAGCAGAATAGAAAAATGAAATGGTAACACAATCACACCTCCAGCTCATTTAATTCTCAAAAGGAAACAGCCGAATAGCAAGTGCATGATGTAGTCAATGAGAGTTGAACATTTGTGTATCTAAGTAAATCATGCACACTGTTGAGGGTTTTTGCAGCTTAGTCATTGATACTGGAACTGAATCATCAGAGTAAAAAGCCCACCGCAAAGAGAAAACATACATCTCATCCAAAATGTGAGTTATTTGCACAGAGAAGTAACAAACACGCCAAGAAACTATTGGTTATGGAAAAAAAAGACGCATCGTCAAAATAAAGTTAATATCTTTGAATGCCCATACACAACAATATAAGCCATACACATAACAATATAAGATTCTGGCGAGCCATAACCTAACATCAACTGACAAGCCACAACAGCTTAACCTCATTTATAAAATAGATTGAGGTTCTTCCATACTCTGAATAAGTTCAAACAGCTCACATCACATCACATATACTAGAGATAAAAAGAAACCTTCAATAATATGCATTCCATTCATAAGTTGTCCAATGTGAAACTCACACTGACTAGGAGAACGTACCAAATGCTTAAATTCTTCCCCACAAATGCAATTCCAGTCTTAAATTCATTCCAAGATTAAGCATTTGGACATCTAATTAAAATCAACAAAACAGAAACTGCAACTGAAATCTAATAAGCGCATCCACACAATTTAAAATTTATTTACATCAACGTAAACGAAGAGTCTACCATATCCATAAACGTTAAAGCAATAAGAAAGAAAAACAATTTAAAAGTGACTGTGAATGATTCATCCACACAAACATACTGAAAAACACCAATGCACAACATTCACACATAGTAAGTTGTTAATCGGCTACCAATTGATATTGCTTCATACAATATAAATAACGCAATTATGTCATGAAGAACCAGCAGTTGCCTTCTCTAACGTGAAAAGGGCAAAAGCCAATCATCCATCTCAAGAAAAATTTGACAACAATCATCCTGAACCAATAAAGGGAGAGAGAACAGAAGACAGCACACATAATGCAGAATGCTTCTTGGCACCCACACAGAGAAGTTAATCAGCTGTATGATCCATGGGATTGGTACTAGCTATGCTCAAACCATTAATTAATTATCTCATGAAGTCTATTCTGCTACTTCCAGCATCAAAGAAACTTAGCCACATGACGTGGTTATTCACAAATTAGTGTACCTTATAATTTTGATGAATAAAGTTAGATCTGCATTACTGAGAACATAACCAACCATAATTGCCCAAAATTAAAAACAGCTAATATGATTGATCAGAAATTGTAGATGTAAGAAAAAATCCAACAGATGATTCAAGTACACATCACCATTTTAGAAAAACTAGCAGGAAGGACAAAAGACTATAAGTAATCACAGGCCTGATATTTGCCTCCACAAATTGATTTTTGAAGCAATAGGAACTTGAGCATTCAATTCCACCGAATTAAAAAGCACCTGAACCAGAATCAATCCCTCCAGATGATAGAGGGTCGCAAGATTTGATTACTGACTTCAGCATTTACAGTTGAACAACCCCACATTTGACATTTATAAATAGAGTAAGAACATCACACATTACATCCATAGGTATCCAAAGTGTGATATCCCAAAAATCAAATTGCAACACCCAGAAATAATTCCATTCATATTTTACATCACATATCTAGGCAGGAGGAACTAGAATTCAGCAAAATGCAAACCCATTACAGAAAATATCCAAAGAATATGACGAGCAATTGACAATGACCTGAAATTGCTCAGAGTAGTAGGCCTGAGGTCACGAGCAGCAAACAACAAGACAAAACTAACTAAAAACCAAGGATTGATAGCTGTGCATAACTTGTTATATTGCATCCTTAGGCGTGCTTGGATGAACAACAGAATCAAACTATCCTAAGTTAGTTCAGGCACTTAAACTTGCAAGCACATTGAGAACATTGGAAAATGGCCCATAATTCAACCATTGCAATATCACATGGAAGAAAGAAAAAAAACTAATAGGCCTTTATTGAAAATAAAAGCTAGGGTTGACATCCCATCTTCTGATCATCATTGAAGGAAAGAATGCCCAAAGACATATTTTAACATCATGGTCCACATAAATGCACACTAGTGGCACATAATGGACAAAGGGTTCGCATTTTCAAAAATAACATCAACAAAAGCCCACTCAACATCACAGGAGCTAAAAAGTATACTCTCTAATACAACCACTCTGGAACCACAAAGCACCAAAACATGCTTCAATCTGAAGTCAGCCAACAAGGCCAAATATATAAAGACAACAACCATAAATTTGCTACCCCCAATATCTATCCAACTATTACCTATATGGCTTCCAACCACTTATAAGTCATACAATTCAATTATCATCCATATCTAATCCACAATTAACTTCAAATCCATCTCATGTAGTCAATATGGACAATTATATACAGTCATTGTAAGATATCAAATATCTTTTAAGAAAAAAGAGATAAGAATCCAACACGATAAGGAAAAACCACAAAAAGCCTCCAAGTATAAAGTGATCAATAACCATGAAAAAGGAGAAATCCATAATTACTATCTATACTGTACAAAAATGCACTTTTGAATATCCTGACATTATTAACCTACTCCCATTACAAATACTTGTTAAGTAATGCCCCACCATTGTAACTGACAAATTATTACAAGCAAACAATCTAATAGCAACTGCTATACAAAGCTGGTATTATATAAGTTCACATCTTGCCTGACGTATGTACAGACTGACAAATCAAAAAGAGTCGTAACAAAACCAACAAGCTGAAAACTTGTTGCAAAACTAACAGAGACGAAAGATGAGCTTAGTTTGATCCCATCAGCCTCTCAGGGGAACCTGAAAAAAGATAGGTATAAATCACAGTTACTTCAGGAAAAATAACATTTGTACATACCTTGTTGTTGTCCCGTCTTCTTATCCTTAATCAAAGCCACCTCAATCACATTTCCATGTTCTTCAAACAAGGGACGAATCTGACATCAGATAAGCAATTCTTTACAAAATAAGACTAATCATAACAAAAAGGAAAAAGGAAGCATGATTACAGGACATAGTTAGATGTATTAAGAGTCATTCGGAAGCTTGTATTGACATACCTTCTTTAAAAAAAATATATAAAGATGTAAAAACCAAACAGTTGTAATTGTGATAATACACACATCTCAGTAACCTACTTGGAAGCATAATATCCAGGTTGATAAACAGTCACTTAGTTCCTAATCAGCTACAAATCTTAGATCAACAGATGTACGAGCCTTTTCCAAGGAACAGCCAGGTAATACTAGAACACAAACACTCATCAAAGGTAGATTTCGACACAAGTTAGGTATCAATTTACTTACATCCTCTTCTCTCGCTGTCTTTGGAACAGACCCTACAAATAGCTTGGCAAAGCTGCTGCCATCAGCAAGATCTGATATGGTAACAAAAAACATGTTAAGGTGCTGATGATAACAAACAAGACAGAACTCCAAAATAACAAGTATAGTGGAAACAAAATCTAATTCTGCTCCAACTGAAGTATAATTAAAAAAAAATACAAATTAATTGACATCATCAATGAAAACCAAATATTTATCAATTATAACTGATACCCCAAGCTATCAAATTTCATCAAATACACCCCTGGAAGTGGAATATATACAAGGACACAAACAAAATTTCAGATATCTAACCAGGAGAAGGCCCTCCTCGGCCGGAAAACCCACGTTTCTGTCCTGAAAGTTGCGGCTGCGGAACTGCCAGCGACTGTGGCACAGGATAATTCATCCCCGACCTGGGCCCGGACATCGGCCTAAAGCCTCCACCCATTGGCCTGAACCCTCCTCCGACTCCACCTGGCGCATGACGTGGCGGGCTATCAAATGGGCGGTGGCCCCCATCCGCCCCTCCTACCGCACGACCCCCGTCAACATGAAAGTCGTTTGGACTACGGCAACGATTGAATTGAAAAGAATCTTGATAGCTACTGTTGCCGCTGTTGTTGTTGTTGCTGTTGTAGCGGTTTGTCAAAGGGCCGTCGGTGAAGCGAGAGGGACGGTTGTGACGGTTGTTGTTATAGTGAGAGTCTTGATTGTTGTTGAAGCTGCTGTTGTAGTTGCCGTTGGGCCCATAATAACGGTCTCCTCTTTGTCTCTCCAGCTTTGCTGACTGCTAGTTAAAACCCTAACCCTAGAATTCAGATACTAGAGTTTAGAGGAAACAAAGCAGAACGGTGTTTGTCAAATAAAAAGGATGGCGGGGGCAGACCGGAGAGACAACGAGACCGAGGCAGTAAAAATAATATTGGGCCTCATGTGAAAGCCCAATTGAACAACAATGTTAAATGACTACGGACTCTTTGTTAAGAAAATAATTTATTTGAGTGTTTAATTAAATAACACCCATCTTAAAGGACTCTTTATTAATTTAATTAATTTACATTAAGTTATTTAGTTAATTTAATTTATCGCACTGATCAAGCAAACTTCTTTTTCATACTGATCCATTTATTCTTCTTCGCCCGAAGCCCTAAACCCCTCCCACAAACTCTCAAGCGCATCGCTGCACACGGCCACGCAGCACAACCGCTGACGGGGAATCGTCTCTGTTAACTTTGTACGGTAATACTTTTCTTTTTTAATCTCATTTGCGTGTCCTCTCATTTGATTACATGAAAAGCAAGTTAGTAGCTTGTTCGATCCTGTAGACCTAGAATTACATAGAATTGATATATCTCTAGTAGATAATTGATTTTGAGCTTTAAGCATATGTTTGTATCCGGGTGTTTGAGTTCTCTTGCTCCTTGCTCGTCAAACATGTTGGGTGTATTTATATCCCAGTCAAATTGATCTGTGTTTTCAGCACTTTTTTTTATGGTGTTTGATTTGAATAAGAAAGCTCGTGTTCTTTACAAGTTTTTTTATGTACTATTGCTTCTAGTAGGTGTTATTGTATTGAAGTTGAACCAAGTTTCAGCTTCTAGGATCCTGATTTTTTGTTCACTTTATAAACAAAGAAATTTTATATATATTTTCAGGTTTTGTATTTGTGATTGTCATCCTGCAGTTAAGTTACTCGAAGACTTGCTTTTTGGTTCTTTGCTTTTTTTTTCATTTCTTTCTTTTGGGTTTTCTGAAGCAGCCCATAGCCATGTTTATTATTCGTTTTTACCCAGGTTATGTGAACATGGTTAGTTGTTGTGGAGCAGGGCAGATTGAACTTGAAGGTGGATCTGAGTTGCGTGTTTGGCATTACAGTAATTTTGGAGAAATGGATATTGATTCTGGCCTAAAAATTTTAAATATCAAATCGGCAGAGGAAAGTGGGCATACACAAATGGAATCTGAGGAGTCTTCTGCACTGAAAGTATGATTTCCTTGTTTTTCTTTTGTTTTTATTCTTAATTCCATTGCTTTGTTTCTGAGAAAATTTAGCAAACAAAGATTGTTATATATGTGTTTGATAAAGTGTATAAGGGAAAACCTACCACAACCAGGCTATATTTGATTGCATTGCTTTGATTTCTTGAGACCAAAATTTACGGTCACATAGCAATTTGATTTTAAATGGAATTCCTGTTTTCTTAAATTTTTTCAGCAGCCAAATGAAACAGTTAACTTGTTTGTTGTTTATTTCACTGTTAGTGTCAACTGATTGCACTGCATTTTGATTGTTATCTGAAGGTAAATGACAAAGAAAAAGAGGAGATTACTGAGTCAATGGACAAATTACACATCGAGGAATCATCTTCTGGACTGGCAGGGTCTTCATCTATCAACTTCAAGAGAAAACCAGTCATTATCATTGTTGTTGGAATGGCAGGTAATCTAATAATTTCTCATGGGTTCTGTCGATTTTGTATCAAAAAACGAAAATAAGAGCCTAAAATATTATTGATATTACAAGAGAATAACGATTTTGAAACATTTTAAATTCTCTTAGGGAGCGGGAAAACAACATTTATGCATAGACTTGTTTGCCACACACAGTCTAGAAATATGCGGGGTTATGTTATGAACCTTGACCCTGCTGTCACGACCCTTCCATTTGCTGCCAACATTGATATAAGAGATACAGTTCGATATAAGGAAGTGATGAAGCAGTTCAATCTTGGACCTAATGGTGGAATTCTGACTTCGCTTAACCTGTTTACAACAAAGTTTGATGAGGTAACATCTAGTGAACTTGACCTTAGAATTTTGTGTTTCATTTTCTCACATGAGTTCCTGAAGCTATCAAGCTTCTGTTCTTCTGAAGATGAGGCCATAGATATATTCTGGATTTTGTTGAATGGTTTATCTTCTTTGAATATTGTCAAGTCAACTGACATTGTGGACAAGTTTTAGATCAAATAATTAGATTGGTGCACTTGTTTGCATATTAGATAGACTATTCAGTGTCTTGTCCATCTTTCATCGTGTCCAATGTGAAATTTCAGGTTATTTCGTTGATTGAGAGGCGGGCAGATCATCTTGATTATGTTCTTGTGGATACTCCTGGTCAAATTGAGATATTTACTTGGTCTGCTTCGGGAGCCATTATTACAGAAGCTTTCGCTTCAACCTTTCCAACTGTGGTTACTTACGTAGTTGATACACCTCGTTCAGCAAACCCAATGACGTTTATGAGCAATATGCTTTATGCTTGTAGCATCCTGTACAAGACACGGTTGCCTCTTGTACTGGCATTTAACAAGACTGATGTAGCTCAACATGAGTTTGCTTTAGAGGTACAGTTCTTTTCCATTTTAGATTACTACTTTTATGATTATTATCTTCCGTAATTGGATGAGTTCTTATGGGATGCTCCATTTCGTGACATTTTTGGAAAGATATAGAGCTAAAACAAAAATAGTAAAAGTGTCATATTTTAATTTTGAAACACACACACACACAATTGCTTTTGGACATTGTTAGTTTGGCATGATTGGATATACAACTGAGGTATGCACGTTAGCTAATTTCACTAATTTAATACATTCATGGATGTTGGCTAGCCTGAGTTTGATTTTACTAATTTCAGAGTTTACATGGTTATCCAAGTGGATGAGGTTGTTGTGAAATGATTCTTTAAATGTGCTTTTCCATCATTCCTTTTTCCTCAGAATAGTCATTGCATCTGCAGGGGAAATATATAATGGTTTCATGTTTATGAAATTTTACTACTTTATAGTGGGAAGACTACATTGAATTGATTATTGGCTCAATGATCACTGAAAACAGAACATTATTTAATTAGATTAAGGCCTTTGTACGCTGTTTCTAAAATCTAAATAACAGTTGAAGTTTTGTGCATTCCTTGATTATGATGTAGAAGTATATGTAAGCATTGGTTCTTGGATTGTCTAATCTGCAGTGGATGCAAGACTTTGAGGTGTTTCAATCGGCAATAAGTTCAGATCACTCGTATACTGCGACTTTAACCAACAGCCTCTCCCTTGCGCTGGATGAGTTTTACAAGAATTTAAAGTCAGTTGGAGTATCCTCTGTTTCTGGTGCAGGGATCGAAGCCTATTTTAAGGCCATTGAAGAAAGAGCCCAGGAGTTTATGGAAACCTACAAGTATTGTTTTACCTTTGATTAAACTTTTTCTCATTATTGCAGACCCTTACAATTAGTCAGTGTGGTCACATTTTCATATTTATGCTGCTTATTACTGTCTGTGTAGGGCTGATCTTGACAAGAGACGGGCAGAGAAGAAGCGATTGGAGGAAGAACGCCAGAAGGAGAACATAAACAAATTGAGGAAGGATTTGGAGAAGTCCAAGGGAGACACAGTGGTCTTGAGCACTGGTCTGAAGGACAGAGAAGCTAGGATTAGGGCTGCCATGATGGATGAAGATGAAGTACAAGAAGAAGATGTAGATGACGATGATGATTTTGAGAGATTTAGCGAAGAGGAAGATGTTATCGATGAGGATGAAGATGAAGTTTCCAAGTTTTCCCTCTAGCGGAGCTTTTGTGATGTGCAAGAATTTTTGAAACAATAGTCTAAATAGAATCTGTTGCTGTATCTAAATCACCATCTTAATGGTAGATTTGGGACACATTGCTTTTGTTTGATGAGATTTTCTTTGAAGGTGCTCCTAGCGCATGATTGTATAAAAAGATGCTGCCCTAAAACTTCAAATGATACTTTCAAATTAGATAAATTGCTAAAAATTTTGGTAGATAGGGATCCCGCAAAAATTGTTGCGATTGTTTTTAAACCCATGTTGCAAAAGCTGCAAGAATGCTTTGCCTGCATTGACAATTCCCATATGATGACAAAGATTTCAAGGCGCCCAATTGCACCTGCATACATTCACTGAGGACAGTACACTGAATCTATTGCATGACAATCTGAAAATGCTGGTTTAATTAGTGTAGGTTCTGTAAATATTTCTGATGATGGAGCCATTATTCGAAAATCGGCAAGTTGAAGAAATTCTTAGTGTTGCCGAGGAGTTACACTTCATGAGAAAGACATTGGTGGGATGGTCTCAATGGACCATCCAATGATGTGCCGTACTCTTTAATTTGTGGCAATTGAAGGGAATTTTGAACCCAAGTGGGAGTTTGCTTTGCCATGCTCTTCATTTCTAAGAAGCGAATGGTGTTGAACACAAAACATCCCACTCCCATGTATATTTGTGTGTATTTCTTTTTGCATGACACGTCACCATGTTATGCGTTTAATGGTTACAAAACGATGGCGAGGCATCGTCCAAATTGGGCGAGCGGGCTGCAGATTCTTCGTCTGCGAATAAATTCGTAAGAGCCTTTATAGAATCCCAATCGAATGAATTGAAAGTGACAAATAGATACCACGTGTAGCCATGTGAGCCTATCTTCTTTTTATCCCCCAAGAATGATTAGAAGCTGGCATCGAGCCCTACTCCGTTCTCTCTTACAATCGGACACATAATCACACCAAGCAATAATGTTAAACGTCACCGAATTTTGGATTTGGACCCTCCGCGCACCCGAATCATGTGATTTCATTTTTTATTCTTTTGTGCTTTTAATTTATGATGATGATAATAATAATCATCCTCTGCATTATCTTTATTATCCCAAAAGCACTTTTCACGTGAACTTCGCTTATGAAATAAAATCTCAGTTTGAATCCTTACAAATATATAAATTATTCGTGTTCATTTGTAAGTCAAAACTCCAGAAATTAAAAACAAAATATTTTCAAGAATCGGATCATTTATACCAAGTAAAAATAACAAGGTCCGATCATTTGGTTTGATGTTTCCGCCGATTTCTGAGTCGTCCTATGAGCGACTTAAATCTAATGCCGGAATCAATTGGGGTCAAAATTAAATATCACAACGCATTTTTAAGCTGTACCATTTACAGACTTGATTCAAGAGGAGTCAAACAATATGCAGCCGTTATAACAAACTTACAGCGAATTTTTGGAGTGGATTACAACAAAATGTGATTCGAGCAGAGCTTAAAAGAAAAAGAAAAATAGATAAAAACAACTGTAATTCGATGGTGGTTAGTGCTTAGCGGTTGTAAGAGATTGGATTTTGAGAAATTGTGAAGTAATTACAGCCTTAATTATCCTATTAAGCAATAAAATTAAGTCATTTATCACTAATTGTGGAGATAACTGTTAAGATATATGTAAAAAGAAAATGACACTTTCCTCCTTTATTGATTTTTTTTTTTTTTTATCATCTAGGTGCATTATACATTTTTAATAATTCCATTTATTAACGAAAAAATATATTGTTGCGATCGATATATATGTATAAATTAAAATTAATTAATTTGTAGGTTAAAAAAACACATAGTACAGACGGGGTAAAGGTGTCAATCCGGAAATGTAATTAATCACAAATTATCTCAACTAAACAACAATTCATCCACGTCAGCAAGAAGCATCGTTTCATTTCAAAACTTCGTCCTTTCTCCTTGACTTGTAGATAAGCCATGTAAATTTAAATTAAAAATAATAATAATAATAATAATAAATTAAAAAGTAAAAACAGTATAAAAAGGAGGGAGGCTTTTGGAGGTTGAAAGAGTAAAGAGAATTGTATAGAGGCAATTGAGTTGAGGGAATTAAAATCAAAATCGGAAAAAATGGCGAGGCACGAAGAAACACCAGTTCCGATGTTCGCGTCATTGAAGGAAGTGTACGGAGAAGGATCACAACTGGAAGAGGCTCAACTTCGTTTCGGTAACTTGAAGTCTAAGTTCCTTCAAGTCTTCGGTCACCCTCCCGACGTGTACGCTCGATCCCCAGGTCAATGATTTTTCTTTTTCCTCTTGTTTGGTTACCGAGAAAAACAAAACTAACGATTAGAAAATTCTCCGAATTTTCTTTTTTGCAATTAGTAGAAGATTTTGATTTTCAATAAATTTCTATAGAGTATTTGGATTTTTTTTTTTTTAATTATATGACGGTTGATGGATAAAATGGACGGTTGAGGATTGATTTTGTGTGAGCACGGAGAGTTGATTGTGAAGGATACTTTAGTCCAGTGTGTATCTGTTTGGTTACTGAGAAAATGAGAGAAAAAAAAAAGACGAGAAAATTTTCCTGACATTTCTGTCAGCATACTATTGTTATTGTTATTGATGATTCATTTTATCGAGTGAACTCAAAGGAACTTTCTGTTTGGTTGAACTTTAAATGAATTTTGTATGTATGTATCCACACACACACACACACACTGATAGTTTTACTATTGATGTAGAAAATGGACCGTGGATGATTGATCTGTGATTTTGTGTGAGAGCAGGGAGAGTGAACTTGATTGGGGAGCATATTGATTATGAAGGATATTCCGTATTGCCAATGGCGATTCGACAAGATACAATTGTGGCGATACGGAAGCATGTTTCAGGAGAAGCTGAAAAGGTTCTTAAAATAGCTAATGTTAGTGACAATTACAGTTTGTGTACTTATCCTGCTGAACCGGATCAGGTACATTATATTTATTAAGTTAGTTGTGTGACTTTAATTCTCTCTGTTTATGTTGTTGATTTATCTGGTGACATGTACTTTTTTTTGGCCAGGAACTTGACTTGAAGCATCATCGATGGGGCCATTATTTCATTTGTGGGTGAGATATGATTCACTTTGTTTACCTTATTTAAGAATAATGTCATGTAATTCATGGCTTCATTCATAAAATGAAGCTGTAAGTTAAAAAGGTCCTGATGGTCCTAAAGGATTCCACTTTCTTTTGAAATTAGAAGATAATCCAATTCATTTTACTAAACTTTTAACTGAATGTTACTTGGTAATACTCGTTGAAATAATTATTTTAACAAAATAGGAGAAATCTTAAATTTCTTTCTTGTGATTTACTAGTGATATGTTGGTTTTATCCAGATATAAAGGTTTTTATGAATATGTGAAAGCTAAAGGATTGGATGTTGGTCCACCAGTTGGACTTGATATTCTTGTTGATGGAATAGTTCCAACAGGTAAAAGTTTGGATCAATTTCATGTGACATAGCATTGACTGTGTCTAATGAAGTGAAAAAAAATAAGTTACTTACCGTTAATTGAATCTAGTCTTAACACGCTTTAATTTAGGTTCTGGGCTATCCAGCTCTGCAGCATTTGTTTGCTCTTCGACCATTGCTCTTATGGCTGCTTTTGGCGTGGAAGTTCCAAAGGTAAGAATGTATTTTTGTTTCGGTTCTGGCTTTTATAAAGTTTTAATTATTTTTGCTGTACTGAGATAGCAGGATGGGTTAACTCACCGACCCATGCATTGATAATAAGTATCTGGGTATTTATTTTCAATTCTAATTCTTTCTTTGTTTGACAGAAAGAAATTGCGCAACTTACTTGTGAATGTGAACGATATATTGGAGCGCAGTCTGGTGGAATGGACCAGGTTATACACATTTTGCTCTTTCCTTGTTAATGTCATTGCTATTTCCTGAATGTTTATCCTGCATGATTCTTCCTGTGTATTAGTTTTGTAACTGCTTCTGTTGTATTGGGGGCTAGTATGGTTGTATTGGGGGCTAGTATGGTTATGGATTACACAAAAAGTTTTTATTTTTTATTTTTTAATCTCAGTTACTTATTTCAGTTCCTGACTTCCTGCTCTCATAGTTCTATGTTTGTTTTCATTTTTCCTGTCTGTTTGGTAGTGTTGCATATTATGGATTTATCAATTAATTTTTGTGGCCTCTGAATTCTGAACATTGGGAGTGACAATTTATGCAGAATTTCCTTTTCTGCTATTGTATGCTGACCTATCCACTCCGCGGGTGTGGTTGCCCAATTCATCTCCCCTTTTTCAACTTCTCCTTTGAAGTTATACATTATTTTTGTTTAAAGATGTTTCCCTCAACCCTTTGTAATTTGGTTTTACCAATGACCCTTTTTTTTTGGTCAGTTGTTTATTTTATACTTCATTAAATGATGTTTGGTATTAATGATAACTAAATAGCATTCCCATTCTTTTCATGGTGGTAGGCAATCTCTATCATGGCCAAATCTGGGTTTGCAGAGCTGATTGATTTCAATCCTATTCGTGCAACCGATGTCCAACTTCCTGCTGGCGGAACTTTTGTGATAGCCCATTCTTTGGCGGAATCTCTGAAGGCGGTTACTGCTGCTACAAATTACAATAACAGAGTTGTTGAATGTCGAGTGGCTGCTGTAAGTTCTATATCCTGCTTTCAGTCTGCTGCAATTTTGGAAAGACTGACTAATTATCATTTCTGCAGACAAGAGAGATGGTTGCTTGCTTGACTATGTCTGCGGGTCAGAATGCTGTTTTAATAATAATAATAAATTATTTACTGGAGACGAAAAGTTTTTGAAAATATGGTGGTTTTAATTGAAATCCTTGGTCAGTAGTAATGTCTTAATATTAGCAACTTTCTCAAAATATGTTTTCAGTAGCTTTCTGGTTTGTTTCCTTGATCCTCCAAGCAAAATATTGGTGTTTTAGTAGTAAAATTTGTGAAACATAGAATTCCTAACGTTTTTAATCAAATATTGTGCAACTTTCTAAAACATTATGGACGTTATTTTCTGCAACTTTTTTCAGTTCTAAAAGTTGCTTTGGGAAATTTCAGATTGTACTGGGTATAAAGCTTGGAATGAAACCACAAGAGGCGATATCAAAAGTCAAAACTCTTTCTGATGTTGAAGGGTTGTGTGTAGCTTTTGCTGGGAAAAACGGTTCTGATGATCCTTTCCTTGCGGTTAAGGTACTCACTTAGTTATTTTCTGCATTACTTACTTATTTGGGGTTCTGTTTTAAGTGACATAATTTAACTTAGCTGCTGCCTTATTTTAATTACCTATCAAACTGTAAAACATTATATTTTGCTGAAGGAATTTTTGCACGAGGAACCGTATATGGCTAAAGACATTGAGAAGATCACAGAGGAAAAGCTAACGTCCATCTTTGCGAATAGTTCATCGTCTCTGGATGTACTGAATGCTGCAAAGCATTACAAGTTACATCAGGTACTTGCTTGTCATTGGCAAAATTTTCTTTTTATCATGATGGAGTTATGGGGTTTTACAAAACTCCGTTGTCCTTTACGTTATAATCACAAGTTTGTCAGTTTTTTTTTTTAATTTTTTTTTTCTATTCAACATCCACATTGCAGAGAGCAGCCCATGTGTACTCTGAAGCCAAGAGAGTGTATGCTTTCAAGGACACTGTATACTCAAATTTAAGGTGAATCTTGTTTGTTGGTATTAGCTACACTTTTTAATTACTGGGATTCATTGAAGCTAAAAGTTGTAACATCTTATGTTTTTTTCATATTAGCTCTTCAATCCATATATAAGCTGTAGTCAATCTTTCAAAATCTAACTTCTGATGTTTGTTATGCAGTGAGGAAGACAAGCTGAGGAGGCTGGGTGACCTTATGAATGACAGCCACCACAGCTGCAGTGTTTTATATGAGTGCAGGTACATGATTGTATTTCCTATTTCCTGTCTGTTCTTATCTATACACACACACACATACACAATTTTTTGACTTCGCAATTGCATGATCTGTGTTATTAGTTTCACTTATGTTATACGCAGCCTCTTTCAAAAACGCGCCAGTCATATTTAACTTAGCTTTCTTTTATCCTTCTCTTTCCAGTTGCCCGGAGTTGGAAGAACTGGTGAAAGTTTGTCGGGATAACGGTGCTCTTGGGGCAAGGCTTACAGGGGCTGGATGGGGGGGTTGTGCCGTTGCTTTGGTAAAAGAGGGCATAGTGCCTCAGTTCATCCTCAATTTGAAGGTACTCTTTAACATTTTGACTAAGAATTTCTGCTTGCAAATTCTGAAAATGAGTGTTACAACGCATATTGATTCTTGTCTATCTGTATCAGGAACAATTTTATCGGTTGAGGATCAACCAAGGTGTGATAAACAAGAACGATCTTGGCCTTTATGTTTTCGCCTCCAAGCCATCAAGTGGTGCTGCCATTTTCAAGTTTTAGTCCTTGCCCTATTGATCGTCAACTTAAATAAAATATAGTCGTGTACTATCAGAACCTTAATCCATACAGTCTTGAATTTTAGAATCACCGAACGCAACTCGGTTGTATATTTTTATTTAGCGCTCTCTGTGAAACTCGATAATTCGCCATCTTCAAGCTGTATCTGTTTATTTACGGAAATGTCAAACGTTATGTCATTTTTGTACAGAAGTCGGCACAGTTCACCGTTTTATTGGCTGAACAAAGCTTAGCCTGAGGGGCTGTAGGGCCACTTAGTTTTACACTTTTACAGGGATTTGGCCCCACCATTGTTTTATATTGAAGCCTAGTGGGCCATGATCACGTGGCTTTGCACCTCCATTCAAGTTCCATGCCTCATGCCTACACTACGGCCTCACTTTCATTTGACGATGCCTGCTTGGTCTGGGCTTCTGTTAATTAGACGTGTAAATGTGTGATTGTGTAATTATTTGCCATCTGTCAAGTAAAAGGACCCGAGAGCCTGATTCCCCTAAATGGCAAGTTTTTTGTTGTCTTTTTTTTTTTCCGCAAATAATTCTATAGCTATTGTAAGAGTCATTCGAAGGAGAAAGTTCGCAAAAATGATATTCACCCCACCGTTGAATTCTATTTAGGCCAATTTTTAACATTTCAATGAGTTTTTTGTGGGGTTCAGTGATGGGATTAGTATCATTACTCTTTAATGACAAAAAAAGACTCATGAGAATGCTTTCATCATCTATAAATAAGGCTGCTTTTTAAAATGTGGTCATATACATGTTTAACCTATTATAGTTCCTAGGCTTTTGTCCTCTCTTCATTATTGAGGAATTTTTCCCAAGTGCATGTACAAATACACCATATCAACTTAGAAGATGCCACATGGTAGGGCACATTTTTGCTCTTAATTTCATGATAAATTGGGCCAACATGTGTTACCAATTTATTTACCCTTATGCATCAATATCACGCGGTGGGTGGAATATCGATATAAAGATTTCGGAGAGCAAAATCTAGAATGATGTAGGACCTTTAGATCACTAGATATATTACAATTTCACAATAGATCAGGTTCCATAATTCTATGCCCTAATCTCCATATCAATTCTTTGGGACCTCGTCGGTGGTATTGCAACCAATCCAATTATTACGACAATATGATATTGACACACATATATATAGCGATGAAGCTATATTAGCAAATGCTGAAGGAAGCTCATGCATGAGATTGACGACTAGTGAGAGACAGGCAATGAATTATTAAGAAAGATTTAAGTGCAGAGCAGTCTCCCACCAAAACGGCATCATTAAACTTTCAGATTAGATATTAGATTTCATCGCTGCATGATTAATTATTTTCACGTGTGAAGTTGGTGTATCTGAATTTGAAGGCCAGCGGGCTATGATATCTTGTGAACTCATTTTATCTTTTCTGTTTTTTCATCAGCAAACACAAAAGTCAGTCAATTTTTTTTTCTTTTAAAATAAAAAGGAAAAGGAAAAAGACGCGTGCGGATTCTGCATCGCCTGCTGAGCGGCAGAGTAGCACGATACTCCCATTCCTTTACAGCTGTTTATTATTTCTGTGAGTTTAAAGACTTTCTGTTGTTCAAGTCTTGTCCTTGTTCATGCAATTATCTCTTAGATTCGAAGTTGGATGTTTTGTATTTTACTTTGTACGTATAAAAAAAAAACACTAGCTATGAGCAAGTGCTGAGTGGCGTTACTTCAGATTTGGATAGCCTCTGGATTTAACTTTTGAACTGTTGTAAAAATATATATATATATATATATATAAATAAATTCAGATCTCAGAGAGTCAGAGTCAGACAATTTAAAAATGAAATAAATTAAATTGCCAAGCGTCGGTGCTGTTTCTTGACTGCGATGTTATGTGCCACATTCAAATCTTCGCCGTAATTACATGACACCCATAAAAAAATAATATAATATAATAAATAAATAAAACACGGAGAAACAGTCGCTGAAAGCTGGCTATAAAATTTGGCGAGCATTGAATTGAATTGATCCAGCAGCAACAGCAAGAAGCACTTTCCAGTGAGTCCTCAAAAATTATCAAAACCCTCGTGTCCACTCCTTATATTTCGCTATCTCTCCTAAAGTTTCCATTTTTATATGCATTTTCATATACATTCACAGTTGCACACATTAATGCCGCTGCCATTTTGATCGGTAGCCCAGTTGTGTGTGTGTACCTGCACCTGCTTGGCTTGCATTGGATCTGGGATTTTCCTGCCTTCATTTCTAAGGTAATATTTTCACTTTTTTATTTGCTTATTTTGTGGGTTTCAATTTTATTACTTCAAATATATATATATATATATATATATATTGTTCCTTGCTTTCTTTCAAGGTTACTTTGGATTCTTGCTTATTTTGTTTTTCTAAGCCTGGCAGCTGGATTTGTACTATAGATAGATTTTCAAACAACATTGTATTTTGTTACGTCTAGTCCTTTACGCTTTCTTTTTCATTTTTGAAGTTGGCGTCTGATGATTGTCATCTTTTGCTATAGATGGTAATGGTATTGTGTTAAAGAAGCAATTGTGTTATGTGGGCTTGTATAAAAGTTGATCTTTTTTTTAGTGGTTTAGTGAAGATATTAGAGTTTATGCTGTTTCCATTTGATGTTTTTGAATTGTGATTCTGATTTTTTTTTATTCTCTGTTGTGCTAGTAAATGCAGGGCAAATTTTAATTTATTAGTCGGTAGAAAGGTGACAAGTGGCGTGAAAGTAAAGTTAAATTTGCCAATTATTGAGGAAATTTAAACTTCAATTGTGGGTTCAAAAATGGAATGTTATAATTGCTTATTGAAGTGTTATGATTGTCATCTTTTGGTATAAATGGTAGTGTCACTGGCTTAAAGGAGCAAATTTGTTATGTGGGTTTGTATAAAGAATTGATTTTTGGTGATATTTTGTGAAAATACTGGAGCTTTAGTGATTTGTTAAGTTTAGATTGTGGGGTTTTCTAATGGATCAAGTAGATCCAGCCGTAAGAGATTTTGAAGTTGATCTTGAAAGTGGGTGTTCGGTTAGTGGAGATGATTATTCGAGTGAAGAAACTTTTTCAGGCTTTAAAAGGCATGCGAAGGCAATGGTAGCTAAAGTGTGTAGTGGGTTTATTGATGGACCTATCAAGAGTGAAGATAGGGCAAGTGTAGGGGGCAATGTATCGAATAGTAATGGGGTTTCAGGGGAGGCTGTGATAGCAAAAGAGAGTAAGGATGATGAAGGGAAGAAAGCTGTGAAGGAGAAACGCAAGAAATCAAGCAACAAAAAGCCCCCAAGACCTCCCAAACCACCAAGAGGTCCGTCATTGGATTCAGCTGACCTGAAGCTTATCAAAGAGATTTCTGAACTTGCTATGTTGAAACGTGCAAGAATTGAGCGAATGAAAGCTTTGAAGAAGATGAAAGCTGCAAAACAGTCAACATCAAATAGCAATCTGTTTGCCATGGTGTTTACTCTTCTATTTTGTCTTGTGATATTTCAAGGTAATATTTCCTTTGCAAAATTGAATTTTATTTACCTTGAAGTCAGAATTACCTTTTTAGGATGTATCACAGTACAGATATATTGGTGCAACTAATGTCTTTCTGATTATTGATTTGAATTTTGACTAAATGCCGAATATAATCTTTCTTTTGGCTCTTCTCTCTTGTGAATTGAAGTGTTCAATTTTTTCTATTGTTACTTGTTCAATCTAAGCCATGACTGTATAGTCTCTGCAATTTCCTTCTCCTGATGCCTTTATCAGCTTGTGAAGTTGAGGAGCATGTCTCATGGTTTCTTATTCTATTATATAAGTTAATGCCAACTCATGGGCTATCAGTTCCTAATATTCATGTTGATTGTCGTGACAAATTCTGAACTTTGGATCTTGTTTTGGCAGTGCTACATCAGATCTAATCCTCCTGCTTTTTTTTTACCTTTAGTCCTTTCTGTCTTCATCAAGTTCATTTGTTATTTGTCGCCCACAATCTAAGAAAATGAGGAGAAAATTTGATTGCAGTCAATCATATCAAATGGATGTGTTCTAAGATTAGAACCTGCCTGCTCTCATGTGTTCTTAACACCCAATAGGAATGGAGTCAACCCAATACGAATGGTATAATCTGATTTTCACTATGGAGAATTACTCTTGATTAATGGTTTTTCAGAACAAAATACTTTCTTTTGCATAGTTTCACTGTACATTTGGTGCAATCAAATGTTCATCGAACTGTGCTCATAATATTGCCTTTGCAGGAATGTCATCCAGAGGTACATCTATAAGCTTCCAGGGATCTCCCCTGTCAGCTAGAGTGACAGAGGGTGGCTTGATTTCAGTTCAGTTCTCTGGGAACCCATCTGCCAGTGATCCTAATGTACCCAGTCCCGGCTTTCCCGAGTATGTTGCCATTCATTTTGGCTATAAATCTATATAAAGTTACATCTTCCTGCTGGATGAATTCGACAATTAAACACTGGTTCATGTGAAAATTGCAGTATGGTGCAGCAAATTACCGGTTCAGATCCACAGCAAAAACTAAATACAGGTGCCAGATGATTCAGAATAATTACAATGAGCAAGATCATATTGAAGGCTATGTTTGATCTTCCAATGCATGCCACTCTCCTCCTCTGACATTTGATAAATAATTTATGCTGACTGATTCAGAATAATTACGTGTGTGGCTATGTTCTATTAAAGCACTCGATGAAAACTCAAAAGTCTTGAGTTCAAGGCCACTTGACTTGGCAAGATTTTGTACATTACAACTTGTCACCTATCTTGTAAGTCACATTATGTTATATATCAACGAGTATCATTTGCAATTGCTATGGTGGTTCTGTGAGGTGGGGATGGGATTTTACATTTGATGTTGGCACGTGGAAATGGTTCACGCGTGCCAGCTTGTATTCTTCAAATTACAAATTCACCTGTCGGCCTCGGACATCTATGGTTGAATTTTTGCATGAGCTGGCACGTGATTTCACGAGTCCCCAGCTTCTAGAGTTCTAGTTTTCTTTCATCACGTGAGTTCACAGGTTTCTCAATTGACCAACAGAAGTGAATTTTAAATAGTTATCACGCGTATAATTATTCATTCACTTTGAAAATTTTCAAAATAAACTGTGTACATGATAAAATATGACTTGTGTGTGATCAATCCATCGTACAATGATGTAGTAAGTTATTTTTATCGAAGGAAATAAAAAAGAAAGCGATAAAAATGTCCAAATTTCTAAGCTTCGTCTTAGCATACGATAAATCCTAACATTTCTCAAGCATTTTACGTTTATTCTGGAAACATTCCGTGATGGTGAATTTGGCTCAAATTAGAACATGGCCTATTTGTCAAGTTTCGAAACATTTAGGATGAACGTGTATATTAAAGCAAACTCGAGGGGTTTATTTACGCGTGCTTTTATCGGCCAAAAGGCCTTCATTCAATTCATCTGGAGGCTTCTACAATCTTCTGGACAAAAGGAACCTGAGCAGAGCCAGAGTCCAAGGCTCCAAGCAGAATGCTTTACTGAATGGTCCACAAAGAAAGAAAGAAAGAAAGACAATGAAGACTCTGTTTCTGTGGCTATAACTGCAGAAATCTAGAAGTTTCTAATATTGAACTAATGCAACATAACAATAACAAAACTACCATATTATTATCACAACAACAACATAACATGATGACTACAATGAAATCAATTAATTAAGATAAATTACGAAGAGGAGAGTCTTAACTCAAACCCTTGGCCAAAATATTGATAATAGCAACGGCAATCCCAGAAAGGCTTTTCACAAGCTGGTTTCTATCAGTCAAAGGTGATTTATCCGACCCAGAGAAGCCCTTTTCACAAGCATCTGCTTGCTTGCCCGCATCAGCAATACAGTAATTAGCAAACCCAAAGTGGCCTTTGCTTAGGGCATCAATAGCTTGAGGAAGCTCATACTTGACAACCGGGATGTACAGTTCAGCACAGTTAGCCAAGGCCCTCTCTTGCTGAGGATTTGGAGCTTGCTTGATCAAACCCTCGATGTAATTCAATGTGTCACTTGCATTTCCCAGCACAATGTTGGCCATAATGCTTGCCAGCCCTTTGACATCTGAGCTTGAGCTGTTGGTATTCGGCTCTAAAGACGCAATGCACAAGTCGCGAAAGGGTGTTTTTTTGCATATTTGGTTTATTAAATCGTCATCACATTGGATGATGACTGGTACAAGAACTAAAAGAAGAAGTAGAAGAAGAAGAAGAAGAAGAAGAAAGTTTGGAGCTTTCATTGTTTTTTTTTTTTCTTTTTCTTTCGCTTTTTTTGCAGGCCTGAAACTGAAACGGGCAGAGAGCAAAACTGAAGTTTGATGATTGGTTTGGTGTCGCAAGTTGATTTTGATGTTGTTTTATAGTGTTTTTCATTTTAAAAAACGTTTTTTTCGCCCTTTTTGTCTGCAAATGAACGGTTGGTACGTGGATTTTGTTTGTCTCTATATTGACAAACTTCGATGCTTTCATACTTGTAAGAGTTGCCCATTGCAATCCCTTTCTTTTCCCTCTTTCTTTTAATTGTTATTTCATTATAAAATAGAGCTAAGAGTTTATCCTAATCTAATTCTAAAAGTTTGTCAAAGAGTCCAAATATATATAATTATAACATAATTCAGAAACTACGCCGTATATGCCAGGTCTCCTTTACACTTATATAAATATTTACGAGACATGTTTAAAAGGTTCATCTTTTAGCACCCGCGAATGGATTGAATGGTCTGTGATGATCATTTGTGAGTAGTTTTTGTTGCCGTTGTTTTCTAGTTCACTAAA